>CM074719.1:454899303-456099303 GCA_037306005.1 Rhinophrynus dorsalis | reverse complement strand
TACCCTAAAACAGTGGAATAACTATATAAAACTATATATTTCTGGAAAGTAGACAACCTGCTGCATCTAATGAGGGGAGACTTGCCTTGTTACCCCAAGCCTACTTTGCACAAATGCCTCCAGAAGATGGCGCTAATGAAAAAAAAAGGCATTTTCTTACATTTTTGCCCCTTCAAATGTACTAAAATTTGTGAAAACCATGGAATTTCCAAATTCATTAGCTACTGCTCTTAGGAGAAAAATGACACCCCAATGGTATGAGTTTAACTACCTCAGTGGGTGCTAGAAGTGCAAAACGACACCTACTACAACCTCAAATTTTTCTAACATTTTCTTAAACATTACTTGTCTGTACATAAATGGTTATAACAACTACAAAAGTGAAAAAAGGGTAAACAAACCATACCATTTTGGAAAGAAGACACCCTGCTGCATCTAATGATGGGTGACTTGCCTTGTTACCCCAAGCCTGGAGTGCACAAATGCCTCCAGAAGGTGACGCTAATGAAAAAAAAAGGCATTTTCTTACATTTCTGCCCCTTCAAATGTACTGAAATCTGTGAAAACCATGGAATTTCCAAATTCATTAGCTAGTGCTCTTTGGAGAAAATTGACACCTCATTGGTATGAGTCGACTTACCTTAGGGGTGCCAGAAGCACATAAATTCACCTACCTCGAAAATGGCTGCTTGTACTAAAATGTTCATAACTGTTAGCGACATGAAGGAAAGGTATAAAAGGTATACCATTTTGGAAAATATACATTCACCCGCATCCCATGAGGGGTCACTTGCCTTTTTACCCCCTGGCTGAAGTGCTCAATTATTTCCAAAAGTTGGCGCTAAAGGAATAAATACATGGGTTTTTTTTTACATTTCCACCACTTCAAAGATACTAAAATCTTTGAAAACCATAACATTTCCTACTGTATTCAGTACCTTCTACCAACATGAGAAAAATGTTACCCCATTTGTGTGGGATAACATGCAATATGTGGGTCGTAGGAACACTTACCTAAACCTGACACTTTTGTTTTTGAAATTATCTGCCTGCACGAAAAGTGTCATAACCGTTATAGATATGCAGGAAAGGTAGAGAAACCATACCATTTTGTAAAGAGGATAACCTGCTGCATCTAATGAGGGGTAACTTGCCTTCTTACCCCAATACTGGTGTGCATAAATGTTTCCAGAAGGAGGCGATATAGGAAAAAGATTGCATTTTTTTACATTTCTGCCCCTTCAAATGTATGGAGCTCTGTGAAAACCATGGAATTTTCAACTGCATTCACTAGCTAGTGCTCTTAGGAGTCAAATGACACCCCACTGGTATGAGTTGACCTACCGTAGGGGGTGCTAGAAGTGCAAAACGACACCTACCACAACCTCTGATTTTTCTAATATTTTCTCAAATAATACATGCCTGTACAAAAATGGTTATATCAACTACAGAAATGAAGGAAGGGTACAGAAACTATGACATTTTGGAAAGAAGATGACCTGCCTCATCTAATGAGCCATGACTTGCTTTTCAACCCCTAAGTTAGAGTGTGCAACTATTTCCAGAATGTTGTGCTACAGAAAAAAAAAATATTTTTCTTACAAATCAGTCACTTCAGATACGGAAATGGTTCAACATCATGGGATTTCCTAGGAGGACTTCCTGCCAGCCTACAAAAAATGGTGCCCCACTGCTGTGGGTTGACATACCATATTGGGTGCCAGGAGCGTGGCTACCGGTGGAACAAGGATGGGGAAGCAAACAGTGTATGTGTGATTCTATTGCTACCAGTGGTCAGTCAGTGTAAGTGAGGACTTGTGTCTGCCAGAGAAACCAGGTCGGGGAAGGGACGAGGGGTCAGGCTATGTAAGTGGGTATATTTACCAGTGGGCAGTGAGCAAGTGTGGCGGTGGTGATGGTGGGGAGGTAAGTGCATATGGGGGATTTGTGGTTACCAGTGTGCACTGTAAGTCCCCTCATACACTGTTTGATTCCCAGCCTGAATCCAGTGCGTACTGGTGCTTGGGTCTACCAGTAGGCAGTGGAATCAGGCTGGGGGGGGGTCAGACTGGGGGAATGGGACTGCCAGTAGGCTGTGGAACTAGGCTGGTGGGTAGGGTGTGTGGTGGGGGGGATTGGAGGCATTTTGTGTGCATGCCACAGGGGTGTCCTATGCACTGAAAAACAATGCACTGGACACCCTGTTACACACAAAGAGTTATTTTTTTTTTTTAGCAATTATTTTTTTATTCATACCTCATTGGGGGGGCATCAGTACCACTTCTCATGCCCCCCAACGATGTCTGAATAAAAAATAATGGGGAAAAAATGCGTGTGCCACAGGGGTCCAGCCAATTGCAAATCACTTGTGTTGGACCCATCTGTAACACATGCAGGTTTTTTGGTGTTTTTTCCCCAAAATATATATATATGTGTAGACCTCATTGGAAGGCATTAGAACTGATGCCCCACAATGAGATCTGAATAAAAAATAATGAGGGAAAAAAAGAAAAATCCTTTGTCCGCCACAGGGGTATACAATGCATTCCAAAGCAATGCATTGGACCCCCTGTGGCACGCAGAGGGTTATTTTTAATTTTCTTTTATTATATGTTATTCATACCTTGTTGAGGGATCAGGTCTACTTCTGATGACCCTCCAACAAGGGCAGAATAAAAAATAAATAAATGTGTGTGCCACAGGGGGGTCCAACGCATTGCAAAGCACTGCATTGGACCCCCCTGTGGGGCACACATTGTTTTCCTATTTTATTTTTTTTTAACACCTTTTTGGGGGGTTTTAGGACCCCTGATGTCCCCCGATGAGGTCTAAATAAAGTAAAAATGAAAAAAAAAAACACGTTATCTTCCACAGGGGTGTCCAATGCATTGCAAAGCAATGCATTGGGCCCCCTGTGACACACAGAGGGTTTTTTTTGTTTTTTTTTACTGGTTTTTATTCATAGCTTGTTGGGGGACATCAGGGGCCCCCAACAAGCTTTAAAAAAAAAGAAACTCAAACCAAAGTCCTGTGTGTGCCACAGGAGGGGGGGTCTGCATTGGACTCCGCCCCCCCCCCCCCCCGTGGCACACACAGGGTTAATTTTTTCCATATATATATATATATATATATATATTTTTTTTTTTTTTTTTTTTTTATAGACCTCATTGGGGGTCATCAGGACCTCTCCTGACCCCCCCCCCAATGAGGTCTCAATTAAAAAAAATGACCTACAGCACGATTGAATCTGTGAGTGCTAAAGGGGTCTCCAGAGCATTGCAAAGCAATGCGCTGGACGTCCCCGCGACACTCATAGGGTTAATTTTTTTTTTTTTATTTATTCAATTGTAAACCTCATGGGGGGACATCAGGACACCTTCTGATGTCCCCCCAGTTATTGATCTCCCAGCCGATTGTGCTGGGAGATCAATCTGGCGACCGCAGGAGAGCAAAAGATCTCCTGCCTTTCACTCCTACCACCGGAGTGAATCGGGTAAGGGAAACTTCCCTAACATCATCAGTGATCATGTCACCGATGACGTTAGGAGGCTTCCCCCGGTCCCGCCCACTCCTACCCGGAAGATTGGGTAGGAGAGCGGAGGAGGGAGAAGCTCTGCTTCTCTCTTGGCGATATTGATCTTCCAGCACGATTGACTGGGAGATAAATACCTGGGAGGACATGAGGAGTAATCCTTATTAGTGTTGAGCGAGCACCCCGATGCTCGGGTGCTCGGGTGCTCTGACCGAGCACCCCCTGAGGCTCGAGTGCTCGGCCGAGCACCCGAGCCCCATTGAATGCAATGGGGCGACACGAGCATTACACCAGGCACCCCCTGCTCTGATGAGGGGAGGGTGCCTGGTCAATGCCCCCCTTCATCTCCGCTATGCCCCCTTCATCTCCGAATGCCCCCTTCATCTCCGCAATGTCCCCCTTCATCTCCGCTATGCCCCCTTCATCTCCGCTATGCCCCTCTTCCACAATGTCCCCCTTCATCTCCGCTATGCCCCTCTTCCACAATGTCCCCCTTCATCTCCGCTATGCCCCTCTTCCACAATGTCCCCCTTCATCTCCTCTATGCCATAGAGGAGATGAAGGGGGACATTGTGGAAGAGGGGCATAGCGGAGATGAAGGGGGACATTGTGGAAGAGGGGCATAGAGGAGATGAAGGGGGACATTGTGGAAGAGGGGCATAGCGGAGATGAAGGGGGACATTGTGGAAGAGGGGCATAGAGTCTATGCCCCTCTTCCACAATGTCCCCCTTCATCTCCGCAATGCCCCCTTCATCTCCGCAATGCCCCCGTACCTCCAGTCCCTGGTGGTCCAGCGGAGCGTCTTCAGATCTGTGCCTCTTCCGGCACAGATCCCCGCCACCCGAACATGGCGGGCGAGCACATGGCGGTACTCGACGAGTACCGCCATGTGCCGAGCAGAGCGATGCTCGAGCCGATCCGAGCATCGGCCGAGCACGCTCGCTCAACACTAATCCTTATGTCCTCCCAAGAGTGCCAGGCTGCATTTCAGCTGAAATGCGACCACTGCAAGCCGGTTATATGCTTATGCAGTGAACGCGTTTTAGCTGTACATTGTACGAGCTTGGCAAAGCAGGTACAGCTGTCCAAACTCGTACAATGTACCCACCTGGCACTCTAGGGGTTAAATCTAGCTCTGAGATACTTATCTTTCCTCCTAAATCCTGCACAGTACCTCAGTTTTCTTTAACCCTTTGAGTTCCAGAGGGGTATGCAATGCATTGCTTTGCAATGCGTATTGTACCCTATCTGGCACTCAAAGAGTTAAAGGGATAGAAATATATATTGTAGGGTTTATCATTTTGAGTAAAACAATGGTTCTCCCATTGCTGAGAGAAGATTTATTCAAAAGTTAGTATGGTTCAGATCTGGATTTTCTTAGGTACAATATCTTAATGGCTTGAAATTTTACAGTGACACTATTGCTACACCACCCTATGGACATCCTATATTACTTATTAAGTGTAACTGTAGAGGGCTTTACAATTTACCCTGTGGACAAGACATGCTGTCTAGGGGTAACGTTGGACTCTACTATTTCTTTTACAACCCACATTAAGGAAGTTACAAAACCCTGTCTCCTGGTACCCATATCTCTCCTGTTTAATAGATTTTTTTACTTGGCCACCAGAATTCTCTTCATTTCCTCCAGAAAATACATACATAGTATACACAACTAAAAGCATTGTCATGGTTTGCTATAAAGCAGTATATAATATTCAAAATCCTTCTCATTACTTTCAACTCTCTCCAACTCTCATCCCCATCCCATACTTCTTTGTTGATATCATGCTAGTCCTTTACACTCCACACATAGTGGATGGCTCTCTGCTCCTTTAACCTCTGTTGCTGTATTGTGACTGAAAGCTTTTTCTCTTGCTGCTACTTACCTCTGGAACTCCCTACCAACCAGCATTCACCAGGCCTCAACTCTGAACAACATCAAATTCAAGCTAAATATATCACTGCTGTAAAATGTAAACCTTCTATTATAAGCTATGTCAGAACTGTCATATATTGCACTTCCTCCTCTACCATATTGTATTTGTATGTCACCCATTCTATATTTTAGATTTTCAGCACTAGGCGGCAGGGACCTTCTATCCTAATGTGTGCATACCTAGTCTAGCTACTGCACTTATTGAATCCCCTCTATACTAAATGCAAACTGTAAAATGCTAAGTACACCTGTTGACACTATATAAATAAAAATGACATGCATACACAGGCATTCTCATGTAAAGCAAAAGCAGAGATTATTCACATTAAGTGCAGCAAAGTGTGGAATTATTTTCCTTAGGAAGTGGTGCTTTCAAATACTGTAAATGCTTTCAGAAAGTAGTGTATACATTTTTAGCCCAGTACAATATTAAGAATTATGACAGTGAATTCAAATGCAGATAGGATGTTGCTCCAGGGAATATCTAACATTTGAAACAGGAGAGATTTTTTTATAACTTCAGTCTTAATTGGAAATGGCCTTCCTTTCAATCAACAAGGGTACTATGGCAAAGGCAGAACTTGTTGGATTCATGCCTTTTTTCAAGTATGACAGATTTTAGTAATACTCTTCTACTGGTTAAGACCATATGCATAGGTAATACAGAAATGTGAAAAAACGACATTAAACAGGAATATATGAAGAACTAGTACATCATTTGGAAATATATTTGAACTAATATTGTGGCATATTTAATTTCAAATGAAATAAAATTATCCATCTTAAGAGTACTTTTGTCAATAGATGGGAATATACGATATGTATTTAGTTGCTCTAAAAGGCTTTTGAGCTTTGTCCAGTGGAAAACGACAGGTTTTTCTATCTTACTTTCATATCATATTGAGAGGCTCAGCCACAGATTTCATTCGTAATTAGAGCTTGCCCAGTCTCTGTTTTCATGACCTAGTTTGGAATGGTTTTCAAGAAAGGACCTTGTCCTCATATAGAAACATTTTTCTAACCTTTTTACTTTTTGTAAATCAGATCATTGTGGTTCATGTAGGAGTTTTGCTCTGGACAAAATAAGTGTATAAAAATGAAGAGGAGAGAAGCATGCAAAATTAAATAAATAATGCAATGTGTTTAATCTACTTCAATTTAAATTTGGCAGTTATATTTGTTTATTGCAAAACTATCTGTTATATTTCAACTTATGATACACTCAAAATTATACTTTTTTTTTCTTAAAATATATTAAAATATATTAAAGAGTGTAACTGATATTAGCAGCACAGTTAAATACACATTATTTTAAAATATATACATTTTCTTGCTGAGTAAAGCAAGGAGGGTACTTGCCTGTTTAGTCAAAGGTTATTACAGTTCACATATATTATTTGTCTGACTTTTGTTTTACATTAAAGGGATAGTAATACTTGCAAATTACTAATCCCCCTTCCCTGACTGAACGCTGAATACTAACTGCAGGGATATCCGGTATTACTTGCATCAGGTGGCTCTGCAGCATTGCCGACGTTGCGTTTATAAAAAAATAAATCTTTCACCAAAACGTTCTTCTACGTGTGCTTGCAAACCAAGCACACGTAGAAGACTGTTTCAGAGAAAGAATTATTTTTTATATACGCGATCTCGGCTCAGCTGCAGAGCCGTCTGATGCACATAAGACTGTCATACGACAGCTTCCCCTGCAGCCACGTTCAGCGTTTAGTCAGGGAACGGGGAGGGAGGGGGGAACTTTGAGCGCTATCATCTCTCAAACCATAAGGGTTTGAGAGATGACACTGGGGGCAATTCGTTTCTTTTTAACAATGCTACAATATGGGGATTAGTAATTTGCAAGTATTACTATCCCTTTAAACACCAATTTTCTGTTGCATTTACCAGGTGCTGCTGTTATTATCTATTACTATAAAGATCCATAGGTTATGACTCAGATTCTCCTACAGAGGACATTAAAAAAAGAGTGCCTTTTGGACACCAGCTGGTGCTGTTGCTAACTGTTTGATTAAAAAAAATACATACAGCGCCACTGAAAAGTCATAGGCAGGTGTGAAAAAATGCTGTAAAGTAAGAATACTTTCAAGAATATAAAGAAAAAAAGCATTAACAGAGGAAAGGATCCCCTTAGAACCTGATAGAAAAAATAGCTCTCAGGCTAAAGGCTGATAACTCCCTTTTTCCGACAGAGACCAGTTTGAAATAGTAGGGAGACATGGGGCTCGATTTAAAGGCAACCGTTAAACCAGCCGCTAAGTGAAAAAGGCACATCGCTCGCAAATAATACAGGAGTTACGGCAGATTCAATAGCTACTCTACAAGAATAGCTATCGAGCGTAGGCACACAAAAAACACGTAACACAAAACCCGTTGTCGCTCATGTTAATGCACAACGGGCGGACAAATCACACGATAACTGAGCTCCAAACAACATGTAACATAACGGCTGCCGTTGTCAAGCAACCCTGATTGATGCCAAAACAAATTCAAACACACATCCAATCCCAAAGGCCCAATGTATCAAATAACTTCAAATACACCTATATATACCCAAAAATAACCGCCACACACTGTCTGTTATCGAGTTCTTCAGAGCCAGATATCAGGACCCAGGAGCGGAGGATAGTCATTAGAGAGAGGGAGAGAGGCGCGTTCATTGGAGGTAGAGGAGTTTTTGAGTTTGGAGAGAGGAGAGCATTGCACAGAATACGACACATAGCACATCTTTGCACATATTACATACACACATACAAACACAAACACATACATACACATAGTCCTTTTATTTTATAACACCTTACACATTTTACTTTTTATTTTGACAGTGTGAATCTGGGAGTGAAAGTGTGTGACAGAGAGTGACTGGATCGAGTGTGTCTGTGAGGGCCTGTGGGAGTGCCTGGGTGTGACTGGGTGAGTGATGGCAAGGAGAGGAGGACAGGAGAGAGGGATGGGGAGAGTAGTGGAGGAGGAGGAAGGTCAGGAGGGGATCCCTCAGCAGAGCAGGGGTGGGAGAGGGAGATCCGCAGGGCGGAGGGGGACCAGGCCCACCAGAGCAGGAACACGCAGGACAGGGACAGAACCTGCAGTGGGACGAGGGGTAGTTCCTGGGGAGCACCCCACACAGGCAGGGTCAGACCAGGCAGGGCACTCCGGCTCTGAATCCTCCCATGCCGGAGCTGATGAGGGCAGGATCAGGGATCCCAGATATAGTGAGGAGGAGAACACGGCTCTTGTGGAAGCTGTCCTGGAGAGGCAGAGTGTTCTCCACCCGACGGCAAAGGTCCCTGGCCTGGCAGCGCGGAGGAAGGCAGCCTGGAACCAGATCTGCAGCCGGGTGAACGCGGTGGCAACATGCAGGCGGGACGTGGAGTCTGTGAAGAAGAGATGGGGCGACTGCCGGAGGGTGGTCAAGAACAAGATGTCTGACATGGCCAAGCAAGCCCGAGGCACCGGAGGTGGCCCATCTGTGCCCATCACATTCTGCGGCTGGGAGGAGATGGTGCGGCAGAACATGTCCCCGACCATGATCGAGGGGGTCGTGGGAGGAACTGACACTGGGGATGAGAGGAGCCTCCACACTACCGGTAAGTGCAACACTACAGAACAACACACTACAGCAACCAACACCAGCTGCACACACACTCACACCTCAACACATGGCCATCACTCAGCCATACAACTGCACCAACACAGCACCATGAGGGTTAAAAAAAGGACACAACACCTGGACAAATGGCAACGTCCAACTTGGGACAAACCTGTCAAAGTCCTACTTCAACCCTCCTGTCGCTGTGCTCATTACACACAATACACAAACCTTCATTTTCAAATTGTCGACTGTCATAGATCATCACTGTTCACACACAATGTCACCCATGTCCCCACCCCCACCCTAACCCCTTGAGTGCTAGAGGGATCATCAATGCATCGATCAACAATGCATTGGCAACCCCTCTGGGACTCAAGGGGTTAACCTGACAACAAACAAGTCAATAGGACAACGATCACATGCTACACAGGGGACATTCACTAAGCGGTGACAAACACATGGTGGACACAAAGTAACCCTCACACACCCTCACTTCACCAGTACCAGTGTTAGTCCATGGAGAATATGCCAAAACAAGAATCAAGTTCATAGGGTCCCATTGTACAGACTCCATGGAAAACACTGGAAATGGGGAAAGGAGATCACTGGAGAAGTCACCATCATGTTCATGTCATCGGTTCAACATCACCGCTTACTGAATCACAAAAGGGGGCATCAGATCACACATCACAGTGTCACACAGAATAAATGCTTGTAGGTGCAACACACAGGCCGAAAACTATTTTACAGAATTCAAGCAGGAAAAAGTAGGCATTGGTGTTGTGGCTGCAATCATTTACTCTGACTTGAAATGACATATCCCATATCTGATTCCCACATGGATCCACAGGGGTGCTGATGCCATGGATCGATGGTACACCAGCATCTCTATGCAGGATACATATGGGAAACAAATAGCAAACATTGTACCTTGGTCACCAACAGGCCATGACTGATGGATATCTAGGACTGAGTACGGTTGCCTCACACAGAAGGATGGATGGGCTCATACACAGACAAAAAAACAGGCCTCAATCAAAGATATCCCTCACTACTGGCTGGATTGTTGCCCTTAGGATTCAAATGTTACTAAATATGTTCCAACATGATGTGAACACAGAGATCACTTCACTGGATGTGATTGCCTTACTGGCCAGATATGTGCACCCATCACATATCAACCTACATTGCTACCATCCAAATACACATACATAGTATATCACACCCTACGTAGATGGGATATACGAGGTATGTTCATATCCATCATATCAATACAATGTCTGGTTGGATGGGTGCACATATATAGCCAGTAAGGCAATCACACCTAATGAAATGCTCTCTGGCATCACATCTTGGAAGGATATTACTCCATCCATATGAAGGGTACATATCCACATACATATATGACCATTTCTACTTGTGTGTCACTGTAATGGGATAGCAATGGGTAATGTCATCATGATGTCATATCATTGCCATCGTTAACAGATGTGTCTTGATCTAAGTCCCATCCCTCCAACACTCATGGTTATACAGATATTGCTCCATGTGACAGGTGAAGATATCCATCATTTGACCACACGGAGGCTCTTCAGCAGAGCCAAAGTCACAACATATAGAGAGAAATACCTCTTTGGAATGGTCCACAGAGTGTGCTTGTAAATCATGCACACCCTGTACACCATTCCAATTAAGTATTGTTCTCTAAATGGGTTGATTTTGTCTCTGCTGAAAATCCCTCGTGTAGACAAATGACTGAAATCTACATCCGTCACATAGAGCATTATCTGAACAACCATGAGGGTAGGAGGGATAGGACTAACAGAGAACAACATCTGTTCCCACAATGTCTACAATCTGACATCAAGGTGGACTTAACCTTTGCCACCCCCCTGGAGGGATAGCCATCCCTACAAGTTGTGAAGACAAATATATGTTGTTGGATCTCCCCCCCCCCCCCCCGAGTTAAACAATGGTATTCGTACTGCTGAAAGGTGTGTTGATGCAAAAGGTATCACAGCTCAGACATGGATATGTCAGGGGCAATATCCTAGTGGCCTGATATTGTACAGTGGTGCTGTTACTACACAATCATATGGACAGCTCTGGTACAGGGACCAGATATCTACATGGGAGGGTGTAGCAACAGCCCCACTGTACTATTTCTGGCCACTGTGATATTGCACCTCAAAATGAAACCTTCACCCATAATAACTCAAACACCTTTCAGCAGTGGGAGTACCCTTGTTTACCCAGGGGGATTAACACAAACACATATATTTTTCTTCAACACATATCAAAGTAGAATTGTCTCCACAAACATATGGCAAAGGTCACTAATCACAACATCTTCTTCCTCCACACAGCTTACGGCCGTCAAGCCCAGCAGGAGACAGTGGAGGAGGCTATGTCACCCCCCAGTGAGGAGGACACAGAGGAGGGGACCAGCCGGTGGTCACCTTACCCACCATCACCATCCCCTCCAACACAGGCTGCACCACCCCTTCCAGCTGCACCACCACAGGCTGCACCACCCCTTCCAGCTGCACCACCACAGGCTGCACCACCCCTTCCAGCTGCACCACCACAGGCTGCACCACCCCTTCCAGCTGCACCACCACAGGCTGCACCACCCTTTCCAGCTGCACCACCACAGGCTGCACCACCCTTTCCAGCTGCACCTCCCCAGTACAGTGGCTGGATGCCACAGGAGGAGAGGTGGACACATCCATCCACCTCCACCAGCTACTACCCTCCATCAGCAGCACCACCACCGCCAGGGAGGCAATGGCTGCCAGGGACAGTGGCCAACACCCAATATGGGCCATATGCCTCCCAGATCAACCCACCCTCCTGGATGGCTCCACAGCATGCCCCAAGGTATGATCCAAGGTGGGGTCCCACCACCTATCAGTGGCCACCATATGACCCTTGGCCACTGGACTACACACACCTGGGCCTGATTGGTGAGCCCCAGCGCCCCCTACCCAGGGACATATTCACACCTCCACCAGCACACACATCTCTGGGCAGCTCTGCATCACTTGATGTGGTGGGCATATGCCCATCATCTGCACCAGCCACTCCAACAGCAGCCACAGCACCCTCAGCAGCAGCAGAGGATACAGCACCTCCAGCAGCAGAGGAAACAGCACCTCCAGCAGAGGAGGAAACAGCACCCTCAGCAGCAGAGGAAACAGCACCTCCAGCAGAGGAGGAAACAGCACCCTCAGCAGCAGAGGAGGAAACAGCACCCTCAGCAGCAGAGGAGGAAACAGCACCCTCAGCAGCAGAGGAAGAAACAGCACCCTCAGCAGCAGAGGAAGAAACAGCAGCACCAGGGACACCGGGCACATCCACCTCCAGCACCGCACGCCTCACAGGGATGGAGGCGGAGTGTATGGCCCTTCAGAGGAGACTACTCCGGTCGAGCAGGAGTACTGACAGCAATATCACCAGGAGCAGGAGGCAATCCAGGAGGAACATTGTCCAATTGGAGAGCAGGATCCAAGGTTTGGAGTCGGAGGTGTCCAGGGGGAATACACTACTCCAGCAGCTCAGGACTGGTGTGATGGACATGTTAACACAGGTCCTTGTGGAGCTGAGGGAGATAAACCGCAGGGAGAACCTGAGGATGGAGAGGGAGAACTTGCGTTCCACTGAGGGGTCTACTGCAACCACCACCCCCTCTAGTGTTACCCCTGAAGCAACACCTAGGGGGCAGAGGGTTACCAGGAGATCCACAAGGGCATCCACCTCTGGCACCCAGGCTAAGGCCCCCCACCCAAAGAAGAAAAAATGAAAGGCCCAACCTGTTAAGTTTCCCCTCAATAAAGAAAACATTTTTTTTTTAATTCCAGTCTGATCTGTTGTGTCTTCAGTTATGGATTGGGTGGCAGGGTTGTCTCCAATGCATTGCCATACAATGCAGTGAACACAACCTCTGCCTATGTGAAATGTTAGTGGGATGCTACAACATGGGTTCACACACACACCGTTGTACAAATTCAACTTGTAATACATCCCTGGAGCCATATTACACCACTGTGTTATATGGCGGTGTTGTGTGTTGAATTTGAACAACAAAACATACCCCTTAGCACAACAAATTGTACAACACTAAACATTTGTCTACATCATGTGCTGTGTTTAACCCTTTGAGTGCCAGAGTGGTAGACAACGCATTGTCAAGAAATGCGTTGGGGACCACTCTTGCACTCAGTGGGTTAATGGGATAACCAGACAAACAGCTCTGTGATTTAGCAGGGACATTATAAGCAGGATAGATAAATGGGACATGTATCCATGTTGTCTTGGATTCACACACTCATTGTGCAACTGACTTACTGAAGAAGCCAATGTTTTTAACCTAGGATTTCAACGTGTAGCACACACATTGATATCCTGGGCTGAGCATTGGGGTCTCCTGTAAGTTGAGTTGCTGTTTCCCTAAGGGTGTAACAGACTTCACCAGTGATAACACATGTCCACTTAGTCTGGTTGTTCGTTAGCCCATGTACTGAGATATGTCAAAGTGGAGCAAAATCTCCGAACATGGATTATACTGAGCAATACAGATACTGTGGACAGGTATTCACTGTGGAAGTATGTCCCCTGTATCACCTCTTCATCACTCCCACAACACATTGGTGCATCACTGCCACCATCATCTGTTTGCATTGATACATCACAGAGTCCAGTCACTGGCAAACAAGTGGTGGACTCCTGTGATGTGGGTGTTGCCTTTCCATGTATGGGGCATACTCTACCCTGGGTGTGGTAACACATTGACATATGTGTTCTCAAATATATCCTCCTACAGACACAGATAGAATGGTGATGGTTCATCTTTATTGTGTCTCAAAGTACATTAGAATGTACATGTGTTTTGTGTGTGTATTGCCTATATGCATTGAACACCTGTATGAGAACACGAAATGTACTTTGAAACTAAATTGTAATACTTCAGTAACACTGCTGCCCTGCTCATGTGTTGTCCATGAGGTTTGACAACTCTGTAGCTGAGCATCCTGACTGTACAGGTTACAACACTCAAGAATTAGTGTTTTCTGTGTCTCTATGAGAATGTTCCAGTAGAGGTTTGTGTGAACCTCAGGTCAAACTTTGCATCACCAACAACATCACCAGAAACAGCAAGGGGTGATCTTCATGAAGGTGTTGTCAAGACATCAATCCAGTCACATGGAAGATCTTCAGTTCAAGGATGGATCATGTTACGGATGCCTGCGGGACAAGAGGACAGGATTTGGAGCAGTAGACCTGAACTGATCATCAAGCAACAACAATTTAGTCTTTTTCATCCCCTCAGTTTTCACAGTTACAGGTGAGTGCACAAACCATTGCTTGACAATGTGTTGTGTACTCATCTGTAACCAATTCTGTGGGGAACTAAGGACATGTGCATCAGTCCTAGGGATATGTGCCCCTGACATGTATACACACATTAACAAGTGTTCTGAGAGCTCCATGGAAGTAATGACATTGTGCTGCCACTGTGAAAGTGACAGTGGCAGCCCAATGTAATTTGTTCCATGGAACTGTTAGGACACATTTGTTGATGTGTGTATTCATGTCAGGGGCACATACGTCTGCACACTCACAGGTCTGCATGGAGTCCGTGGTAATCTGATCTACGTCTCATGACCTCTACATTGTGTGCCCATACCACTGTACATCCACCCCTGTGCTTCTCTTCTCAGCTGTAGCACAGTACAGGTCCCATATTGAGTCTGATGTCCCTTCTCATGCAAATCATTAGATAATACTCTTTCACTACTGGGCTAGCATGGTTGTTCAGGCTCTAATCATGGCATATCCAGTTAGTTGCTGTCAATCAAGCCGTGTAAGGTGATGAACATGGGTAATATGTTGTACCTTGTTTCTCCTGAGGGTGTGCGTGATATCCTTGGGGTCTGTATGTCAACGTGGAGAGTGGAATGGAGGATGGTTGCTGAGTCCACACACACAATTTTCCACGTCCACTGCCAGTGCAGTGCTGTGTCACTGTTCCTGTGGGGTGAGACAGAACAAAATGTGCAGTGTGGTTAGTGTCACAGGACTGCTGGGGGACTTGCATGGATTGTTTGCATGCCTGTGTTATACTCACAGGTGAAGTATTCCGTGATGAGCCTGTCTCTGATCTGTGCCCCTCTCATGGTCTCCTCCACATGCCCGATGTCCATGGGCACTTCCTGTATGGGGGGGTCCGGGATGTGCTCCAGCAGCCTGGTGTCCACTGCGATATTGTGCAGTATTGCGCACGCCACAATGATGTCACACACCTTAGCCGGTGCATACTGCAGTGCTCCCCCAGAGTGGTCCAGACATCGGAATCTTGACTTGAGGAGCCCAAATGTCCGCTCAATAGCATTCCTGGTTCTGGCATGAGCCTGGTTGTAGCTTTCCTGGGCATGTGTTTGGGGATTGGCCAGAGGGGTCAGTAGCCAGGACTTGCATCCATAGCCAGCATCACCTGTGTAATGTGAGTGACATGGTGAAACAGGGAGCACATGTTGTGTGAATGATGTTTTGTGTGGTGGACGTAGTAGGTGTGGGTCAGGTGCATGCTGAGCTGAGTGGTGTGTACGCCTGTGTATGTGGTGTGATTTTGTTTTGTGAACTCACCCAGTAGCCATCCCCCTGTAAAGGTTCCATTCTCAAAATCTCTGTGGACTGAGGAGTTTTGTAGAATGTATGCATCATGTGTGCTGCCAGGATATTTTGCACAGACATTCATGATCCTCATGTTGCTGTCACACACCATCTGCACGTTGATGGAGTGGAAGTTCTTCCTGTTGATGAATATCTGTGCGTCACGTGCTGGGGCCTTAATCCGGACATGGGTGCAATCTATAGCACCCATGACCCTGGGCATGCCTCCCTTTGCGTAAAAGGCCTGCTTGACGTGTATCCAGTCCATGTCGGTGGTGGGAAAATGTATATGGGTACTGGCCTTGCTTTTGAGGGCTGGCAGGACCTGGGCCAGCACTCTGGAGAATGTGGCCTGGGACATGCCAGATGCGTAACCCTCAGTGGACTGGAAGGCCCCGCTTGCCATGAAGTGTATGGCACAGAGTAGTTTCTGCAGGCCAGTTAGGGCATGGTTGTGGATGTAGATGGGATCCACCTGCTCCTTGATGACCTCATACAAGGCAATGATGCTGTCAGGCCTCAACCTGTAGCGATCAATGACCTCGTCATCAGCCATTCCAAAGAGTGTGACCCTTGGGCGGTATACCCTGGGCCTTGGTGGTCGTCTATACATCCTGTGCCCTCCAGGTGGGGATGGACTCCTGTGTGGCTGCTGAGCCAGAGCCTCCTCACTTGCAACAGGTGGAGGCTGTTGATGAGGCGTGCTTGGGGTTTGCTGATGTTCCCTAGCTCTCTCCCTTGCACGCCTTCTCCGCAGTCTTCGCAACAATATGTAACCCAACATACTGTTTGCTCTCTCTATCTGTCTCTATCTATCTGTATCTATCTATCTATCTGTATCTATCTATCTGTCTCTCTCTCTCTCTCTCTCTCTCTCTCTGTCTATCTCTCTCTCTCCCTCCCTGAGTGGAAAACAAGCCACAAGTGAGTGTGTTGAGTTGTCCCTTTAAGTACTTGCTAGGGCGTTGTGTAGGTGTGGTGATGAGGTGAGTGCTGACCAATGGTGAGTTGTTTGTGTCCAGGTAAGTGTTTGCAGGTGTGTGTGTGTTATAAGATGTGGTGTGTTGTGCTTGTTCTGTGTGTGCCATTTGCGGGCGTGCAGTTGTGGGGTGCAGGTCGCGTGTTGATGTTTCCCAGGTGAGCTTGTATTTGCAGGGTCCGCTTTGTGTGATGACCCCCATTGTTCCGTGCCATGTTGTGTTGTTGTTTTTTTGTGTGTCATTGTTCCTGTGGTGTTGGTTGTTGTTTTGTGTGTAGTGATTTGTGTTGTGTGTGCATGTTTTTGTGTTGTTTTGGCATTGCACGGGTTAATTTTCCCATTTACATGGTTGTGCGGTAAGCCTTTTGTGTCTTTTCCTCTGTAACGGGTGTTTTGTTTTGGCCGTTAAGTGTCTAACGTGTGAGAAAAGTGGGTCTTAACTTTTAGCCGTTAGGTGTGTCTTTTTTTCAGCCGTTATCAGTACCGCAAGCCTTTGAATAGCTCTGGGGTATGTTGTTCCATGTTGTTCCATGCGTCTGAATGCACGTAAGTGTATCGGCCGTAGGAATTGTGCAACTGCCGTTAGCTGTTGTTTAGACGGATCTTTGAATTGCAACATGACACTTAACGCACCCGTTAGTGTTTTTTTTGGTTAACGGCTGCCTTTAAATCGAGCCCCTAGAATCCTAAATCATATACTTTATTATTTATAATTAAAAATATGACAAACACAACCAGAGTACTACTTAAAGTGTTGTGTACCCTTAAAAATACAATGCAACATAATAGCCTATAGAACTGCAGGGCGGAGTTAGCTAAGGATTCAAACTATCAAATCAATTACCATGTAGCCACTGTAATTCAGCCCTAAAACCATTAAAACGGTTCTTAAACACTGTATAAACTATGTTGTAACCAATATTTATTTATTTAGAAAATGTTTTACCAGCAAGAACACATTGAGATTTCTCTCGTTTTCAAGTATTTGTGCAAATACAGAAACATAATACATATATACATATACTATATACATATATACATATACTAAAAAATGTTATATACAGTTGCATATTGTTTTTAGATATGAAGAAGCAGTTGTTTTTAAGGATTTTAGACTGGGAGAAGATCTGATTTTTTCAGGTAGGTTATTCCAGACTTTCGGAGCTCTGAAGTAGAAGGCAGATCGACCAGCTTCTTTCTTGAAATCTGGTATACTCAGTGAGTTGTTAGCAGTGGAGCGGAGGTTATAGTTAGTATGGAGAGCTAAAGTGAGCATACTGCTCAGGTAGTCTGGTATTTTTCTAGAGAAGTGGTTATGAACCTTATAAGACCGATGAAGGGCATGTCTAGTTTCGAGTGTTGGCCAATTTATATCTTCATACATATCACAATGATGGGTTGTGTAATTACACTGAAGGATGAAGCAGCATAATGAGTTATACAGAGTGTCAATTTTAGCAAGATGGATTTGTGGCACAGGAGCATATACTACGTCCCCATAGTCTATGACTGGAATTATCATCTGTTGTACAATACATCTTCTTACTAGTGGATTTAAACAGGATTTGTTTCTAAACAGAGCATCTATTTTGGGATAAAATGAGGATGTTAATTTATTAATATGAAGACCAAAAGTGAGGTTGGGGTCAAGCCACATAACAAGATATTTGTAGGAGTCCACTGTGGCCAAATTACGATTAGACTCTTACAATGGATAGATTGGCATTTCAGAGATTATGTAGTTTATGCTTTGTACCAAATAACATTGTGACCTTTTTGTCAGTGTTTAGGAATAGTTTGTTCTTTGTTATCCATCTTTCAACTTAAGAAAAATCATGCTGTAATACAGCCTCCAGTTGTGATATGTTCTAATTTTTTACATATATTATAGTGTCATCTGCATACATGTAAACAGAAGAAGCTTTGCAAACCATGGGCAGATCATTTATAAACAGAGAAAATAGAAGAGGGCCAAGGATGGAGCCTTGGGGAACCCCACTTGCAAGTTTGAGTGGAAGGTAGGTATTGTCAGCAATAGACACATATTGCATTGTGTCTGATAAATAGGACTGGAACAAATTTAGAGAATGATTACCCAGTCCTGAACTTTGGAGTTTACTTATCAGAATGCTATGGTCTACTGTATGAAAGGCCTTTGTAAAGTCTAGGAAAATAGCTCCAGTGATGTCCCCATTTTCCATACCAGTTTGGATATCATTTGGTACTTTTAGGAGGGCAGTGAATATAGAGTGATTTGAATGAAAGCCTGATTGAAGGGGGGTGTGTGAAAAACTGGTCAGTCGTTAATACTTATATAGTTGAACATGGACACATTTCTCTAGGATTTTAGCCAATGTGGGGAGTAGGGATATTGATCTGTAATTTGATACTACATTTTTATCTACACATTTGTGGATAGGCACAACTCTAACTACTTTACAGGCTTTGGGCATATACCCAGATGACAGGGAGGTATTAATTAGGGCTGTAATAGGGTGGGCAGTGCCTGTGGCACTGAGCTTTAAAGGGATAGTAATACTTTGTTTTAACTTTATTTTATTTTGTAGGCATTAAAAAAACATGAAGAACGATATAAGTCTTATCTCTCAAACCTTTATGGTTTAAGAGATATTCACAAGCAAAGTTTCCCCTCCCCGCCCCTTTTACCTAGCGTAAGCCATCTCTTCTCAGATGTGAATCTGGTTGTAAGACCAGACAGATAACAGCAGGGACAATCTTCTTTATATGAAAACAATGAAAGCCATGCCCCCCTTGACAAGCTTTTCAGGTTTTTCCCTTATCTTAATTGAAGATTGTCCCTCTCTGCAATCTACCTGGGCACCTCCCTTCTGATCTGACTGAGCAGTGTTACATCAGTAAAAGGGGCAGGAGGGGGATACTTTGTCATTGAATTACTCCTGAACTACAACTCTGACAGAACCGAAATAACACTCTCCAAATTCCAAATACTATGATGATTAATTAGAGCTGTTTTTATTATGAAATATTACTATCCCTTTAATAACATTGCTGGTAGTTGGTCAGAGCCAGATTGTGATTTCATTTTTGGGTTAAGGAGGTGGTCATATATGTCACTCTCATTTACCGGCATGAAATTAAATTCATTAGCATCATTGGACCAGGTAGCAATTGACATAAGCTGATCTGTTCATGTTTCTAATTCATAATTACTTTTGTTTTGTGTAATCAGAGTGGCGGCACATCCGACAAAGTAGTTGTTAAATGCATTAGCTATGGCTAAGGGGCACTGTATCATTTCTTTGCCTATGGTTATAGCTGATCGGTAAGAGTGGTTAGGAGGGTTGTAGAGGTTTTTAATAACCTTCCAGAAGTTGGCTGGTTTTGAAATGTTTTTGTTCAAGTTGTCAGAAAAATATTGAACTTTTGCTAGTTTTATTTGCTTTGTGCAAGTATTCCGCAATTGCCTGTATGCAGTGTGATCATTAGCAAAGCCAATTTGATTTTGTCCATAATGCATCTCTGAAACTGTTTAATTCAAAGCAGATCAGCAGAGACCCAGGGTAGATGGGTCCCCCTTACCCTAATCTTCGTTAGAGGGGCATGGGTATTACAGACCTGTAAGAATTATGAGTTAAAAAAGTCAATTGCTGAGTCTAGATCAGGTATAAGTTATATTCTATACCATGGGCAATTTCTTAAGTCATTTAGGAAAGACTGGAGATTACATTTTTTAAATGATCTAGTAATTATGACTTTTGGACATGATTTGATTGTTTTATTTTGCGAACACAGCAGACTATGAAGTGATCCCTAAACACATTTGCTAATACACCTGAATCTTGGATTCTACTTGGGTAGGATGAAAGGATCCAGTGTAGCAGCGTATAGTTGGATATTTTAACATTTATGTGAGTGTCTTATTGTGTCTTATTGTGAAAAGACACTTCTTTTAGTTATATTCACAAATAATGTGAAATACATGTAGCAATAAACAATGTGATTCGAGATATAGTGTTCACTGCAGGCGACCTGCTTTCTCTGCCACTGTAACTCTTAACCTACTGAGTCTAAGTTTTAGTGACTTTGGTTAGTGCATATATGATGTAAGATTGTGATCAGTGGAATTGTCATGAATTAACAGCCTCTTTAACTCCCTGCAGGCCTGTGATATACTGCAATTGTATTATTTCACCAGATATTCCACTTTAAGAACTTCCATGCGATACAACTGCAGGTGCTCTGCTGCCCTATCCAACAAATTCACTACAATGAATAGTTACTACTTCCAATGTATGTTCTCTATTAGCAATGTGCTATAAAGAGCTGACTACATAATAACTGGCTTGCTTAAATTATAAAGTGTAAGACTATGATGCTGAGCTAACTTCCTTGTGGTTTAACACACATTCTAACCCTGTCACTGCTCCTGCGGCCTAGATAGTTGTCGTTACAAATATCAATAAAGGTAGAAAACATATAGGCATATAGTATAATTTTTTTAGGCAAAATGAGTTGTGCCCATTATGTCTACTTGCACCGTCCAACATGTTTCACCTATATATTGGCTTCGTCAGGGGATACCTATGGTTTGATGGGTCAGCTCACTACCATATATACCCTTCAAATCAAAGGGTAGATCATTATAATTAGTCTTAGCCAATCACTGCCGATCTAACAATCTTTCCTTTTGTGATGTCACAGTAGGCGGATACTTGTGATTTTCAAATTAACCCTTGGATATGCGCCCTCATAAGACAAGCCTATGTGGACCGGAGTTTACTGACAAATGTATACACATTTGTATATCACACATGAAACACAGACACCAAGACATTTACGTCAAACATGTTAAAGACAAACACCCACCACAGAAATCAAGCACCACTTTTGCTGTCCCTGACTCTCCAGAAAGGAAACAAGAGGTGAGGCAGAGATCAAAGAGGAGGAGGAATAGAAAAATCCAGGCAGAGACTGGAAGTTCCATGATGAGTGAAACAACTAGCTCGCCATCACCTTCTAGGATAACAACTACATCTTCTGCCAATCCACGTCGTTCATCATTACGTCCCCCGCCAAATGATAGCCACTCTGTTGATGTTAGGATGTGGTAGTTCATCTCTACCTATTTCACACTGTGTGGTGCAATGACCACACATGCCAGTGTGGTGGAGGAGAATCGCAATCAGTGCATCAAGCAGCATCTGAGGAGATTCTATCCTGCAGAATATGCTAAGATGGCGACAGGGTGGGTTAAACTGTCAGCAAGTTGTCATGTGTCCTTAGCGGCTCTGGAAAAGGGGTACAGTGACAGCGGCAGTACTTGGTTTCAGGTGTCATGGTGTTTGGATACAGTTGTGCCCCCAGATGTTATTTACCATACACACACTGTGCACATTGCAGTTGCTGATAAGACCTGCTGTTCCTGCTCTCAAGGGAAAAAATATATTCTAATAACAACACACCCATGATGATTTTGAAGGAGGGGCAGGTGGAGAAGATTTAATGGTCAACTTGTACTTTTCTCCACATAGACTGGGGGCTACTTATTCTGCTGCTACTGCTTCAGACGCATCACTGAAGCTAGTTGTGGGCGGCAAGTGGGACCTTCATCATCCATCACCCATGTTGCTGCTATTGTTGATCCCATTCCCTTTCAGCTGCCTAATCATCCTTCTGCTTAAACAACTCAGCAGCAGCAGTACGAACAGCAGCTGCAACTCAGAACTCAGGAAGACATTTGATAGTGGCCACTGGCCAACATGACCTGCTGGCATTAGGCCAGTAGGGCATTTTTATATTTGTCTCAGGGCTTGTGTTTTGAAAAAAAAATAAATAAAAAATAAACTAGTTCTACAAAAAAATAAACAATTTTTGGGGGGTTTGTTTCTAACAAGTCCTACAAATCAATGTTTCCTTAGGGCTTGTGCCAAACA
This sequence comes from Rhinophrynus dorsalis, assembly GCA_037306005.1. Lineage (NCBI taxonomy): Eukaryota > Metazoa > Chordata > Amphibia > Anura > Rhinophrynidae > Rhinophrynus > Rhinophrynus dorsalis. The sequence continues at coordinate 456,076,655 of CM074719.1, read as the reverse complement.
AGCTTAAGTCCTACAAATGTTTCTTCAGGGCATAGGCCTCTAATAAGTCTAAGTCCTACAAAGACCTCTAACAACAAATCTAACATAGTAACATAGTAGATAAGGCTGAAAAAAGACATGTGTCCATCAAGTCCAGCCCATGCCAATAACACCCCTGTTGATCCAGAGGAAGGCAAAAAAAAAAGCCCTCTGGAGCAATTTCCAATGTAGTCCCAAGTGTGTGTGTGTTTGGGGGGAATTATTCCTTCCTGGCTCCAACTGGTAGTCAAATAGTTCCCCGGATCAATATCCTATTTGCTTTTGACAAATAAATGATCAGTCTATAATTTTAATGGTAGGTTTATTTGAACAGTGAGACAGAATAACAACAAAAAAATCCTGAAAAACGCATTCAAAAAAGTTATAAATTTATTTGCATATTGCTGAGTGAAATACGTATTTAACCCCCTATCAATCAGCAAGATTTCTGGCTCCCATGTGTCTTTTATACAGGTAACAAGCTGAAATTAGGATCACTCACTTAAAGGGAGTACTTCTAATCAGAGCTTGTTACCTGTATAAAAGACACCTGTCCACAGAAGCAATCAATCAATCAGATTCCAAACTCTCCACCAAGAGCTGTCAGAGGATGTCAGGGACAAGATTGTAGACCTACAAGGCTGGAATGGGCTACAAGACCATCACCAAGCAGCTTGGTGAGGAGGTGATAACAGTTAGTGTGATTATTCAGAAATGGAAGAAACACAAAATAACTGTCAATCTCCCTCGGTCTGGGGCTCCATGCAAGATCTCACCTCATGGAGTTTCATGTGATGATCATGTGAACGGTGAGGAATCAGCCCAGAACTACACGGGAGGATCTTGTCAATGAGCTCAAGGCAGCTGGGACCATAGTCACCAAGAAAACAATTGGTAACACACTACTCTGTGAAGCACTGAAATCCTGCAGCGCCCGCAAGGTCCCCCTGCTCAAGAAAGCACATGTACAGGCACGTCTGAAGTTTGCCAATGAACATCTGAATGATTCAGAGGAGAACTGGGTGAAAGTGTTATGGTCAGATGAGACCAAAATCAAGCTCTTTGGCATCAACTCAACTCACAGTGTTTGGAGGAGGTGGAATTCTGCCTATGACCCCAGCATGACAATGACCCAAAACACACGGCCAAGGCAACAAAAGAGTGGCTCAAGAAGAAGCACATTAAGGTCCTGGAGTGGCCTAGCCAGTCTCCAGACCTTAATCCCATAGAAAATCTGTGGAGGGAGCTGAAGGTTCGAGTTGCCAAACGTCAGTCTCGAAACCTTAATGACTTGGAGAGGATCTGAAAAGAGGAGTGGGACAAAATCCCTCCTGAGATGTGTGCAAACCTGGTGGCAAACTACAAGAAACGTCTGACCTCTTTGATTGCCAACAAGGGTTTTACCACCAAGTACTGAGTCATGTTTTGCAAAGGGGTCAAATACTTATTTCACTCAGTAAAATGCAAATCAATTTATAACTTTTTTGAAATGCATTTTTCAGGATATTTTTGTTAATCTTCTGTCTCTCACTGTTCAAATAAACCTACCATTAAAATATGGACTGATTATTTCTTTGTCAGTGGGCAAACGTATAAAATCAGCAAGGGATCAAATAATTTTTCCCTCACTGTATGTTGTTTTAATAATTGCAATTTTTAAAATCGTTAACATGTTTTTTAATGGCATTGTTTATGCGGTACAATATTATTTAATTAATTTGGTTAAAGCCATTATATACAAGTTCCCCCCAGAGGTAAGGAGGTAAGGATTTTGACCCCAGCTAACTTCTTGTGAAATGTCCAATCATATTCAAGACATGGCGACTGTAAGGTCCATGTATTTAAGTAAGTTGGCTATCTGGCCTGGCCAGGTATGTATGTACAAACTTCCATATTCTTCAACCACTCTACTAGGGACCTGGGCCATCTCTTCTCCTTATCCTTTTCCTCCTTGATACCCTTCTCCTTAGTTTGTGCAGCCTCCCTGGTTAACTTCTAAAGTCAATTTCCCTCCCTTCCTTGGAGATATCATACAAATACATGTCTCACAGATGCTATGGATAGACTACACAGCTTGGCTCAGGAAGTGTGAGACTTATGTGTTGTGCATGCACCTGCCATACCCTTAGCATACATAAATTTAAAACACTGTTTCATTAAATTATACATTTTGTCAGTCAGTCTCTGAGGTTTCTGTCTCAGAGCCTGTGACTGAGGCCCATTCTTCATTCCCAGATGCATCTCCATCAACATTAAAATGAAAATAAGTATGCTCACCAGTTGGTCCCATCATGCTAGCCAAGATTAGGAGGAAAAACAGGTGCATTAAAATTTTGAAATAGAAATCAGTATAACTGTGGGGCTCCTGGCAGTATGGTACAAAATTGAGCCAACCCTCCCCACTGAACCCATGACATTCCTTTTCCCTTCCCTGGCCAAGCAGGTCTAAAAGCTGTACTCACAAAATCATGCTACATAACCTGATCCTGCATTCCACTGATCCCTCACTGGAGGGCCCTGGCTGCTGACCCATGGACACATAGTTATCCTGCATTGTCCTGGTTGTGGGACACAATTTTACTCTGCTTTCTGTTGAATTTTTGAGCAGATCTTGCCGGAGGACTGGGCCCTCTCACAATAGTTCCCAGGATTGGACTGAAGTCAGCCAAAAGTTCTGCCTCAATCCATAGCAAAAGCTTGGAAGAATGAAAAAGCCTTCTAACCCTGAGCAAAGTGAGATTTTTTTTCTGAAAGGTTAAGGGAAAAGCAGGGAAGGGTTATCCTGGAGTGGAGGCCTGCGCTCTGTCTGCACTAGTGGGCCACATGAGAACATGGGGATGTGGGGAATTGATTGATGGGTACCATATGGCTAAAGGAGCAATACATGGAAAATGGATGGAGAAGGACCATGTTAATGTTAATCCCAATACTAATGTACATAGCCCTCTATGTTCTGCTCTTTTAAATAGGTATCCAGGCCCTTTATAAAGGCATCTAATGTATTTCATAGCACCACCTCCTCAGGCTGTGAATTCCATACCTTTATTGTCCTTACCGTAAAGAAACCCTTCCATTGTTGTAGATGAAATCTCCTTTCCTCGAGTCTAAGCGGGTGGATCCTTGTCCTTTGTTCTGTTCGGTTAATGAACAGGTCTTTGGAGAGCCCTTTGTATTGTATGGGCCCTGAACATATTTATATAGTGTTATCATATCCCCTCTAAGACGCCGTTTCTCTAGTGTGTACAAGTTTAACTTTTCTAGCCTTTCTTCATAACTAAAACTGTCCATTCCCCTTACTAGTTTTGTAGCCCTCCTCTGCACTTTCTTTAGTTCCATAATGTCCTTTTTCAGAAAGGGCGCCCAGAATTGAACAGCATATTCTAGGTGGGCTCTTACCATGGACCTGTAAAGAGGCATAGTAATATCGTCCTCCCTTGAGTCAATATCCCTTTTAATACATACCAATATCTTATTGGCCTTTGCAGCTGCCAGCTGGCACTGCACGCTACTGCTAAATCTATTGTCTACCATTACTCCCAAATCCTTTTCATTAGTAGATTTCCCCACAGAAACACCCTTTAAACTATATGTTGCATTTTTATTATTATACCCAAAATGCATAACTTTACACTTTTCTATATTGAATCTCATTTACCATTTGCCTACCCAGTTACTCAATTTGTCCAAATCCTCTTGTAATGAAGACACATCCAGTTCAGACTTTATTACCTTACTTAATTTTGTGTCATCGGCAAACACTGATACATGGCTCCCTATGCCCTCTGGGAGGTCATTAATAAACCAATTAAAAAGAAGAGGACCCAGGACAGATCCCTGAGGTACTCCACTTATCACGTTTATCCAATTGGAGAACTTGCCATTTACTACCACTCTTTGCATTCTGTCTTTCAGCCAATTTCCAATCCACGCACAAACATTTTCCCCTAAGCCTATTTCATTAAAATGTAACATAATTTCTAATAGTTTTTACTTTCTGTCTTTAAATTAGCATGTATTATTATCACTACTACTATATAACTTTTTCCAGGACTGACAAATGTTTCAATGCATGAGCCTTTTGACTAATATGTATAAAGCTTCAAATCTGGTTCTTGGTTAGAATCCAACAAGCCTTTTGAAGAATTTTATGCTGTGGCCACTTTACAGCAGCTTGAATAGTCTTTGAGGGCAGAGAGAGAGGGATTCATATCTCCTACCTCTATATTTGATGCAGCTACACAATGACACAAAGGGACCCAGAGGCCACCCTATTGCATACTATAGTATCTAAGTGATCATATGAATAAACATTAAGATGGGTTTTGAGGTTTTTCTCATTCTCTCTCAAGTTCCTAGAAAAAGCTGTGGTCAATGAGAAGGACTGAGAGATAGAGAAGAGGACATGCAGAAATGGTTATTTAACATAGACTTTACACAGCACACATACAGGGCCATTTCAAGGACAGTGTGACAAATGCCATCATGCTGGGTGCCATGTGGGGATGGGAACCATTCTGTCCCGGCAATACATTAAATGTATATATATATATATATAAATATATATATATATATATATATATATATATATATATATATATATAAATATATATATATATATATATATATATATATAAATATATATATATATATATATATATATATATATATATATATATATATTATAAAGCACTCAGCCAGACCCTTTATCATTCCCTTTCTATCTATGTGCCTGGATCACTGCAGTTTTAGCTACACTACACTATGGAACATGCAGACAGAAGCACCATGTTCAGATCAGACTATTACGGTTTCCACAGCCAGCCGCATGTTGCATAGTGTAATGTATTGAAAATGGCAATGATCCAAGCCAAGAGAGGCCGCGTATATTGCACCTTCCTTTAACGGTTGTTGTGTTGCAGCTGTGAGGTATTTTTAACTCTTCAAAAGGCTGCCCCTGTTGCAGAATGGGAAAAAAACTGCCCCAAATATTGGATCTTGCTATTCAGGCACAAGGTAGAGTTCATTACCTCTGTTATTCACATCTCTTTGTTACCTTCTTCTTCCTGCTAGTCTCTCTCTAGTCTCTCTAGAGAGGCTCCGGGCACCAGGCGAGGCTGCTGGGTGGCACTGTGGTTTTAAACTAGTTTTGTATATTATATTTCAGTCTTGACAACTGCAGACCCTCAAACACATACATACACATTTGTCTCTTTTCCCCCAAACCAATATTATTTATGTTTAAATATTTTATAACTAGTTGAAGAGCCCGTTACACGGGCCACAGTGCCTCTGGCAGCCGGTCGCGGGGCAGTCACGCGCGGCAGAGACTGCCCGCGCCACTGCTGATACAGAGCTGGGCGCTCCGAAGGAGCGTCCAGCTCTGTATCAGCCGCAGCGCGGGCAGTCTGTACTGCCCATGACTGCCGCACGCGCAGCAGTGTCTACTGCGCATGTCGGGCGTTACACACAACTTAGCGAATTATTATATAGGATTGTACAAATCACTGGGGCTGGTGCATAAACTATGAGGTAAACCTTCAGTACCATATGAGACAAATAAAATTCCCATAGATTAAAACTGTCCTTTCATCCCACTGGATTCTAGAGAGTTCCTTTGCAATGCTTTGAGGACCTCTCTTACATCCAAGAGGTTAATAAAAGCTCAATTTAAATCAAAATGTATTTGGACATTTTTTATTTGTCCCTTGTGTAGAATTTGGGTCACCTATGAATTATTCAATTTCTTCTTATTCTCACTATATAAAGGTATATATGATATCTATATGTATGAAACTGCAGTGTCTAGAAATGTCACTGTAACTGAGCTATATAAAGTAAACAAGGTGTTTCTCAGTTACTTCCTATGCCTCTGGATTCACAAAAATGTGCTAATTGTAGTGACATTTTTATGGGTCAGTCCATGCTAGACCAAAATGTTCTAATGGCAATGACATATTTAAGGGTTATTGTTTCTTGGCTAAAGTGTACTTAAGGCAGTGACATAGTTATATGTAATAATAACAAAGGCATGATGAGAATGGGTGATGTCTGTGTCAGGAGAACATATACAGGGACACTTGGTGTCCATCTATACAAAGCAGTTCTGTGGCAAAAAAATAAAATAAAAAAATAATAAAAAAGTTGGTAAAACTGATGGGGGTAGGGCTGCCAGATCAACCCTAAAAAACTAGACACAGGAAAAATGCCCTGCTACATGAAGCATTGCAGCCCAATAATAACCAATGTAGCCCTGCAGCAGACATTTTTCATATGTGTCCAAGTTTAAACCGATGATCTAGAAACTCCGGGGGGGTCCAGTATTTTACATACTCTCACTTGGAGCCACATTGCCTACTACAAAATGGCCCTGCATGCATAAATAAATCAAAATATATTGCAGCTGATTTTCTAAAAATTGCTAAGACAAGAAAAAGATGGTATAGGAAACTCTTTGAAAACCATCTAATTATGTGACTACAGAGTACTATTTTAAACACAAGATTCCATTTATGCGTAATAACCAACGAAAACTATATCTGGCCTGTTAAAGGCTCTTAAGGACAGGCAATGTCTACCATATCTATCCAGAGAGAGATAATTTGTATATATCAAATGGCATCACAAAATATGCATTTTTACCTTCAAGTGATAAATGGAAATACAGATATTTATGACAGTCCTCAATCCAACCAATCGTTTTATAACATATTTTTACATTTCTATTTCCTACAAATATTAATAATGATAACTGACAGTAAGGTATTTTGATTCATGTATAAACAAAGTGGTATCTTACTCACTCATGTAAAACAAAATTTATTGGAGGAGTAGAACATTTTCATTCTGCATATTCTTGCATGGAAATACAGGCCTACATAGGAAACTATGAGTTTTAGACAGAGGTGTGTTTCATGGTAGCAACAGATCAGTTTTACATGAATATGAAACAAATTAGGTCATATTAAGCAGAAAGGCATGTGGGGGATTTCCTCATTTCAGGTAAATAAACATTACTGTACCTTATGGTATATGGCTAGTCTTCAAATACTCTTCCTTTGGTCAAAAGATTCAGGCCATTACCTCACTGGCTCATGGTTAAAAAATATCATCTCTGCGTAAGCATGTGGTTTGGAACTGTTAATTGAGTGGAAGTGGTAAAGGAAAACCTACTTTCTGAAAAACCATAAATTTTTTTTCAGAATTGCAGTTGAAGCTTTGAATGTGAGATAAAGTTTGTTTGGACTCTTGGTGCAAGTCCAGATTATTCAAACTGGATATTAAAGGAGCAGTAAACATATATATATATATATATATATATATATATATATATATATATATATATATATATATAAGAATAAGCCTCATTGCATAAATTATGGTACCTCACACACAGAACATAATTTATGTCTCCTCAGAAAACAAACACTCATTGAACAGAATGCCTCATTACATAATTTATGTCTCATCAGGAGACACAACTCCTATTTGGTGATTCAGTGGGGAATTTACTGCTCCCATTGGGTGATTCAATGGGGGCATGTTTATCATACAAGGAGTTGGCCCGCCTCTCCAGCCCACCCACCACTATCCAACTGACAAAAAAAATATAGCTGCCACTGACTCCTGAAGTAGGGGATATCAGTAACTTCTCTTGGTCCATAGATCATGACCCCACAAACACACTGTAAAAAAAACTGTAACCCTCCATACACTCTGTGTCAGGACAAGGGTGTAATGTTTCCATAAAATATAAACTCAGGGATAAACTTAATAACAACTCTTTTTTTTTAACTCTTTTCATCTCTTCAGTCACCTCACTGTCTGTTTTCAACTGTCACTCCTCCACTTCCTGCTTCCTGATTCCCGCCCTTTCTCCTTAAAGGGATAGAGATGCTTTGTTGTATGTTACAGAGGGCAAGCCTCAAACACCATTTTCTATTTGTTCCCTCAGCATATTGCTAAGTTGCTTCAACTGAAGAGCCACCATGTGTTATATTGCTATGTTACCATAACTTAACACTTTGAGTGCCAGAGGGGTATGCAATGCATTACAAAGCAATACGCTGCATACCCCTCTGGCACTCAAAGGATTAAGTAAGGCGGAGTTACTGCTCCCATTGGGTGATTCAATGGGGGAGTGATTTAAATCATGCAGGGAGTTGGCCTTCCCCCACTATCCAGCCCACCCACCACTATCCAAGTAAGTGAAAAAACAAAATGGCTACCACTCGCTCCTACACCACAGACACAAACACATCAGACAAAATACACACACTCACACTCTCTCACTCACACTCTCTCACTCTCTCATGCACACTCTCTCAATTACTCTCATGCATCCTCTCACACTCACACACTCTCACTCAATCACACACACTCACTAACACACTCACGCAATCACTTACACGCAATCACTCACACCCCGGGAGCCAGCACGATCCACCTTCTACCATAGTATGTGCAATTCCCATATGCATTTTAACTACATGAATGAATGCCACTCACTCACACACACTCATTCACACTCACTCACACACCAGGAGCCAGCAGCACGATCCACCTTCCACCATAGTATGTGCAATTACCACATGCATTTCAACTATATGAATGAATGCCACAGTGGAGGCATAAGTACAAACACAAACTCATTACAATGACACATAAGTCACCCCCTTATGAATCACTTCTGTTTGTGTGTGTGTCTCTGTGTGTGCCTGTGTGTTCCTCACTGTGTGTGTTGCATGTTTGTATCACACTCTATGTGTCTGCATGTTGTGCATTGTATGTATGTGTGTATGACTGTGTCGCTCTTTATGCATCTTTATGCAGAGACACACACGCAAATGCACACGCATGCACTGTGTGAGTTTGTCTTGCATCCACGTGTGTGCATTAATTCCCTATATATATCCTGACGGGCAACGCCGTCCCACATCGCTAGTATATATATATATATATATATATATATATATATATATATATATATACAGGGCTCAGAATTTCAAGTCCTGAGCTACTAGCCAGGCCTGCAAAGTTACTCGCCATGAGTTTCCATGTCTAGCCCCAACCATATATCCACCCTTAACCCCACACATATCCCTGCCTTTCACACCATCCATCTCAAGTTCTGTTTGATGAAATTACACTGTTGTTCTACGTTTTATTCCGCATATGGCATAGGGGACAAAAACTGTGCAAAATTCCAACTGTTTTAACCCCCTGAATGCTAGCAAGGTCTACAACACATTAGCCTCTCAAGCATTATAGCAGTTAAATGTTTCTTTTATATAATGTGAAAGTGTTTTTAGGACCTTCTTCTCCCCACAACATGGAACAGTTGATTTGCTACACTTTGTCTTTATACATAAAGGCCATAGTAAGCAACACAATGCTTAACTTTATAAAAGCCATAGGATGGTCTAACAATAGCGCCACTGTAAAAGATCAGGCTATAGAGGTACTTCTAACAAAAATTCAAGTTCCAGCTGCAATAACTTGTGAATAAAACATCTATCAACAGTTGTAGTTTCCATGTTTTAATGAGTAGGATAAACTCTGATTTATATTTTTTCAATACTAAGCTTTAAAATAATTTTAAAGTACTGGTCAACTAATGATTTAACCTGATGAGGTCAACCTCGTGGAGTCAAGTTAGAAAGGAAGGTTAAGTGAATCAAAAGGATGCTTTGTACAACAGAAGCATGTCATGCCCTGCTCTCACTGGCTGCGTAGCGCAATACAGCGTGTGGGTCCCAAAGTACTATGATGGTTACACACTACAGATGCGTAAATTCGACGACAGCATCAGTTCCTCGTGCATTTTTTCTACAGTGAGCGTACACAGTAGCGTGATGTCTTGATGGCAACTAACAACAGGGACACGAGGACCTGCTCAGCGGGCCAGAGCCACACACACCTAATTATTGTATACAGTGCAAGTGGACAAATCTCCTGAAGAGTGAAGCATATAAGCATGCCATGTTATCTATTCATAGGTTTAATTAAGTGTTTTCCTGGAGGGAAAAGAGAATTGAAAACAACTGGGTGGGCAACTTGAGACTCTCTAGCTGTTGTCAGGCTACAACTCCTATCACCCTCAGACAGTCACTGGCTGATGGAGAATGATTACTCACCTATGCTATACACACATTTAAGTCAGGGTTGTGCAATGGAGCATATCACTGTCATCTGGTGTGTATGCCCTCCATCTTATATGTAAAATATGTGCTAATAGTAAAGCAAGGAGGGGCATACCTTGTGGCTGTCGCTGACATGAAAACACTCTCTGCTACACAGAATGAATGATTGCCCCCAATCTCCACATTGCCTCATTGAGATATTATATATAATATGAACAGGAGACCATGCACGGTATATCTTGCATAAAATAAATAAACAATATAAGAGGATTTTAGTCTTACCTGTTAAATCATTTTCTCTTAGTCCATACAGGTTACTGGTAACTTTGCGTAGGTGATCTGCCCCTTTAACTAGGCAGGAACAATTCTAGAAGTGAATGCAGGGGGTGGAGCCTACCTTCCCTAATTGGCTGCAGCTAGCCAATCAGCTCCAGTAAAATATGAGACACTAACTATTGACTAGATAGTAGAAGGGAAAGAAGACTCCTGTGAGCATGACCCCGAAGGACCCCCACGGTCTGCCACAGGAGAGCCAAGCATGGTCCCTTGACAGGGTGGGAGACCAGTAACCTGTATGGAGAAAAGGATTTAACAGGTAAGACTAAAATCCTCTTTAATCTGTCGTCTAATACAGGTTACTGGTCACTTTGGGATGTCCAACCATTGAGTTTCCCAGAGGCGGGAAGTAAGGCAAGGACCAGGCGTAAGGCCCCCAAAGTCACCAGAGCAGATATGAACCATCAGATCAGAGATAGCACAACAAAACAAATGAAGTGTCAACGGACACTGAACAGTGGTAACAACACCCCAAGAACTGTTACACAGCACACTGAACTAGAGCGAACAGGACTCAAAGTGAAGGAAGCACCAAGAACCGAAGAATATCCTAGACAGGCAAGACTGCCTCCAGGATCTTCCTCCCAAAACTGGCATCAGCAGATGCCAGCACATCAACACGGTAGTGCTTCGAAAAGGTGTGCACAGACGACCAAGTGGCAGCCTTGCACAACTGATCAGCGGAGGCCTGATTCTTGTAAGCCCAAGAAGCCCCAATAGATCTAGAAGAATGAGCCGTGACCCGAAAGGGAACATGCTTCTTCCTTATCTTGTAAGCCTTATGAAAAGTGGACTTGATCCAAGACACAATAGTCACTTTGGATGCAGGTCTCCCTGCCCTGGGGCCCCCAGGAATGACGAACAGTGCGTCAGACTGTCTAATGGAGTCAGTGCGATATACATAAAACTTGAGACAACACACCACATCTAACAAGTCGAGATCCCTCTCCTTGTCAGAGGTAGGGTCAGAGCAGAACGAAGGCACCACAATCTCCTGATTAAGGTGGAACTCAGAGACCACCTTCAGGAGAAAGTCCTGCAAAGTGTGAAGCACCACCTTGTCTTTGTGAAACACCAAAAAGGGTGGTCTACAAGACAGTTCCTGTAACTCTGGCGACACGACGAACAGACACAATCGCCAGGAGAAAAGTCATTTTCTACATCAGCAGGCATAGAGGAATAGTAGCCAAGGACTCAAAGGGAGGGCGCTGAAGGACGCCCAGAACCAAGTTAAGATCCCACTGAGAAGCGGAAATCTAAAAGCAGGAATGCCCTGGAAAAAACCTTGACATCAGGAAGAATAGTAATGCGTCTCTGAAAGAAAACAGAGAGAGCAGAAGTCTGAACCTTAAGGGAACTCAAATGAAGGCCCTTATCCACACCGTCCTGCAAGAAAGTCAGGACCATAGGCAGATCAAAATCCTGAGAAAGGTCCCTATCAGCACACCAATAGAGAAAGGTCGACCAGACACGATTGTAGGCCTTTGAAGAAACAGGTTTGCAGACACTGAGCATAGTAGCCACCACAACAGAAGAAAAACCTTTCATCTTCAATATTGAGGATTCAATTTCCAAGCCATCAAAGCTAGATGGCAAACATCCTCCTTCCACAGATAACCAAGTAGAAGAAGATCCGGACAGCAAGGGAGCTGGAATGGCTCAGCCACTGACAGATCCAGAAGCTCCGGAAACCAAGCTTGTCGAGGCCAGTAAAGAGCAATCAGAATGAACGGACAGTGCTCCAGTCTCAATTTCCGTAACACCCTGTGCAACATGAGAAGGGGAGGAAAGATATAAGTGAGAGGAAATAACCAAGGTATGGACATGGCATCCATTGCTAGAGCTAAAGGATCCCTCCAGCGAGAGAAGAACCTTGGAACCTTCCAGTTGTGTCTTGTCACCATCAGGTCGATGCAAGGAAGACCCCGCTTCTGAACAATGAGGATGAACACCTTTGGGTGCAGTTCCCACTCTCCGCTGTCCACCGTGTGGCAGGAAGTCTGCCATGACATTGTCTACTCCAGGAATATGCACTGCAGATATGGCAGGAACATGTTCTTCTGCCCAGGAAAAAATAGCCTTGACCTCTAATCAATCGGCAAGACTTCTTGTTCCGCCCTGCTTGTTGATGTAAGCCACGGCCATGGCATTGTCGGACTGGACCCGGACTGGGCTTTCTTCCAGCTGGGTTGTCACGGTTTGTTAAGACTCTCAGACGCAAAGTTAGGTAAAAACACAACTTTATTGAAAAGTTTAAGACAACCCCATAGGGTATCATACACATTCATACATATATCTTTATTGACGGGAAAGCAATAATAACAATAGCAATACAGGCTCTACCGGCCTTGCCAATATACCAGGCAAGGCAGCCAGGAAGTTGGTACAAGGAATAGATAGGCTCTACCGGACCTGCCAATATACCGGGCAAGGCAGCCAGGAAGTTGGTACCGGGCAAGGCAGCCAATAGACAGACAGCGATATACATGCTCTACCGGCGTTGCCAATACCGGGTAAGACAACCCAAGATGATAATAGAATTAGGTTCTACCGGCCTTACCAATATACCGGGCAAGGCAGCCTGGTAAGGGGTGAATGGCAACCACTAAAGCCTCAGGGACTGTAAAGGTGGCAACAGCAGTCACAGGGATGACATAAGAGGCTAAGTCAGCATAAGTGGCAAGCCAAGGAATACCAGGGTACCACCCATACCTGCGTACTGGGAAGACAGTAATGCACAATACAATAATAGACTCAAGGGTGGTGGAGCGAACCAGTGCCTAGCACTGGGAGCAAGTCAACAAGGTGCAACTGCAGCCGGGAGGCTAAGGAGCGAACCAGTACCCGTGTACTGGGAGACCGGAACACATGAGTTACCATAACAGCCGAGAGGCTGTGGAGCGAACCAGTACCTTGCACTGAGAGTGCTATACGTATTACGTAATAACAGCCGGATGACTAAGGAGCGAACCAGTGTCCACACACTGGGAACGCTAATAGTATCTAGCAATAACAGCCGGGTGGCTGTGGAGAGAACCAGTACCCACACACTGGGAGCGCTATAGTATCGTGCAGTAACAGGCGGATGGCTTATGGAGCGAACCAGCAGCCTGTACGTGGAACGCTAATCGTATCCTGCAATAACAGCCAGATGGCTTATGGAGCGAACCAGTGCCCACACACTGGGAACGCTATACGTCTCGTACAATAGCAGCCGGATGGCTTATGGAGCGAACCAGTGCCCACACACTGGGAACGCTATACTTCTCGACAATAGCAGCCGGATGGCTTCTGGAGCGAACCAGTACCCTGTACGTGGACCGCTAATCGTATCCTGCAATAACAGCCGGATGGCTATGGAGCGAACCAGTGCCCACACACTGGGAACGCTATATGTCTCATACAATAGCAGCCGGATGGCTTATGGAGAGAACCAGTACCCTGTACATGGAACGCTAATCGTATCCTGCAATAACAGCCAGGCGGCTGTGGAGTGAACCAGTACCCGCGTACTGGATAAACCGGCAGAGAGTAGAAATGTTGCCAAGGCGACTCAGGAATGTCAGCTGACTACAGGCGAACTGGATAGGAACCAGCAGGTGGAAACAGGAATCAGCACTCAGATGATCAACCGGATCAGGAACTGCAGCGGGGACTAGCAGCAGGAAACGATGATCAAGCGGCGACTCCAACCAGACTAGAAATGGAAGCAGGAACCACTGGACAGGTAACTACAGGAACTGGATGAATTCTGGTAGCAGGAACACAGCAAAGGGCACAGGAAGCTCAGGAACATAAGGTAGATACGAGCTGCATAGTGACAACACGAAAGTTAAGATGGCTCTGATCAAGCCCTCAGCCGAGGGATCAGGATCAGCCTCAAAGGGGTCCCCAAAAAACTGAGAGAAGCCCACAGCAGAACATTCCTCAACATCCAAATCCACCAACAGTTCCTCCTCAGTGGAATATGATACATCAGGTACTCCCTGTGGTTTCGGCAGGGAAGATCTGACAGAAGAAGGAGTCGGCCAGGAGAGGAAAAACCCCTGTAACTGGGATGGAAAGAGTTGCAATGTAGACCGGAGGTCTCTAGTAGCAGCCTTGAACTCTTGTACCCAAGCTGGCTCTAATGCATGGCTGGAGGTCCCTGGGATAGACTCAGCGACATCAGAACATGCTGGGCATAAATGACCTGAGAATTCTCTAGGTAACCCTGAATGACATGAGGAGCAATGCGCAATAGGTGACACAGAGACCCCAGCGTCCTTAGTCTTAGGCCTGGCCCCAAGCTCTAACAGATTAGACAGTGTCAAACCTTTTAAAGTACAAGGAATCACCCAAATACAATGTGTAAGATTAAAATTTAACCCCAGGAATCGATAAAATGCACTTATCTGGCAGGGGAAGGGTTAATCTGCAGAGGAGAGAAGGAGAGTCCAAACCATGTGTAGGATACTCAAGGCACAAAATGGCTGCCGTGGCGGAAGCCAATCAGAAAAGAGAGAGAGAAGCAATAGCTCATGGGAAATGTAGTTTACCCAGAAAAAGTACCCCAACAGTGCCTGAAGCCCCCTGAGCCCCCCAACACACATAAAACATTAACCAGATGACAGAGCAAGGGCAGACAATTAAAATGAGCCATCTCTGAAGTCACTACGTTGAGCGGTTGCAGAGATATGTCCCAAACTGTACAGTCCCATAGAGGTGAATGGAGCAATGGCGTCTATGTGGTAAAGAGAGCAGAACACTGATTTTGCTAAGTTGAAACTGTTTATTGAAATTACATGGAACATCACTAGAACATGTTAGCAGACCCAAAAAAACACTGAATCCAGTAGGGAAAGTGCCAATAAACCCCCAAAAGATGCAAAACCAGCAGCTAAAGGGTTAAGTTACCATAGAAACTTGCTCCAAAACACCCAACAGACATACAGATAAACCCAATGAGTGCACGAGTGTGCAATTGGAACTCCAAAGGAAAACCCCTGTGCGGAAGGCAGGAACGTGCACAGACATTTTGGGGGGCAGGGGCTCAAATGAAAAAAAGGGCACTTCTCATAATTATTTATTAAAAATATATATATTTTAAAAACAGAACAGAATTTACATCTCAGGAGCCTGTAGGCACAGAAATCTGAAGTGCCCCCCCCATTGGCCATCTCCACTGGACACTTCCACAATGCTCCTAATCTCCACATTGCCCCCCATCATCTCCATATTGCATACATATACATACATATGTCACATTCCACTTCCACATTCTACTGCATTCAATGTGAGGAATGAGTAGTTGAGAAACAGCTCCCTATGGAATGTGTGAGGCACTTCTGAGTGATGCTGTCAGTTTGAATTTTCAGGAAATAATAACTCTGTTACTCAGTCTCTGATAATTTGAACAGTTGTATCATTTAAATAGTAGACTGGTAGAGTAAAAACTATACCTTTATTGGCTAACCTAGTACCTCTGGGATGCAGTCTTTCAAGATGACTTAGGTCTGTCCTTCAGTCATATTTAGACTGAAGGCTGAATACAAAATACATGACAGTTATACACTCATGTATATTATTTTTACATTTAAATTCCACTGGAAGATAACTCCTTATCACCATTGTCTTTTGTAAATTATTCCCTAGGCTCCAGTAGTGTCATCTCCGTGTGGATGTCTTCCTTGCTGATTCTTCTGACTGGCGCCTTCTGCCTTCCCACACTCGTCTTGATGGTCCTCTTCCAGGTTGGGCTCGCGCATGCGTAGTTCTCTCTTTTGAAACCACTTTGGCATGTTATCAAAGCGTCCCTATCCCTGTGTGGAGCTTCCTAATTGCTGCGAGTTGTGCTTCTCCAGCCCAGCTTTCCATTGCTGTACACCTGATTTCGTTGCTGACCGGCTAGTCTGACTGTTCTGGTACCTTGTCCCTTGGTCTAGTCCTGATTCTTGTTGCTGACTGGCTTGTCTGATTTCTCCTCTGCCCTTCCGGGGTTCCTGCTTCTGGCTAGCTGTCTCCTCCTGCTTAGCTGTTCCTGTGGCCAGCCTAGTACTTGCTCTACCATATTGGTGGGTGTTCCAGCTTTTTGGAGTCTGTTCCTCCCTGGGCTCATTGGGGTATAGTCCAACCGTGATGGGGTATCCAGAGTCCCCAGAGGCTCAACCAAAGGGGGCTATCTAGATTTGCGGCTAGCACCTGTATACAGCTTCGGCCGCAGCATGCCTCCCTACGGTTGGCCAACGCAATCTAGCTTCACCCCCTAGCGAAGCTCCCTAGCCTCTCGCCTCAATCATCCTTGTTGGAGGAGTATCCTCTTCCATATTTCAGGGCTTGCCTAAGCTCAGACGTGACAAGTAGAGACATCTCTTTGTAGCTGGCTAAGTGGTACAAGATAAGAACAAAAAAGAAAAAAAAGGAGAAAAAGCGCCAATAGTGCGTTATCCCAATATACTGATTTTAAATAATGCACAAAAATTCACTCACATTAACAATAAGTTGACCTAAAGACATATGTCAGTGATCAACATTCACACTTGCAGGGTACTTTACCCGTCCCTGCTTGGGTATCCACACTCCGATAGAGTAATCCAAATGAAAGACGAACGTATCTTCAAAACAGTCCTGTTTAAAACAAAAAAATAGTATAGTAGCCGAATCCTTCATAAAACACTTTATTAAAAAATAGATTAAATGCCCAATTGGACAAAAAAGAAAAACAAGGCTCTACGGAACGCGTTTCACAGCACCCACGGCTGCTTTATCAACCAAACAAGCCTTACAAGGCGCGAGCCACTGCTCGTGTGAGTAGATTTCCTTTGGTGGTGGTTGGTGATATTATTTTTTAGAAGATCTTACACTAGGAGCGCCTCCTGTTCTTTTCTTCTCTTTTCTAAGTGGTACAAGATGTATTTCCTTCTGACTGCTCCAGTAAATTAGTTTTTAGAGATTTTGTGATTGAAGCTAGAGATAGCTAAGTTTATGGAATGTATGGGTTAACCCTCTGAGTGCCAGAGGGTTGTGCAACCCTTTGCCTGCAATGTATTGCACCTCTTCTGGCACCCAAAAGGCACAAAATATGTTTATTGTGTGGGATAATGTGACATAAATTCCTTGTCATGGTTCATTCAACTCACAGTTCAGAGTGTTAAACTTGGTCATCAGTTTATACAACCAGATATTTCTGTCTATCTGTGTCTTAAAATGTCCCATGAATATCCATCTAGTAAAGCTTTGTGTCAACTGGTTCTCCCCTTTTCTTTCTTTTAGGTTTCACTTCTCTTTTCTGTGTTATTCTCATTCATTCTTTTCCCTCTATTGTCTCCTTGTTTTTCTCTTCTCCACATTGTGAGTACCTGATTGCTTATGCTCACTTGGAGTTTTTTCTTTGGGTACATATTTATAGTTTTGTCTCAAGGTGGCCTTTAGTGCTGGCTTTTTGCCACTCAACACATACGGAAACATGATGTCAGTAGATGTGTGCCATGTCTCTTATCAATCTGCAGTTGTTTCCTATGCATTTCTGGACTGCATTTTCATTCAATTCTTTACTGTACCGTTTTTCATTGTACTCATAGTGTTTTTGTGTAAAAACTCTTCTTCAATAAAGATATAAAAAAAAATATCTTTATTACTGTGACCTATGAGAATTCATCCATTTTCTTAAGGTTTGTCCTGTCTCAACAACATATAATCCTGTGTTGGGGCATTTAGATGATCCACAAGAGAATTTGTCCTTGATGTTGTGGTTTTGGTAGGAATGCGTATGAGCACCTTACCTATGGTACATATGTGTGTGCACAGGTTCCACATTTCTTTTGCAGACATGAATAAATACCAATTTCTGTTGCATTATTAAGGGAGCTATTTACTATCAGGTGTTTCAGGTTGGTTGGCTGTTTATAGAAGAGAAGAGAAGGTTTTGGGAAAATGATTTTTAATAGTAATCAGTATGTAGTATTATTTGGAGCCCTTTCTAGTTTTTTTGCAGTATGTCAAGCTGGGGGTGGCAGTTGACTACTAATGGTACTCTGTTCTCTTCCTCTTCCTGTAGTTATTTGTATTCCAGGAGATTTCTTCTGTATACACTGGTGGCTCTCTCATTTTCGATGGCTGTGACCTTGACATTATATCCATGACTGACAAAATCTCTCCTGAGATTTTTATGATGTTTATTCCAATCAGAAGTCTCAGAGCATACCTTTCAGCCTGGCTGTAAACAACATAGTTTTTGTATGTCTGAGATAAACTGTCATTTCTCAGATAATTACTTAGGACTGTCTCTTGGTTTGTGGATGAAGGTAATGGTGGGATGCTTAGCATTATCACTTTCATGAAATAACAAATGTTTATGTTCGCTGGCAGTCCAAGTGATTAGGATATCATCTGTGTCTTGGAAGTTGACCAGAGGCTTTATTTGGTAAGTGGACAAGAAATCATCCCCCACTTTTACCATGAATAGATTGGCATATTGTGACTCAGTTTGAGTTACCATGGCATCTCTTTTTTGATGTATAGTTCTTGTCCAAATGTGAAATAATTATGCATTAGTATAAAGTGTATTAGCTGGGAAACAGATTCTGTGGGTAAGCCCGCTTGTTCTATGAATTCTTTGCAGGCTACATTGCCATCTTCATGTGGAATGTCGGTGTATAGTGATTCCACACTCATAGTGACTAGAAAGATTTACTTGGGATGGGACCAAAGTCAGACAGTTTGTTTAAGATATTGGTTGGGTTCTCTATGTAAGTGAGTATTATTGACCAATAGTTTCAGAATGAACTTCACTCAACCAGAGATATTTTCTGTGAGTGTGCCAGTTCCAGTTAGTATAGGTCTTCCAGGATTTCCTTCCTTGTGTATTTTCGGAAGCTTATAGAAGCATCCCAACCTTGGGTCTTCCAGAATGAAGGCCTGAAGGAGAGACCTAACTCATCTTGAGTTGCTGTGATGCGGTTTAGATCCCTATAATCCACACAGGGACAAAGACCTCCATATTTCCTCTCAACGAAGACTATACCTGCCCCAGCAGGAGAGGTGGATGGTCTGATGAACCCTTTCTGTAAGTTTTCGGTGATGTATTGTTGAAAATACCCTAATTTAGGGCTGGAGAGAGGATAGATCTGTTCGTATGGTATGGGGGCTCCCAGAAGTAGGTCGATTGGACAGTCGTAAGGCCTGTGTGGCAGTAAGATGTTGGCTTTCTTCTTGTCAAAAACATCCTGAAAGTGTTGGTAGACACTAGGAAGGGATCCTAAGGATGAAAGGAGAAGCAGATGAGACTGCTGTAGGCATGTAGTCCTGCAAAATGAGGAGGCGAAGGTCAAAGAACCGGAATCCAAATCAATGAGAGGGTTAGCCACAGAAGGCCAGGAATCAAAGGAAACAAAGGAGAAGGAAGTACATCCAGCTGTATGTTTTCCAGATGATGATGAGTGCCGATGAGAAGATGAAGAGGTAAGGTCTCTTGCGATACCAGGCCCAGATGATGGTTTCTACCATCGGCTATTTGGATAAACAAAGGCCTTTTCTCTGGTTGCAGTTGAATGCCCAGGCATTCCGCTAAGGTGAGATCAAGGAAGCAGCCACTGGTGCCGGAATCAACGATGGCAGTTAACTTGTAATGTTGATTAGGCCACTGCAAAGAAACAAGAAAGGCTAGATGTACAGATTATGGATCGCTGTCATGGTAGTGTGGGAGTTCATCTTACCTCTAGAGGGGTCCGGTATTTTCGGGCACCCTCGGAGGAGATGGGAATCACTGCCACAGTACAGGCAGAGATTCTGTTGTCTACTCCTACGTCGTTCCATTTCAGACAGAGGTCCACATACCAACCCCAACTACATGGGTTCTTAACCCAAGGACTGAGGAACAGCGGGATCCTCATGGGTAGCTAGTAGGAAGGGAAGAGGCCAGGCGCTCCCCACATCGCTCCCGTAGTTTGCGGTCAATTTGAATGGCTAGGAGGGATAGGTCGTCTAAACCGCATGGCAGACCTACAGGTGCCAGCTCATCTTTCAGGCCCTCAGATAGCTCTAAACGGAACTGGTTGGTCAAGGCAGGTTCACTCCAGCTGGTTTCGGATGCCAAACAGTGAAAATCTGCCACGTAGTCCTTGACCAGATAAAGTCCTTGTCATAAGGACTGCAGGGTTGCTTGGGCGGAGTGCGTTCCTAGGGGGTCGACAAAAGGCTATCCATAGCCTGCTGGAAGGAGGTCCAGGTCTCCAGAAGAGGACTGTTGCACTGGAGGAGATGGTAAACCCAGGTTTGGGGTTCTCCAGTAAGCAACGTGATGAGCAGGCAGACTTTAATGAAGTCAGTAGCATATGTGCGGGGATTGAGGGTAAAAAGCAGTTCACATGCTGTCATAAAGTTTTTGTATGCCCCCTATCACCACCAAACTTTTCCAGAAGAGAAACACAGGCTTCTGGGGTGTTGGGTCCTTCAGCACCCAAAGGAGGAGGCTATACAGGAACAATAGGTGCCATGTTCCCTGCCTGTATCTCCTGAAGTTGATGTTGCAGGGTGGCTTGATGGGTTATGTACCGATGTGGCTAAAGAGGCAATTTGGTTCCCCAGTGCCGTGAGGACCTCAACCAGACTTGCGGGCTCCATATGGGCTCATTCTACCTATCACAACCCTAACAAGTGAGGGCTTGTCACAAGCTAGACGAGAGAGTTGGGTATGGAGGACAGGCCCAAAATGTTTGGCTTGTATTTATTAGTGTTGGAGCCCAAGGGTGCAAGCCCCCAAAGGAACCGGCAATATAAATATAACCCAATGGTGGAGAGCCAGGGGAGAAACCCGGATGAGGGTACAGACAAGGCAATGATCAGAATCAGATTGGTCAATGTAGCAGAGGTCAGGGCAGGTGCCAATCAGAGTGATCAGTGTAGCAGAGGTCAGTGCAGGCAGCAATCAGAGAGGTCAACATAGCAGAGGTCAGGGCAGGTGGCATTCAGAATGGTCAGCATCGGAGAGGTCAGGGCAGGTAGCAATCAGAATGGTTGACAAAGCCAGATGTCAGAGGTATAGATAATGCAGGCCAAGGTCAAGGAACTTTAGGCAAGGAGAGGAGTCAAACATAGGCAGGCTCAATATCAAAGGCAATACTTGGTACTGAAACCGAATAACTGAAGCAGAGATACTGTAGAGAGCTCACATAGACTGAGCACCAATCTTCTGGTGCTCAGAGGCTTTATAACCTCTAGCTGTGATGTCACAACACGCACATCGATGCCAACACGATAAGAACCCGGAAGAGCTGGCGCGTTCACAGGGCTAAGTGACGATGATGCCATCCACCATCCCGCAGCAGAGGTGTCCGGCAGGTAGGAACGGCACCACGTGCCCGGACCTGACAGAGTGATAGCAATTTAAGATCATATAGGGGTTGCTAGAGATATCTAGATACTATTGCCCCTCACAAAATTAATTGTGTGCTGTAATTACTGACACCTGCATAGCCAAATGTTTATTGTGTGTATAAATATGCATACAAATGCTGCGAAATGTGCTATCATGCCGTTATAAGTGCATGCAGATGATACAGAATATCTTCATTTCTGAGTTGGTCATTGTTGCTCCTATGATTTGGTGATTTCATCATTAACCCTTCTGTTATTGCTATCTGGGAAGCTTTTCCCTTATTTCTCAATTGGTGCATGGTTACTTTAAGAGATTCCAAATTCATATGTGCTAACCTCATTGCATGTGTTGCGATGTCCATAATTTGTCTGCAGTTTTCGTTAACCTCCCCCTCAGTGGTAAAAATTCTGACAGAACAAATTATGTCCACCATTTTGGTTAACCCTTTCCTTGGTGGTATCGTGTAGCACATTGATATAACTTCATAACTTTGCTTTTCAATAAACATATATTGTTCTATGCATATGATTTTTATGTGGGGAATACAATCTGGCTGAGAAATGTATTCATACCTTTTGTTTCACCCAGAAGGTATGAACATTGAAAACAGCAGATAAACAGTTACATTTTTATCTTACCTGTGACATATTGTCTTCCAGATAAGATTCTAATTCTTGAAATATTTTGCACGTGGTTTCAAAGGGGTGACATGCCACATGTTTTGGGTCAGGTATTTATATACGCTGCAGCCAACTGTATTATTATCCATTATTAGGAACAATTAACCCCTGCTTTGCTGCTGTGTTCAAATATTGCTAGCTTATACCTCTGTATAAATAAACGGTTTAGCCCTATATATGCTGGGTAAGGGTATCCTTTTCACACAGTAAACATGTTGTCATCACCGTGCCTGTTCTCTATTGTTTTCTTATTATCCTCAGCAGCGGAGGGCCAGAGATGCAGAAGACTTTATCTGAAAGGAGGCTATGAGGCGGAAATAATAGAGAATGGGCATGGTATGGGAGGAGGGACTACAATCGAGCCTTACTGCATACTATTTTCAAGTAAACGCATACTCGCATCCAACAATGTTTATTTTAACACAGACCAGCGGACCTTCATATTCACCACATTTCAGTAGCGACTCTTCTGAAGTGCCGAGATCACAATATTTAAAAATAATTTCTTCATTGGAATGGTCTACATAGTGTGCTTGCAAGCCAGGCACACTTTGTAGACAGTTCCAATGAAGTAGTTATTTTTAAAGATCATGATCTCGGCACTGCTAAAGAGCTGCCTGCTGATCTGTGGACTGGATTCCAAATTCTTTCCACTAGATGGCAGACTTGGCTAAAACAGCCAGGAACAGGGAACTTTATTTACTTGCTAATATCTCCCAAACCATAAAGGTTTGGGAGATAAGACATATTATTTTTAATGTTTTTTTAAGGGCTACAATATAAAATAAAATTATTTGCAAGTATTACTATCCCTTTAAATCCTTTTCTCTTAGTCCATATAGCTTACATGTCTACCACCCTGTCAAGGGACCATGCTTGGTATCCTGTGGCTGGACGTGGGAGTCATTTTGGGTTCATGCTCACAGGAGTTTTCCTCTTTTCCTTCTTGCTATCTAGCTAGGTAGGTTTATTGTCTCAAATCTATCTGTAGAGGAGAGTAGCTGGTAGCCAGCTATGGGTAGAGGAAGGCCTCACCCTGCATTCTTTTCAAGAATTGTTCCTGTCTACGTTAAAGGGCTGTCACCTTCTCCATGGTACCTGTAAACTATTTGGACTAAGAGAAAAGGATTTAACAGGTAAGACTAAAATCCTATTACTTCTCTGTCATCCAATATAGCTTACAGGTACCATGGGATGTAGCAACATTGAGTTCCCTGTGGTGGGTAAAGAAGGCAAGGACCAAGCACCGATCTCCATGATACCTAAGCTCCCATGGACTAATCAGAGTATAGAATAGCCCAAACAAACAAAGTGTCAACGGACACTGAACTATAACACAGCACACAATATAACGGTAAACACAGCACACAGAACAAGAGCCAGTGGGGCTCAACAGTTAAAGAGCTCTTAGATGCAGGATTTAAAGTCCTAGACAGACAAAACTGCCTCCAGCACTTTCCTGCCAAAACTGGCTTCAGCTGAAGCCAGAACATCAACGTGGTAGTGCTTGGCAAAGGTATGCACAGAGGACCAAGTGGCTGCCTTGCACAGATTTATCAGCAGAGGCCTAATTATTGTAGGCCCATGACATCCCAACAGACCTGGCAGAATGGCAGTGATCCGAAAGGGAACAGGTTTCTCCTTGAGTTCGTAAGCATTGCGGATGGTAGACTTAATCCAGGAAGCAATAGTCACTTTAGATGCAGCCTTACCCATCCTTGGACCTTCAGGGATGACAAATAGAGCATCAGTCTGAGGTACAGACTCCATGAGGTGCACATAGAATTTAAGACAGTGCACCACATTCAAGTAGAGATTCCTCTCCTTGTCAGATTTAGGGTCCTGACAGAACAAAGGCACAACAATCTCCTGATTAATGTGGAACTCAGAAACCACTTTAGGAAGGAATTTCTAAGAAGTGCGAAGGACAGCCTTATCCTTATGGAACACCGGGAAAGGTGGTTTGCAGGACAAACACTGTAATTCAGCAACTCTGTGGACAGTGACCACAGCTAGAAGAAAAGCCATCTTCCATGTCAGAAGACGCAATAGAACAGTGGCCAAGGACTTAAAGGGTGGCCACTGCAGCACCCCCAAAACCAGGTTAAGGTCCCACTGATGAGTGGGATCCTTAAAGACAGGGAGGGCACGAGCAACCCCCAGAAAGAAAACCTTAACATCCGGCAAAAAGGCTATACATCTCTGAAAAAAGACAGAGAGAGCTGATATCTGAACTTTCAAGGAACTAAAGCTAAGGCCCTTGTTGACACCATCCTGTAAAAAGGACAAGACAGTCGAAAGATCAAACTCCTGGGACGATAGATCCCTACCCACACACCAAGATTGTAAGATAGACCAAAATCTGTGATAAGCCTTAGAGGAAACAGGTTTCCGTGCTTGAATCATAGTGGCTACCACTGTGGGAGAAAATCCTTTTCTCCTCAAGGTAGATGATTCAGTCACCAAGCCTTCAAACCCAGATGCTCCACATTCTCCTTCCACAGGCAGACCTGTAGTAGGAGATCCGGTCTGTGTGGAAGACAAAACAGTTCACAAACAGACAGGTCCAACAGTTCCAGAAACCAGGGTTGCCGAGGCCAATAAGGAGCAATGAGGATGACTGGAGTCCTTTCCATCCGTAGCTTCTGCAGTACCCTGGGAAGCAGGGGGAGAGGAGGAAAGATGTAGGCTAGATGGAACTGCCAAGGAATTGACAGAGCATCCACTGCAAAGGCCAGAGGGTCCTTCCAGCAGGAGCAACACATCTGAACCTTCCGGTTGTCCCTGGTGGCCATTAGGTGAACCGAGGAAATTGCAGGTACATGTTCTTCTGCCCAAGTTAAAATAGCCTTGACTTCTAACCAAGCTGCAGGACTTCTGGTGCTGCCTTTCTTGTTGATGTAGGCCACTTCCATGGCATTGTCTGATTGGACCTGAACTGGGCAACCCATGAAATCAGACAACCAATACCTTGGAGCACAAATGATCACTCTGAGCACCAGAATGTTGATGGGCAGGAGGGACTCCTCTGCCAACCAAAAACCCTGAATGTTTAGGTGACCTAGAACTGCACCCCAGCCAGAAAGGCTGGCATCTGTCGTCAACGTGGTCCAAAACAGAATCACAAAAGGCCTCCCCTTGCACAAGTTGGAAAGATCCAACCACCAAGGGAGCATCAGTTCTACATGTAAGGGAAGAGTTACCAAGCAATCCAACAGAGCCGGGTCCTCCTTGCAAACCTGAATCACAAACCTTTGCAATTCCCTCGCGTGAACCATCACATAGGGAGTCGATTCCATGGTGGAAATCAGCTTCCCCACCAGAGAGGATAACTTCCGAGCTGGAGTGAACTCACAAGCTAGAGTTGAGGTCACCTTGTAGGTAATCTGCTGAGCCACATCCTCCATCAGAAAGACCATACCCTAAAGGGTATCGAAGAGAAGGCCCAGAAAGACCAATTTCCGTGATGGAATCAGGTTTCACTTGTCCATGTTCAAGACCCAGCTATGAAGGGTGAGGGTCTGAATGCAGTCCTGCACCTGCTGATGGAGAGTCTCCCCAGAGGGAGCTCTCAATAGCAGGCCATCCATATAAAGGCTGACCTTAATCCCCCTTTTATGCAGGACAGAAATCAGAGCTCCAAAATCCGAGTGAACACCTTTGGAGCCGTGGTCAGACAAAAGGGAATAGCTGAGAACTGGAAGTGCCCCTTGCAGCATTGAACCAGAGGTACTGCTGGCTATCCGGATGAATGAAGATGTGCAGGTAGGCATCCTGTAGATCCAAAGAAGCCTGAAATTTTCCTGGGCACATTGCCGCAAAGATTGCTGGTGGTAGTGAGTTTTGATCACGAAGGAATTGAGGTCCTTGAGATCCAGAATAGGACGGCAGCCACCATCCTTCTTGTAAACCACAAATAGGTTGGAATAGAAACTCAAACCTATTTCTGGTTTGGGAACCGGTTCCAGAACTTCCTTGTCCAAGAGATCCTGAATGGTCCAGCTGAAAAGGCAAAGCTTTTCCAGTCCCTGAGGGTAGTGAGAAGGGAAGAACCTGAAGGGAGGAAGTGATGTAAAAGGAATACTGTACCCTTCGGAAATCACTTGTAAAACCCAAGGATACACAACGGTGTCTGCCCAAATTTTGAAAAAGTGTTGCAGATGACCTCCCACTGGTGGATGCGGACCGGGGTTCAGCGAGTCATGCCGAAGTAGGTTTGATGGATTTGAGCTTGGTGGAGGATTGCTTGAGCCTCCACTGCTGTTTGGGCTTGGAGTAGGAACGTGCAGCCTAAGGAACCTCGGGGTTCTCCTTGCACGCCTCACTGTGGTAGGCACGAAAAAGACGATGCCTACGAGCCTGAGGTTTCCTTCTAGGAATTAAAGGCAACAAGGTGCTTTTCCTCCAGTAGCCTCGATAATAAGAGTCTTCAACTCAGGGCTGAAAAGAGAAGTGCCCAGAAAAGGAAGAGCGATCAGACATTTCTTGAAAGTCAAGTCTGATAGCATCAAAGATAGCGTCAAAGATAGCGTCAATAACATAGTATTGAGCTTTTGAGATGTTAGTCAAATGACGCAGAAGGTCCGCTGTGTCTCCTCCAGGACTCTTTAGCCATGTTCAAGAGCCAATTTGGGTACAAGAATTAAAGTCAACTCTAAAGCAGATTCCTATACACCTTCAGGGTGTACTCCAGTCTTGGAAGCTCCTGCTCTGTTCAGGTCGGTGGCTCCCAAGCCACCAGGCATTCCTGACATATCACTCCACTGAGGAGGAATTACTGCTAGATTCTGACGAAGGTGAGTGCTCAGAAGGGGCTTCTGCTCGAGGCTGACACTGAGCCCTCTGCTGAGGGTCTCATTAAGGTGGTTCTTGATACAATAAATATACCTTCTGTCTCTGAGGAACCTCAATCTGCTTCAGATGTCTTCCAAAGGTGTAAGAAGCTATGTACTATCTTCCCACCTAATCTCACTCTTTATCAGGTTGTCCTGGATGAGTGGAAGACCTCTGATAAACGCCTATCTGTGCCTAAGAGATTTACAAAATTATACCACTTTTCTGATGCAGCATTGGGTCAGTGGGCTACACCTCCAAAGGTTGAAGCTCCTATTTCCAGACTTTCCAAATCCACAGCCTTGCTTTGAGACCTACCTTTGCCTCAGTGTGGGTGACAATGGCCATCACTGTATTTCTCTGTCATCCAATATAGCTTACAGGTATGCAGGCTGGGACATCGCAAACACATAGCCCTCAGTGGGCTGACAACATCCAGATTCCATTAAATGAATGACACACATCCCTGGTGGTGCCACTGTGGTTGATGTCATCTTTTATCACCACATTGAAGTTGATGATGCTCTGGGATGCATTGTAACAGTCCCTGATCTCATCCACTGCAATGCCAAACAGTGTGACTCCAGTATGTCCTGGCACCTGTGGCTGGGAGATATCTGGTAGGTGCAGCACAGGTTCTACTGCTTCACTTGCTCATCTACCTGGAGATGGCTTTCTGGGTGCTTCTACAGCTGGTGCATCTGACCTTCCACCTACAAGTGTCATGATGCCCCTCATTCTGACGTCTTTGTAATACACAGTGGGAAGATACTGATGGGGACAAGGAACAATTAGGGGAGGCAGTAGGAACACAGCTCATGAGGTGGACCAGTGCAAGGTGACACAATTGTGATTATGGAAATGAGGTCAACCTAAGCCAAGGTTGGGGCAGGCTGGATACATGCTTGAATGGGAAACAGGCCAGGTCTGCAACAATACAGAAGTATCATTTGAATGCAGGAGAATTCATGGAATGAGCAGGGAGGAAGAGAGCACAAGAAATCAGCAGGACACAGGGGATCAATGGGTGAGTATATCCAGGTGAGTATATGGTGTTGTGAATGTTGCTGGCAAAATAGGGCTTACTACTTGCCGACTGTTTGTTACCTGTCATATGCGAATGTGACATTGGCCAATGTAGGACATGACGTTCTTGAATTTTTCCTCCAGGTTAGGTAAATTTCTTGCACATAGAGAGCTGATGGACAGGTATAAAGATTGACTTGGGTGAATATGGCATGTTGCACTCTGATTAACTCATGGTGGACTAGAGAGCTTTGCAAGTATTGATTCATTATGCTTTGCATAACAAATTTGGTACTCATTGAGTTCATGGATTAATTTAAGCTGTGGTGGACTTCTTACACATTTCAAGGGATTTCAAGAATTACTATGACAGCTGTGATGTTTTAGCACAAATGCGTGAGTTGATTCTTCATTGCTTGCATTTGATCAGTGATGGTTGAGGTAATAGAATTGAGTGTCCTGATTCTGATACATATATTGGAATGTTTGCAATTTGTTTTTCCTAAATACACCATAGTCAACTATCACAATGTATCATTGCTATAAATGGGCATTTTAACCCAATGAATGACAGAGGTGTCCAGTGCAAAGAAAAGCAATAATTCCAGAGCCTAAAATCCACACTTGCATCAATGTCAAATAGATACATATGGTCTTAATAAGAAATGTACCATTACAAAAACATAGGAAAATATATGCTTTTTGAAAATGGCAAACATTACTTTTTGTTTCCACATCAATGCAACATTGGATGCCATAGGTTGACCCAGTCTGTGGGCTTTCTTATGGTATAGGGAGGACTGATCATCAGGGAACAAAATGTATCATTGAGTAGTAGAGAAGAATTCCCACAGTTCTTTCCTTTGAATCTTCCATCAGGCATAGATTGTTTCATCTGCTGAAATTTCCAAGATATTCCACCTTATCCACAAGCTGGATAATTATAGCCACTGTTGAAGGCTGCAGTTAGGCCATAAAGCTAAGTAGGACCCAGAGGTCGATGTCACCAATCACCATATTCAATCATGATGGATGGACCTAGAGTAGTCCTTCAATTAACTTGACCAGGATGCCTGTATAATATAACAGTAGGCTCAAGAAATGGAGCTCGGAGGTAGGCTCAAAGGCAAAGAGGGACGTAGTAAAGGTTCCACGCCTCCAAAATGGTCTGGATCAAAAGTTTTAATCAATGCTAGTAAGAGGATTGCTATTGATTGTATATATTATGTGGAGGAGCTTGGCATAATGCTCCTTCTCAGATCTTCTTTTAATTAATCCATTAGTGCCCACTACGTTGTGTTCAGTAATATGTTATCTTATCTCAGCCATTTACAAAAAAATCACAAAATATTTTTTTTACTCAATGATCTTTGCATACAACTTGTTAATATAAGAAGTGTAAATGTCTGAGCATGTAAGACAGTGATCAACATTTATTTCTTTGGTCACATCTTGAATTTGACCTAAACTACCTCTTTGTTACTGTGTTTTCAGTGAGTATATGAAAAGAAATTTCTTTACAATATTTTTTGGTATGAAAACAAAGTGGTTAGCTATTAGTTTGTGGAAGACAACCATACATGTGTAAAGGAAACATTTAAATGCTTGTGGTAATGTGGGCAACTGCAGTCCTGTATGGGTGATTGCTTTATCAGTCATCAAATTCTGTTGCTAAGAAAGCTGATTTCTTACTTTGAAACAGAGGTAAAATTCCGTAAGGCTGAAATAAATATTCTGTTAACTCAACTGCTGAAATAAAAAAGGGAAACCTCTTCAAAGGTATAAACAAAGAGAAGAAATTGACATGAAGTAAAATGTGTAACCCTTTCAGGTCTATGTGGAAGGTATGCTACCT
The DNA here is from genome assembly GCA_037306005.1 of Rhinophrynus dorsalis. Classification (NCBI taxonomy): domain Eukaryota; kingdom Metazoa; phylum Chordata; class Amphibia; order Anura; family Rhinophrynidae; genus Rhinophrynus; species Rhinophrynus dorsalis. The sequence continues at coordinate 456,046,415 of CM074719.1, read as the reverse complement.
TCTGATAGAGAAGAGTGATATATAAACATTACACCTTCAAAATCATTACACGTATTAGTAGTTCATCACAGAGTAACACAGAACAGCTAATTTGAGTAAAACTGATATGTATTTATGTATATTTTTATGTATATAGCTGCAACCCATGTACTTGGCACTTTACATTTAGTATAGAAGGGGTACAATACGTGCAGTGATTAAGTGCTTATATAGACAATCATAATGGGAACACCAGGTGAGTATACATTAGGATAAAAGGTCCCTGACCCGTAGAGCTTACAATCTAAATATAGGATGGATGACATACAGATACAAACAGGTAGAGAAGGAAGTGCAGTTTTTGACATATGGGATAATGTTTCCCTATCACGGTAGTTGCTCCATTTAAAAGGTGCTCTTTTAGCTTGGATTTGAAGTTGTTGAGGGTCAAGGCTTTGTGAATGCTGGGTGATAGGGCGTTCCAGAGGTGGGGAGCAGCTAGGGAGAAAGCCTTCAGTCATGAAACAGCAATAGTGGTTAAAGGGGCAGAGAGATTCGTCCACCATGCCTGGTGGATAGTGGATGTGCAGGTATATGGTGGGATATCAAAGATGAAATATAAGGTAGGGACAAGTCATGGAGAGCCTTGAAGGTAATGAGGAGGGTTTTGAATGTAATACGTTGCTTTATGGGAAGCCATGACAGTGATTTTAAAAGTGATGGGGTGAGTACTGTTCTGGAGGAAGAGTATTCTGGTGGCCGAATTACAATTTTTTTTGGAGAGGAGCAATGTGGTTAGTAAGCAGACCAATAAGTAAAGACTTGCAGTAGTCCAGGCGAGAAAGGATATGAGCATGGATGAGAGTGTCTGTTGTAGAGTAAGAGAGGACTGGCCAAATGTTTGCTATATCCCGGAGAAAGAAGTCACAGGTATTGTTTACTTCATTAATGTGGGTGGTGAAGGAAAAAGATGAGTCCAAAGTTACCCAGAGGCAGCGTGCGTTGTTTACAGGGTAAAATGTGGAGCACTCAACAGTTAAATAAAATGGAGGTTTGTGCAGGATTTAGAAGGAAAGATAAGGAGCTCAGTCTTAGACATGTTAATGTCATGCTGCTCCTGACTGCTCCTCCTACCTATAATCCTATTGGCGGCTGTAGGCTTTATGTACCTGGATCTTCCATCAACCCTTGCTCGATTTTAGCGCCAAAAGTCTGAGAGAAACCTTTGTCGTTGAGTTCCTGTGTTTGCTGATTCCGTGTACCGAACCCTGCTTGAATACCGACCTAGTCTTGTCTTCTGCCCGTGGATCTTGACCCCAGCTTTGCCTGACCACGTCTCTGTCTGCTCCTTTGGTTACTGATTAGATTCCGGCCTGACCCAGTATTCTCGGACTACGCTTTCCATTCGGAACTTTCTGCCTCGCAACGAGAGTCCCTCCAGCTGCTCTCAAGGTTTGGTTCCAGTCTACCGTTCCTTCACCTCTGGGGCTCCGACTGGTTTGGGTTGCCATCACCGGCGGCTCCGGTGACTGCCCCGGCCAGTCGAGGGTGTAGGAACTCGTATTCCCCTTACCTGCTTCCAGTTTCCTGGGCCTCAAGTCCAAACTCGATTCAGCAGAGAATAGAGGATTCGTAGTCCATAAACCTCGAACCTGCCTCGAACCTTATCGATACCCCAAGACCTCGAACCTGTCTCGAACATTATCGATACCCCAAGACCTCGAACCTGCCTCGAACCTTATCTTAACCTCGAGGCCTTCGATTAAAGGGAACTCTGTCCTGCAGTCTGACTACGGTCTTGAACCTTCCCGAGCCTCCTAGTACCTGCTGATCCAGTCTCGAACTCAGAGGAACTGTGAACTGGTTAACCTGAGTCCTTTACCTTGCTTGACCCTACTCAGAGACTGACAGTAAAATCGAGCCAGTAAAATGGATGCTGCTGAGGCTTCCCTCATAGCCTCCAGACAGGAACAACAGGAGCAAGTTCTGTCTACCCATGCAGCACAACTACAAACCCTCAATCATAAGCTGGATGCTATGATGGAAATGTTGCGAACATTCTCTCCATCTACCCCTGCTCAAGCTCCACCACAGCCCCCTGGGGCCACAGGGTCTACAGGAGCCACCTCAGGGTACAAGCCACCCAAGATACCCTTACCAGAGAGATACTCTGACCGACCTGAACATTGTCGTGGATTCTTGAACCAGTGCCAGTTACATTTTCAGACCTTGTCTCATTCGTTTAACTCTCATTCTACTAGGGTGGCATTCATAATCTCTCTATTGACTGACAAGGCCCTCGCTTGGGCTTCCCCTCTGGTGGAGAACAGATCTTCTCTTCTTGATGACTCCAATGCATTTATCGCTGCCTTTAAAACCGTATTTGATCTACCTGGAAGACAGGCATCTGCTGAAGCCAGTATACTGGGCCTAAAACAGGGCACTCGCACGGTGGCTGAATATGCAGTGGAGTTCAGAACCCTTTCCTACGAAACCGACTGGAACAATGGAGCTTTGCGAGCTGCCTTTCGCAGGGGTCTGAGCGAACGCATCAAAGACACTCTAGTTAATCAAGACATACCAGAGGATCTGGAGGGTCTGATATCTACCTGTTTAGAATTAGATCGTCGGCAAATCGAGCGACAGCTTGAGAGAGATCGCTTCCGCCGTCATAAATCTGATTTTGTTCCTCGATTATCCTCTCCCACCGAGACATTACAGACCTCTGTTGAACCTATGGATATTGGGTCTGTGACTAAACTCCCTGAGGAGGAGAAACGCCGGCGAAGAAGTCAGGGACTTTGCTTTTATTGTGGCCTCAAGGGCCATCTCCTACGCCAGTGTCCAACCCGTCTGGGAAACTTCCAAAGTTTAGGGAACCATGGAGACAACTCCCTAGGCGTAATACACAAAATCTCTCCGTCTGACACAAACCGTTTGATGGTTCCTGTTCGGTTCAGTTGGGCGGAGGGCTCAGTCTCCACTAAAGCCTTCTTGGACTCAGGTGCGGCAGGGGTCTTCCTTGATGCTGGATTCGCTTCCAGGCACTCTATACCGCTTGTCCAGAAAACCAAACCCCTGCGGGTCTCTACCGTGGGTGGGGGTCCTCTGGGAAAGGGCCTCGTTACCCATGAAACTCAATTACTACTTCTTCGGACTGGCACCCTTCATTCAGAGACAATTCACCTCGACGTTATAGAGTGCCCTTCCGTTCCAGTGATTTTGGGACTTCCTTGGCTTCGCTGCCACAATCCAGTAATTGACTGGAGCTCTGACCAGTTGACGAATTGGGGTTCTTCCTGCTACTCTAACTGCCTTTCTGAGATACCTGTACCAGGCCTTGTGGGTTGCATAACCACTCCTGAGGAATCTGTTCCTAAATCCTACAGAGACTGTCCTATTGACTTCTTACCCGGAACCGTGCCTCCTAGAGGAAAACCAATTCTTCTATCTGAACTGGGACCTAAGAATCTGAAGGTGGATGCCTTGCCTCCTCTCTTCACTACTGAACCAGAATCTCCTTCTGAACCCATAATTCCTCCCGATCATATTGTGGCCTCTCTATCATTGTCCATAATACAAAGGATCAAATTTCTTCAACATCATTTCAGTGGACGATTTCAAGGGAAACCCAGTCATCTGCTATTTGTTCCCAAGAGATTTCGGTCCTCTCTCTTAAAATGGTCGCACCACTCTACTATGGCTGGTCACCCAGACATTACCAAAAATATTGAGTTTCTTCTTAGACGCTTCTGGTGGCCTTCCTTGAAACAAGATGTGGTAGACTACGTCAAAGCTTGCACGCTTTGTACACAAGTTAAACCATCCAATCAGAGGCCTGTTGGGCTTCTTCAACCTTCGCCAATCCCTCAGACGTTGCCCAACCTTCCAGTTTCCGATGTTCCCGAAGTTGATAATAGAGTACGAAATCTTTGTCTTCATTGGACTTCTGTTCCTCGCTCTTTGACAGCCGCTTCTTCCAGTTACAAGTCCATGGCGGATAAGAAACGGCAACCTGCTCCTTCATACCAGACTGGTGACCAGGTCTGGCTCTCCACCCAACACCTTCGCTTGAAGCAGCCCTCTGGTAAATTGGGTCCCAGGTTCATTGGACCTTTTCCTATCAAGACTCAGCTCACTCCTGTCACCTACTCTCTTGATTTACCATCAACCATGAAGGTGGCCAATTCCTTTCATGTCTCCCTTCTACGTCCCTTGGTTAAGAACCGTTTCTACCAACCGGCCACTCCTCCTGCTCCTGTTCTGGTGGACGGTCATCCAGAATATGAGGTCAGCAAGATTCTGGATTCTCGGCTATCTCGGGGCCGATTACACTATTTGGTCGACTGGAAGGGCTATGGTCCTGCTGATCGTTCCTGGGTGCCAGCTACTGAGGTCCATGCTCCGGTCCTTGTACGGACCTTTCATCGCCTGCATCCTGATGCTCCAGGCCGTCCGGAGGTCGGCCGTTGAAGGGGGGGCACTGTCATGCTGCTCCTGACTGCTCCTCCTACCTATAATCCTATTGGCGGCTGTAGGCTTTATGTACCTGGATCTTCCATCAACCCTTGCTCGATTTTAGCGCCAAAAGTCTGAGAGAAACCTTTGTCGTTGAGTTCCTGTGTTTGCTGATTCCGTGTACCGAACTCTGCTTGAATACCGACCTAGTCTTGTCTTCTGCCCGTGGATCTTGACCCCAGCTTTGCCTGACCACGTCTCTGTCTGCTCCTTTGGTTACTGATTAGATTCCGGCCTGACCCAGTATTCTCGGACTACGCTTTCCATTCAGAACTTTCTGCCTCGCAACGAGAGTCCCTCCAGCTGCTCTCAAGGTTTGGTTCCAGTCTACCGTTCCTTCACCTCTGGGGCTCCGACTGGTTTGGGTTGCCATAACCGGCGGCTCCGGTGACTGCCCCGGCCAGTCGAGGGTGTAGGAACTCGTATTCCCCTTACCTGCTTCCAGTTTCCTGGGCCTCGAGTCCAAACTCGATTCAGCAGAGAATAGAGGATTCGTAGTCCATAAACCTCGAACCTGCCTCGAACCTTATCGATACCCCAAGACCTCGAACCTGTCTCGAACATTATCGATACCCCAAGACCTCGAACCTGCCTCGAACCTTATCTTAACCTCGAGGCCTTCGATTAAAGGGAACTCTGTCCTGCAGTCTGACTACGGTCTTGAACCTTCCCGAGCCTCCTAGTACCTGCTGATCCAGTCTCGAACTCAGAGGAACTGTGAACTGGTTAACCTGAGTCCTTTACCTTGCTTGACCCTACTCAGAGACTGACAGTTAAGTTTTAAGCGACAGTGAGCCATTCAGGAAGAGATCGCAATAAGGCAATCTGAAACCCCCTGCTGTATTTCATGTGATATTGATGTGTGGAGAGATAGATTTGCGTATTGTCTGCATAGAGCTGGTAGTTAAAGCCAAAGGATTTTATCGGTTGCCACAGAGAAATGGTATATAGAGAAAAGAGAAGAGGTCCCAGAATAGAGCCTTGGGGTACTCCTACTGAGAGGAGGATTGGTGAGGAAGTGTTAGCGTATGTTACAAAGAAAGATCATTGAAAGAGATAGGATAGAAACCAGAAATGTCCCAGGCCACAGATGCCAAGTGATTGGAGAACCTGTGAGAGAAGGGAATGGTTGACTTGTTGAATGCAGCTGATAGATCTAGGAAGATAAGAAGAGAGAAATGGACATTACTTTTTGCAATGTGGAGATTGTTTGTTACTTTCATATGGGCAGTTTCTGTAGAGAAAGTGGTCTGAAAACCAGACTGCAGCGGGTTCAGAGTTTTATGGGAGTTGAGGAAGATAAGTAGACGAGAGTAGGCTAGGCACTCAAGAATCTTAGAGGCAGAGGGCAAGAGTAATATGGGGTGGTAGTTGGATGGGGAGGTTGGGTCTAATGAAATTTTCTTAAGCATTGGAGATACTATTGAATGTTTGAAGGAGTAGGGGAAGATGCAGGAGGATAGGGAGGATTAATGAGGTGGTATGGTATAGGATCAGGGGAGCAGGTGGTGAGTGGTGATGTGGACAGCAAAAGGGAGACCTCTGAGTCTGTGACCAAAGCAAAGGAATCAAATAAGTAGGATGGAGTGTCAGGAAGATATAATTGTGGAGACTGTAAGGGTGGCATTATTTGATGTATTTTGTTAATCTTCTGTATGAAGAATTCTGCAAAGGCTAGAGGTGTTAGGGAAGAGAGGGCTAAAGATGGAGGGGAGGGGCAAAGGAGAGAATTGAAGATGCAGAAGAGACGACATGGTTTGATTTTTAAGTATTGATTAGTATCACAGTCTCCCTTGGGCTATCCTGTGCTTCCTTCCTCTGTGGTGTGTCGACCGGCATATTTGTGGCCATTTAGAAAAGGTAATGTATGAGAGTAGATTTGTTAGAGAGGGACTGGACATTCAGTAGGCCATGCAAGAAGGGCTGAGCAAGACATGGGAGGGTAGGGATGGAGATGAAGTTAGAATGATTAGAGCCTCTGTAGGATGGGGAAGAAAGTGGGTGTGGGCGGTGACATATGGGGATATGATTAGGGCCTATATTTGGGGAGATGTCACCAGCCACAAGGAGAATAACACATACAGCCAGCAGGTGGGAATGTGATTTGTGTCTGCTGGACTGGATAGACTGAGAAATAGATACCAGGTGTGTTTGCAAAAAGGATTTGATAAGAGTAGGGAGGAGGAAATATGAATGTGGGGAGAAGTAGGCAGATAAATAGAGTGCTGGATTTTGCAGTATAAGAGAAGAGTTGTGTATAGTAGTAAAAGAGCAGGCTGCATTGTGGGGTGGAGTAACATAGCAGGTAGAGGGGAGAAAGCAAAAACAAAAGCCTTTAGATGCAAGTGTTGCTTCAGGGAGGGATGTACATCTTCAGTCCCACTTCCCACTTCTGCTCCAACATCCCTGTAACTCCATTAAGTCCTAACACTTCAGATGTTTGTTCATCCTAACATAGAGATTATTATACTATCCCAGATAGTGGAAGATAATTGTTAATATAAAATCTGGAACCATTTAGAGATAAATGTAATATTTTCACTTACATTTAATTTCCAGCACTACAAAAAATGTCCATACTTTGACTTACTTTTTCCTCATCTGACCCCATGGCCATTCACTGGACCAGTGGTTCTTAATCTTATGTAAATGCTATATGTCAAATTTGAAGGGTGTAATGATGGTTACTAGTGCAATATATATATATATATATATATATATATATATATATATATATTTGTGGGAGGGGCTGCAAGCCCTTAAATACCAGGCTGAAGCCTCCCCCACTGGGCTCTATGTTTTCTTTAAGCTCTCTGACTATTGCAACGTCATTTCAGGGATGAGCATGATACACAAGCTGTATAATCGCAAGTGATATCAGTAGTAAGCACCTTACAGCATATTTCCACACTTCCAGTTGAGTCATATGAGACGTTATCAACCCGTGGCATTACATAGAAGGATGCCCCGAAACACATACTATTCCTCCACGCCGATTATGTCCCGCCCTCCCAAATTCAAATTCAGCTGATCTCATACATTTTCACTACTGGTTCTTGCATTTTTGGAACATTTTATGTATATCGTGTGTGTTCATTGTTCCAGTGGCTCCTAATACACAGAGCTGGCTCCTAAAAATGTAAAATAATTTATAGTTTTGTCTATCCCTGCTTTCAAGTTTATAAACAATCAGCCTTACTATATCTAAGCATTAGTTCAGAATATGCACATACTGTACTTACTACAGTAAGATAGATATGAAATTATGGGCATGCTTAATCATTCCTTCAGTTTATGTTCCATACAGCTATTCCTCTCATTCATTTTTTTCATGAAAAGCTTAACCCCTTGAGAGCCACCTCATAGTCAACGATAGTTTCATGCTCCCATCATGTTCATACCGGGGATCAAGTTTATTAGCCCCCCTTGAATAATTATATAATTGTCCAATAATAAGGCGCTACAGTCACGTCATGTAGGGAAAGACCTAATATAGTAACATAGTTGATGAGGCTGAAAAAAGACATGAGTCCATCAAGTTCAGTCCATGCCAAAATCACCCCTGTTGATCCAGAGGAAGGCAAAAAAAAGACCCTGAAACCATTTCCAGTTTAGCCTCAAGATGGTAAAAAAAACTTCCTTCCTGACTCCAAATGGCAGTCAGATAGTTCCCCGGATCAACAACCTATCTGCATTGAAGCCATCTGTCATAAATTTCAATATTGTTCTGTGCTAGATAGGCATCCATTGATATTTTGAAAGCAGTTGCATTATCTGAAAGTACAACATCTCGAGCCAAATAATACAATATCTTTACCAATCTTACTGTAAAGATTCCCTTTGTTTTAGTCGAACCGTCTTTACTCTAGTCTTAATGGATGACCTCTTGTTCTTAGCTCGGCTCTTTACGTAAATAATTAGTTGGATAGTTCTTTGCATTGACCTTGAATATATTTGTAAATGGTAATCATATCACCCCTTAGACGTCTCTTCTCTAATGTAAATAAACCCAGTTTGGCTAGTCTCGCTTTATAACCTAGATCCTCCAGTCCCATTATCAGTTTTGTTGCACGACTCTGCACCCTTTCCAGTTCAACGATGTCTTTTTTAAGAACTGGGGCCCAAAATTGTACTCCATATTCTAGATGCAGCATAACCAAGGATTTATACAGAGGTAATATAATATTAGTACCCCTTGCATCTACACCTCTTTTTATGCAGACTAGTACCCTATTTGCTCTTGTAGCAGCTGAGTGACTGCACACTGCTATGAAGTCTATCGTCTATCAGTACTCAAATCTCTCAAATGTTTTCCATTTAGAGTATATGTAGCATAACCTTGCATGTATCTACATTAAATGTCATCTGACACTTTTCTGCCCAGTCACTCAGTTTATCTGAATCCTTCTGCAGAGAAAAAACATCAAGCTCTGTATGTATTTCCTTACATAGCTTAATGTCTTCATCAGCAAAGACTGAGACCCTGCTTTCAATTCCCACTTCTAGATCATTAGTAAACAAATTAAAAAGCATTGGGTCCAGGACTGAACCCTGTGGCAACCCACTTATAGCTTTAGACCAATTTGAAAAGGTTCCATTTACAACAACTCTCTGTCATCTATCCATTTAAAGGGGAACATTCACATCATAAAAACTTGTGTGAATGGGATTTAACTAATAAACCTATATTTGCATTGGCTGTTTTTTTTACATTTAGATACCTACTAGTGGAGATATCAAGTCCGAAAATCAGGCACTTCCACTTTCTGAGGCACCCTGTATGTGCAGCACAACGCCACAGGACTTCCCACCTCCCTCTCAGCTGCCCCAGGAAGAGCGTTCACACTTCCCTCCATAGTGGCATTTATGTGGGCTATTGTTACAACAAGCTCCGTTCACCATGCTGCTGAGCCTGCAAGCTAAGATGGAGGGATGTCCAGTTTGAACAGGGCTCGTCCAGCGCTGATCCTACCTCTTTCTCTCCCTCTCTGCGTGCTCTGCTCTGTCAGTCTGCAGGCAGAGAGGAAGAGCGAGAGAGGCTGGAGCAGTGCTGGATGATAAATAAATAAAAAGTTTATTGATTAATGAGCCCTGTTCATAACTGGAGATCCTTCCATCTTAACCAGGATACTTATATTTATTTATTAAGAGGGAGAGACTGCCCAGAACAGCACTGGGTGAGAAATAAATCTCTGAGGAGGCTGGGTAAATTCTCTGAAGAACTAGAGGAGTATAGGGCTGATAAAGATTACAGCCGATAAAGAAGTGTTACAGAAATCCTACCTAACCAGAACATGATGCATAGCAGCAGGTAATGTTTATTATCAGGCTGTTCTGTTCAGACAGGGTCATTGTAATCGGTTCTGGAAGCTGCAGTTGAGCTAGACTGAGATGTTTCATAGCGCGACCTGAGAATCTCACTCTTTCATGCAGTGCGAGATTCTCAGGTCACCATTTTTATCATGGTGACATGGTAAATGCTCGAAGTGGTCGCACGCTCGTTTGCGTGCAACCTTTAAAAAGAATACATCTAGAACAACCCTGGTTTAGTATCTGCCACCAAAGAACCTGAGACAGTTTAATTTGTCTTAAGCAAAGAATTCAAGAAAGGTTTTCTAATAGGTCCATTTCCATTACCCCCATTTCCTGTCTGGAGAATAACCCCCCTAGGTATCGCCACAAGATTGTTTACAAATAAAAAATAACTAATCATAGATTTCTCAGCCCCACCCGCTTCATTAGCCCCCAGTATTAATTCTCTAATTCCTTCAGAGCCATTCTCTTTACAATATGCCAGTATTGGCAATGCTATTTCCCTTATATTGCAAGCCGGTCCTGCCTGTTGGTTGTCTAAAACAAATATTTCCCACACATTCAAATTACGTGGTTGTTAAATGGCAGAACTAATATTACTTTGCCACTAGATTATCATTTGTGTCCAGGAGCAGCCCAAAAATACTTGACTCTTCCCCTGATATTCTGTGCTGGATGCTACTGAATCAGTGCAAACGCCCAGCCATGTTACATTATGTAGGCAATTTCCTGCATTGTCCATTACATCTAGTTTAAACAAGTTACTTACTCTATTTCAATCCATAAATATCCCTGTAGCTTTAGAAAAAACTCTCAGCCCTCTACTTCAAATGAATTTCTAGATATCCCAATAGACTCTATTCATTTAGAAACCAGCTTTCCCCAGGACAAACTTGACCTGGCTTGATCAAAACCCGAGTCAACTTCTATATTCAGAAAGACTCTCTTACTTTACTTGAATTACAGTCACTCATAGGCTACCTTGGTTTTACAATTAAAGTAATCCCTCAAGGCAACAGTTCTCAGTCCCCTGCAGTTAGCATTCCACTGGATACAGATGCCAAATCAGATTTGATCATGTGGTCTAGTTTCCTGCAACATTGGAACAGTCATTTGATGTTTCCTCCCACTCCCAATCCAGCATCACCTATCATTCACTCAGATGCCGCAGCAGGATCAGGCTTTTCTGCTATTTTCAACAAAGAACAGAACCATGGCCCAGAGAAGTTCTAGTAATCACTGATTTGCATTCAACATCACCACTTCTAGAACTTTATCCAATTGTAGCAGCGGCAACATTATGGGGTCACCTATGGACAGGTCAAGTTGACAATTTAGCCACATCTTCACTGTATCAAAAGGTAGATCTCATTCCCATCACATCATGATGTTCTGTAGAAAGCTAACTTGGCTCTCATTATACCACAAATTCTTCATTCACTCATCATTTATTCCCAGTCATGTAAACACATCAGCTGATGCATTATCACATTTTAAACTGCAGGTCTTCTTCAACATCAACACAGAAGCAAACAAGTCTCCATCTCACCCGCCAGCCTTCCAAGATCTCATAAAGCGTTAAACAAATACTTACCTATCGCATCATCAGTCATTAACAAAGCTCTAGCCCCCAATACAGTTAGAATTCACAATAAAGCTTGGGGCACATTTAAGCAGTTCCTTCTACAAAGCAAGCCACAAGATCCATATTCCTCAGCCTCCATTCTGGCATTTGCAGTATTTTGCCATGACAATCTTCACCTAGCCCTCCCATCTATTAGATTATACCTCACTGGTATTCAACACCATTTAGCTCTTACATATCTGGATAAACCTTCTATTTTTTCTCATTACAAACTTAAACTATTTCTCAAAGGGCTTAAAAAAAAATCACCCAAAACCTAAAATCAGAACTCGCAAACCCATTTCAGGTCTGATATTTAAGAAATCTAACAAAATTTTACTCTCTAACCCATTCCAGCAGCAGACAAATGTTATATTACTAGCAGCTATAAGTTTGGCCTTTTTTGGTTTTCTCTGGCCAAGCGAATTCCTGGCCCGATCCAACTGTTCTACATTTATTACAAAAAAACAATGTGCTATCAAAGAAGATCATATAGAGCTTTATCTATCTCATCTCAAAACAGACCAATACGGCATTAATGTCTTGAGGGGCTGCTGGTCAGGAAAGGGTGCTGACCACAGCAGCAAACATAAATAAATCGGAACCCAGAAAGCAAGAAAAACAGCCCACACCCAATTAAAGGGAACTCAAATGTATTGTAAATATGCATACAAGGAACACGAAATAGTAATGCACAACAAAACATTCAATGAAGCAGAAAAGAGCAGGGCCTCTGGGCATGGGGAACAGGGCCTCTGGGCACGGGGATAAAGCTAGTTCAGAAACACAGGAGGGATGCATAGGAATGCAGCAGGTTCAGGAACACAGGGGACTCAGCCAGCTCTGGAACAAAGGGAATCAACCAGCTCAGGAACTCAGGGGTGCAGCCAGCTCAGGAACTCAAGTTGCAGCCAGTTCATGGAACTCAGGGTGCAGCCGGCTCAAGAAACTCAGGGTGCAACCGGCTCAAGAAACTCAGGGTGCAGCCGGCTCAAGAAACTCAGGGTGCAGCTGGCTCAAGGAACGCAGGATGCAGCTGACTCAAGGAATTCAAGGAGCAGCCGGCTCATGGAACTCAGGGTGCAGCCAGCTCAAGAAACTCAGGGTGCAGCTGGCTCAAGAAACTCAGGGTGCAGCTGGCTCAAGGAACTCAGGATGCGGCCAGCTCATGGAACTCAGGGTGCAGCCGGCTCATGGAACTCAGGGTGCAGCTGGCTCATGGAACTCAGGGTGCAGCTGGCTCATGGGACTCAGGGTGCAGGTGGCTCATAGGACTCAGGGTGCAGGTGGCTCATGGAAACCAGGGTGCAGCTGGCTCATGGAACCCAGGGTGCAGCTGGCTCATGGAAGCCAGGATGGCCCAAAAGAAAAGAAACTGAACTGAAACTCAATAAACTGATCAGTATAATCTGGCCCAGAGGAAAGGAAGAGACTGAACAAAATAGGGAAGAGGTGATTGCAAGGTAGGGCCAGCTGGGAACAGAATAAGATCTCTTTAGTCTGAGTGCAGCAACCTACAACAGCACCACAGAAAGGTAGTGGCACTGTGAGGTACTGTACCAGGCTGAGGAGAGGACAGAATCATGACAATTGGCAGCCATATACCATACTATCCTACAAAAGACCCTTGGTGTCCTTACTCAGCCCTTATTCAATTATCCAAATTCATTGAACCCAAAAACAATTTCAGACCATTATTACCCTTAGGTTCAGGCCCATGTACTACAGCCATGTTCACCCACTACCTTCAGGTTATGCTATCCCGAATAGGTTTCAATCCCCTAGAATTTTCAGGCCATTCATTCAGAATCAGTGCGGCTTCATCAGTCTCCAAAAAACTAAGTACCCAGGAAAAGCCATTCAATAGATTTGCTCCTTGTCAAGTGATTCTCGTACATGAGTAATTTCTCCAGTGAATGTCTGTGTAATTGTAAATCCTCATTATGATTACATTTCCTAACCAAAAATCCCTTTCTATTTGCAGTAGCAGCTTGGATTCTTCAAATTCCTTATATTAGATGGCTTGCAGCAAATGCTCATCAATATATTTTTATTATCCATGCCCCCAATGTTTATTTCTAACCACAAGGCCTATAATTCTCAAAGGATTCTTCATTTTGGATCTTTCCTTGTACTGTAATAGTTTTTTTTTACATACAGACATACCACTCTACCTCTTTTATTTATCTTATCTTAAAAGGTGAATATCCGTTTAGATTAACTGCCACATCATGTGTATTATACAGCCAGGTTTCAGTAGTACCAAAAAGATCCCACTGTTTATTCTTTGCAGTCAGTTAAAATTCCCCCTTTTACCAGCTAGACTACAAGCATTTGCAAGCATACATTTTATGTTTCTACCATTCTGAAGATGAAAACTTTTGCCAGTAAAGACTTTGTGATGAGAGAGGAAGAAGTGGACATAAGAGAAGTTGCGATATGAGAAAATCAGGTAAATCAAATGGCCATCACAATGTGTAGTAGAGTTGGTTCACTAACAGAAACAAAATCAGATAGCTAGAGAAATCAGTTTGAAATCATAAGGGACATTAGTGTTATCAACAGGGTTATTAAAGTTCCCCATAATTATTGGACATCAAGAGGGAGAAACTGAAGAGGTGCAAAGGAAAAACAATAGAGAAATTGATTATTAGGTCTGTGGGGTATGCAGTTGATTCTAATATGCAGAGGGTGATCATGTGATGAGAATCCCTGTGCTATTAGTGGGGCTTGAGGACTGGAATTAAAAACTCCTGGACTAGAGGATGAGACACGCGCTAGTGGCCATGCACACAACATGGTGCAAACCAACTGCACCATAGATAAGGGTGAAAATTCCTCAAAATTCAATTGATATAAAATCATGTATCCTTGATGCTAGATAGGGCCCTAATATTCAAAGAATTAAAAGCTCCGTTAAAATGAAATGCAATTTTTATTTGTATGTTACAGAAGGTCTGCACCAGAATGACTCCATTTTTCAGCGTTGACTGACAGACTGACTCTCTGCTTGGATGTTGCTACATTCAAGGCACACTAGTTCCACAAGCAGGAGGCTGTTATGAATAGTGCTGCAAGGGTACGTTTTTCATTTTGTACTAAGACACTGGTGGCATTATAAAGCTGTAATAATAAACAACATATTGTTGATGTTATAAGAGCCAGAAAACATGTTGTAGTTGTAGGTTTATTTTTATTATACATATGTAATTCTGAGATACCCATTGAATATGTTATAAGCTGTATCTCAGCGGCACATTTATAAAAATGTAAAATATATACTTTCCAATTAAACAGGGATTTAAAGCTATATTTCAAAATGTTCCACAATATATACAAAAGGATGGTAAACAAGGTCAAATCATGAGAAATTCTTATCAAAATACTGCCATCTTGTGTTCAGATTACTAAAAATTAAAATATTATGCTGTAATCAAGTTTTTTTTATTGTGAATATGTGGTATGGAAAGTGAAAGGTTAAATTTAGCATTACAATGTTTGTTTACAGATATTTGTAGCATGTATTCTACTCAACAAGACAGCAGTTATATTGAATACTGTACAGCTTTGTGCATGTCCTATATAAGTTTTATTAAAACTGTGAGGTGTGTGTCACTGTGATGTTATTTGCTGTACTTTGTGTCCTCTCCACTCCACTACATCAGTTGTACATATAGCACTAGTATTGCAGTGGATATTCAGCTACTGGTTTGTTTTCTTTATATATATATAACATAGGGAGGGATGCAAGAAACATGCACAATATCTATTTAGAGCGTGACAGTCACAAGCAAATAAGTCTGCGCATTATGCTATTGCACATGAAAAATCTAAATTAGCGAACAGTTGCACATAATATTTTTGTGAGGTCAGGATTAAGGAGACTGAGTGGCTGTCACGGTTTCCCAGGAACAAACCAGGAGTCAGTACGGTATAGTAAAACAATCTTTACTGAATAAATATAGATACAGTAAATCACAGAACAATGAGTAAGTAAATCACAGAAACATGAGTAGAGGTCCTTCTAGTGGCCAATGACTCTATGAGAAATAGGAGTCTGCCAAAAGTTGGAACACTCTTAAAGAGACCGGCAGAAGCCTCTGGAGTCTCTATATAGTGAAGGCCCAGCAGGAATCCCAGTAAGAGACTAACTGACTCATGCCTACAGTCAGCCGGTAGATCTAGGGATCTCCCTAAAGATGATATGGTAAGGGAGAAGTACTGCACTCAGTCAGTAAGGAGACAGCCGTCTCCTTTCTCAGAGGCACCAGAGCGATCCTGACTCATGCCTGCAGTCAGGGAGTAAAGTGTTAACCAGAGCTGCAGGTCTGCACCAGATTGGGTGTCTACTACACAATGGGAGCAAGCAGGAGAATAGCCAAACAGAGCCTCAGGTCAGCACCAGATCAGATAGTCAGACCAGCCGGGTAATATACAAATCGGGTAGTCAACCAGAGCCACAGGTCTGCACCAGATTGGGTGTCTACTATACACAAGGAGTGGGCAGGAGAATAGTCAGACAGAGCCACAGGCAGAGGCATAACTAGAAGCCACCGGGCCCTGGTGCAAGAATTGCCATGGGCCCCCCCGACCCCATTGGCCCCAGACCCCCTCAACCACATTGGCCATCTCGACATTGCCCCCCAATCTCCAAATTGCCCCTTCATCTCCACAATGCCCCCATATCTCCAAACTGCCCCTTCCACAATGCCCCCTTCAACTCCACAATGTCCCCTTCATCTCCACAGTGCCCCTTCCACAATGCCCCTTCATCTCCACAATGCCCACTTCATCTCCACATTGCCCCCCAATCTCCAAATTGCCCCTTCATCTCCACAATGCCCCCATATCTCCAAACTGCCCCTTCCACAATGCCCCCTTCAACTCCACAATGTCCCCTTCATCTCCACAGTGCCCCTTCCACAATGCCCCTTCATCTCCACAATGCCCACTTCATCTCCACAATGCCCCCCAATCTCCAAATTTCCCCTTCCACAATGCCCCCTTCATCTCCACATTGCCCCTTCCACAATGCCCCTTCATCTCCACATTTCCCCTTCCACAATGCCCCTTCGTCTCCACATTGCCCCTTCCACAATGCCCCCTTCATCTCCACATTACCCCTTCCACAATGCCCCCTTCATATCCACATTACCTCTTCCACAATGCCCCCTTCATCTCCACATTACCTCTTCCACAATGCCCCCTTCATCTCCACAATGCCCCTACCTCCAGTCCCTGGTGGTCTAGCACCGTGGCTTGACAGATCTGTGCTTCAGCACAGATCTCTACAACTGAAGCTCTTGCACACCGCTCTAGTAATGCAGAGGCTGGGAGATGATGTCATCTCCCAGCGCTCTGTATTACTAGAACCGGCGGCTGTAGTGGGAGTTGCTGAGGGCGAGGGGGTCGCTGGGGGTGGCCGGGCCCCTGGAGTGACGGGCATGGTCACAGGTGTGACCCCTGCAACCCCTATTGTTATGCCACTGGCCACAGGTCAGCACCAGATTGGATAGTCAGACAAGCTGGGTCATACACAGTTCAGGTAGTCAGCCAGAGCCACAGGTCCGCACCAGATTCGGTGTCCACTACACAATGGGAGCAGGCAAAAGAGTAGTCAGACAGAGCCACAGGTCACCCTCAGATTGGATGGTCAGATAAGCCAGGTCATACACAGAGCCCAAACTAAACAGAACTGTTTGTACAACAACACAAGGGCAACTGAGTCAGGACTCAGATTGCCCTTTAAACCCCTCCTCAGGAAGTAGGTAGGAGGAGTAGGCTCAGAGGAAGGAAGTAGGTAGGAGGAGACT
The DNA here is from genome assembly GCA_037306005.1 of Rhinophrynus dorsalis. Taxonomy (NCBI): domain Eukaryota; kingdom Metazoa; phylum Chordata; class Amphibia; order Anura; family Rhinophrynidae; genus Rhinophrynus; species Rhinophrynus dorsalis. The sequence goes on along the minus strand of CM074719.1, from coordinate 456,029,168 downwards.
ACAGGAAGCATGGCATAAAACAGAGGCCTGCAGATGACACATGGAATGACACCAAGCGTCGCTGAAGCGGAGACACTGGAACTAAGGAAAGCTGTGACAGTGGAACAGCAAATCCACCTAATGCAGGAAGCTTTGTTGCACACCATAATATATGTCTGTGTAATGTTGTTGTAAAAGCTATTTTTTTATGCACAATTCAAGACATTTCCGGTATAAGGCTTAATGGTTTAGAATGTGAGCAACATCTAATTGCACAGAAAAAATGCCTTTAGTGCCTCCTACTCATAGTTCTGTATTGCAGTTAACATGAGCAAGAAAGTGTCTGATATTAGTGACCAAAACAAATTCTCCAAATGAGTAAGTAGTAATGATAGGGAATGTGGAGAGTATAAGAAATAAAAAGAAGGGCTCTCTCTCCTGACTTCGTAATGGATATTATTGTGGTGACAACTGTTAAACTCTCTCAGCTGTTTTACGCGCAGACACAGTACAAAAGAATATAATCAGATTTAAAGTACGAAGTATTCCTCTCCTATCTAGACTTGTTACAGTCTGTGAGTAGTTGTGATATAACAATATCTCAACGTGTTTCGTTTCTATAGTGATACTTCTTCCAGTGATCAAACAGAGTCTTTCTCTGTTCGGCATCTATTTAAATAGCCCTCCAATTAATCTCCACTAAGGAGGGTCTCTTTTCATTGCAATTAGTTAATTGAATACAATTATTAACTGGTATTTCATTTTTACCACTATATACAATACTTAAATATTGTATATATCTCTCCAAAACCTTAGCTGAAACTGATTCTGTAGATGAATATATTCACTTACCCTGAAAAAAAGGTATAAAGAGGAAATGTTATATATTAGTTTGTAAATGATAACATAACCAGACACCGCTGATAATCTAAAGTAATACTCCCACTTATATCAGCACTAGTTGCATCAAAGGATAAATTACAATATCACAAGAAGGGCCATAAGCCTGCCCTCTCAAGAAGAAACCTTTTGTATCACCATTACGTCTTCAGTCCTCTCAGATATAGTCAAAAATAGGACCGACAGTAGCAGATAACACTACATCTAAACATAATTAAAAACAAGTTTAAGTGTAACATAAAAACAATAAAATCAAGTTTACAAACATGTTCAACATGTTTCACGATATAAATTTAGAAATGATGCTCCCTTATACACCCACCCCAGATGGACACACTTCAAAATCAGCCAATGATAAGGGACCATTTTTATTTTTGCTACACCCTCATTTTCTGAAAATTTCACAGCAATTCAGTTAAGGTAGGAATGCAATTGGCCCCTTTCTAAAATTGGATTTTTTTTTTTAATTTTAAAAAATATGTCCTTTTATGTGTACATTTTGCTTTCCTGGATTGAAATTTAAATTCTATACCTCTGGAAAATTTCCAGTTTGGAATTTGTGATGTTTACCTTGTAATTTGGACCTAATAACTTGCAAAAACACCAAACGTGGAACTATCAGTGGTGGAGCATTATAAAAAAATCTTATGTTGCCCTCTAACACTTGAATGGTTATTTATTTTTTTTGTTTCTTTAATACTATGTAGCGAAGTACCTGCCAAAGTCAAATAAAAGGAGCAGGTAATGGGTCCAGGGGTTACTAAAACCTGCTTTGGTTGAACAAGTAAGACCCCACTTCACACTGCTAAAACTTGTCACCTGAAGATTCCAGCTAAGACCCTCTGCAATCTGCTGTTCTCAACTGCCTAAAGTATTCCATGTATTCTTTGGCTCTATTCTATTCTATTCTATAAATTCAGATTTGCCCCCCCACCCCCCGCCAGCTGTCTCTATCACTTCATTGTGTCATTACTATAAGTCTATTGAGGCCTGTGTTGCTTCTATTCTCCATTTATTATGGCCTATAGTGTGTGTGAGTGATATCTTGGGGTGAAGATTGTGTAAGGTGTGATAAAGATAAAATAATCTCTCCAGTCCCTAAGTTATTTGTATGGAGCCTATACACCAATGTGTCAAAAACCTAAAAAAGATGTTCCATGGAATAACATAGGAAATGGAGAATTTATTATACCCTAGTGCTTAACCCCACTGAGTGTGTGTGTTTATAGGGGCATATAATGATATGAATAGTCTACTGATTTTCATATTGTCCTCATTCCACATCAATGCAGTCCTTTTTTGCAAAACATATGATGTAAATATATATATTAATATATATATATATATATATATATATATATATATATATATATATATATATTATCCATAAGATAGGAAGCACTCTCACTCAATAGAGTCCTATAATTGCCTGGGTGCTTAATCAAGACTAAAGCATGTACAAAAGATTGAAGGATCAAGCACTCACAGGTCTTAAAGAAATTAAAATAAGGTTTTTATTTCTTCAACGTTTCAAACAGGCAACGCTGGTCTTCATCATCCTGATGAAGACCAGCGTTGCCTGGTCAAAACGTTGAAGAAATAAAAACCTTATTTTAATTTCTTTAAGACCTGTGAGTGCTTGATCCTTCAATCTTTTGTATATATATATATATATATATATATATATATATATATATATATAAACTCTTTGAGTGCCAGAGGGGTACACAATGCATTGCAAAGCAAAGGTTAATAGTATTGTAGCCCATTTTTTTACTCTCCCTTTTCTCCATATGTAATCTAATTTTCTCTATACTTCAGTTAATCTTCCTTTTGTTAAACTGCTGTTGTACCTGTTTCAAATTTCTTTATTCTTTCCATTTTTCTCTTTTTCTTTCCCTTGTACCCCTGTCTCTGTACCCATCCCAGAGGAACTTCTTATGCTACAGTGAGAAGCATGATATGATCTACCTTTATGTGTTGCAAAGGAAGGGGCCGCTAAACTAGTCTTGCATGAGGACTTCTGATAACTTGTTCCACTTGAAGAATACGCTGTAAACATGCAACATATGGTATTCTCATACTTGTGAGAAGTAGGTGAATACTTTTTGGGGTGCTTTTTGTAACTGCACTACTTGTGTGGAAATAATCATGAGAACGGACCTAATATAACTTTTTTACATATTTGTTGATGTTTTGCAAAACAGTGATGGGATACATATTTAAAATGGTTCCAAATGAAAATGGATGCTATCCTGAATGTAGACAGCAAAATGTGACCATTTAATTGCTCATGAAAGTGTAAAATACCCAAGTTCTAAAGTACACTAGGTCTTAAGTGGTTAAATATATAAGAAAATGAGCAGACAACGTATGTCTATTGGTTCTCATCTTACATCACATTTTGTTTTCCTGTTTACCACAAAAAACACAAGTCTTTTGTTCAACTATATTTTATTATTCTCATGAGAGCACTAAAACTGTTTATTGCAAAATGGAGCACAAATTGGATATATTTGTTGATTTATTTATTTATGTATATTTTTTTTTGTAGAACACTGTGTGCCAGCTTCACCACAAATTCTAGTTTGGCAATAATGATGTGGAATCATGTAGAGTTGGAGACTGCACGGAGTAAACCACAAGATCATGGGGATGAAAACCTACTGAACCTGGTACAGTACAATATTTAAACGTTCAATTTAACAAAGTTAGAATTATTTTTATCATGGTTTACAAGAGGTGATTTGGTCTGTCTTATTTTAGCCTATATATTTTTACATTCTTTACAAGAAAAGTAGTTAGGGGGTATAGTAAAATAAGAATGTTTAAAATGACAGTTTACATCTATCATTTTGCACAAAAAATTACATTAAAGTAAAACTTTCGAGTCTCATTAAAGCAATTAAAACGTTATTTTGTTTTTCTTCAATAAAATGAAATCCACACATACACTCTATGATTTATTTTCATCAATATTGTTTTAATAGAGTGAGCTTTGCACTTACAATTTTTTTTTTTTTTATTCTGTAAGTTCAAGCAGGCTCAGTTGGTTAAGGCACCAGCTGTAGAATCTGCTTGACCATGAGGTTGCAGGTTCTAGTCCCGGCAAGGTCAGCTCAGCCTTTCACCCTTCTGAGGTAGATAAAATGAGTCCAGGACATACTTGAAAACGAGAGACAATCTCAATGTATTCTTCCTGGTAAAATACTTTCACAAAAAAAAAAAAAAAAAAAAAAAAAAAAATAGTACCCAGTAAGACCTATATCCATCTATGAGAAATTTGTTGTATATCCATTAAAATGTTCATGACTGCATGAAAAATTCACATGTATAACCAGAGAGGTGGACCCACTGAAGGATGATTAGTCACTGTCCTGAGAACCGGGGAACAGATCCTGGACCAGCAGAGATGGTTGTAAAGAGGATAGAATTCAATGAATGAGGCTGGCATTGATAGAATGCCAAACTAGGAACTTGCCTGTAAGCATTAGCAATGTCACTAAAATAGATACTTGATCTTTGCTGAGGACAGATGTTGTGATAACTGCTATAGCCCAGCAGTCTTCACAGCATCAGCATACTACAGAGATTGTATGCAGAATATGACAAGCAAAATCATGTAGTTCTATGGTTGTAGGCAAATTGATGAACAAACCTGAATAGGGACTGAAGGCAGACTGTAGCATAGTCTCATACTTTACAAGGGTCATGGTAGAAGGCACATGAGGGTGGTTGTGGAACTTTTCTAAGGGTAATGACAGTACTGCAGGTAATAACATGGTCATTTAACATTTTCAATGATTGAGGCAAGGTAGCAGATAAAACATGGTAATATTGCTTTTTTTTTTCAAGGGTCCAGGCAAGGCAGCAGAAAAGAGGTGGGTTATATAAACTTTGCAAGGGTTGAATAAAGAGACAGTAGGGAAGCAGAAGACTATTGAAAAGCCAGTGAGTGAGAAACTTACATATGCTTTGATGTACAGAAGAAACAACTTCAGTCAGGCCAAGGGGGCATGGCCTAGATTAGCCTTCAGGGGCAAATAGGTGTGGAACAAGATGCAGTGGGAAAGAATGAGTTACAAGCCTCTTTGGTCCTTAAAGGGTAATTGAATGTGTTTGGAAAGCTTGGCACACTAATCTTGATGTTACAACATATAAATGTGTAATGACTGTTGGGAACCACTGTGAAAATCTCTTCTTATTTTAAGGAGGAGTTTTAGTAGAGGTTTCATAAAGAAGCAAAAAAAAAGCGTTACAATATATGAATAAATCATTTCTACAACTATATATATGGCCTCTTTAAGTAGGCAACAGAACTATAGAAGCCCCTTGTAAACTCGCCTACATTCCACCACCACCAAACAGCCGCATAGCCATAGAAGTGAAGAAGCAGGGACTCACCGCATTCACGACTGGGTGCTGTACTGCTGTGACTCTCCTCCAGCAGCCCTAAATAACAATGTAACAACAAAATTATTGCAGACGCGCTCCGATAAATAAGTAGCCAATTCACTTAAAAGTTGAAAATTTTATTCCTCCAAAGTTAAAAAATCGATGCATAGACAGACAAGCATCAGTGTTAGGCAACCCAGTTGGAAAGAAATAACACCCCTACATCGTCTTATGCTTTTCGTGCCACCGGGCGCTTAATCACAGACTAGCATAAAGACAGAAACACCATGTTAATAAAGAATCCTAAACACTCGTGATTGGTTAAAAAATTACAAACAAAAGTAATTACTTCCTTCCTACTTAGTCAATCAAAATCAATCACATCCATTTTAAATGAAGGACTGAGAGATTGACATTCACAGAACCCTCAATAACCCCACATGTTGACTTAGAACCAGTAAAGCCTATATAGAGAAGATGCATTATTCAAAACTTACTTAATAAAAAAAAATTAAAGAATCTCAAAAAACAAAAACAATGATAATCTAAACCCCATTATAAGCAATTCTGAAAGAACAGACACAAACTACATCCATAATTCATCTGGAACCCTCCCCCCAAAAAAACAAAAAAAAACACAATGTGCCTTCCAAAATGCCCCAACATATAACAAAAGGCTAACCCTGGAAGGCACATTGTAAACACACAATCTAGGAAACACACCCGGTAAAACAGACTGTAAAGGGCACAAGTACAGAATATTTTTAAACCCAATCTGGAATAATCGTCCATACGGCTCATAAATATTTTGGAATCAGCGCATTGTCAGAGAGTTTCTTAGAAGACACGTGTATGAGGTGATACAACACTAAAAGATACAAATGATTACCTACAGGTATACGCCCATCAAGAATGTGACTAATATCCCATTCTAGATTTAAACCCGGTGGACCCTCTATTTGAGTATTAATTAAATTAATTTGAGTATTTCACCACCTCTTCACGGTAGCCTCACACTGAATCCAAAACAAGCAAGATTGCCTTCATGACATTCCAGAATGTGTTTGTCTATCACTGACTCTCTTCGTCCATTTTCAGTCTGGTTTATATGTTCCCTGATTCTGTGTTTCAGAGGGCGAATTGTCCTGCCGGCATATCGTACAGAACAAAATTGTGAACAAGTAGATTACGTATTCTGAATTACAGTTGATGTAACCTTTAATGTTGTAAGTTTGCCCATCCCGAGTGCCTACAAATTGTTTGGACACCTGTCCATACTTACAACATTTACACTCTGATGCACAACACTTGAAAAAGCCTTTATATTGTATCCATGTGGGTATAGGTTTTTTTATTCATGTATAAACGTAGTGATACATAGTTGCCTATCGTGACTCCTCTTTTTGCCACAAAATTACATCTCCATTTCAGTATTACAGCCAACTTATCATCTGTTTGCAGCAATGATAGGTTCCTTTTGATAATATCACAAATACTCCCATATTGTGCACTAAAATTTGTAATGAACCTTACATTGCTGCAATCCTGGGTTTAGAGGTTTCGCCTCTCCTGTAAACCTCCAACAAATCCTCCTTGGGACTAGCCTTAGCATAACTATGCGCTCTCACCAGTAGATCATGATTATAGCCCCTTGTATTGAATCTGGAAAAAAGATCCACCAATGCCTCCACAAAAGCCTCTTCCGAAGAGCAGTTCCTGCGTAAACTCAGGAACTGCCCCTTCGGAATGTTATTAATCTGAAATCCAGGGTGAGAGGATCTAGCATGCAAAAGGCTGTTCCCTGACCCTGGCTTCCTATAATTGCCGGTAGAAACCTTACAGGATATGGGATCACCTGTAAGAACCAAGTGCAAGAAGGAAATAGACAGGGATCAGCAAGAGTGGCTGAATCTCAAATTGAGATTCTTCATAAAGGTATCTGCCTCCTCGCTCGTTCCCAGCCACACAAACAGCAGGTCGTCGATATACCTCCCATACCACAAGATCAAATCCAGACAGGGACCCTCACCCCCAAAGATGTGGGTGCTCTCCCACCAACTCATAACTGTCCCCCAGAGCCACTCCACACTTCTGGAGGTAGGAGACCCCATCAAAGGAAAATAAATTGTGGGATAGGAGGTATTCAACAACACTACTGAGGAATAGAATTAACCCTTCACTGTAATTTGAAAGTCGTTCTAATTGAATTTTTAAGGCCCGAAGGTCCAGGTGATGGGGAATAGAAGAATACAGTGATGTCTGATGTCAGCCATGAACAGCCACTGTGGCATTTCAGATTTAATATTTGTTGTAAAACCTGCTTGGTGTCTGTCAAAGATAAAATGTCCACCAATAGCTGAAGGTACACATCCACTAGATCCGACAGAGGCTCATTGAGTGAGCCCATGCCGGATACAACTGACCAACCAGGAGGGTTGACCAAGGATTTGTGGACCTTCAGCAGGTGGGTCAGATGACCAACATGTGCTCCAGTCAAATATTATTGACTGGAGACCATCTGGGTCGGCCATTCATTGGATCTATACTGTGTTTCTGTATGATAGCAGCATAGATAAAACATGCTGCACTTTGGTGCATTCATGTGAGATAATAATCATCCATATGACTAGCACCATAGCATTGCTGTTTCGAATGGGCTACACCAACTCTGTGTCACTAAATTGTTGTCACCAGCGTGAAAGGGGGGATAAACCTCTTTTTAAAGCACCCCCCATATTTCAAATTCTTTTAGTTATGAAATGCAACAAAAGCATAAAAATAATAATAATGGAATAGCTATAAAAGATATGATCATTTGTGTCAAGCACACTGCAGGCATGTTAGTAAAGTGATCACTGAATACATGTGTATATAAATATATTAACAGAGCACACCTCTAAATAGTACAGTTTGTGCTCAAATAGAGATAGGGGCTGAAAAGATCCAGTATCACTTTTACTTCACCAGAAGGGGCCACTGGACACCAGTATTAACAGCACGAGTCAGATACCTGTGCTTGCTGCTGCTGTCAGTGTGCTGCCTCTTGAGGTGATGGCAAGTGTGTCAGTAGGGGACTCTCTGCCACATTTGTGATCACCAAACAGTCTCATAAAGCAGAAAGACAGTGTTGGTGATAATGAGAGTGAGGGTGGTGGAGCAGCTATTGTGGAAGAGAGTATGAGAGCAGTGTTGGCAGAAAGCAATAAGGAATGGGAGAAATATATAATTTGGAATATGAATCACCACCACCACCACCACAAGCAAAGACATAGTAGGTGGATGATGATAACCAAGCTAGTGTGACACAGATTACTTTGGCCACCATGGGACTGGGCTCAACACTGTGCCCCTTGTCGCTCCCCAAGAACACAAAGAATGGGGTCGAAAATCCTTGAGAAAGACAAGTGAAACCCAGCCAGGAAGTTTGATGATGAGCATAATACCTGCATTGTCATTGTCTTCTTGTGCTAGGGTCCAGATGAGGGAAAATGTACCCATTGTATGCCCCACCTCAGCACCCACAGGGTCCTCTTCCTCCTCTGGAGTACCACTTTTGCCTCCGTGTCCCCACTACCACCAGCTTATAGTGAGTCTGTAGATGTGAGGATCTGACAGTTCATCTCTACCCATTGCACATTGTAGACGGAGAGATTGTGAAGGACCCACCTCTTGGAACAAAACAGAGGAACCTTGCAGTTTGGCTGAAATGCCATCAGGTCCACAGCCAGGAGACCTCCCAGTCAAACTATGGAGTCAAATACAGCCGGTTCAGGTCCAGTTCCTAGAATCCAGACATTGAAGGCTAAAAAAGTCTGCCACTGCATTCCTAGAATCTGAACAGCAGGGAAAACTGGTACATGACCTTCAGCTCAAGCAAGATTTAGAAAAAGTTCTGACCACATGGCTGCATTGCTGGTGTCTGCTTGTTGGTTGACATAAGCCACCCCACTGCATAGTCATATAGAATCCTTACTGGCAGATGTTGAAGAGCTGTGACCAATGCAGCAGAGCAACTCAATGATGGAAATAAGACTGTCTCTTGGACCAGTGTCCATGAGCCACCTATGAGCCAAAGGCCCCCCTAGCCTTTCATGCTGCCATCTGTCATGGCTACATCCCAGTTCAGGATTCCCAGTGGATGACCCAGGGTCAGATGAGAAACTTTAAGCCACTTTGTCCACCTGCAAAGAGACATGGCATGGTAGAGTTGGGCTGCTGTCTAGACCAAGTTCAGAGACTCTCTAATTGCATTGGAACTGGACTAAAGAGACTCCCTTCAAGGCAGGACCAGATACCCCAGCACCTTCATTTGCTTCTGCACGATTGCTTGTGGGCTACTAAAGACCTGTGACACCTGATAAGGCAGTGACTGAATCTTGCTTTATGGCAGAGAGTCCTGTCTATGGAGAGTGCCAAATCTCATGCAAGAAAGACTAGATCTATAAGATAAAGAAACACAAAAAATAAAAGTATAAATTAAAAAAGTAACAATCTAAAAGTAGAGTTTATTCTAAATAAAGCTTCACATGGACAAATATAAAAAGCCACTTATAGAATTATTGTACTGAAAAGTGCGCATTTCCCTCCTGTCCCAACAACCATGTTTACTGTGTCTCTGCCATCTTACTGCTTGAATGCCACATCACCGGTGGCCAAATCCTCAATCTCCTGTACCATGCTGCTTTGTTATAGAAAGGTTACCAACTTCAATAGATGTTGCAGATGTAAAGCAGTAACTGGTGTATTAGGAACAATGGGGGTGATGTATAAAAAGCCTTCTTAGTGTATTCTTAAGAATTGTCGCTAAAATTCACAACGTCTGGTCATATTTATAAAGAAATAAAGTCATGTTTATAAATACGTCTATCTGAGAATATTCTGCGAATATTCGCACTTAAGAATATATATTCTCACACATAGCAGTATTATATACTTCCAATAATAACAGATTTTACCTGGCGTTATAATTTCGAAAAACTGGCTTTATTTTTGGCGCAATTAGCGAATTTCTTTATAAATACACTGGGACACAATTCTTATTTGGCCAAGACAATTTCTACTCCACTTTTCAAAAAAGTCAACTAAAAGGAGTTAGCACTTAGCAAAATGTCGTTAGACATTTATACAAATCCTTATGTTACTTTGAGACACTTTCACAGACACTTTCATTGTAACTCCAGTTTTATACATCTCTCCCAATAACACTAAAGTTACAGTCCTATGAGTTCCAAAACCGGTATCCAGAGTTAGTCACTAGCACAACGTTAAACCAAGACAGCGTCTTTCTGATGCAGGGTTTTTCTCAGGGGATGTAACCAGGAGGAAACTGATCAGAAACTGGACTCTGTCAATCACCCTACGTGTATTGTCAATCATCCTGTCCGCTTCCTCAGGGGTTACAAACTGTTCCTTTTCCCCAGTGTAGCAAAGAACTACAAATGATACAATCTGGTTCACAGTCTGTTTGTACAATATACTAATATTTTATCATCCAGTGTAGTGTATATTGAAAGAAAAATTTAATCATACATTACCAGTATTTGCCACCAGTATATTCACTATCCAGTGGAATAAATGACTAAAATCAATCCTGATGGTGTTAAAAAATTGAACCTAAAATGCCATGTGTATATAATTATCATAAGATAATAAAATTATATACTAACATATGCTAAAATACATATAATTCCCATACCAAGCTGCTACCTATGATATCAAATCATCTTGGCATAGCCATGAACTGGAACATCACACAATCTTAACAGTGCAAGATATTCTAAAAACCTCTTTTGCCTTTTGCACATTTTAACCTAAAATAAAGTGAATGTGTGATACAAATTTATTAAAAAATATCTGGTAAAATATATATGGGGTCTTTGTGACTTATCTATGTACATATACATCTACAAATACAGTAGGGAGGAATGTAAATATATAAATCATCATTTACTATTAGGCACATTAACCCCTTAAGGACCCATGACGGTTCTGGCATGTCATGGGTCCAACATGTAATAAGGACCCATGACGTGCCAGGACTATCATGGATTTCAGGGCTCCCAGCGAGGCTGCATGCCGTTCACAAAGCTCTGCATCTGATCTATAAAAAAAAAAGGTCCGTGGTCCTTAAATGCCAACCGCATGCACGTGCGACCGGTCCTTAAAGGGATAGTAATACCTAAAATGTATAAAAAAATATGTTGTAGGGTTTATCCCCCTGAGTAAAACAAGAGTACTCCCACTGCTGAAAGATGTTTCATTCAAAAGTTATTAATTTTCAAAGTTGAATTTTTTAGGTGCAATATCACAGTGGCCTGAAATTGTACAGTGGCGCTGTTGCTACACAATCCTATGGACAGCTCTGGTCTCAGGACCATAAATCTCCATAGGATGGTGTAGCAACAGCGCCACTCTACAATTTCAGGCCACTGTGATATTGCACCTAAAAAATTCAACTTTGAAAATTAATAACTTTTGAATGAAACATCTTTCAGCAGTGGGAGTACTATTGTTTTCCTCAGGGGGATAAACCCTACAACATATTTTTTTTTACATTTTAGGTATTACTATCCCTTTAAGGGGTTAATACATTATATAATTTCTGGGCAAACAGATTTTTAAAGAATCTGAATGATATATAACCACTCTTGCGTCACCCTATATAATGTATAAATCATGTGCCTAATAGTGATGGCTAACACAATATCTATAATGCTATAAAAATCTGTACATAACCACTAGAAAGATGGTCCCATTGACAATTAGTAGTGTATATGTATGAGAGAGCGTACCAATATCATAAAATTAAACTACAACTTTATCCCCCTTCTTTAAAAATACACACATATTCCTTCTAAATCCAGACTGCATAATATACATGTGAATTATCTATATACATAGGTCTGTCCTTTCTATTTCTAAAAAGGCTGCCTGATCTAGGTCCACATTCAGTCCACCAAGATGAAAGGTTTTCAGTTTGTGGATCCAGAATGTTTCCCTTCTTCTAAGTTTTAATAACCTATTTCCACCCCTCCTATCTGGCAGGATCTGGTCTATTGCCATGACAGTAATCCCTTCTGGTTTACATTCCTGATGTTTAGTAACATTTTTGGGCACACTATGTTTTTTCATCCTATTTTTAATATTCCTAAGGTGTTCCTCAAATCGAACTCTGTGCTTGCAACCCACATATTGTATCCCACACTGGCACACAAACAAATAAACCACAAACTCAGAGTTACAGTTGAGGAAATGATGCATAGAGTATATCTCCCCTGTCACTGCAGATTTAAACATATTTTTGGAGCACACGTATCAGCATTAATGTTGAGCGAGCGTGCTCGGCCGATGCTCGGATCGGCTCGAGCATCGCTCTGCTCGGCACATGGCGGTACTCGTACGAGTACCGCCATGTGCTCGCCCGACATGTTCGGGTTGCGGGGATCTGTGCCGGAAGAGGCACAGATCCGAAGACGCTCCGCTGGACCACCAGGGAATGGAGGTACAGGGGCATTGCGGAGATGAAGGGGGCATAGCGGAGATGAAGGGGGACATTGTGGAAGAGGGGCATAGACTCTATGCCCCTCTTCCACAATGTCCCCCTTCATCTCCGCTATGCCCGTCTGTCACAATGTGCCCCTTCATCTCCGCTATGCCCCTCTTCCACAATGTCCCCCTTCATCTCCTCTATGCCATAGAGGAGATGAAGGGGGACATTGTGGAAGAGGGGCATAGCGGAGATGAAGGGGGACATTGTGGAAGAGGGGCATAGAGTCTATGCCCCTCTTCCACAATGTCCCCCTTCATCTCCGCTATGCCCCTCTTCCACAATGTCCCCCTTCATCTCCTCTATGGCATAGAGGAGATGAAGGGGGACATTGTGGAAGAGGGGCATAGCGGAGATGAAGGGGGACATTGACCAGGCACCCTCCGCTCATCAGAGCAGGGGGTGCCTGGTTTGATGCTCGAGTGCTCCCATTCATTTGAATGGGGCTCGGGTGCTCGGCCGAGCACTCGAGCAGCAGGGGGTGCTCGGTCAGAGCACCCGAGCACCCGAGCATCGCGGTGCTCGCTCAACACTAATCAGCATTCAATTTTCTATAGATGTCATTAGGTGCAATTAGTTCTTTAATGTTCTTCTTTCTCTTAAATGAAACTTTGGGGGCATCATCCAATACAGGACCCAAAATCGGGCCTTCTTTTAACACTACAGTGTTTCTTTAAAAATGTTTGTATTCGATGGGTACTATCCTATATAATAATTCGCTAAATCGTGTGTAACGCTGCGTCATGCGCAGTAGACACTGCTGCGCGTGCTGCAGTCATGCGCAGTAGAGACTGCCCGCGCCGCGGCTGATACAGAGCTGGGCGCTCCGAAGGAGCGTCCAGCTCTGTATCAGCCGTGGCGCGGGCAGTCTCTACTGCGCTTGACTGCCCCGCGAACGGGTGGCTGTGACACTGTGGCCCGTGGAACGGGCTGTTCAACTAGTTTTAAATAAACAGCATTAATTACACAGTTCTTAAGTGAAGACCATAAACAAATACCACTACTTTAAGCTTGAGAAGTTGTAATCACCCCTCCTATTCCCCTGGAGTTCTCATTGCATCTTTATTTTATGTCACACAAGATCTTCAATTTGACACAAAGTGTATGATTTTGCATTGTCAAGAATTATTATTTAGTATAGGTCTTCAGTCCTATCAATCCCTCTCACAACTGCGAAGATATAATTAAAACAGATTTGAGTAACAACCCATGAGGAAACTCAGGATTGAGTCATAGGTTGAATGGTGTCTGTCTGCGTTTTTGCCACCGCACCTTTATAATTCAGATATAGCCTCCACAGTAATGACATGGGCTTTTTGTGAGGGGGATATAACTGTGATCATGATTTGTTACACTTGCTCTTCAGTTTTGTAGTTTGGTGACTTTTTTCTTTCTGTAGAGCAGCTAATTTAGTCTCTCTTTTTCAGTCTTTTATTACTTGCATTTGTTGGATTAGGTCATAAGAGCCTTAACAAAATACAATCATAATTAATTAGGAAATATTGCTGCTTCCTCATTTTAATACGACTAATGTTACATTTTTTTACCCATGCTGTAACTTCATATGCACATTTCCTTGAAGTTTTCAACTGTATAGGGTGAGTGCTAGCTCTGCAGGGTTATCTTTTTTTTTTGTCCGTTCCATGTCATACCATTGCCCCTGTAGCACCACCTAGATCAGTCACACCTGGATAAGGATATTGATATGTTCTGTGGCAAAGTGATCTGAGTACTTTGGTATCTCTTCCACTTTCCTCAAATATCATGTGAGTGACCCTTATGGGGGCACAGAGCTTGTAATTTACAGAATGTGAAACACTGTGCATTAATATTTTCCGTTCTTTTTTCTATAGATATTTTAGGCTTTGTGGAAGGGGCATCTGCAGAAACTTTTTAAAAATGAGGTGAAAAGCTTTCCCGTTTTAAAGGCAATATCTTATGGACTCTAAATGGAAAGAAAGTAGGCCACAGGAGACAATGAAAAATGGCAATTGATGCAAGTGGGGCTTTTAACTCTTTCAATGCCAAATATGTCTATAACTCATTGTGACACAATGCATTAGAGGTGCCTCTAGCATTTAAGGGGTTAACCCTTTGAGTGCTAGAGGGGTATCCCATGCATTGCAAAGTAATGCATTGGATACCCACTCTGACACTCAAAGGGCTAAGAGTCTATTTAAATAAATAAAAAGTTGCTGAATTATTATTTATCCCCTATAGTGCAGTTGATTTGCTCCAGAAATTATAAATTTCTTCTTAGTGAATCATCTTCACTGTTTGATAACCCATCCTTGTTCCACTGTCCAATGGTAGTCTCAAAACCACACATACACTTTCTTACACCCCATCCATGTTCCATTGCTAGTCACAAAACCACACATGCACTTTCTTACACCCCATCCATGTTCCATTGCTAGTCACAAAACCACACATGCACTTTCTGACACCCCAGCCAGTGCTAGTCACAAAACCACATACTCAAGTCTAACACCTCAGCATTGTTCCACTGTCTTCCATTTTACATCTCTGTCTTACATTTCTTCCTTTTGTAACACTGCAATATCCTGTGGGTTTCACATAATGGTGCATTGCTCTGATTGTACAGATTTAAAACCCTGTTCGTCTGGTGTAATGCTCTGCTGTTCTCCAATTATGTAATTATCTGCTGTTCTTATATAATGGTTTAAGATTTATTGGTCTCCTTAATATTAATGATGCATATGTACCCCATGTCCTGTCTTATGTGTTTCTAAAAATGTATTTGTCCTGGCTGTTAGTAATGCACAATGCAAAGTCACTAAATAAAACAATTTGGGGAGGAGACAAATTTTAGAGTATTGGCTAGAAATGGCTCTGCACATTGTGCATAGCTTCCTGAACTCTAAACTCTGAACCAGAGTTCCAGTCTGATTTCTCCAATGTAACCTATCAATTTACCATAACAGTTGTGCTTCATTTGGAGCTTAAAACAGCTCCCCCAGATGATAAGATATGATTCACATATTCCATGTTTACATTACCTATAACAGTTGACTCACATTAACCCTTTGAGTGCCAGAAGGGTGCACATTATGGAGCAATGCATTGTACAACCATCTGGAGCTCAATTGGCTAATTACTGAATAGCATTTAGGACTATATGTATAAAGGCAAAGTGAAGCAATTCTGGGGCAAATACGAATTTATGTTAATTTAAATGGGTCTCTGAATGTTAGAGAGGTCTCTTAAACCACATCTGAAGGTTTAAATTCTTTGATTGACAGAGGTGAACAGAGAGTCATAAAGATAAGTAGATTTTTCTTTATTGCAGCATAATAACAGAAAGCTTTGATCTTAACAGTTGTGTATACTATTTGGGCCTTGGAGAGTGTTATTTCAATTCTGTCGGTGTTGTCGTTCAATAGTAATTGAATGATAAAATATCCACCTCCCACCCTTTTTACTGATATAACACTGCTCACCTCAGAGCAGCAGGGACTGTCCAGGTAGATTGCAGAGAGGGACGATCTTCAATTAAAGGAGCGGTAAACTTTTTTTTATAAAAACACATATTTTACAGAGTATTTCCTGCTGAATCAAACAAGGGCACTCCCATCGCTGTCAGATGTTTTATTCAAAAATCATAGTCGTTTAAATAATCAGTAAGTGAATTTACTGTGTTTACTTCCTGATAGTTCTAACTGACAGGAAGTGACAGGCAGTTTCTATCACATTCTATTGAGAACTGTATGTCTCTAACTTTTCTGACTTTCCTCTCCATTAGAATCGAACAGGAAATCAAATTAGAATTTGACCACTAGAGGGCACTGCTAATGTAAAAAAACACGGGTTTAAACTATAGTAACTCTGGAAATATAAATCTCACAGCAGTGGGCGTACCCTTATTTTACTCAATAGGAAAATCCCTACAATATATATTTTTTCATAAAAAAAAGTTTACTGCTCTTTTACGATAAGGGAAAAAGCTGAAAAACCTGTCAAGGGGGGAGGGTTTTCATTATTCTCACAGTAGAATATTGACACTTGATGTGAGCTGTCTGGTCTATGGACTGGATTCCACATCTGAGGAGTGGGGGTTTACACTAGGTAAAAGGAGTGGGAGGAGGAAACTTTATCATTCAATTACTCTTGAACTACAACTCTCACAGTATTGAAATAACACTCTCTATGGCTCAATTGCTATGAAGATTAATTGGAGCTGCTGTTTTTGTGAAACATTACTATCATTTTAATCTACAATGCCCAATGACTGACTATATATACCTTGAAGAGTCTTTAAACATGATCAGTAGTACCTCACAAGAATAGAACAACATATGTCATCAGTTCGCATATGTTCAAAGACGGATATTATACACTGTGGAGCCTCATTACATCATGAATATGTAAATAGTTAGATTATCATAAAGAACCATGTGTTATGCTTGTATATACATTTTGATTGATTGGAACAGCAGCTATAATGTAGCTGAAGGTGGGGGATAGGAGACCCTTGGCTATTCTTAACGAAGTCTGTGACAGCTAGGTTTTGTATACTGTTGAGAGAACATGAATGAACCAAGTAATTTTAATTCTAACATGCCCCCTTTTTATGTTCTGTTGTGCCATCGCTTCATTAAGGTCCCTCCCACTCCCCTTGTGAGAACCTGCCCATGGATCCCAGAATTACTAGCCATGGATGAAGAGAGTGTCCAGCCTGCAAACTCTGTGAACAGTACGGTACGAATACCGGTTCTTTATTAATGCATCCAGATAACATATCTTCTTATCTTTGGAAGAAAGTAAACTAATTTATTATAACTTTCACTATTCATCAGTTGGACACAGAGATCCCTACAGCAGGACGTTCATTTGAACATCTGTATATTTTAACATCCACAACAGAGAAGTGAGTTGACATCAGGCACAGTTTGTTTGGCTGTCCATGGGAAGGGACCCTTAAGATACATTAGCCCCAAGAGTGTATCATGTGAGTCCAACAGCTATAGTTTTGTTTTATTTTATTTTATTACTTAATTCATTCAATTTTACTGCACATTGACCAGTTTTTCTTTGCCTTTGTTCCTGTTTGTCTGTTTTTGTACTACATGCTATTAGTTATTATACAATTTAACACCTCCTTTTTCTCTGTCCTCACTCAGAATATGCTCATTTCTCAGAAGTGCTGAGGTTCCTTCATCATCCATAGTGGTACAGCAACTGGAATTTCCCTGAATGAACACCAAATCACCTTATTGTGTTATTTATATATCATATCTTTATGATTGGCCTCAAGTTATCTTATCTGTTATGTCTACTCTTTTTTTGGGCCTTGTCAGTATTATGCTATCTTGACTGATTTCAGACTCCTTGAGCAGTTTCTTCTTCTTTGATTTGTAACAGTATCTAATATTATATATGGGTTTTCTTCTTTGTATTAGAGATGTTTTCTTCAACAAAGCTTTAAAATAAAAAAGTGAAAATCTGGAGTTATTTTGTACCACTTATGCTTTGAACCATATCTACAGGATGCAGAATTGTTTTCTGTCAGAAGTTTGACATTACATTTTCAAAATGTATACAAAAAATACTTAATACAACATCTTTGCTTTGATTGTTTAATTGATTTTGTTTCTGTACTTAATACCCCAAAACAAGCCCATTGTCTGGCTCATCCTATATTATAATTTGCTGGGATGTTTGTCAGAAGCCGTCATGCACAGTAGAGATGGCTTTGTGCGCTGCAGTCATGCAAAGTAGATACTGCCTGTGCCGTGGCTGATACAGAGCAGGGCTCTCCGAATTCAAACCGGAGTCCTCTCTGCTCACCTTCCTGTGTATCTAGGCTGAATCCTCTGTCATCAGCCCCACTTTCCCCTTGCAGCAGGTAAACACTTTTTATGTAGCTTTGGGACCGTGCTGATGTTTCGTTTCATGTAACAGGGGATTTTGTTAGGTAAGAAATTATAACTAACAAAATATTGCGTGGATGTGTACATGTGTGTTGTGCTTAAAGGAGCAGTAAACTTTTTTTCTGAAAACACACATTTTATAGACATTTTCCTGCTGAATAAAACAAGGGTACTCCCATCGCTGTCAGATGTTTTATTCAAAATTTATAGCAGTTTAAATAATCAGGAAGTGAATTTACTGTGTTTACTTCCTGATAGTTCTAACTGACAGGAAGTGACAGGCAGTTTCTATCACATTCTATGGAGAACTGTATATCACTGACTTTTCTGACTTTCCTCTCCATTAGAATCTAACAGGAAATCTAATTAGAATTTGACCACTAGAGGGCATTGCTAATGTAAAAAACATGGGTTTAAACTGTAATAACTCTGGAAATATAAATCTCTTGAGAGTGGGAGTACCCTTATTTTACTCAGAAGGAAAATCCCTACAATATGTATGTTTTCATAAAAAAAAGTTTACTGCTCCTTTAAGCAAGTTTTTTTATTAATAATGCATTTGCTTATTTGTGTTCTCGGTGATCTAGTAGTATGGCTGAATCAACAGAATTACAAACCTGTGGAAGTTTTACATACACAGTATATTCACATTGTTCTCTTCTGCTAGAAATGCATCTAATCTTCTCTTAAATGTATCCATTGTATCTGTTATTGCCATATTTTTCGTAAGGTATTCCACAATTTAACAGACTTTAATGTAAAAAAATCCTTCCTCTGCTGAAGATGAAACCTCATTTTTTTTCTAATATTAAGGGTGGCCCTTTGTTACTTAATCAGGCCTTGGAATGAAGAACTCACCAGAGAGATCCTTGTATTGACCTTGCATATAGTTATACAATGTAACAAGATCTTCTCTTACTCTCTACAGTAAACAAACATTTGTCTAGATGTTCTTTGTACTTTAAGTCCTCCGTTCTCTTGAATATTTTTTCTCTTTGCTGTACTGTCTCCAGTTCTAGACTATCCTTTTTTTAGAAATGGTGCCCGAAACTGCAAAGTATATGTGAAGTCTTACCAACGATTTGTACAATGGAAAAATTATGTTATATCCACTCTTGCTTTAATACCCCTTTTTCATCAAGAGAGGAATGTCATGTTCTGCCCCTTTTTTCTGCCTCTTCTTGCTATTCCTTGCCATTTTTTTCACTGGGTTCTCTTGTTTGTTGGTTACTGATTCCCCGCCTTGTTTTTATGCGTGTTATGAGCCTTTATCAAACGCCAGTAGAGCACGTGCTGGTGCACGATCAAAGCTTTCCAGTTAGGCACCCTTCGTTCCTGTCCTGTTCCTGAGAGTTATCTTGTGTATTACCCGGCTTTCTCTTCAACTTCCCTCCTGTTTTAACATTTGGTACTGTGCTCATCTGATATTCTGTTACTAATTATCGCTCCATTGTTCGATTACTCTTCTGCCTTGTACTGCTTTGTCCACCCATTACTGACCTAGCTAGTCTGACTACTCAACTTCTTTGACTTCGGTGGGTTCTGTCTCCCAGCATCCTCACTCGAACCTCAACCACCTGTTGAACCTTGACCACCTGTTGAACCTCGACCACCAGTCGGACTTCCACCACCAGTTAGCTCTCGACTGTTCCTGCTTCCTGTTTCCTTTGAAAAGACCTATCTGTCCTTTATGGTCTATATTATATTCACCCAAGGACTCACCGTGGATCCAGGGAAGCTGTTTAATGTTGCTGAGTGGCCACTATCTCTCGATTTGAAGACAGTCCAAATCATAAACTTATCAAAGGATTCTCTGCTCGTGTCCCCAATTACTTCCATGACTCTTAAGGGGGCTGATGCTCTTTATAAACATTCGGGGCTATGAAGTCTGCCTTTTCCTATGCTCTAATCCGGATTCTCATGCCCCATTTATTTTAAAGGTTGATGCATCCGAACAATCTGATACTTTTGGAGTTCTACGTCCCTGTTCCTTTTTCTCTTGACACTTTTTATCTGTGGAGAGAAATTATGACACCGGCAACAGGGAATTTTTAGCCATGAAGTTAGCTTTGGAAGAGTGGCGGTACTTGCTTGAAGGTTTGCCTCATGGTGTAATTATTCTGATGGATCACCAAAATCTCCAGTACCTAGTCTCTGCAAGGTGCCTAAATGCCCACCAGGCCCGTTGAACCTTATTCTTTTCTTATTTTAATTTCATGGTTTCTTATATCCCTGATGCCTTATCTCACCAGCAGAATTCCATGGTACCTTTCAACTCTTTTTTGAGCCTATAGTCCTACCAGCTCTGGTCATCTCTTCTTTATCAGTGGCTTTTCTTGCTTGTCTCAGGAAATCTCAGTTTGCCTGTCTGTCCAGAGTCTCCTTGCCTCCCAACGTGTATATCATCCTTCCACAATGCTGTCCGGACATCCTTCATTGGGGCAATTGTTCCGTGACAGCTGGACACCCCAGTCTTCTTCACACATGAGAACTAATCTCCCAGTATTTTTGGTTGCCAGAGCTTAAAACCGATGTCTCTATTCTAGTTTCTTCTTGTCCGGTCTGTGCCCATATGAAGATACCCAGATGTTAGCCTGTGGGTCTCTTACAGCCTCTGCCAGTATCTATTCTTCCATGGACAAAACTCTCCCTGGATTTTGTGGTAGATCCACCCCCTCCAAGGGTAATATGGTGATTTGGGTTATAGTGGATAGATTTTCCAAACTGGAGCATTTTCTACGCTTACTTAAACTTACCACATCTAGAGAGTTGCTGATGCTGTTTATCCAGGACATCTATTGCCTCCATGGTATACCATAGTACATAACATCTGACCATGGGTTACAATTCTTGTCCATGTTTTGGAGAGCCTTCTGCTCCAAGCTTGGTATCCGTCTTCAACACTTATCTGCTTATCACCCGCAGATAAATGGGCAGACCAAGAGGTTGAACCAGAGCCTTGAGCACATCCTCTGGTGCTACTGCTCTCAACAGCAAGATGAATGGACCCGGCTGCTACACTATAATTTGCTACTTCAGTTCTCCCTCAAGTGCTTTCCCTTTTTTGCAGATCTTGGTTACAACCTGTCAAGGTTTGCAAAAGATTGGCGTACAAGTACTTAGAGTAAAAATTCACTTTATTGAGAGAGGCAAACAGATAATGGAATATACGAAAATAAGTAAAGGATAAAATAAGGAAGATCTCACCATGAACCAAGATAGTCCTATGAGAAGTAGGAGACTGTGTCCAAGTATCTCTCACATAGACTAGGAGCCCACGTGAATATGTGAGGAGTCTGCCAGAGCCACAGGTCTGCACCAGATAGGGTATCCGACTAAGTAGGGCAACATAGAGAGAATAGTCAGACAGAGCCACAAGTCAGCACCAGAATGGGTAGCGAGACAAACCTAGGTCAAGGCATGGAGCCGGTAGTCAGCCAAAGCCACAAGTCTACAACCGGATGGATGGATAGCCAAGCCTAGGTCATACATGGAGCGGGTAGTCAGCCAGAGCTACAGGTCTGCACCAGATTGAGTATTCAACTATCCCAGAGATGATACAGAGAGGATAGTCAGACATAGCCACAGGTCAGCACCAGATAGGATGGTCATACAATGCCAAGGTCATACACGGAACGGGTAGTCAGCCAGAGCCAAGGGCAGCACCAGATTGGGTATCTAAAAATAGATATGCTCCAGGCGATCTTGTCTGGCTCTCAGCCAAGAATATTAAATTACAACATCCATTGGACAAATTGGGTCCTTTATTTCTAGGGCCATTTAAGGTCCAAGCCATCTCTCGCTGGTCTTCTACTGGCTGGTCTTACCCTTGACCTTGAAAGTACATCCAGTCTTACATGTGTCCCTACTAAAACCTTACATTTGACTCATACCGCTCATCCCTCCTCATCTCCTCCTCCAGTGGTCTCTGTGAACGCTTCAGAGGAATACATTATAGATGCCATCCCAGACTTCCACCTCTTCTGTGGTACCTTACAATGGGATGTCCAAGTCCCAGAGGAGTGTACTTTGGTGGTGCCCTCGGGTGTCCATGCTGCCTCTCTGGTTTTGCAGTTCCATCAGTCCTTTCCTATCAAGCCCTGTTTAGACTCCTAGAGGTAATCCTTTTGGGGGTGGGGGGGGTGTCATGTTCTGCCCCTTTTTTCTGCCTTTTCTTGTGATTCCTTGCCTGGTTTTTCATTTGGTTCTCTTGGCCCTTGACTGTTCCAGCTTCCTGTTTCCTTCCCTGCTCTCTCAGTTGAGCCCCAAGTTTTATTGTTCCAGATTAGCAACTACCGAAGGGTTACACAGATAGTCTGTGTATCCTGTTAACTACTTCGACCTCAGTGGGTAGTAGCTGTTCTTTAGACTGCCATCCAGGGTGCAGGCTGGATCCTCCGATCAGCTAAGGCAGTCTGGAGAACAGCCATCGCAAGATAGCCTCAAACCCCACTCATCTCACTCTAGCATTTAGCCCATTGAGGCTTACCTTGCAGTTTACCATTGTGTTGTTTGTTTCTGTGTCTTTACTTTTATTTAAATCAAATAGTCAGTCAACTCTTTGTGAGAAAGGAATTGTTTTTCATTGAGCCAGCGGATTTTGAAAAAAGCTGTTGAGCACCACAAAACATTAATCTTGCATGGCTTTTTTAGCCTACTGTATTTCTGTATTTTACTACTGATTTTTTATTAAGAACACTAAAGCAGCAGTTTCCTTTTGGATCTTGATTCTACAACAAGGAATACCTGAGCAGAGGTTATTTTCTCTGCAAGTTCTAATTGTTGGCAATGGATATATGATTACTTCCAACTACTATTCTTGTGCGTATATTTGATTTTATTTTACTTGCTGTGATATTGGATAATAGGCACTACTGGGCGCTCTCTCTCCTTGTGTCTTTCCCCATGTACTGCACTTCTGGTTGGTTGTACTGAGGAGCATCCTGAATGTGAAAGTGTCCTATCAAACATATGAACATCTATATTGTGGCTGGGTCAGTTTAAAGATCCCATCTGTGTATTTTTCAGCATAAATGTATGCGCTTTGCTGAACATTAATTTTGTGAGTATTATTCTTACATCGGTTAACGGTGGTGAATTTATAGATCCAAACGATACTACACCAGGAGTGCCTTCTTTCTGTTTTCTTTCCTACAAGGAATTTGTTTGCTTTTGCTAATGCTGTTTCACATTGGTCACTGTTTCCAGGTTTGTATTTTACAAGGAATAGTTTCCTATTTAGTGTATATGTAGCATGTTTGATTCCACAACCCAAATGAATACATTTATGTATCTTATACCTCAGCTGCCACTTTTCCACCCATTCACTCAGTTTATCCAATTCTTTCGGCAGAGAAAAAACATCCTGCTCTGTATGTACAGTATTTCCTTAAACAGTTTAGTGTCATCAGCAAAGACTGATACATTACTGTCACTACCCACTTCATTAATAAAACAAATTTAAAAACATTTGGTCCAGGACTGGTCCCTGTGGCACTCCACTTACAACTTTAGACCAACTTGAAAAGGTTCTATTTACAAAAATTCTCCACAATTTATAATTTAATGAGTTTTCTATCCATATACAGATATCACCTCCCAAGCTGTAGCCTTTTAATGAACACTGTAACCTATTGTTAGGAACAGCATCAAAGGCATTTGCAAAATTCAAGTATTGTACATGAACAGCAATACCAAGCTAATACTTGCCCTTTCATAGAATGCAAGCACATTAGTTTGACATGATCTATTCTTCATAAAACTATACTGACTCATACTAATAATGCTGCTGGGTGTCACATCTTCCTGAATAATATATGTTAATAACTCTTTTAATAGCTTGCCCGCTATGGAAGTCAAACTCACAAATCTATAGTTTCCTGCTTTGCTCCAATCACAAGTCTCTATGCCTGATGATAGTAAATCATAATGCTCCAGATCCTCTCCCCCCATGAAGAGCAGGTCTGTTTGCATTTTGAGCCTATCATACCCCTCTATGACCAATTATTCTTACCTGTCAAACTTCACTGTGCCAGTCTGCTGAGTATCCACCCTGTAATGCTCTAGCTGCTGCTGCACCACTTTGCCCCAATGATGAGTGGGATGGATTTCTGTCCACCATGCTGGGTGTCTGAGGTGAATAGGGAGCGGATCTCAAGCTGCGAACGGTTAAGGAGTAATGTAGCCAGGGTCAGCTCCTCACACTTGTCTGCAACCTTGAAAATGTACCCAGCCAGCCAGTCCAGAGACATCTAAGGGCTGCAGCTGTAAGTCCATTGATCCCCACTTCTTGTTCCTTGGTGGAAGTTTCCATATCATGTCAGCAGTACTCGTCTTACAGGTCCACACATAGCTGACAGGTATTGTGTTCTGTTTCCACTGAGAGGATGGTGAACTCAAGGTCACAGTGACTGGCAGTGTCCCAGTGACTGTGGTCTAGGTATCTTGGACACTTCCTTCAATGCCATGGGTCATTTTTGCAGGACCTGTTGGACTGAGGATAGGTTTGTGGTGTATCAGGACCTTCAGGTTCTGACAGGGCAAATACCATAGTTTCAATATGCGATGTAAGGTCTGCATATTGAAATTATGATAGCCAGGTCCTGACAGTCTCCTGTTTAACAGGTTCTGCAAGGAGGAAGCATAAGAGTGGAAGAAGATCTTTTGGCTTTGTCCAGAGGGGGGTCCTGATCTTTGGAGGTGGGTAGAGGGAGGTAACGTAGGAGTGCAGATAAGACTACTGAGGTGGGGAGAACATGTTCCAGTAGAGAGAGGCAGAATCATAGGGGCAGGAGAAACGGCAAGTCCTAGAGGTTTTGCCATGAGTGGCTAGGGGCCTTCACCCCTTCCCACCATTCCTGGCAAAATCAACCCCCCTTTATTGTAGGGAAGCAGTCTGGAGGATATTAGAAAATCTCTTTCCTTACTGCTGCCTCGGGTTGTGGCTGGCACAGATGGTGAATTTTGATCATGTGCCTGCCTTTCTTCTTTTATTAATATAGATTTGTTTTTGGACAGAAGATGCAGGAGGACAAGGGCATCAATAACATAGCTGGACCTCTGATATACAAGTAAGTGTTATACTTGTT
Source organism: Rhinophrynus dorsalis (assembly GCA_037306005.1). Classification (NCBI taxonomy): domain Eukaryota; kingdom Metazoa; phylum Chordata; class Amphibia; order Anura; family Rhinophrynidae; genus Rhinophrynus; species Rhinophrynus dorsalis. The sequence continues at coordinate 456,003,369 of CM074719.1, read as the reverse complement.
ATGAATGGTGCAAGCATGTGATTAAAGGGATAGTAATACTTCGTTTTATCTTTATGTTATTTTGTAGGCATTAAAAAAACATGAAGAACGATATAAGTCTTATCTCCCAGACCTTTATGGTTTGAGAGATATTCACAAGCAAGGTTTCCCCTCCCGCCCCTTTTACCTAGTGTAAGCCATCTCTTCTCAGATGTGGAATGCAGTCCATAGACCAGACAGATAACAGCAGGGGAAAATCTTCTTCCTAAGAATGAAGGCCCTGCCCCACTGGACAAGTTTTTCAGGATTTTCCCTTATCTTAATTGAAGATTGTCCCTCTCTGCAATCTACCTGGGCACCTCCCTTCTATTCTGGCTGAGCAGTGTTACATCAGTAAAAAAGGTGGGAGGGGGATACTTTGTCATTGAATTACTCTTGAACTACAACTCTGACAGAATTGAAATAACACTCTACTAAGTCCAAATACTATGATGATTAATTAGAGCTGCTTTTATTATGAAACATCCCTTTAAGCATGTGAATGAACAAATGGATTTGAATAAATGTGTTCTTCTTGTTTCTGAAATTGCATGTTACATTCTATTTGCTTGTTATTTTATGTCACAGAACACTCAATTTCCATATATTTGTGTTCCAAAATAATGCATACGTCTAATGGTTATCCTAATATAAATATTAGAACATGTTCTTGGAAAGAGAATTTGTTTTTGCTTATACAAATATAGCACTCAGCCTCTTTTGATGTCAGGTGAGCTTTCAAAAAAAGCACATGTATAATTTTTTGGCCTTAGTGGGTCTAATCAGTGAGATGCAGCTGAATCCCTCTAGGAGAGAAAGGATACATTCCTGAGACACCCTTCTACTTAAGCAGACAAAAGACAAGAGGTGTGACAAGCACACACAGAATAAAATGTAGTAGTTTATTCTTGGGGGTGACACCACTCAGTTGCTGCTCAGTCCCACTTTTTGCTCCACTGTGCAATTAAAGACAATACATTTCCATATCTTTGTCAGTCTAGCTCTTCCCACAGACAGTCCAGCCCTGATATGTCAGTTAAAGCTTCTTTGCATAAGAGAAATAGCATATCCCATAATGTACTGAAATAATGGAGTGAAAATGTGACTGAGCAGAACCTGAGGGGGCACTGTCCAATAATAAACTACAAAGATGTATTTGTTCTTAGTTTGCACTTGTCACCTAGGAGGAGATGCACTAAGGCATGTTAAAGAGGTGATGATTTGGAGTTGACTTCTCTAGTGATCTTAGTGCATAGGCTCCATAGAATAACAGAAGTTGGAAAAGTGCTGTCACTGAAGAAGTCATCTCCACATTATCACCTCCTTATCATACCTCAGTTCATAACCCCACTAGTAGCATGGTAAACGGAGCTTGCTGTAACGATAGCCCACATAAATGCCACCATGAATGGAAGCGTGAACACGCTCCTTGGGGCAGCTGGAAGGGAGGTGGTAAGTCATGCTGCGTTGTGCCGCAATACAGGTTGCCACAGAATGCGGAAGTGCCTGATTTTAATTCTTCATAACTTCAATAGCAGGTAACTAAAATAAAAAAAAACAATGCTAATCTCTTTGTGCTAAGTAAAGTCTATGGACACAAGTTTTTGTAATGTGAATGTCCCCATTTAAAGTGATAGTAATGTTTCACAAAAACAGCAGCTCCAATTAATGTTCATAGTATTTGAGCCATAAAGAGTGTTTTTTCATTACTGTGCGCGTTGTAGTCCAAGAGTAATTGAATGATAAAGTATCCCCCTCCCGCCCCTTTTACCTAGTGTAAGCCCTCTCTCCTCAGATGTGGAATCCAGTCCACAGACCAGACAGCTCACATCAAGGGTCAATCTTCTTACTGTGAGAACAATGAAAACCCTGCCCCCCTTGACAGGTTTTTCAGCTTTTTCCCTTATTTTAATTGAAGATTATCCCTCTCTGCAATCTACCTGGACACTCCCTGCTGCTCTAAGCTGTGCAGTGTTACATCAGTAAAAGGGGCGGGAGGGGGATACTTTATCATTCAATTTCTCTTGAACTACAACTCTGACATAATTGAAATAACACTCTCCAAGGCCCAAATACTATGATGATTATTTAGAGCTGCTTTTATTATGAAGCATTACTATCCCTTTAAAGAGCTAGTAATGCGACACTAAAATGAATATCCAATTATTCCTTATAATTTTTTTTATAATGCCCTATTCCATTCATTTATATCGGTGTAGTTTTATTATAATTATATTTAAAGTTTCCCCATCCCACCTATTTTCCCAACATCACTCTTCTTCCCTCAGATCTGAAAACCGGACAGATGGCAACAATGGACAATATTGTCTGTGTCTGTTCAAGGAAAACCCTGCCACCCTTGACAGAGGGGAGCAAGGTTTTCCTTATGCTCACACAATATTGTCCTTCACTGAGATCAGTCTGGACCTGCTTTCTGATCTGAAGGAAGAAGAGTGACATGAGGAAAAGGGGTGAGAAGGGGAAACTTTAAAATATAATTGCAATAAAACTACACTGATATGGACACTGCGAAAGTTACAGAGCATCATTAACAAGTATAAGGAATAATTGGATATCATATTACTATTTTTCTAATGATACAAAGGGCCATATTCAGGAAACTAAAATGTTGTAATTCTATGGCAAACCGCACTCGTAGACAAAAATTTCCAATGATTTAAAAGGGTTCCTTAATCCTTGAAAGCTAGAGAAGTCTCCAATAAGTCTTTAGCATTTAAGCAGTTAAAAGTCCCATTTAAATCAATATGACTTTTGATAATCTTCATTTGGCAGTAGAGTCGTGCCCCTTTCACTTCCTGAATACTGTCTATATATCCTTGTGTAGCACATGTAGAAGCAGAGTAATTGTGAAACATACTGACAGAGCAGGGAATTCATGAGAATCACTTTAGTAGAGGCTTTTCTCTGTTTTTTATTTTTCTATTGCATGTCTTTTCCTTTCGCTGACTAAGACAATTTCCAATTCTGTATGACTCATGGGAAGGAATTGCATATTGCCTCAGTTCTTTGATCTCAGCTCATTGAGTGTTTGTGATATGAATTATGCAGTGAAAATGTTATAGAGTGCCTGTCAGACAGAATAAACTTTATATCATGAGAGCATTACATTTTGTAGGTATCGCATTGTTCATTTTCTGTGATACATAGATTAAGAAATCTATAAGTATTTTGTTAATGAGCCATATCCTTTCAGTCCTTCATTTCAAAGGTATACCTTAGGCTTAGCTCACTTTAGTGACTTTGTTGCAGCAACTTAGTTGCAATATGTTTCACCAAATCAATATCATTGTTTTCTATGGAGTAGTTCACGTTACATCTTGCAACGTTGCCCATGTGAACTATGCCTTAAACATAGCATGTCCTTAGCTTAATCACTAATGGGTGTTTCCATAATTCTTTATATCTACCTATTCTCCTCCCACCCTCCATGGATGAGCACAAACACAAACTGCAGGGGTTAAAATATAAATAAATCATTCGTATAAGAGTGTTAAAATGGTTAGTTACACAGAAAGAAGAATCTTAATCTGATGTACAAATAGATACATTTATTAAAAATCATCAAACATCACAATCTGATAAAATCTGTGGACATACAGTACACCTCTCCCCACAGTGGGCAATTTAAGGGAGTGTCCCAATGATCAACTAAAGATCCCCCACGGTGTCTCTCCATGGGTTTACTCTAATACCGTCTCACCCTCTCGGATATCACACAGTATGAGGTATCGGCATTCAAAGTGATACCCACCGTTTAGATACACCTATGGAAGATAGCCCCCACCAGGACTCTAACCCAAAAAATGGCCAACATGAGCAGAGATGCACATCCTACATCAACAGTCCATATCAGCTCAATGAAACAAATCCAGTGAGTAAGACTATAACAAATCCAGTATGTCTGTCTAACACCTCAATAAATCAATATCTGATACAATGTTATAAAAACTATTTTATAAAAACAATTTAGACAGAAAATCCATATAGTGGCACTTAACCACGTCCCCTATAATAGCAGGTTACGCGGTACAATTACCACAAATAGCAATATGCGTCTCTATATAAATCAACATACATATAAAAACCGGATGTATAATATTAGTGAAAATCACAACCTGGCTATGGACCAGGCTGATTATCCACTTAAAACCCTTGATGTTCTTGGACGTCAATACCAGCGACAGATCACACGTCCGTCCTGGGGAATATAGTCACCATATATAGCCTACTGTGGGAAACCCTACTCCTATAGGTATCTTTCAGAAAATAGTTCCACAAATAATAAAGTCCTCAATCAAAATTTTACCAAAAGAGGTGAAGAACTCCCTATTACTCCTATCACAAAAAAACAGAGTTGCTTGAAAAATATATAGATATAGGAGTTAGATGTTCATAACGAGCCTTAAAACCAAATGATACTTCTCAGCTCTGAACTTGATTCAAGATGTTAAAATCATATGTCAGATGTATTAGAATTTAAAGGCAATGACTCACAGTTCTGTAAATCACTTTGGCACGTTGTTACAAAACGGTTTACGGTCTTATATTTCCCACACTTGACCATTCAGCAGGCTGTAGTCTCACCGCACCATGCTTCTAGCTCACCATACCATGCTGTTTCGAGGTTCTCTGGGATCTTGTTCCTCTGGCAGATTTTTCCTTCTCACACCTGGCTTACTCGCAGGCTGTCAGCTAACCGCTAGACATGTGGTATACTAACGTTGCCAATAGATCAGCATGTCAGAGGTCTTAAAGTCACACTTTTACACATTCATTCGGTGTTTGAATACCAGTGGTTTATGATTCTCAGCGTGCTTCTCTCCTTCTCTTACAATGATGTAATCATGACGTCCTCTCTCTCGCTTTCCTTCTTTCCAAGGCGTTTCAAAGCTCACTGGATTCTTCCTCAGGGAATATACTATAAACATTCATCCCCCATCTTGTACCTTTTATCCTCCTCCACCAGAAATAGATGTTACAAATAGATTAACCCTCAATATGCTATTGATTTCAAAAAGAACAATACAAACACACATAATTCATCTGTAGGGCTTTCAACCATTATCACAATCCTTCCCTAGCATTGTGGGGCTCATAAATATATTATTATATAAATCACCAAATATAATCTTCTATGATACCACTTAATGAACTTCCCCATCTACAAACTTAAAGGAAAGGGACACAAGTTTCTTAAATGACCTCTCTTATAATTCCATGAATATAAATTTCAGGTAATTCATAACTTATTTTCTACCTGTTTTCCTCATAAGCATATTTATATTACCCCGGGACATATATAGTCTCTCTATCCATTATATTCACTGACATATATAAACAGTTTCTTTTTTCATATTTTTACCTTTTTTCATATATGAACAACCAGCAACATGCCTATCAAAAATATCTATTATCAAACAGAACATCCCACATCTCTGCATATTCATTCTTTAAACTCCAGAAAAAAGAGATGATGTTCCACCAATGTCTAATAAAGGAAACCAAATGGTTGTACTGTCTTCATATCGAAGATCCACTTGGTCTCCCTCCTAGACATTTGTTGGATGTAGTCACCTCCCCTCCAGTTCTTTTTAACTATGTCAATGGCCATAAAGGAGAGATCACCTACACTGGATCCATGACATTACTTAAGATGTGAAGATACACTGTGATTTTCTACTTTAGTTTTGATGTTATAAATATATTCTTTAACACGGTCAAGTAATCTTCTTTGTGTCCTCCCTATATACTGTTTTTCACATGTACATTCTGATAAATAGATTATTCCTTCCTTAGTTGATCATTGGGACACTCCCTTGAACTGCCCGCTGTGGGGACAGGTGTACTGTATGTCCACGTTTTTTTTCAGATTGTGATGTTTGATAATTTTTAATAAATGTATCTATTTGAACATCAGATTAAGATTCTTCTTTCTGTGTAATTAACCATTTTAGCTCTCTTATACAAATTATATAGTTTGTTGTGAGAACTGGAGGGAGGTACAGGTTTTTTGATTGGAGCTGCTTGCGGGCTAGTATAGAAAAACTGGTACACTCCTTTGGCACCGCAAAATAGCTTGCATTTGTATTTTAAAATATAAATATGTTCAGTTTTCATTTTTTGTGGGGAGAAATACACAGACAAATGGTGTATAAAGTAACAAAATATATTTCAGTTTATATGTTTTAACAAAGGGTTCTAGGGGGAAACTCTCCTGTCATACAACAGGTAATGACTGCTTGCTAGTCATTGGTGACCTCACTCCTGGTAGAGAAACTGCAAATGTAGTATAATCTGCACTGTCCAAACCTTTGGTGACTGAGATAGAAAAAAAAATGCTTTGACATGAGGAGGGGAGAGGGAAGAAGCCCAGCTCAGAATATCATCCCCCATTCACAGGAGAAAGAGGGAGAAGCAAAAATGATATATACATGATGTGGATATATATTTATTGCAGAAAAATAGCACAGATCATGATGAGTGCTTTGAGGACCCTCATTAACTAAGAGTACATCTGCAACTCTAACAATGCATTTGTGTTAGCTCCAACTGCTTAGCAACTTTATTTATGGTATTATGATCAATGTTCCCTCTAATGAGAGCAACCAGCAATGAAAGCATTAAGAGTAATTTAAGCTGAGCACGGCTGCATGGTGCACGAGTAATTCCAATGCAGCCCTAGCATAAACAGTTCTGTTTTCGTCTTAGTGCTGGGTTGCTCGCCTTAGAGGGAACAGTGATTATCACTTGCTGTATTTATGCACCTCTAAAGGCTAATGAACTTATTTAGATCTACTGTAGCCAAACCTCAGAGGACAATACATGGGGGAGTTATGCACTAAGGTGTGATAAAGAGGTGATGAGGAGGAGATAACTGGGAAGATGCACTAAAGCGAGATAAAGTGATAAACTAGAGATGACTTCTACAGTGATATCACTTCTCCAGTTCCTATGTTATTCTGTGGAGCCAATACACTAAGATTTCTCCAACTTTGGGGATCTTAGTGCATAGGCTTTATAGGATAATATAGAAACTGAAGAGCTGGTATCACTAGATCACTAGATAAGCCGTCTCTTTTTTACCTCTTTAGCACACCTTAGTGCATAACCTTCCACTTCTCCAATGAGATCTTTTCTCCAATTCCTATGTTATTCTGTGGAGCCAATGATCTAAGATCTCTCCAACTTGAGAAACCTTAGTGCTTAGGCTTCGCAGAGTAACAAAAGGGGGAGAGGCACTAAGGTGTGATAAAGCGATGATAATGTTGATATGTCTTCTCCAGTGATATTACTGTAACGGAAGCTGGGAAGGGACCACGTCGCCTTCCGCCGTTGTTCCCGGGTCTCTCCTTCTCGAGGCAGGACTCGTACCATCGGATGCACCGGTCAAGCAGATAACCGGTCCGGTGGTCGACTCAAAGTGGAGTCGAACCCCGGTGTAGTCGACTCTTCGTCAAGGAGGGGTCGACAGGGCTCCCGAGCAGTCGAGCATCGCAGAACTGAAACACTGGGCAGTAGAGAGTGAGGCCTCTACTCCCGGGCTACGACAAGTAGGGAAAGTGTAGCAAAAACAAAGGTAGCAGTCACCAAGCAGTTTGAGCACTCCGTAGCTCGAATCAAAGGATCGCTGGAACTTGGAGAAGCAGAGAAGCATCCACGTTGCCACCTGACAGCGTCTGAAGTTGGGTCGCAGGATGCTGGCAGCAGACGGTCGAATGATGCAGGATACTCAGCTCAGATGGGCGTCAGAGTGGCCGCTTTAATACCATGAGAACATAAGACTCCAGGACGCTTGTTCACTCCAAAAGTAACTCTCCTTTATTGACACAAACCACACATATTTATACACAAATCTTACATTGAAACTCATGGGGAAACCAGATACAATGGGCAACATGATTCAATTACAACACATCAGACAAAGGCCAGCAACCTATGGTCTTAACAGATACAATAACTCAGACATGATTACATTTCAGATACAAAAGGGTTTGATGAACAAACACTTGAGGGCTTGAACGAATTACCACATGGCAGGGGCCTGACTGCAGTTCACAATGACTTAATTAACACACAGCAGGGGTCTAGCTACAGTACACATAGTCAAATGGCTGGTGTGGCTGCAATACACATCTTAGGGACAATGGCCCAAGGTTGGAGTCTTTGTTTGACTACTTTGAATGCCCTGCTCCAATCTTGACCAGTCCCTGAGCTGCTTACGGTTCCCCAGCTTAGGCTATGGAAGATATTTGCATGCCTACTCCAGGGTTTCGAGTGCACCAGCTTTCCCCTCTTGCCCCCGCCGCCGAAAGTTCGATCCGGTGGCGCTGATCTCATACCGCGCCAGTACCCGCCGACTGGTAGTCGTGAGTGTGTAAACCCTCAACCACAACAATACATTAAACATAGACCATTCGACAGTACATGAACCAAAGTCTATGAACATAAGTCTTTTCTCTAAGGTAAAGGCTGGCCAGTTCGTACGACAGGGCACAACTCAGAGTCCAAACAGTGCAAAATGTCCACAGTCTTTGGCTAAACAATCGGAGGGCCAGACAAGGGCTCAAGTAACAGGTAGGATCAGTTACAATCACTTTTCCAGTTCCTATGTTATTCTACGTAGCCTATGAGCAAATTATTCTCCAGTGTAATCATCTCTTTATCACACCTTAGTATATCTCCCCCAAGAAATGGAGCGTTCATGTCCTCTTTATCTCCTCTTTATCACACCTTAGTGCATTTCCACTTGATGATAGTGGAGACCCCTGCATCCACTGCTGTGCAGAGGGGGCCAGAAGTTTTGCCATAATGTTATTGTGGAGGCCCCACCAGACTCAGGGCCCCAAATAGCAGTAGCACACATACATACATTATATTTCATAGGAGGCCCCGCTGGACTTGGGGCCTCCAAATATTGCCCATAATTATATAATATTTGAGCCCTTGAGGCCCCCGGCCCCAGTAACAGGTTTTCCTCTGAAAGATCCCCCTGGTGAGTGCTTCCTGGTTGTTGAAGTCTTCTCTCACATCGAAGGCGGGTTGATGTCGTAACAACAGCCCTACACTACAGGACTGCTTTAAACCTGTCCCCAAGATTGGAATGCCATTTCAGTACCATGAGCTGCATATTGGTAAGTTAGGGTAGTGGGACATCAGGTGGAACAATGAGCTCTGACATACGTGATTATGTGGCAGGCCCACTAGAACAATGGATCACATTTTGGACTGGCTGTCAGTATGGGCAGGATGGGGTGTAATTATGAGCTAGTTGTAACGACTCTTATTTGTTGCTTGAACTGATAGCAGGTATTTGAAGTTCCCTCATTGGTTGATTCTTATATTCCTGGGCAAAATGGTGACTTAGTTTAGCCCATTTACCCCTCTAGACCCCAGCAGGGGGTATAAACCTTCTGCCTGCTTTTCTGACCAAGAACAATGTTATATATAAGAGAGTGCCAGTGCTAGAAGGGTGATGAGCACAAATACAAGTAGTAGTTGATGTCCCATATGTTCTTCTTTTATGGAAGAACCCATGAAGAAGTACTAGTCTGGTAGTGGTATGTTCTGCCGCAAGGCTTTCCTTACCTTCATTGCTAGAAAGGTTGCCAATATAATGATTCACAAAGCTCTGGAAACCTGTCTCACGTTTATGGGATTTAAACTCCCAATTACATCAATGAAAATGTTCCTATTCCCAAACATGGTGCAGGTGGATAACCTCAGGATTGCGCCACCCTTTCTATGTGCACATGGCCCATTGAATAATAAAAAAGGTGAAGGAGATATTACATAGATTGTATGTGGAAACACACAACCCAATGTAATATTTACATCATGCATCATGACTCACTCATTTTTGTTCTTAGCTGGATGAATAGGGAAAACATTGCTAGAAATTATTAAAATCATTCTCCTTCTTAAGGTTTTTAACAAAAATGTAATTCAGCTACATTCTGGTTTACATAAAATTTTATACAGCTTGGGAATAAATATGCATCCCAGTAATCTATAACAGAAGACAGGGAGCGCACAGGGCAGACAAGATAAAACGCAGATCTAAGTGTAGATTTACTGACAAGTGTATACTCAAATAAAATATTTTGCAAATGCTAATATATTGGGGATAAGCATATCAGGGTCCCAACACCCTCAGTAGCCAAGAAAACTGCATCCTTGTATATCCTCAATACAATATAAGCAGCTTTTACTGTTAGTTTAATGGTACCTCCATGGGTGCCATTGTAAAATATTTTATTGAAGTATACATATGTCAACACTTAGATCTGCATTTCTTCCTGTCTGCCCTGTGTTCTCCCTATCTTCTCTTCTAGATTCCTTGTTGGTGGTATACAGTACCACCTTTGGTGTAGCAGCATGGGAGGCTTGAGAGTGTGCATTGAGTAGCGTGTATTATATCATCATACATTTCAAGTTCATCCATCTTCTTTTCATCTCATCTCCATCTCATCTCATATTAGTGTTATATCCTAAGAATTGTAAAAAGAAGTATGGTAGTGCCCTTTGATGGCCTTCATGTCCTCAAAGAACACTAGCATTATCTTGAATTAACACAGGTCCTCAAAGGGGGATGCAGGAAGCAGGAGCAAATTCAAGCATGTCATCCACTGCTCAGATGTCTCAGATGCCTCCAGAGGGGGTGAGTAGAGCGAGGGGAAGGGTCTTCTTTCCAATTATATCTGTTACACCTATTACTCAGTAAATATTTCTATGAAATGTATAGTGCATTTTTAATATGTGTAAGTTAAATTCTTAAGAATGATATTAAATGGGAACTATGACTTAAGAATAAGTGGATGTTCATTTGTTTATGAAACACAAGAAGGGAGACAGCGCACCAAGGATCTACGTGTAATATATGGCAATACTTGGTAATATTATTATAGATGCATCAACATTTATCAGTAAAGACAAGATAGGGACTAAAAAGATGTTGGTCATATATCAATAGGATTCACATATTCATAAGAAACTATTCCCAAAGGAAAAGCCCATAGAAATAACACATTTGGTAAGGATATAATAAAAATCAAATTTATTATAAATAAAAATAAATTAGCATAAAAATAATTGTAGTAAAAGCTACAGCATGTGCAAGTGAAGCCCAGCACTTGGGGAGATAGATGTATGTAACCATATGAATTATATGCTATGGGACAGTCTAACTGGAATGGGACTGTCAATGCGCTACAATTGTACATATAGAAATGCTATGGATCATAGAGTACAAGGATCCTGATTCATAAATATGCGCTCACCAGAAATATATGATAACAAAGCAAAAGGCACAAATATAGATGTCTGCTCACCAGATTACCCCTTGTTAATGTGCACAGCAAATAAGCAGAAGATAGCTGCAAGCTGGTCACCGTGGATGTAGCACTCTCGCTTCCTTTTGGGTACTGCTTACGAGGTCCATTGTTCATTTGTTTAACAGAATAACTTACCTAAGCAAGTAGAATTCAAACATCAGTCAGCTATTTCTATTTATTTGTTTTATTTGAATTTTATCTCTGTGATTTCGGTATGATGTAGGTTATTGTAGCCAACATCATGAGGGAGAAATATTTCTCTGTTTCTGTCTTTTACACTATGATGATGTCTCACTAAATGGTGTTCACTAAGTCATTCTATTGAGTTTGTTTCTTTTACTTCCAGTGATGTGAAGACCAATTTTCAGGACTGCTTCCATTTTGTCTTCCTGTGGTCTTAGCTTTTCTTCAGGATGGTCTTCAGCAAGAACTTAGTTTTAGCTCTATTGGGGTACACATTTCTAGTATCTGTGTTCTTTTGGAGACATAATGCCTTGTTACTGATGTGCATTGTTTGTGCAGGGGGTGCAGGGATACCACTCCTCCATGGGACTGGTCCTTGGTTTTGGGAGTGTTTCTGAATGCTTCTTTATGAGCCTCTGAATTTCCCTTTGGTGTTTGACTCAAGATCTTTTTGCATTTTTGTCTGTTCGGCTTGTGGCCAAACTACAGTCTTTGTCCTATAAATCTTCCTTTCTAATCTTTTATTCTGATAGGGTGTTTTGAGGACTCCTGTAGGGGTTTCTCCTCTTAGGTTTAACTCTGAGTTTGCCATTATCCAGAATTTTGTTCTTCCTTCTGACCGACAGGAGCAGGAGCTTTATTGCTTGGACATAGTTAAGTGCTTATGGTGTTTTGTTACTTGATTAGGCTTTCCCACGTCCGTACCAACTTATAATAATATGCCAATATAAAGTATATTGCTGTGTATATGTTAATATAGAAATGTGTTTTTTATGATTGTCCACCAATGGCAAATACTTTTGGTTTTTAAACATCTCTGCTAACATGTACACCAGATGTACACTCACTGCATATATTTATGTATGTGTTAGAAGATATGCTAAAATGGGAGTAGGGCTTAACTGCCCCTGCATTTTGTGTTACTCTTCTGAATCCTAGTGCATTGTCTCCATAGAATAACATAAGAATTGAAGTAGTCATCTCCGCTTTATAACCTCTTTGTCACGCCTTAATACATTTCCCCTGAACTTCTCTAGTGATGTAATTTGTCCAATTCCTATGTTATTCTGTTAAGTCATTGTACTAAGCTTTATCCAGTTTTGGAGATCTTAGTGCAAAGGCACCACAGAATAATGTAGCAACTGAAGAAGTGATGTCTCTGGAGAAGTCATCTCTACTTTATCTCCTCTTAACTACTTCTTTTGTGCATAAATTCCAACATTTCCCTGTTAATTTGATATCAATAATCTTATTTTTATTTACTACTAGATGTCAAATTGACAGAAGGTATCTCTGGAGGGTATGCCCTTGCTAAATGTTTATTTTCTTTTACCCACTAATGGACTTTTCACAAAACTGACATCCTGAGACACATTTATTCATGTTTCTCTGACCTGAATTATAGTATAGTATGTGTGTCATTGTTTCTCCATAGTAAGTGTCTGGAAACGTTATTTTTTTTTTTCTTAGATGACCTCACATGACACAGGTCACTTGTGCAATTTTGTAAATGCAGTCCATGAAAGGACCATGGGCTGATCATTTGAGGGTTGTTCTTAACCCTTTGAGTGCAAGCAATGTGTTGCATGCCTCTCTGGCACTTAACCCTTTGAGTGCCAGTGGGGTATGCATCGCATTGCAAAGCAATGCATGGCGCACCCCTCTGGCACTCAAAAGGTTAAAGGGTTAATCAGTTTTAATGAAGGACAACCTAGTAAATGTTTTGTTCAACAAAATGTATGGATTTTATGTTATTAATTAATTAATTAATTTATTTATTTATTTATTTATTTAACCCTTTCAGTGCCAGAGGTGTACTTAATGCATTGCTCTGCAATTTGTTGGCTACCTCACTGGCACTCATAAGGTTAATGATCAGTGTCAGAAGCATTGACATGTTTTATTGAAATCATTATAGTTAGTGTAAAATAACAGAATAAGGAACAATTTGGTAATGCCAGAGATGTAAGGTTAGCAGTTTATATACGTGTTAACCTTTTAAGGACCAGAGTGTGCAACTCCTGTGGTCCTTTAAGGATTAATAACAACAAAGTATGGTACATTATTTTCTCTCTTTAAAAATAAAATATACGTAAAGAAGAAAATACTACGTTGTGCAATCTGTTTTGTATTCAAAAATGTTTTCGCCTAAACAGGGAGGTTTATGTATTTAAAATGATTTCAGAGATTCTAGAGCAAATCACCATAGGGGTTAAGAGGTAAAAATGAAAATTCCCATGGCGCTGTTAAATTTTGAATGCTAGATATGTCTCAATGCATTGCTGTGCAGTTCATTAGAGCCCCTCTAGATTTGAAGGGATTAAAAGATTGGAGGTTTTTACAGTAGGAAAATGGGCAGACTAGATGGGCCGAATGGTTCTTATCTGCTGTCAGTTTCTATGTTTCTATCCATTAAGACCAGAGGAAAGACACTTTCGACTAAAACAAAGGTGTGAATTTTTTACAGTATGGGCTGTAAAGTTATGGAATTATTTGCCTTGGGATGCTGTGCTTGAAGATACTGTAAATGCTCTCAAAAAGTAATGGATAGCTATCTAGCACAGAACAATATTGAGAATTATGACAGTTGACTTCAAAGCAGATAGGATGATGATCCAGGGAAATATCTAACTATTATTTGGAGTCAGGAAGGAAATGTTTTACCCACTTGGGGCTTAATTGGAAATGGCTTCAAAGATTTTTTTTGTTTTATTTACCTTCCTCCAGATTAACAGGGCAATTTGGCATGGGTTGAACTTGATGGAAAACAGAGAAGCAATGCATTGGAGACTTGGGGTGGGCAAAAGGGCCCGCAGTGTTCCCACGAAAAATCAGCAAAAACCATTAGGCCAGTAGGACATTTATTTTTCTCAGGGCTTGTGCTTAAAAAATTATATTTTTTAACACCCATAGTTCTACAAAAAAATAAACAATTTTGGGGGATTTGTTTCTAACAAGCCTAAGTCTTACAAATTAATGTTTCGTTAGGGATTGTGCCAAACAAGTCTAAGTTCTACAAATCAATGTTTCCTCAGGGCTTGGGCCTCTAACAACAAATCTTACAAATTATTATCTACAAAATTCTCCGTTATGTCAAGTATCAGTCAACCCCAGTGGCAGCTTACATCAGGGGGTCCCTGTATCTATCATGTTACATATAAATTTCTTATTTTATTTATTTATTTTTTTATTACCTGTCCCTCCAATACCAGTCAACAAAAACCCACAAAACAAATTCCCTGTTCAACTGATTCATTCCCCAGACTCTACCCACTAACACATGCACCCTCCTCAGACCCCTTTACACCATGACTAATGGGGGGGTTTCATTGTATTTGTTTTTTATTAACTGATCCCCAATCCCAGTAAACAAACTCCCCCCAAAAAAATTCCCTGTTCAATTGATTCTTTCCCCACACCCCACCAACACAGGCACCCTCATACCCCTTTTATACTGTGCCTTTGGGAAATAAAATAACATGTGTTGTGTGTAATTTCAATGTTCCCATTGATTTCAATGGAATGAGCTAGGTGAAAAAAGCGGAAAAACATCACTTTTCGTGGGAAATTATTCACCAAGCGGGAAGTGCATTATTCGCCAATTTCAGTTTGAGGCGAAAATGAATTTATATTTGTTCCTTGTGGTACAGTTGGTTTGTCCCTTATTTGCACCATTTCCTTAGTACATCAGCACCAGTGTCTTGAAATGCTAGCTAATCACTAGTTCACATTGCTGGCTATTAGGCTGTTCCCACTGTGATTTTGTCACATGTGGAGTAGCCTGTATTTGGTGTAGAAAGTAACTGAGTTGCAGTAGGGTTAATCTGCAAAGCAGCATATAAGGCCCCTTGCAAACTGTTCACATTGCAGATTCAAGTGTTTTAATGCTTATCACAATAATTCAAGCCCATGTGGGCATCTACAACTCATATTCAAGTATAGACTATCCATCGGTCACATCCCTGCACTGCCCACCTAGAGATGAGATAGCTGCTGGAATGCAGGTTATCAATGGTAAGCAACACGGATAGCTTCAGCAGCACCCCATTGCAGAGCTGTCCAAGTTGCCTATGTAAACAAGCACATATAATGCAGTATATAATATACTAGCAGGTGTGTGGAATATATAATATACTAGCAAGTGTGTTGAACTCATATTCAAATATAGACTATCAATCGGTCATACCCCTGCACTGCCCACCCAGAGATGGGATAGCTGCTGGAATGCAGGTCATCAGTGGTAAGCAACACGGATAACTACAGCAGCACTCCATTACAGAGCTGTCCAAGTAATCAAGCACATATAATGGAGTATATAATATACTAGCAGGCGTGTGGCATGGCTTTGCCTGTGCAGCGAACCTTGTTTTATTTTGTTTATTAATCCTTTAAGTGCCAGAGAGGTATCCAACACATTGCTTTACAAACATAGTTCCATATAGGTTTGGCTTGGGCATCACATAGTGCCAGGCACTGTAATTCAAAATCCCACCTGAAGTGATTGAAATATTGGGCTAGTTATAGATAATTTACCACTGCACTAAAGGTATTATTGAACACGAGAGTACCATGATTCCCACAGGAGTCTCATAAAACTAGAAAAAGGCTGACTTCTGTGTTTTCTCTGACTTCTTAACTATGGCATTATGAAAAAGAGTTGTCACAGAATAATATATGCATTAGAGAGTTTTGACTCCTTAAGAACCAGAGGGGGTGGGCAAAGCAGTTGCCTACTAGGGATGAGCGAGCACCCCGATGCTCGGGTGCTCGGGTGCTCTGACCGAGCACCCCCTGAGGCTCGAGTGCTCGGCCGAGCACCCGAGCCCCATTGAAAAGCATGGGAGCACTCGAGCATTAAACCAGGCACCCCCTGCTCTGATGAGCGGAGGGTGCCTGGTCAATGTCCCCCTTCATCTCCGCTATGCCCCTCTTCCACAATGTCCCCCTTCATCTCCTATGCCATAGAGGAGATGAAGGGGGACATTGTGGAAGAGGGGCATAGCGGAGATGAAGGGGGACATTGTGGAAGAGGGGCATAGACTCTATGCCCCTCTTCCACAATGTCCCCCTTCATCTCCGCTATGCCCCTCTTCCACAATGTCCCCCTTCATCTCCTCTATGGCATAGGAGATGAAGGGGGACATTGTGGAAGAGGGGCATAGCGGAGATGAAGGGGGACATTATGGAAGAGGGGCATAGCGGAGATGAAGGGGGACATTGTGGAAGAGGGGCATAGAGTCTATGCCCCTCTTCCACAATGTCCCCCTTCATCTCCGCAATGCCCCCTTCATCTCCGCAATGCCCCCGTACCTCCAGTCCCTGGTGGTCCAGCGGAGCGTCTTCGGATCTGTGCCTCTTCCGGCACAGATCCTCTTCACCCGAACATGTCGGGCGAGCACATGGCGGTACTCGTACGAGTACCGCCATGTGCCGAGCAGAGCGATGCTCGAGCCGATCCGAGCATCGGCCGAGCACGCTCGCTCAACACTATTGCCTACCTCTTTGGTCCTTGAGGGGGTTAAAGGTTTGAAAGATTTCTGATGCAAATATTTGTGCAACTCTAACAACCCATATGTTGTTAGAGGTGTTCCAAATGTTGTAGTTTTCTCTAGGTTTTCATAAGTTATTTTTCTAACTTTTTACTTCTTAGTTGTAAGAAGTGGTTATTTCAGCACATAATCAGCACATAAACCCCAACTGGAAAGCTTCATGAGCATATGACACCACACTAAAAAGCTTAATTAGCATACATTAGCATATGGTATCACACACAGCTCACCAAACAGAAATAAATGTATGAGTCTGCTGGTCTGTTGGTTAAAATGATACATAGGCAGTTTTAAATGAATGCATTGAATAAAAGACCACTTAAAAAAAAATCTTACTTACGCATGACTTATCTAAGTGGCTAAGTTTGAAGTATTTTTTTGTTGGCGGTTTGGTAGCAGAACATATTTGAAGAGCCCTGGCACTAAAGAGAGTAACAGAAGAGAATATTCACTGAGAACAAACAAAGGCATAGCATTTGATTGTTTCCGGTCTAGTCACCACTGAGAAATATTGCTATTGATATCTCAAATGTCATTGCTATAAAGAAATGCTCATTTTCATAATGAGCAACTCCATCCATAAGGGCAGCAAAGTACAGAAATGTCAGGAAAACCCCAGACATATGTTCTGGCCTACTTGGGCCTTATTAATGAGGTGTAGGTGAAATCACTACCCACGTCTAATAAACACTAGTTACCCTTTCCTTTAGGGAGGATCCCTTGGGTTTCCACAAAGAGAAGCACAGACGTTAATATTCACTGATAAAGAAAAACATTTTTACTTGTTCTTTAGCTAGTCAACACTATTTAGCTCGCTAGTGCCATTAAATAGGATAAATACCATTTGCATATTGAGATAAAGCCACCAATAAGAATAACACTACCCAAAAATGCAGGGTAAATCCAATCTATGTACGAGAATATGAGCAAACTCCAAACATGTTTCAGTCTTCTTTGAGCTTCTCTGTAATCACACTAAAGAGATGAAAAGTGATGTTTCTGAATGGTGAATATCCATAGAAAAAGCAATATCTGTTGTTATTCATTCTAAGGAAGAATCTCACATATTTTTGCTTTGTTTTGAAAACCTTAGGATGACTCACTAAGGGTGAATTATAATCCAAATGTAGACTCTTCACTATCTGTGCCTAGAGAAGCCAGCTGTATCACACTGATAAATCCCTTAGTGTCTGAGTTAGGATAAGTGTTATTTTGTACTTGTACTAGTGTGTAAGGGTAACTGTAGAGCATCTACCCTCTGCTTTGTGGCATCAGCACTTTGTTTCTAAAAACACATACTGCTGTTGGGGAAAGTCCTGTCCAATGTGAGCAAAAAAAAAGTTTGACTGGACCATGCCTGATCTAAGGCTAGGGCAAGCATAAGTATGTGGTGGTAACCATAAACACAACCATCCCTCTTACGTGTGGGTCCCCACTATAGTACTGCAGAATTTGAAACTGACTTGCAGAGGAAACATGAGTGAGGCACTGAGTCCCTTGTGAATGTTTTTCTGTTTGAACTGTTCCAGTTAGTGGAGGGAATATTTTGGCATTCAAAGATTACAATACACAATGAGGTTTTTGACATAACCTCTGTTAGCAAGAAAACCCTTGTTGTAAGTCTTGTAGTAACATTGAGATGGCCCTTGACTTCACTGAGTAAAAGTGACAATATATTATGAGATGAAGGAGTCTAAGTTGCTGTAAAGATGTACAATCCAAACATACCCAAAGAAGATTTAAAAGAGTGGCTCAAGTGAAAAAGTAAAATTCCTGCATAACATTACTAACCAGTTTGGGTTGTAGACAAGTAAAAAAAATGCCTGGTTGTTTTTAAAATATATGCCTCTGGGAAAGAAATTTTACAACATTCCATTTTAACATTGGAAACTGTGTTTCTTTTTCTGTCATTGGCAGCTTCTATGACATTTGCATGACATGAGTATGGCCATACAAATATGGACTGTGACAATACACATTGCAAGAATGGTGACTCATTCAAGCACGCTACAAAAGGGCTTGTGAGGGCCAAGATGTGTAATTTCTACTGGGGAAAGGATATGTATATTTCTCCTGTCCCAAACGAACTAGGAACTCCCAGTCTAATACCTACAAAAATGGTGAAGAAATTGAACCTATAATGTCACCCGTGGCCTCTGAAACTGCCCAAAAATATGCTGCTCCTGGATAATCTGTTAATGTTCCTGTTGCTGTTAATGTTACTGTGTATGGTGACCTGATTGCTGAAGGTCCTGCTTCTGCTGTTCCTGAGATGAATTCTAATAATTGTACAGTCCTAAATGGAGATCCTGGAGATCTTTGTGTAGATGGTGAGCCCCACTGCAGACCGAGAAGCCATTATCTACTGAAGTGCAGCTGGGAAAAATTGAGAAGAATAGGATCCAGTGACTGATTGACACCCCAGGATTCACACATACACTGTTTTCTCCCCTGTCCTTGTTTCAATAGCAAATCAGGAAGGACAACAAGGACAAGGAGATCACGTTGCAAATATATTTATCAGATTGATGCAAATTAAATAGATGGGCATTCACAACATCTATTTGAAACCTAATTAAATAGAGTACTTGTGGAGGACTTGTGCTCAGGACTCCACTGGCACGCTTCTTTAGGAGGATGCTGGGAACAGCTGATCGATGAACTGACTAGAAACAAACACTAATCTAGCAGACAGATAATCCTGAAAGCTGTCCCTGAATACTTGTGGATGGATCAAGTAGAACAGGTAGGTGTGAACCAGAAAGCCAGTCAAATGTGCATGGAGGATAACAAGGCAATAAAATCCACTGAGTGATGTGACACTCTCTCATTGATGCTGCTGGTTGTCAAATTTCCAGAATGGTATGGCTTATCTACCTTTTCTTCATTCCTCTCGTTATTATAACCATTTAGAACAGGCAAGTCATATTTGAAAAATGAATAATAAATGCTAGTTGTAGTTGGTGTAGTTTTGTGCTTACCCAGGCTGGGTTAGATAGGCAAGTAACCCCTCATATGATGAAGTGGGTTATCTACTTTCCAGAAATGTATGGTTTTATATATTTATTCAGCTGTTTTAGGGATGTTTTACCATGTAACCAATGGAAGGTGTATTATAATTCATAAAGCTTAAAATACCCATTTGCACACCTGGTAATTAGGGGTCTGTGCAGGCCATGTATGTTGGTAAAATTAAACACATTTGGTATATTTGTACTCAGAAGTTTCAGGGCGTTTTTGAGTAATTGAAACTTTCACAATCACCGTGAATGTTTTGATATATAGTATTAAAATCCCCTTTAATGTCTTATTTATTCATCTCCACTAGGGGAGAAGAGGAGAGGTTTGTGTGTAAACTCCATACGTTTTATCCAAAACTAATGGCTGAGGAGAAGAGTTGGAAATCCTTAGTTTAATGTTACATCTAACCACAAACGGTGCTCAAAAATTCTTCTGTGTTTAAATACTTGAGGTGTACACATATATTACGGCAATGTTGTAGAATTGCCATAATTAACTCTCAAATACTTCACCCTTTGGGTGCCAGTGGGGTATCCAATGCATTGGAGGGCTATCCAGAGCATTACTTTTCAATGCACTGGATATCCCTCAGGCACTCAATGTGTTTGATGTTTGGTTAGTCACTACCTTGAAAAATGGAACAGTGATGCGCTTAGTCCATGAGTGATATAGTGAAAATTGAGTGTGGATATTTAAACAAAGTGTGTATAGATTTGTGCCTCTGTATTTTGTGGGTTATCACTGTTCTCGCCCTATGTCTCAGAAGAACTGCAGTAAAAATAGGAAACAGCACAACAAACAACACACTTCTAAGCGTAGTAGTTGTGGTAGATACAATGAATCAAGTCCCTTATTCCCCAACAGAAAACTACTCACATGACTGGGAGGCTTCCCCTGCCTCTCAGTATATAGGCCCGCACTGGATTTTTTTGGGGGGTCACACCAGGCTGATGATACTTCACTGTTGGAACATCCCCTAAACAAGTGTGGATCTTGTATGTCTACCCACATACATTAAGTTAGTAATAAGGTTGAAAATTCCCCACAGATGGTATTGGGGATACAAGAACCAGGTATAATGAGTAGAAAAATAATTCTGGGGGCTATGGAACTCTTATATATCTTAAATATATCAAGGATCAAAATAAAATAAATATGTATACTTTAATGAAAATAGTATTTAAAAACTCAAAATAAATATAAAAATATATATGTGCAGCTATAAATAAGAGATCACCTAGATCTTAGAAAATGCTATCTGAAATAAGAAAAAATAGGAAACCACAATGAAATTAAAATTAAGCACTTAGCTCATATAGATATATCTCAAAAGGCTCAACGCGTTTCATGATTAAAGTCACTTCGTCAGGAGCTATTATGATGCATATGTCCCACTCACCTCTTATATAGTATTCAGAATGTCCTACCTGGCGATCCCGCCACCCCCCCAGGACAGCGCCACACCGTACATGTCTCAGTGAAACGCAAGCCAGAGGAGCAAGCCAACTGGCTCTGCTCCTGGAACGCTACATTCCATGTGGTCCCAAGCGCACGCCACGGTGAACCGCAAGCCGGAAAATCAGAGTATCCGGCACGCACTCCACCTCTGTAACGCTGCGCTCCACATGTCCCCAAAGACATGCAGCGAGTGAAAAAATGCTGTCACCTCCTGGGATAGGGAATGCGCGCCCCCTGAGGACTAATACGCACGATGCTGCGTCCCAGTCAGAGCGGTCAAGGGACCACCAGGCATAGAAACTGAAATACATGCGAGGATAGAGATATTTATTAAAATAAGCCAAAATAAAGATGATGAGTGTGTAAAAGACATATATAAAGTATGTGAAAGATAAAAGGATGTAGTAAAAATTGGTAGAATATCATGAACAATAAAATTGATAATAATATTGGAGATAGGACCTTACATAGACTTGGTAAATTATTATAAACAATACAATTAGTAATAATATTGGAGATAAAACCTTAAATAGGGTTGCAAGTGGATTAGCATATTAATAATGAAATATAGCCACACAGGCCTGAAGGAGGGGGAAAAAAAAAGGGTATATGAATGGATAAATGTATATACACTGGGATATAATAAATTGAGGATATAGTTGGGGGAAAAAAAACCTAACAGGACAGAATATGGACCCTGCTACCATGTATGGCCATCATAAGTTGGCCTGGAATATTAGAAACATGAAGCCATGTCCATCTCTATGTTCAGTCCCCCACATCCCATTGTGGGGGGAATTCCATGATTATTATCCTTCCTTTTAACCTTCCCACTATGTTCATACATTCGTTGTTTGAGAGATCTTATTGTTCGCCCCACATATTTGAGACCACAGCCACATATTATCATGTACACTACAAATCTGGTGTTGCAATCTATATATCCCTTGGTGGGAAAAGAAACCTTATTATCCACATTGGAAAAGGTTGTATTCTTGTGCATCATATGTTACAGTTTACACATCTTTTACTACCACATCTGTAGGTACCCTTGTTGTCAAGGGATATCATTTGTGGTTTATTTAGGTTCTTCGGACGGCTTGGTGCTATATAAGATCTGATGTTTCTATTTTTCCTGAATGTGATCTTGGGGTTTATATCTATCTGTCTTTTCAAATAGGGATCTTTTAAGAGAATTTTCCAATGTTTTCTTTTGATGTGTTGAATTTTGTTCCCTTGTGAATGAAATTGTGCAATAAAAGAAATATTAGGTTTTGTGACTCTTCTCTCCTTTTTCTTAATGATTTTTTGTCTATCTAAATTTCTGGCCCGATTGAAGGCAGAATCCAACTGCGTATTCTTATAACCTTTGTCTTGAAACTGTTGTTTTAGATGCACCCCTTCTTGTTCAAAGTCTTGCAGGCTACTACAATTACGTCTTAGCCTGTGAAACTGGCCAAAAGGTACATTATTCAGCCATTTATGATAATGGCCTCTGTCAGCTCTTATGTATTGGTTTGAAGCCACTGGTTTGCGATAAATGTTACTCACAATTTTGTGGTCAGGACCAAACGTCAATTTGAGATCCAGGAATTCTATAGAGACTTCTTGTATGGTCATAGTAAATTGTATTTGTTCTTGTATGGTCACCTTATTTTCATGTTGTATTTTGAAAATACAACTAAATTCAAGGAATTAGACACTAGGGTCTATAATAATATCAATAAAATTGAGAAAGAACTTAAGGAGAGAAAAGAAAATAAATTAAATAGGGATATAGGAGACTATAGAGATAAACATCAGAATAATAAAAACATATATCATGATAAATACACTAGGGACAATAGAGGTTACCATAACAGAAACAAAAATCAACATTTCACTAAAAATGGTAATCAATACTCATGAAAAACTAATGATTCTACAGAAATGTCTAAGAAAGAAATTTTGGAGACGAATATTAATAGTAGTTCCTTTGTGAATCGAGCAACAATACAACTTAAGAATCAATATTTGCCGCTTGAAAAGAAATTAAAGAATTAGAAGAATTGATAACCCTGAAAGAATCTCAGCTAGGAGCTAGACCTAAAAGTACAGCATCACACATCAATGTAAATTTAGATCTTGGAGATACAATCAAACAACAGCAATTTACACCATTGCATTCAGAAATTTCTAATAGACCTACCCTGAATACTGACATCCATTTACAGGCATCCACTTCCTCTCATGCACCACTGTCTTTTTTTAGGAGAAGGGAAGAGACTAGTGGAATTTGCAGGTTGAACCACTCTCCCGGCCACAATAAAAAGAGGGGGAAAAAGAAAAGATGTTGTAGGGGAGGAAGAAGAAATAAGGGAAGAAAACTCAAACAACACTCCCAAGAAACACAAAATCTAACTATTCCTGCACATAGTAACAGCTATGGGATTTATAATCTATCGGATACAGTGTTGAATCCAGATATTACATCTATTTTACTTAAGGGCTTAAAGTTTGCACCCACAGCTCCAGCTAATCATTTTGCCTTCTTTATGGACCTTAACAAATTTGTGAGGAAACTAACTTTGACTAGATTCTTCAGTGATACACATAATGAAGAACAAATTGTGAATAAAAATAATATATCTTTTGTGGCCGAAGAAGATAAAGAAATATTGAATATTTTAAAAGATTTAAAATATGAAGGCAACTCCATTGAAGATAAATACGTAAGAACAAAATTTAAACCTCACTCCAAATTATATCCAGTTCATAAGAAGGGTCCATATATAGTAAGTTTCTATAAAATGGTCATAGAAGTCTATGACAAAACCGTGAAGGGTAGTAAAATGAAGAATAATAATCTAAACCAAAGAGAAAGAACAGCATTGAAAACCCTATCCCGAGAAGAAAATCTGACTATTAGAGAGGCGGATAAGGGAGGTTCAATCATTGTACAAAATACAGTAGATTATATAAAAGAAGGTTATAGACTCCTGGGAGACAAAAGTTATTATCAACTACTACCAAATGATCCAAGCTCTAGTTATTTAAAGAAATTATACATATTCTTATATGAGGCGGCTGAAAAAGGTATCATATCTAAGAAAGAATTTCAATTTATATATATTGAACATCCGGACCCAGCGTTTCTTTACCATGCCACCAAGATACACAAAAGAATCGTTGACCCACCAGGTAGACACATCATAGCAGGAATAAACTCTGTTACATCAAATCTATCAGCATTTTTAGACTCTTTCCTTCAAAAATATGTTTGTAACCTTCCAGGCTATATAAGAGATTCCTAACATGTGTTAGAACTATTAGAGCCCATTCAACATCAAACAAAATATTGTTGGGTCACTTTAGATGTAGAGGCTCTGTACACTAATATTGAACATCAAAAGGGCCTGGAAGCACTATCATATTATCTGAATTTGGTTTCAGATATACCACACTTACATAAAACCTTCCTGCTTAATTATGCTGAATTTATGCTAACACACAATTATTTTTCATTCCAGGACCAATGGTATCTCCAGATTAATGGGACGGCCATGGGTATGAGGTTTGCCCCATCTTATGCCAATCTCTTTATGGGATATTGGGAGGCACATAACAACTGGCTCCAAGATGTGGGCAAAGGAGACCTTGTGTTCTATAGCTGTTACATAGATGACATCTTAATGATCTGGCGAGGGACTCAAGAAGCCCTCTTACATATGATCATGGATTTCAATACAAACAATAGAGGACTTAAATTTACGGTGACCATACAAGAAGTCTCTATAGAATTCCTGGATCTCAAATTGACGTTTGGTCCTGACCACAAAATTGTGAGTAACATTTATCGCAAACCGGTGGCTTCAAACCAATACATAAGAGCTGACAGAGGCCATTATCATAAATGAATAATGTACCTTTTGGCCAGTTTCACAGGCTAAGACGTAATTGTAGTAGCCTGCAATACTTTGAACAAGAAGGGGTGCATCTAAAACAACAGTTTCAAGACAAAGGTTATAAGAATACGCTGTTGGATTCTGCCTTCAATCGGGCCAGAAATTTAGATAGACAAAAAATCATTAAGAAAAGGGAGAGAAGAGTCACAAAACCTAATATTTCTTTTATTACATAATTCAATTCACAAGGGAACCACATTCAACACATCATAAGAAAACGTTGAAAAATTCTCTTACAAGATCCCTATTTGAAAAGACAGATAGATATAAACCCCACGATCACATTCAGGAAAAATAGAAACATCAGATCTTATCTAGCACCAAGCTGTCCGAAGAACCTAAATAAACCACAGATGATATTCCTTGACAACAAGGGTACCTACAGATGTGGTAGTAAAAGATGTGTAAACTGTAAACATATGATGCACAAGAATACAACCTTTTCCAATGTGGATAATAAGGTTTCTTTTCCCACCAAGGGATATATAGATTGCAACACCAGATTTGTAGTGTACATGATAATATGTGGCTGTGGTCTCAAATATGTGGGGCGAACAATAAGATCTCTCAAACAACGAATGTATGAACATAGAGGGAAGATTAAAAGGAAGGATAATAATCATGGAATTCCCAAACACTTTAATAATTGTCCTTTGGGAGGAAAAGAGAATTTCCAAGTAATAGGTTTGGAACATATACCCGAAACAACTAATGCCAGATACAGAACTCTCTGTACCAGGGAGTCATACTGGATATACACTTTGGGCACAATGGGATGTGGGGGACTGAACATAGAGATAGACTTGGCTTCATGTTTCTAATATTCCAGGTCAACTTATGATGGCCTTACATGGTAGCAGGGTCCACATTTTGTTCTGTTCGTTTTTTTTTTCCCCAACTATATTCTCAATTTATTATATCCCAGTGTATATACATTTATCCATTCATATAGCCTTCTTTTTTTTTTTTTTTCCCTCCGTCGGGCCTGTGTGGCTATATTTCATTATTAATATGCTAATCCACTTGCAAACCTATTTAAGGTTTTATCTCCAATATTATTACTAATTTTATTGTTTATAATAATTTACCAAGTCTATTTAAGGTCCTATCTCCAGTATTATTATCACTTTTATGGTTCATAATATTCTACCAATTTTTACTACATCCTTTTATCTTTCACATACTTTATATATGTCTTTTACACACTCAACATCTTTATTTTGGCTTATTTTAATAAATATCTCTATCCTCGCATGTATTTCAGTTTCTATGCCTGGTGGTCCCTTGACCGCTCTGACTGGGACACAGCACCGTGAGTATTAGTCCTCAGGGGGTGTGCATTCCCTATCCCAGGAGGTGACAGCATTTTTTCACTTGCTGCATATCTTTGGGGACATGTGGAGCGCAGCGTTACAGAGGTGGAGTGCGGGCCGGATGCTCTGATTTTCCGCCTTGCGGTTCACCGTGGCGTGCGCTTGGGACCACATGTAACGTAGCATTCCAGGAGTGGAGCGCGGGCCGGTTGGCTTGGTCCTCCAGCTTGCGTTTCACTGAGGCGTGGACGGTGTGGCGCCGTCCTGGGGGGGTGGCGGGATTCGCCAGGTAGGACATTCTGAATACTATATAAGAGGTGAGTGGGACATATGCATCATAATAGCTCCTGACGAAGTGACTTTAATCATGAAACGCGTTGAGCCTATTGAGATACATCTATATGAGCTAAGTGCTTAATTTTCATTTCATTGTGGTTTCCTATTTTTTCTTATTTCAGATAGCATTTTCTAAGATCTAGGTGATCTCTTATTTATAGCTGCACATATATATTTTTATATTTATTTTGAGTGTTTTTAAATACTATTTTCATTAAAGTATACATATTTATTTTATTTTGATGCTTGATATATTTAAGCTATATAAGAGTTCCATAGCCCCCAGAATTATTTTTCTACTCATTATACCTGGTTCGTGTATCCCCAATACCATCTGTGGGGAATTTTCAACCTTATTACTAACTTAATGTATGTGGGTAGACATACAAGGTCCACACTTGTTTAGGGGATGTTCCAACAGTGAAGTGTCATCAGCCTGGTGTGACCCCCCAAAAAAAATCCAGTGCGGGCCTATATACTGAGAGGCAGGGGAAGCCTCCCAGTCATGTGAGTAGTTTTCTGTTGGGGAATAAGGGACTTGATTCATTGTATCTACCACAACTACTACTCTTAGAAGTGTGTTGTTTGTTGCGCTGTTTCCTATTTTAGTCACTACCTTGAAAAGTTATGGACAAGTGAGTAAGTAGCTCAGACATAAACGGATTTCATGTCTGACAGCTAGTACCTTCAAAGATGGCAAACATCATGGAAATTGGTTAAGTATTTTGAGATTAGGGAACTTCAAAATTTTAATTTGTATTTCTCTTTTCTTTGCTTTTCTATCTCTTCTTGGGAATACAAGTTATTGCTAAAGCAATTATCTGAAGTGCATTTCAGCATTTGCTCCTTATTGTGGGCTGTGGGATTCTGACAGTTCTATGAGCAATAAGATAGACTTATTCCCCTTGATGGTAAAATATTTCCTATTATTCATCAAGGTTGCCCCTTACTAGAATAGTCTCATTTGATGTAGGAGACTGTGGTTCCCTGCAGAGAAGTTTGATGAGCAAGACAGGAACTGATCCAGAAGACCCTATAGAAAGAATGGTTTAGTGTTCTGAAGAAGGCTGATGGACAACTGATCTACAATGTTGCTGGTGATATTTTAAGTTTTTATGTCATTACATTCAAAATGGCTTGGACACATATAAAACAAGAAACACATAGGGGTTATGGGTGTCAGTAGAGTATATCATGCTGTTTAGCTGTGTTTGTGGCACAACTACAACATACTAGAAAAAGAATGTGGTTTTTCAAGGTCTTTTAGAATTCAAAATTGCTAGAAATTGTTGTCTGCCTCCACACGGGGAAGATAAATCCTTCTGTTTGAAACTTAAAATGTTTTTGTATTAGTGCCATCCTCATTGAGGCATCTGGATATTTTCACTAAGTAAGAACTGTGAGTAAGACTAGTGGCAGTTCAAGTAACTGAGACTTGCAGACGTATCCAGCTAATTCTGTGCATATCTCTTAAGTACAGCATGCAACACCCTTGAACATTTATTTTTTTATTTTTTTTTATTTTTTATATCAGTCTGTATTTATTGCAGATACATACAATGGATTATTCTCTTGCCGAAGGAGACATTGTAACCTGTTTCCTAATTAGAGAAAGGTTTAGGAGTACTGATAGACGATAGACTTCACAGCAGTGTGCAGAGTCACTCAGCTGCTGCTCGAGCAAACAGTGTATTAGCCTGCATAAAAAGAGGTGTAGATGCAAGGGATGCTAATTATCCTACCTTTATGTAAATCATTGGTTAGGCCTCATATAAAATATTGAGCACAGTTTTGGGCACCAGTTCTTAAAAAATACATAGTTGAACTGGAAAAAGTGCAGAGACATGCAACAAAATTGATAAAGGAATTGGAGGATCAGTGTTATAAAGAGAGACTAGCCAAACTGGGTTTTACATTAGAGATGTCTAAGGGGTGGTGTGATTACCATTTACAAGTACATTCAAGGTCGATACAAAGAACTATCCTATGAATTATTTACACAAAGAGGCGAGCAAAGAATGAGAGGTCATCCATTAAGACTAGAGAAGAGGTGATTTCAACTAAAACAAAGGCAGGGATTTTTGCAGTAAGGGCAGTAAAGCTATGGAATTCTGTGACTCAAGATGTTGTACTTGCAGATACTGTAACTACTTTCAAAAAATCAATGGATGCCTATCTAGCACAGAATAATATTGAAAATTAGCTCTTGCTCATGGTCTTTGTATATAGATTTCCCCTTTCAAGATGTCTTCTGACAAAAAACTGGACAGAGCCATCAAAATAGAAGACACGATTTAATCCCACCCTTTCTAAGATCAGGAGTAATAATTAGTGCCAAAGTACCGAATACTCAGTGCCAAATCCACATTTCATTGCAGATTTCATTCTGTCCCTTGAACCAAAGTAAAGAGATAAGTACAGACCTGTCTTGGATCTAAAATTCATAAAATCATTTTTCATAAGAGATTATTTCCATTTGTAGACAATCCAGTCTGTTGTAAGAATCCTAATGAAAACATGACCTTAAAGGGATAGTAATGTTTCTCAAAAAAAAGCAGCTCCAATTAATCTTCATAGTATTTGGGCCATGGAGAGTGTTATTTCAGTACTGTCAGAGTTGTAGTTCAAGAGTACTTGAATGATAAAATATCCCACTCCCACCCCTATTACCTAGAGTAAGCCACCTCCCCTCAGACAGGATGGGAGCGGGATTGTTTATACACTGTATGACTTTCTTGTTTTCAAAGTCTGACTGAAATCATGAGAAGTTCTGGGAGCTCCGTGTCAGCGACATGACTAGGTCAATATCAGAAATAATAATGAAAAGTGTAGGCAATTTGATGTTATATATTATGCACTTGCAGAACATGTAAAGTCAAAAAGGAAGTATACTGTAACTTTAACAGGCACATTACAGGATGGGGGGATCTCTGAATCCCCCTAGTATAAATAACTATGATTGAGTATTGCCCCTTTCTTCTTTGGTCTCTGTTCTCTTTTCTATTTACTGTAAAAGTTTGTTTCTGGAAGTGGTTAATTGGTAAATATTAAACCACAAGAAAGGTTTTAATAAAGTAGCATGTTAAGCAATCATCTACAGGTATCACTTTCCCTTACAGAGAAAAAACTGCAGATTTATTGACGTCAAAACAAAAATAAAAGCATACAGTGAGAATGTATTCATGTTTCTGAGTACAAGGGATATCGTGCTTTGCTGGAAACTATTGTGTGGGTGATATTCACCACTGACATTTGAGTCACTGTGCAAAAACACAACCTCCTTTATCTTGAAAGGTTTACTGAAACTTTTACTGCTTCTCAGACCTGCACCAAATCTGCTTAATGGCCTAGATTTATCATAAGAGGAAAAATTATGTATAGTGAGAAAATCTCCCTTAATCCTAACCTACCGCAGAGGATAACAGTGATAACAGAACCATTGTTCTGGTGTGAAGGTCAGGGGTGGAACTACTACAAGGTACCAGGGCCCAGGACTAAAGGGACCTATTGAACTGCCCCCACATAGATTGTCCTTCATTCTTACAGGGTCCTCTCCATTAACAGTATACAAATTACTACTACACCAGTCCACAATGTTTGGTCATTGCTTGCTTAACTCTTTCAGTGACACATGATGTTCACAACATTCATTTACACACTGAAAATAGTTTTAAATTCCAATCAGGTACAAAGGGCCACTATGGAGCTGAAATGCATTGAGCACTCAAAAACAAATATTGGGCTGTTAGTATACCAGCACCAGAAAAGTAGATGGGAATATTGACAAGAGGAAGAGAGGGAGGGATTGGGGCACTGGACCATACAAGAGAGAAGTGAAGCAAGAAGAGGCAGTATACTATCTATGGGTATTGTCACAAGTATCTTTGTAGTATGCATCTTGGCATAGACTGCCTCCACGCTATTTGGACCACTGTTTGACCATTGCATTATAGGAGCTAACCCCATACCTGTTTGTCAGATTACTTATCTATCTGCCCACAATTTATATACAAATTCCATGTTCTAGTCCTCTCAGACTATGACTATGTTAAACCACTCTCTGTATCCATTACTCTTGTGTCTACTCCAGACTCTACCCAACATGTACAAATATCTTTTATGATTTTATACTGTATACATCTTTATTCGGTTTAACCTCCTAAGTCATTTTAAATTGTTATGTATCATATGTACCTGTACCCTTAAAGATTCTGAGTTTTGATTGTAGCAGCACAGAGGAAACCTCTGTATAGGTCAACAGATCTGATTCACACACATCTAGGTGTACTAGATGACTTACTTCATATATCCTTTCACTGGCCATCCTTCATCCATGTGCCATTTTCATGTTTACACTTGGAGATCCAGAGAAGGGCCGCTGTGACCATTCCATCCATTGTGCAAGCATCTTCGTTTATGATTCATATACATATGTATTGATTTATTAAGCACCACTAGGAACACATTGGCAACTTTCTAGATGACATTAGTTGCTCCATTGAATTGAAACTTCAAGAATATATTTGTCTCGATCATACCCCAGACCTATCTCCCTTGAAGATGTGGGAAGCGCACAAAAGTGTTATCCGGGGTGATCTGATTCAATTAGCCTCCAGACTTACAAGGCAAAGTCATCAGCAAATTGATGGTATACTTGAGGCTATCAAACATTTGGAAAGTCAAAATAAACTGACTGGAGCCAGACTGGTTCTCCCCAAGCTCATTGCTTTGCTAAAACAGTTGAAATTTAACTTAGATGAGAAAACTGAAAGATTATTCCTGAGATCGAAACAGTTGCATTTTGATCATGGTAATAAACCAGAATCTCTTCCGGCTAGGCTACTGAAACAAGAATCTTCGACATGCATTCCTGTCATTAAATTGACAAATGGACCATCTCTACACACTGACTCTCTCTACAACATACATGGGTCTTCACCCCCAGATGATTCCTTTCAAGACCGGATTGTTCGGTACTTAAAATCTGCTAATTTACTTCAGATTTCTGATTCTGCAAGGGACTCTCTTGAAGCCACAATTTCTGTTGACGAAATCCTACAACCCATCACTTCCTTGTCGTCAGGTAAAAGCCCTGGCCCGGAAGGCTTCTCGACAGGCTTATTACAAAACTTTACATTCAATTATTGCAACTCTTTTAGTGGAATCTTTTCGGTCTTTTCCTGCAGTTATTTCCTCCCATCAGGATCAGTTTATGGCCCATATATCAGTTATCCCCAAGCCTGATAAGGAAGACTACTCTGCTCTAGCTATAGACCAATACCTTTACTTAATGTGGATGTCAAATTCTATGCCAAGATTCTAGCACAACTCCTTAAATCTCATCTTCCTTCCCTTATACACACCGACCAGGCTGGTTTTCTTCCTCGACGGAAAGCTAGAGATAATACTCGGAAAATACTTCATCTGATGCATATATCCTCATCTTCTCCTTCATTTTTTATAGCAACTGATGCCAAAAAAGCCTTTTATATGGTCAACTGGTCATTCCTTTCTCATACCCTGGATGGTTTCAGTTTTGGCTTCAATTTCATAAACAACATTTCGGCATTATATTCTAAACTGATGGTGCGGTCAAAATTCTCTCTGACCCCTTTACGATATTTGATGGCACCAGACAAGGTTGTCCACTGTCTCCTCTTCTGTTCATACTCGTTATGGAATCCTTAGCACAGCGCATCAGACTCAATTCTACTATTACTGGTATATCTGGTCCACAACAGGACCATAAACTATCAATGTTTGCTGATGATGTCCCCATTACTCTTACTCACAGGAGTACCTCTTTACCAGTTTTATGTCAGAATTTCAAGAATTCTTGACCCTAACTCTAAATCTGAAGTGTTCCCTCTTAAGATACCCCACTCTGAATATGGTATGCTTCACAAATTATTTACATTCAAATAGGAATTGTCCTCTATCAAATATTTGGGGATCTGCATTGTTACCAACATGGATGGTATTTATAGTGTTAATTTCCCCATCCTTATTAGCGAACATTCGTAAGGTCCTTCAAAGGTGGAAAAACCTTGCCTATCTCAAGGACAGGCAGTATCAATGTGATCAAGATGACTGTCCTCCCTGGCATCCTGTATTACTTTCAAACACTACACATTTGCCTTCCATCGGCCTTCCTATCTAGTTTACAAAATATCATAAGTAGCTTCATTCGGCATTATCATCGCCCTCGTATCAAATGC
Organism: Rhinophrynus dorsalis; assembly: GCA_037306005.1. NCBI lineage: Eukaryota > Metazoa > Chordata > Amphibia > Anura > Rhinophrynidae > Rhinophrynus > Rhinophrynus dorsalis. The sequence continues at coordinate 455,969,978 of CM074719.1, read as the reverse complement.
TCCACTTTCCGCAGACACAAAGCTCAGGGGAGGTTTGGGGGATTTCAATATCATTCTCTTTTATCAAGGGACTCTTTTATCTTTATTGCCAGTTGGATACATAACAATGATTCTAAACAGTGGTCCCATTTGGAATGTTCATTTGTGCTCGGTGGGGGGATTCGCTCACGGAACTCCTATTACCCAAAGTTGCTCGTCATCCCTCTCTCAAGAATCATCCAATCATAGTTGCTGTATTACTCTCTTGGAACTGGTGGCCCTCTTCCCCTCATTTTCTGTCCTTACATCTCCCCTCTATAGGCTCTTCTATAACAGGTCCACAAGCTTCACTCTCCTGGCCAAACAATTCCCACACTGGTCACTTATTAATGATCACACATTAGCTGACTTATTCAACAGCTTGGAAACGCACTCTTTCCTTGATCTTCAACTGCGTTATTCAGTGCCATCCCCAGAATTCTTCAGGTTCAAGCATTTTCAACAGTCCCCAGACATTTCGACCATATGCTACACGATCTCTTTCTTCCTTTGAAATCCTTTGCACAACCAAAATATCTCCTGGTAGATTCCTAGGTCGTATTTATTTCATATTACTAGGCATAATTTCCTGGGCTAGAGATCTTGGATCTACACTTTCGGGGGAGGACTGGTCGAAAATATGGACAGTTACCGCATCCTTGGCGATCTCTGCTCAACTCCTTGAATCTAACTATAAATTCCTTTTTCTATAGTACATCACCCCAGTCAGATTACACTCCATCTCTGAGGTGGATACTCCTATTTGCTGGTGTTGCAACAAGGAACAGGGCACTTACCTCCATCTGTGGTGGAATTGTGTGGAACTCAAACAATATTGGTCTTCCTGTTTAAACCACATTGAGTCAGCTTTAAAAACCTCTCTTCCTCAAACCCACTCTCTATTTTATTTATTCTGGACCTTCCTGCTCTCCCTCTGGGAAAGAAAGGTATCTTGTTGAGTATGTTGTCGGTTGCTAAATCCCTGATTCCGGCCCATTGGAAGGTCAGCTCTCCTCCGACTCCACTGGAATGGCAACAGAAAGTCTGGGATCATTTGCTTCTAACTCCACTGATGAGATTGTGAGGACATCTAAACCCAAGTTTGATAAACTCTTTTCTATCAGCTTGGGATGCTGGCGGGGTGACCTTGGAGGATGATTGTTGCTAACCTTGATTAGGAAACCCCGGCATAGGGGTGACAATTGATTATTATTGATTATCATCTGGACTTGTGCCACTATAATACCCGGATTTTCACTTTTTACATTTCTCTCACTATCTACACATTTCTCTCTCCTTCTTCTTTGCCTTAGGTGATGTCTACTTGCTTTTCTTTTTCTCTTCATTCTCTTCCATCTCACCCCTTCTTACTCCGCCTTTCCCTCTTGTTTTACCCTACCTCCCTTTCCTTCTATATAAAACTCCAAAAACAGTGTCCTGATTGGCCATTACACCTCACTGCCAGTATGCACGTCCTATAGCTTTAGACCTTCCAGGCTATTGCTTGTTTTTATATTACCTTTGTACAACACAGCCTATTTGATTGTTTTGACATATTTTGTGCTTACTTATTCCTGTATATTACTGCTTTTATTCAATAAAAAATGTATTATACAAAACAAAAGATTTAGTGCAGGCAACTAATCCTCAGTATAAAACAAACCTGGGGAATTCAGCACAGATCAACAGCTTGTGGAGTCCTAACTACAGGCTATTGCTGTCCAACAGGAAGTTATTGCTGCCCAACATGAAACTTTTGCTGCCCAACAGCAGATGAATCGCCTACAGGCTGCATAAATCAGCAATATTGCAGAGACAAAATGGAAAGACAGAGTCACATTTACTAATGCTCTGCAGACTCTTCAGCCAAGTACAGCTACCCCCACTGTGAAAAGGGGCACCACATTCGAGTAATTGAATGTTTGCAGAAATTGTCAGAGATAGGTGATATTGAGGCCTACCTCGCAACTTTTGAGAAAACTTCTACCAGAGAAGGCTGACTGCTGGATCAGTGGGCTGGGTTACTAGCTCCTTGTCTAAGCGGGGAATCCCAAAAAGCCTATGATTAGGGATGGGCAAAAATGTTTGCCACAAACTGAAATCAGCGAAAAATTGCAGTTTCCACTTGGGGAATAATTTCCTGCAAAAAGTGCAGATTTTCTGCTTTTTTCACCGAGCTCATTCCATTGAAATCAATGGGAACATTGAAGTTACACACAACATATAGCAAATATTATTTTATTTCCCAAAGTCATAGTATAAAAGGGGCATGATGGTGCCTGTGTTGATGGGGTGTGGGGAAAGAATCAGTTTAACAGGGAATGTTTTTTGGGGGGGTTGTTTACTGGGATTGGGGGGCAGTTAAATACAAATAACCCCCACCCATAAGACATGGTATAAAAGGGGTTTGACGAGGGTGCCTGCGTTGGTGGGTGGAGTCTGTGGAATTAATCAGTTGAACAGGGAATTTGTTTTGAGGGGGTTTCTTGACTAGTATTGGGGGGGCAATTAATAAAAATAAATACAAAATTAATAAAATTTATATTTAAAGTGATAGAGACAGGAACCCCCTGACAAAAGCTGCCACTGGGGTGGACTGATAGTAGACTTGACAGAGTAGTTTGTAGAGGATGATTTATTAGATTTGCTTTTAGAGGCCCAAACCCTGAGGAAACATTGACTTGTAGGACTTAGACTTGTTTGGCACAAGCCTTAAGGAAACATTGATTTTTAAGACTTAGGCTTGTTAGAAACAAACCCCTCAAAACTGTTTATTTTTTTTGATGGATTATTTTTTTATTATAATTTTTTTTTCAAAGCACAAGCCCTGCTGACACTACTGGCCTACTGTCAGCAGGTCATGTTGGCCAGTGGCCACTGGCTATTGTCAAATGTCCTCCTCCTGAGTCTTAGTTCATAATTGCAGAATTTGCAACTGCTGTTGTTGCTGCTGCTTATGAGATGTTTAAACAGCAGGATGGCAGCTGAAAGCGAATGGGATCAACAATATCAGTAACATGGGTGATGGATGATGAAGGTTTCACTTGCCACAACTATCTCCAGTGATGCACCTGAGGCAGTAGCAGCACAATTAGTAGCACCCAGTCTATGTGGAGAAAAGAAGAAGTTGGCCAATAATTCTTCTCCACCTGCCCCTCCTCCAAAATCATGGGTGTGTTAGAATAGACATTTTTTCCCTTGAGAGCAGGAACTGCGGTTCTCACCAGCAACTGCAAGGTGCACAGTGTGTGTGGCAAATAGCATCTGGAGGCACGACTGTATCCAAACACCATGACACCCGAAACCAAGTACTGTCGCTGTTGTCCAGAACCCACTAAGGACACATGACAACTTGCTGACAGTTTAATAGTAATGATGATCTCTCCCTGCCAGCATCTTAGCATATTCTGTGGGATGGAATCTCCTCAGATGCCGCTTGATGCACTGCTTGCGATTCTTCTTCACCATACTGGCATGTGTGGTCAGTGCAAGACACAGCGTGCAATGGATAGAGATGAACTGCCACATCCTAACATCAGCAGAGTGCCTATAATTTGGCGGGGGAGATAATGATGAATGAGGTGGATTGGCAGAAGATGTAGTTACCCTAGAAGGTGATAGCGAGCTGGTTGTTTCACTCGTCATGGAACTTCCAGTCTCTGTCTGGGCTGCTCTATTCTTCCTCCTCTTTGATCTCCGCCTCACCTCTTGTTGCCTCTCTGGAGAGTCAGGGGGTACAGCAACAGCAGTGCTTGATTACTGTGGTGGGTGTTTGGCTTTAACATGTTTGACATAAATGTCATGGTGTATGTGTTTCATGCTTGATATCAGGGAGCTTGTGCCAAAGTGTGTGCCTCCTTTCCTCTTCTCACTGACTTGTCACTTACAGATGACTGCACTGTGCCTGCCCCAAGAGAAAAATAGTCCCACAACCATGACTTTGGGGGGAACAGATGGAGAAGAATGGCCTCTTTCTTCTTCACATTCCCCTTCACTGTCTGTGGCAGTGGATAATGTTGCTGCTGTTGCTGTTACTGCCTCAGATTCAGCACTGCAATTAAGACCAGGATTATTGCTGGCACTGGCAAGTGGAATCTGTCCTAGTCCCATATCACTTGTTGACCCCATTCCCACAGTGGTCTGTGGCACACTAGCTTGCTTCTTAGCTTCCTGCTGCCTTGCATCTCAGCAGCAGTAGGAATTAGAGCAGCTGAAAATTCCTCAAATTCCAAAATGTCACTGCTAGTGGTTGTGGTGATGCCCATCCTCATCCCTGTCTCCCATTCCTTTTCAGTATCTACTAAAAAGGCCATAAATGTGTCTTCCACCCCTGCTTCTCCAGCAACATCATCACCACCCCCACTAGTCCCTACATTTTGCTGCTCTATTACAGACATCTCACTTCTGCTTGGAGAAGGTAACGAGCAATGTGACAGAGGGTCCCCTAATGTCACACTTGGCATTTCCTTTTGACCTGAAGAAGGCAGACTGGCAGCAGTAGCAGCAGGCACAGGCAGTTGATCTGTGCTCCTGCTGGTGGTGGTATTAATTGTGTGCCTGCTCTCCCCGAACAACAGTTCTGGCCTCTTAGTCTTCAGGATCATGTTCCACTTGGACACTTTAGTGAAGGGAAGGTGAGGACTCCCAGAGACAGAGGAATGGTATGGGCTCCCTTGACCGCTAGTCTGGACGCTCTCAAATCTTTCCCCTACCACTCTGGCTGCTTTACCATTACTGCTACTACTACTAACACCAACCACATGAAGTACAGCCCGGAGAGTCTTCCTCCTCAGTGTCACTAGTAATATGAGGATATTGTTGTTGATTACCCCCTCCTTCACTCCTAACGTTAAAAAGCTGCTGGACCTTAGTAGCTGTAGTACTAGTACTGGCAAGACTGCTTGGGAATGGCAAGTGTGACTTAGGGTCCCTTGCTGTCACACTTGGCATCATCTTCTCCTTCCCCCCCTCCTGACTGCTACAAGACACACTAGCAGCAGGCAAAGTATTGGTGGCAGCTGATTTAGCACTGGCAGCAGGTACAGCACTGGTGGCAGCAGGCGCAGCACATCTGACAGCAGGCACAGCAATGGTGGTAGCAGTAGCATGGGCAACATGTCTGGCAGCAAGTACAGCACTAGTGGCAGCAGATGCAGCACGTCTTCAGCAGATACAGCACTAATGGCAGAAGGGGTAGCAGGTACAGAAATAGTGGCTGCAGGTACAGCAATGGTGGCACTTGCAGCAGGCACAGGTAGCTGACCTGTCCTGCTTTCGATACTACCCTTCTCTTCCTCCCTTGCCATTAATTTCCTCAAGATTCCTAGGGGTGATTTAGGTGGACTGGACAGCATTGGTTCCGTCCTGCTTACTTCCTCCTCCTCCTCAGGCTCAGTGGACACATAATATGGGTCCTTCCAGCTCCATCTTTTACTGCTTATGGTGATAGCAGTCACTATAAGCCTCTCCTGCCTCAATTTAACAATTCACAGCAGAACAGCACAGCACGTCTATCTCGCTCTGTTTCTGCTGCACTTCCGCAAATACGTCACGTTTTTTTAGCGAAAAAGCAAAAACAATGTAAATCAATGGGTGCAAACTTTCAAGCCACTGAAAAATTGGCAGGGGATTTTTGGCAATGGGCGAAAAACACGGAAATTTTAATTTCTGTTTTAAAAGCAGATTTTTCCATGAAAAAGCGGACAATAAAGTGGTTTTCGTGGGATTTCTCATGGTAACACGGCGACAACTTTCTCCCGCCCCTACTTATGATGACTTGCCACTCAGCCAAGCCCAGGACTATAACAGACTAAAGGCAGAAATACTAACACGCCTTAGAGTAATGTCTGTGGTGCATGCTTAGTGGTAGAATGCACGGTTTTATAATGTGGAGAAACCTACTAGGTCACAAATGTATGACCTGCTGAGACTTGCACATAAATTGATGCAGCCAGAAGTGAACTCTGACACAGTAATTGTGGAGATGGTTGTAATGGGCTTCTATCTCAGGAGCTTACCAACAGCTCTACTTAAGTGATCAGTCAAGCAAATGCAAAAGACCTAGAGGAAATTATGAATTTGGTGGAAAGATACCAGATGACTAAAGAACTTTACATTAAAGAGCCTTAGATGTCACGGAATGGGACACATAGCATGTAGTTGCATGCAACCTTGGAAGGGGGGGGCGTGGTACACTGTTGGTATACACCAAACTGTCTACCTTAAAGGGATAGTAATGTTTTATAATAAAAGCAGCTCTAATAAATCATCATATTATATTGACTTTGGAGAGTGTTATTTCAATTCTGTCAGAGTTGTATTTCAAGAGTAATTCACTGACAAAGTATCCCCCTCCCACCCCTTTTACTGATATAACACTGCTCAGCCACCGCAGAAGGGAAGTGCCCAGGTAGATTGCAGAGAGGGACAATCTTCAATTAAGATAAGGGAAAAACCTGAAAAACTTGTCAAGGGGGGCAGGGTTTCTATTGTTCTCACAGTAAGAAGATTGTCCCCTGCTGTTATCTGTCTGGTCTATGGACTGGATTCCATATCTGAGAAGAGATGGCTTACACTAGGTAAAAGGGGCGGGAGGGGAAACTTTGCTTGTGAATATCTCTCAAACCATAAAGGTTTGAGAGATAAGACTTATATCGTTCTTCATATTTTTAATGCCCACAAAATAAAGTAAAGATAAAAAGAAGTATTACTATGCCTTTAACTAGTGCTGTTAACCATTTAACATCTGTAAAAATGGAAGGAAAGTGTGTTCAAGCAATGCTTGATTCTGAGAGTGAGGTTGCTTTAGTAACTATTAATTTACAAAAACATTTTGTAACCTGGGCTGCTGTACAACTATATATTTTTTGTCATATCCATCTACATATTTTGTGTAATTACATTTTTTCTCTTTTTCTCTTTTTTTCTCTTTACTACTTTAGTAACTAGACCCATACAACATTCAGAAAAATTAGACAGGCAGTATATGCTTGATATTGTGTGTTCATGAAGACACCCACTCGTATCCTACAGTGGAGATGGAAATTGTCACGGATGATAGGACTATGAGATACAGAGTAGGTGCAGTACCCTCATTGTCTTATGATGTAGTTCTGGTGAAGGTACTTCATTTAATCAGGTCAGATCTGTAGAGGAGGAGGTAGAAACAGAGGAATAATATTGATTGGGAACAATGTAATGTGAAAGAGCCAGCTGTAGTATGCTTCGATGAAAAATGTGAACAAGATGAGGCTGGACTCTACCAAATACAGGAACCCACAGAAGAGGTAGAATTCCACAATTTACGTGTTAGTCCAGGAAACTTTCGGGCTGCGCAGTGGGAGGATCAAGCATTAGTGGTTGCACAGGAGATTGTACAGGTAGTAGAAGATACCCCCGTAAAACCCTGAAAGACCCTTATCCCCTCCATATTTTGCAGAAAATAACAATTTGCTTTATAGAGTGGAGAAAAAAGGGGTTGAAGAGGTTGAGCAATTAGTGGTACCACAATCATACAGAACCCTAGTTCTAAAATTGGCCCATAGTCATGTGCTAGGGGGACACCTGGGAACTGAAAAAACTAGAGCGAGAGTACTGAGTAGGTTTTACTGACCAGATATATATTCTGCCTCTGAAAGATTTTGCAAATCATGCCCAGAATGTCAAAGAAAAGCGGCCGTTAAAACATTCCGGAACCCCCTTGTACCTCTCCCTATCATAGAGGTTCCGTTTGACAGAATTGCCATGAATTTGATAGGTCATTCTCTCAAGTCCGCTAGTCAGCAGCAATAAATATTGGTTGTGGTAGACTATGCTACTCGTTATCCCAAGGCAGACCCCTTAAGAAATACCTGAGCCAAAACTATTGCAAGAGAGTGTTTGTTTATGTTCAGTCGGGTGGGAATCCCTAAAGAAATATTTACAGACAAAGGGAACTGTTTATGTCTAGGGTAATGAAAGAACCGTGTAATCTGCTAAAAACTTACAGGGAGAGTAACTTTTCACAAAAACAGCAGCTCCAATTAATCTTCATAGTATTTGGGCCATGGAGAGTGTTATTTCAATTTTGTCAGAGTTGTAGTTCACGAATAAATTGAAATACTCGTGAAATAGTTCCCCCTCCCGCCCCTTTTACCTAGTGTAAGCCACCTCTCCTCAGATGTAGAATGTGGTCCATAGACCATACAGCTCATAGCAAGGGATCCTCTTACTATGAGAACAATGAAAGCCCTGCCCCCATTGACAGGTTTTTCAGGTTTTTTCCTTATGTTAATTGAAGACTGTATGCGATCCATCCGGACAGTCTTGCTGCTCTGAGCTGAGCAGAGTTACATCAGTAAAAAGAGGAGGGAGGAGGATACTTTATCATTCAATTACTCTTGAACTACAACTCTGACAGTGTTGAAATAACACTCTCCATGGCCCAAATACTATGAAGATTAATTGGAGCTGTTTTTATTAGGAAACATTACTATCCCTTTAAAGTGGAACTACCACCCAAAAAGTATATTGGCCCACATAATTGCACATCTGGTGACTAGCTGCTCAGTAGTGCTAGTCGCCATAATTCTTACCAGATTAAACTGAAATCGCTATTCTTCATGGACTGACAGCAGTACGGAGCACGGACATCTTGCCATAGTGACGTCTCCAATAGGGACTGACAGCGCAGACGAGCAGACGTCACTATGGCAAGATATCCGCGCTCCGTCCTGCTGTCAGTCCATGAAAAATAGCAATTTCTCTTTAATCTGGTAAGAATTCTGGCGACTAGCACTACTTAGCAGCAAGTCGCCACACGTGCAATTATGTGGGCCAATATACTTTTTGGGTGGTAGTTCCGCTTTAACCACTGAAATTATCCGTATATCACCCCCAAACTGATGGGTTAGTTGAAAGATTTAATACAACCCTTAAAACTATGTTGCGTAAGGTGGTGGATAAAGTTTCTGGTCCCACAGTCGAGAGCAAATTCCTTGCAAGTTGGCAGGGGCCCTATGAGATAATTGTGCAAGTGAATGAGATAAATTATAAGGTAAGATGACAGGGTAGGAGAAAGCAAGAACATAGTTACCATGTAAATTTACTTAAAGAGATAGTAATACTTCATTTTATCTTTATTTTATTTCGTAGGCGTTAAAAAAACATGAAGAATAATATGTCTTATCTCTCAAACCTTTATGGTTTGAGAGATATTCACAAGTAAAGTTTCCCCTACCACCCCTTTTACCTAGTGTAAGCCATCTCTTCTCAGATGTGGAATGCAGTCCATAGACCAGACAAATAACAGCAGGGGGCAATCTTCTTCCTATGAGAACAATGAAAGCCCTGCCCCCCTTGACAAGTTTTTCAGGTTTTTCCCTTATCTTAATTGAAGATTGTCTCTCTCTGCTATCTACCTGGGCACCTCCCTTCTGCTCTGGCTGAACAGTGTTACATCAGTAAAAGGGGCGGGAGGGGGATATTTTGTCATTGAATTACTCTTGAACTACAACTCTCACAGAATTGAAATAACACTCTCCAAAGTCCAAATACTATGATGATTAATTAGAGCTGCTTTTATTATGAAACATTACTATCCCTTTAAACCATGGACAGACAGAGAGTCATTGGATGGCTTAAGAACTGTGGACTGTGTGTGATACCTTAGAAGACTGCTTACTGTCCATCCAGGGGCAGCCTGCTATATATATCCATTATTTATCTCCATATTCTCCTTCACTTTATGGTATTTTTGTTTGCTTTGTTTCTGAGACTTATTACCCAGCTAATTATATAGTTATTGATACTTCTCTGATTTGTGTATATCTTTTATAGAAGGACTTATTTCTCTTTCCATGGACCTTAGGTGAGCACTCGAATACTTGCTTTTTTGTTTGCTTGATCATAAAGGCTGTTCTTTGAAGTTGAGGTCCTAGAAGTTTTACTTTAGTCATACCCGTACCTTTAATAAAGTAGAGATCCCCAAACAACTCCCCTAGCATTCAAGTGGTTAAACGCTCTATTTAAATGAGTACTTTAGGAAGTTTTATTTGTCTCCTATGATATATTTAGTTTGCTCCAGAATTGTTATGATTCATCAATAAATAAGGCTCAATACTTCAAACGGTGCACTGAGGACCTCTCTAGTAATCAAGGGGTTAAATGCATCCTTTAAATCAATAAGAATTGTTAGAATTTTCTTGTCAGGTGTAGAATTTTCTTTTCACCCCGTGTGCAGTTGGTGTGACCTAAAATTACACCTATTTAGTTTGAATGAAGCTCATGGTCCTTATTTATAAAAGCAACCTGGAGTTATTCTGGAGTAAACTAAATACAGAACAGGTGACAAATATAAATTCCTTTAAATTAAACTGGGCTTTTAACCCTTTGAGTGCCAGAGTGGTATGGAATGCATTGCTTTGGAGCTCAAAGGGTTAATCCCTTGAATGCTAGCTAGATCTACAATGCATTGCAAAGCAATTAAGGGGTTAAAGTTCTATTCAAGGGCATACAAATTTAGCAATGTTTATTTGGCCCCTATGGTTCAATTGGTTTACTCCAGTTTTCTTCTATAAATAGGGCCATAGTCATATATATCAAAGTGTCAATAATAGCAAATGATTAGTATTATTACTATTATTTAGCTATACAAGTGGTAAGTCCTATACTGATTATATTTTTGGGGTTCTTTCTGATTTTTGTCCCCTGTATATGAGATGGAACTTTAGAAGTACAATTCCTCTACAACCAACTGCGTACAGAACTGTCAATATTGATGAATTATAGACAAAATTGTCCAATATCTCATCAGTATGGCAATAAAGGGATAGTAATATAAGAAAAAAAGTATTAACTATATGGTAGATACAATTAAAAGAGAGTACTTGCACTTATTCGTATCTCTCAAATCGTTATGGTTTGAGAGATATAGGGAAATTAAAGTTGTCCGCTCCCTCCCCTTTCTGCTTGACGGCAGCTTTTTAGCAGCGCCGACATAGCAATACCTAAAAATAAATACTTCATCGGAACAGTCTACGGGTGTCTGGTTTGCAAGCACACATTGTAGACCATTTCGATGAAGTATTTATCTTTAGATATTGTTATATCGGAACTGCTGAAGAGTCACATCTGGTCAAGCGACCAGAATCTCCTTCTGACAGCTTTACAGCTCATCAAGCAAAAAGGGGAGGGAGCAGAGAACTTTATTTTCCTATATCTCTCAAACCATAACGGTCTGAGAGATGCGAATAAGTGCTAGTACTCTTTTTTTAACTTTTCCAGCTCACAGCATTCATCTGATTTTGGCCCAAGTCCATTGCTTATCCTATGCTCACAGGTGATTTTTTTTTATTATTATTCCTATTAGTCTTTACTGAACATATTGTTATACAAGAACTTTATTCTGAGAGCTAAAGAGGGACAGTTCTGGAGACAAATGCACCATGACTGGGAATGTAAACTTCCTATTCATTTAACCCAATGTGTTGGCTACCTCCCAGTCATTCAAAGGGTTAACTTTTTTTTTTTTTTTTTTTGGAAACTTCAATAAAAATAGTTTGTTTAATTTTTATTGAAGTTTCAATTTTATTCAAGTTTTGTGTATTTTAAGACCAAAACTTCTACTGAAGAAGAGATTTACAGTGACAAGAAACCTACGGAGACGGAGAATCAGGTGGACGGAGCAAGCAATGGAGACACGCGTTCAGCCACCAAGGTGTTTACATTACGGGCCCGTTACTAAAGAAACTATCCGGTGAGCGCATAGCATGAACTTTGTATTTATGCGAATCATTTATGTCTCCACTATGATTTAGCGATCACTTGTCATCTCCTTAGCCCATGCCCCCTATCTATAGGTCCCGTCAGTGGCTTCTGTACAATATCTCTGTAATCCAGGATTGTGTCATACTGGGTCTCTGGTTCCTTGCCGCCCGGCTCGCGGCTTCCTCGTCTGGCCGGAAGTGACGTCACGCTGGCATCCGGTGCCGTTGCCAGGGACGCTCCAGTCACTTCCGCCAGGCAGGTATTTAGCATGCCTGCTTTCTTCTATAGGACGCGTTTGTATAGCGTCCAGTATCCTGAGCTAGTCTTGTGCATTGTGACTGGGGGCATCTATCCCTTGTCAGCATTACCTGCTGTCTTCTTAGGTCCCTTGAGTTCCAGCCTTTGTCCGGTGGTCCAGCCTGCCAAGCTCACCTTCTCTGGGGTTCCTGGTCTTCTGCTTCTCCAGTCAAGTCTCTGCTTTCCAGACTCCGTTCTGTCTCCTGTTGGAGTTACCTTCAGTCCTCTGGGATCCTGCTACATTCTCTTACCTGTGTTCCTGAGTCCACCTGAGTGAGTACCCAGTTTACTGTTGGAGATTTGTTTCCTCCCTGAGGATTGGGTAGTAGAGTTTGGCTGTACAGTGTCATCGCGGGCCCCCTTTGGCTCAACCGAAGAGGACCAATCTGGCTTCGCGGCCAGCATCTTTAACCCGGCACTTGCCGCAGCACGACACTGTACAGTCAACCACCGTGCCCGAGCGCCGCCCACTAGCGTCGCACTCTAGCTTCTCGCTCCCCAATCCTTTGTTGGAGGAGGCTGATCTTCTGCTGTTCTTGTGCGGGGGTTTCTTCACTCAGCTTTCTCTTCACTCCCAGAGTTAGTTCCTGACATTATACAAACGCCACCCCTTTTTCCTTTATGGCTGTAGACCCGAGCGAGTTGGCGGCGGCCTTGCAGCAGCAGGGTGCCGTTTTGGAGCAGCATGCCACTCAGATTGGTAGTCTAGACCGTAAGCTGGATGCCATCACTGGGCTTCTCCAGCGCTTAGAGGCCTCTTCCACGCCTGCAGTTTCTAGTGAACCGTCTCCTCCGCAGTTTTCGCAGTCCTCCTTTGTTGCTGTCCCTAGGTTGCCTCTCCCTGAACGTTACGATGGGGATCCTAAAGAGTTGAGAGGGTTTCTAAACCAGTGTCTGCTGCACTTTAGTTGCAATCCCGATGCATATGCTTCCACCCGCGCTAAGGTTACGTTCATTGTCTCCCTTCTGAAGGGCCAGGCTTTGGCGTGGGTGTCACCCTTGTTGGATCGTCAGTCTTCGGTCCTTGACGACCTTGATTCCTTCCTTTCTGCTTTTCGTGCCGTTTTTGATGTGCCAGGGCGTCAGGCACAAGCTGAGGCGGCTCTCCTAGACCTTCAACAGGGACAGCAGTCTCTCACCCAATATGCCGTGGAATTCCGTACCTTGGCATATGACATGGATTGGGGGGAGAATGCTCTTAAGGCGGTGTTTCGCAGGGGTCTTTGCGACCGGCTCAAAGACGAGCTTACTACCCGTCCCATACCTCGTTCTCTGGAAGATCTCATCCGCCTTTGTTCGTCTCTGGAGCACCGGGTTCTTGCAAGGAAGATGGAGAGAGACCGTGACCGTGTCCGGCATCCAGGGCCTCGCCCGGTGGTACGCCTAGCACCCCGCTTCCACCCTCCTAGCTCTCCTGCCCCTTCTACTCCTGAACCAATGGAGATCGGTCAGGTGTACAAATTGTCCGACGCCGAAAAGACCAGGCGCCGTAACCTTGGCTTATGCCTGTATTGCGGGTTACAGGGACACCTGGCTCGTACGTGTCCTAATAAGGCGGGAAACTCCAGGACTTAGGAGCTGGGGGACCCTTTCTAAGTCCACGTTCGGTCCCCATGGTCCATGTTTCTCGTGTGACCCTATCTGTGGTTTTGTCCTGGTCTCAGTCTTCTGTGGCTGTTTCGGCCTTCATCGATTCCGGGGCTGCTGGGTTGTTTTTAGACGCGGGTTTTGCGCAAAACCATCGCATACCATTGTTTCCTCGTCATCCTCCTCTACGAGTCGTGGCTGTGGATGGTACTCCTGTGGGATCAGGCATCATCTCCTTGGTTTCTGAGCCATTGTCCTTGAGTATTGATGGTACCGTCCATGACCTCGTATCGTTTGATATCATTTCCTCACCCCGAACACCTGTCATTCTGGGGCTTCCTTGGTTGCGACGCCACAACCCGAGCATCGATTGGGTTACCGTGAGAGTAACCCTTTCGTCCTCCAGGACTGGACCCTCTTTGCTGGTCGCAGCATCTGATTTGGGGTGTTCTACTTCTGAGGAGGTAGACTTGGACAGCTTGCCGGAACCTTACCATCCTTTTGCCGATGTCTTTAACAAGAAAAAGGCGGAGGGTCTTCCACCACATCGTGATTATGACTGCGTCATAGACCTCCTTCCTGGTACTCAACCTCCTCGAGGCCGGGTCTATCCATTGTCCGTACCTGAGACCGCCGCCTTGGAGAGGTACATTAGTGAGAGCTTGGCTCGAGGTCACATCCGTCCGTCTACCTCTCCTGCAGGGGCTGGGTTGTTCTTTGTTGCTAAGAAGGACGGCTCACTTCGCCCCTGCATCGACTATAGGGGGTTCAATTCCATTACACGCCGTAATTGCTACCCCTTGCCTCTGATTCCGGAGCTTTTGGACCGCCTGAAGGGGTCGACAGTCTTTACTAAGCTGGATCTCAGAGGAGCATATAACTTAGTTCGCATGCGAGACGGCGAGGAGTGGAAAACCGCGTTTAATACGCGGTTTGGGCATTATGAATACCTGGTAATGCCTTTCGGACTGCGTAATGCTCCTGCCGTATTTCAGGCCTTCATGAATGACATCTTTAGAGACCTTCTTTTGTCCTATGTTATTGTGTACTTGGATGATATCCTGATCTTTTCCGGTACCCTTGCCGAACATCGTTTGCATGTACTGACAGTTTTGGGGCGGTTACGACAACATAAGCTCTATGCTAAACTTGAAAAGTGCACCTTTGAGCAGGCCAGTTTACCTTTCCTTGGATATGTGGTGTCGTCTTCTGGTCTGGATATGGATCCAGCCAAGGTAGCAGCTGTAAGGGACTGGCCCCGTCCGAGTACCCTCCGTGCTCTTCAACGGTTCATAGGATTTGCAAACTATTATAGACGGTTCATCAGCGGTTTTTCCAGAATAATTCAACCCATTGTGTCTTTGACCTGTAAGGGAGCGGATCCTGCTTCTTGGTCTGTGGAGGCTATGTCTGCTTTCGAGGCTCTTAAAGTTGCCTTCACCTCTGCTCCCATCTTGACTTATCCAGATCCGTTACGGGCCTTCACATTAGAGGTAGACGCCTCTGAGACAGCGGCCGGCGCAGTACTTTCCCAGCTAAATCCCAGGACCGGTAAACTTCACCCGTGTTCTTTTTTCTCTCGGCGCTTTTCCTCGGCGGAACGGAATTACGACACGGGTAACAGGGAGTTGTTGGCCATAAAACTGGCTTTGGAGGAGTGGCGCCACCTTCTCGAGGGTTCCCCACATGTGGTCTCCGTTCTCACCGACCATCAGAACCTGGCATATCTAGCCTCTGCTAAACGCTTGAACGCCCGTCAGGCTCGTTGGGCGTTGTTCTTTGCCCGTTTCCATCTACAGATTTCGTATATTCCAGGATGTAGAAACACCAAGGCTGATGCTCTGTCTAGACTCTTCGAACCATGTCCTCTTGATAGCCCCGCTCCTGAGACTATCCTTCCAGCTTCTTGTTTTCTAGCTCTTCTGTCTACCCAGACCCTTAGGGCAATTCAAGCTGCTCAGAACCTTGCTTCTTCTTCTTCTTCCTCTTCTTCTCGTCTTGAGGCTCGCAGTCTCTTCGTGCCTCCCCAACATCGTTCCGAGGTGTTGCAATGGGCCCATCATTCTTCTGTGGCCGGTCATCCTGGTATTCGTCGTACCCACGATCTCCTTTCTAGATACTTCTATTGGCCGGGGAGCCGTGTTGATGTAGAGGCGTACGTGACCTCCTGCCCGACCTGTGCTCGCATGAAAACCCCCAAGACTCGACCTCTTGGACTTCTTTTTCCCCTTCCGGTGCCAGCTGTACCTTGGACCCAGATCGCGATGGATTTTGTAGTCGATCTTCCAGTTTCCGCCGGTATGTAAGTAATTTGGGTAGTCATTGACCGGTTTAGTAAGCAAGGGCACTTTATTCCGCTTCCCAAGGTTCCTTCGTCCACTGAGTTGGTCGATCTGTTCATCCAGCACATAGTTCGTATTCATGGTTTGCCCCTTCATATCATCTCAGACAGAGGTCCACAGTTCGTTTCTCGGTTTTGGAAGGCTGTGTGTTCTCGGTTGGGTATTAAGTTACAGTTTTCCTCGGGTTATCATCCGCAGACCAATGGCCAGACCGAGCGTTTAAATCAGTCCCTGGAGTCCTATCTCCGCACTCATTGTAATCATCGTCAAGACAACTGGACTAGTCTGCTTCCCCTGGCCGAGTTGTCCTATAATTCCTTATTACAGACCTCCTTGGGTTGTTCACCCTTTTTTGCAGCTTTGGGGTACAATCCACGTACTCTCCTTCTATCTCCTGGTTCTTCTTTGGTACCGTCCGCTGAGACCAGGGTAGAGTCCTTGGCGGCTCATTGGCAGATGGTCAGATCCACGCTTCTTTCTGCCCAGGTCCGCCAGAAGGTTTCCGCAGACCGTAAACGGTCTCTCGCACCTCTTTTTGTGCCTGGGGATAAGGTATGGCTCTCTGCCCAGAACGTTCATCTTTCCCAGCCCTCGAATAAACTGGGTCCTCGATTCCTTGGTCCGTTTCGGGTTACCCATCGCATTTCCCCTGTGGTCTACCGTTTGGACCTGCCCCGGACTATGCGTATTCATCCGGTATTCCATGTGTCCAGGTTGAAACCATGGGTCCCCTCTCGTTTCCCTCACCCGCGGGTTGCTATTCCCCCTCCTGTTTTCCGTCGTGGCTGCGAGGAGTATATCATCGACGACATCCTGGATTCCAGGAGGTTCCGGGGTCGTGTTCAGTACCTGGTTAACTGGCAGGGTTATGGTCCTGAGGAGCGGTCTTGGGTTTCTTCTCGGGACATTCACGCCCCCGCTCTGCTTCGCCGCTTTCGTCAGCGCCATCCCGCCCTGTCTTCGTAGCGGCCCCCGGAGGTGGCCGTTGGGTGGGGGGCGATGTCATACCGGGTCTCTGGTTCCTTGCCGCCCGGCTTGCGGCTTCCTCATCTGGCCGGAAGTGACGTCACGCTGGCATCCGGTGCCGTTGCCAGGGACGCTCCAGTCACTTCCGCCAGGCAGGTATTTAGCATGCCTGCTTTCTTCTATAGGACGCGTTTGTATAGCGTCCAGTATCCTGAGCTAGTCTTGTGCATTGTGACTGGGGGCATCTATCCCTTGTCAGCATTACCTGCTGTCTTCTTAGGTCCCTTGAGTTCCAGCCTTTGTCCGGTGGTCCAGCCTGCCAAGCTCACCTTCTCTGGGGTTCCTGGTCTTCTGCTTCTCCAGTCAAGTCTCTGCTTTCCAGACTCCGTTCTGTCTCCTGTTGGAGTTACCTTCAGTCCTCTGGGATCCTGCTACATTCTCTTACCTGTGTTCCTGAGTCCACCTGAGTGAGTACCCAGTTTACTGTTGGAGATTTGTTTCCTCCCTGAGGATTGGGTAGTAGAGTTTGGCTGTACAGTGTCATCGCGGGCCCCCTTTGGCTCAACCGAAGGGGACCAATCTGGCTTCGCGGCCAGCATCTTTAACCCGGCACTTGCCGCAGCACGACACTGTACATTCAACCACCGTGCCCGAGCGCCGCCCACTAGCGTCGCACTCTAGCTTCTCGCTCCCCAATCCTTTGTTGGAGGAGGCTGATCTTCTGCTGTTCTTGTGCGGGGGTTTCTTCACTCAGCTTTCTCTTCACTCCCAGAGTTAGTTCCTGACAGATTGTTCTCAATTGATGTTGTATGTCCATTGTAGATTTTAGCAGATAGTTACGTTTCTGGTTTGATGATCAGACATTTTATGGACCAATAAACAGAATAATTTTATTTTTTATATATCTTACATCTTTTATTGCTTGATACAACCGCTGCACTTAGAGGTTCTTTGTGCGCTGTTTTCTTTCAGTTTTTGGCTGGCACAGCCATGTGACAAATACTAACATTCTACACTGCTCTTCCTCACAACTGCCACTCCATCATGTGTCTGTAGTTTCTAAAATAAGTAGGTGGGAGGAAGGAACGGTAGAGGTAGAGCAGTGTAGAATGTTCATATCTTGCAGACAGTTGTGCCAGCCAGTACTGTCTGGTTTGCATAAACTTACAAATAAAGCTAAGTTTTATATTATTTTATATAAATGGGTAACATTTCATTTAAATGATTTTGAAATCTCTTTCAGTTGAATTTAAGTTGTCATAAAGTATTAGATCCTAATACAAAAACAAAGGGGAAGATGAAGTAAAAGCTGATCTAAGGCAAATACATCAATAGGGTTTTGGGTGCATGTGCACTCGATAATGTGTATACTAATGTTTGCATCAGGTTTATACATGCATACTCTGTTTTGATTAAAATTATTCAATTAAAGCTAAATAGATTTGTTTGGAAATATCTATTCATAATTAAACCATATTAATTCCTGATGATAATTCTATTTTCTGCAATGTAATCTTGAATATAATCCCTTATTATCCCTTCAAGCAATATCCCCCATAACGGCGATCAAACTCACAGGTCTGTCATTCAAAGGTTCTGTTCTCGATTCTTTCTAAAACTGTGGTTAGTCAGTGTGTCAATCTTGTAACATTGAATTTGTGGCGAAAGAATATTTAAAGATTGCAAAGTGTGGTCTTCTTAACACTTCACTGAGTTTCCAACAAAGCCTTGGATGCATGCCATAAGGATCAGGTGATTTGTTCTTAGCTTGACTTTTTCTTGTGTTAACCATAAAACTGAAAATGGTATGGAATTACTTGTTGTTTGCTGAGGTTATTCTAAATGTATACAGAACATCAGCCTTTTCTTTATTCTCAATCATCTTAAACACCTACATTGAGGAAAGTCCACTGGTGGTCAAAGTTAGCAACAAACATTGGGAAATCTTAGTACAAGATCCAACTTGCATGGCCTTCTTGTAAAGTCAATATATAATGAAATGCTGCAAATCCTAAATCCAATAAAACCTTAATTTACTTGCAAAACGTGTAGGCAACACCCACACATGAAGATGGTAAGAAAGTAAATCACCTAGGCAATTCACACATGTTTGAGTATATTAACTGGAAGTCAAAGGTTTTATTTATTTCTCAAATGCATATGTCAAGAAATACTTCGGCATGCTCACAGTAACACAGAGAAAGAGTCTATGTACATGGAGAGAAGAAAGAAAATGCCCTTCTGGTGCTAAAAGAGGAAAAAAAAGGGCACAGGGACTGAAATGCCTCAACTCAATATTTGAGTACTTTATCACTGAGCATTAAAGAATTTTATTTATTTTATTGATTTAGAAAGTTTTACCAGGAATAAAAGTTTGAGATTTCTCATTTTCTCAAGAATGTCCTGGAGAATGTTTACAAAGTTACATATTTACACAAATAGAGAATATATGAGATTCTGGTTCGCTGTAAGGGGGCATGGCTGTAAAACACTGATTGGTTGAGGAGGAGGCAGGTCACTATATGTTTAAAATAAAAAGTTAGCTACTGGCTTAGGAGGAGGCAGGGGCCAAAGTGCCTTGCAGCCTCAACCAACCACTTGAAAAAAAAAAAGTCAGAACTCAGCTACTGATCTCCCAGCTGATTCCGCCAACTCCTACCTGGTAGTAGGATTTGGATGGAAGCAGGGGAGCCCTCTCTTTCCCAGTGTCACCTCTACTGATCTCCCAGCTGATTCCGCCAACTCCTACCTTGTAGTAGGACTAGGATGGAAGCAGGAGAGCCCTCTTTTTCCCAGTGTCACCTCTACTGATCTCCCAGCCGAATAGGACAACAACAACAAGGTTTACCGCACAGGATGAAGCCATGCCACATACTAGCAAAATATATATACACAATGTGACATTTATGGGATTAGAACTGGTTCATTTGGACATCCATGTGGGTGAAGACTTTACAGCCCGATAGTATTAATGAACATAATAATTATAAAGGTTTTTAATGAGCATTACAATTTTGGGTGTACATCATCATTTCCTTCACAGTCCAAGTTAAAGAGAGTTTGAGCACAATAAAATAAGTGATTAACATCAGTAGAAATAAAATCTTCACAATACTACAGTTATCCCCCATAACCATATTGTTGAATGACTAGAATCTGATCATCATTAAGGGGACCACGAATAACAGCAGACATCTGTCGAAAGTAATATCTTTGTACATAGTCATAGATCTTTATTGCACAGTTTTATCTGGCCTGTAGAATAAAATCAACTGTATACCTTTTATATACGGTAAACTGCTGTTTCTTCAACTGAATTTCATATTTTGTTAACAAATCCAATTCTTTGTAAAATCCAGGAGAGAACAGTCAATTTTGGAAGTGTGTCTCTAAGGGTAGAAATACTAGCATTAATGGCCCTCTTTCCATGCCTTTTATATAGGTCAGAGGACAGAGAAGCGTCAGGTGACACTATAGGAGCACACTTATGACAAATTCCTTTTTTGTACTGACAGTGGAGGAACTGGCTGATGGCTGTCCTGTTTTTACAGGATATAATGAAGTTCCAGTAATATTTTCCTACTTTTTAAGTGCAGTCTGTCACTTATATATCAATGTTATTTGCTAACAGATTTTCTGTTACTGTGATTTTTACCTCTGCTCTCTAACAGGAGCATCAGCAGAAAAACATTTTTTTGGGGCAAAGCCATAATGTGACTCCCAGGCCAGCCCATTATGCCCCATGTTTAAATGGAGGGGGCTTGTGAGGGGGGGCCTCCCCCCCACACACACACACACATGACCATGCTTTCTAAATTTATATCCGAGCACTGTCATAGGCAACAATCACAAAACTGGAACATTATAGGAGCATGTACATCAAGTCTCGCTGCCGATTCAGTTTCACTGCCCTAGTATCAGTGGGGCAGTATAAGAAAAGAAGATTCTGTCACACTGCTACATTGCAGCAATCCGCTTCAATCCAGAGGGCTCCTTTCTTTTGTGTTCTCTTATGTGCTACCAATCATCTGAAGTTATATTAGAAGGATGTTCTAAATATCACATTACAAATATCCCTCCTTTTTCAGAAGTGACTAAAGCTCCAATTAAAATGCCTATGAGATAGATGTGGTTTTGCTTACTTGCTGCATTTTTTTGGTTTTCAAGCAGTTGTTTCTTTCCAAGACAGCTGGTATTAATGTTAAGGCTATCTTTAGACAACGTTAATGATTAAAAGATGGGGATTTGGTCTCTATATATCACTATATCTAAAATATCCTCTTTGCTCATCCAGCATTTAATATAGCCCTTAAACTGTGGCACATCAGACGTTTAGCCACCAGATGTTTTACCTGTAAGCTCTTTGAATTGATAGAGTAGAACTCCTTTATGACAATATTTGTTTAGAAGATGTTTTACCAGGAAGAATACATTTAGATTTCTCTCGTTTTCAAGTATGTCCTGGATAGTTTTCAGTAAATGGTTACATATTTACAGAATTGAGAAACATTATATATACATACATACAAATATTTATATATATATATATATATATATCCTATATAATAATTCACTAAAATGTGTGTAACGCCACAGTCATGCGCAGTAGAGACGGCTGCGTGTGCTGCAGTCATGTGCAGTAGAGACTGCCAGTGACGAGGCTGATACAGAGCGGGGCGCTCCGCAGCATGGGCAGTCTCTACTGAGCATGACTGCACCGCGACCGGCTGGCACTGTATCAGCCGGCTGCCAGTGGCACTGTGGCCCGTGTAACGGGCTCTTCAACTAGTATATATATAAAATATTAAAATTATATGAAGTTACACACTGTGTTTTGATATAAAGAAGCATTTACTTTTAAGTATCTTAGACTGGGAGCAGATATGATTATTTCAGGCAGATTGTTCCAGGCCTTTGGAGCTCTGAAGAAGAAGGCAGATCATCCTTCTTCTTTCTTGTATTGATGTATACGCAGTGAGTTGTTAGCAGTGGAGCAGAGGTTATAGTTAGTATGGAGAGCAGGAGTGAGGAGTGTTATAGTTACTGCAGGTATGGGCTATATTTCACTCTTAAACAAAAACCAACACAGCTGGGAGCACTCGACTGTAATGCTCAATGTCAAGAAATAGGCTGGTACACCGCTCCAATCTTCTTAAAAAATCATTGATTTATTCATCATACAATAAAATAAACATATACATATGTCGCAACATATGTTGTGCCTGAGTTTTATGGGCATAGAACGGGTGCGTTTGCCATGGAGAGGTGGTGATATCAATCGCTTGCTAGAAGAGCGTGAAGCCTTTTGGATTTTGACCCTTAAAACTAGGGTCCCCAATGGACTTAACGCCGAGTGGGATATTGCGCATATTTTTTATTTTTTTATTTTTAATATGCGCACATATTTGCTATGGAATTTTAGTATTTAATGTTATTTGGGACGGTTGGGTCCTTATATCCCCTTATTCTGGACAACCGATTGCTATCTGCCAATCAAGTTCCAAGTTCTATTGTTATCAGTGTGAGTACTGTTTTTTCTCCATTGCCTATAAATGAACATTCATATTGTTTCTATTTTACAAAGTGAACCATGTGTGACAATTGAGATATATTGTTTCTCCGTTCTTTCCTCTCTCTCTCTCCTTTTCTCCTCTTCAAATCGGTTTGCTGTTGTCTCATCACTGGGACTAGTCTGTCCCGGGAGAGGGAATAGTTAAATACTTATGTTATGAAGCTATTGAATAGAGGAGGTAGAATATGCAGGTAGGAGGGATTGAGAGGATTGACGGAGTTTCCGTCCCCTGTTTATTGGGATTAAGATAGGGTGTTTTAGCTTTCCAATGTTTTTAATTAGGTCCAATCATGGCCCACTATTTGGTTTAAATGTAGTAACTTCAGGTGTATTCATTCATCTATGACTAAGCGCCGTAGAGCGCGAAACATGTCAGAGCCCGATATGACATCCTATTTTTGGTGCAAATAGTGGTGTTTTTTCCTTTCCCTGTTGCGACATATGTATATGTTTATTTTATTGTATGATGAATAAATCAATTATTTTTTAAGAAGATTGGAGCGGTGTACCAGCCTATTTCTTGACATTGAGCATTACAGTCGAGTGCTCCCAGCTGTGTTGGTTTTTGTTTAAGATACAAACAACGTTTAGAGAGTTGTCTTCGGTGAGCACCCTTGGATTGCTGGTGAGTCCCATATTCCTGCATTTTGGATGAATCATATACTCCAACGTGTAGCACCTGATTTACCTTTTATATTTCACTCTTACCTGTTACATTCTTCAGTCATCCTCGTAAGTGCTACATGGGGATTTGTAATCTATGTGTCTTTTTTGAGAAATATGAAAATTATTTTAATTGTGTAATGTTTTCAATAAAATTATACTTTTAAGCTAATATACTGTACCATCCAAATCACACAATGGGGAAGAAAGTGTGCACCAATCATTACACTCTGTCCACTTCCCTAGTACAATAAGGAGGTGTTAGTACCACAGGTGACCAGAAAAATGAAATGGTATTAAATCTTCCCTAATTTATTTCCCACAATAATAAATTAAGTACAGTGCAGCTAGCTCCAAATCCACTTTTTACACTCCAGCAGTCTCCTTAAATGAAAGAACATCAATACCCCTTTGCACAGAGAAGGGAATTTATGTGGTTTAGTGACATGTTTCCATGTCATTTATTTATCTGCCCCTAAATGACTGTTATAAATTGAAGGAATATATTTCTTTAAACCTTTCCAAATAAGGAGATTCCACAAAATATTTAATTATTTCAGTTACCTGACACCAGGGCCTAGATTCACTAAAGTTCGAAGAGGGCTGAAAATGTCGATGTCCAGTCAGAGCTGTGTTGAAGTGTCTACGATATCACATCACCATCGTTTCAACAAAAATATGCCCACATCAATATCCATCTGCCAGGTTTACGAATTTTCATTCATAACTTCGACAATGGCCAATTTCCATATGGAAATTAAGCATAGTGATTCATTTACATATGGAAATGCTGAATAAAGAGACAGTTTCATATGCAAGGGGGTGTATTGAAATGTTAATGTGACACTTCAACACTTTCACTAAACTCCGATAGCAGCCTCTGCTGTCAGCATTCACAGTCTCAACTCATCAAGCAGGGAGGATCGTGAACTGTTGTCGATGTGGAAGGGATTTCCTCCACACATCACCAACTCTATGACAATTCTGAAGTTGAAGAGCATTCTCTCTTCTTCCCCACTTGGCCAGTAGGGGAGTAAACAGAAAGCTTTCAGCACCATGGACAGCATCACTTCCTTATACCTTTGAATACCATAGGGATGTATATTGCTCACCCCTGTGGCACTCAAATGTTTAAAAAAAGAACACCAAGCACTACACACTTAGGGCTCGATTCAAATGTTGGCGTTAAAACCAACGTGAAGAAAAAAACTGCCTTCGCTCGTTAAGCAAGACCAGGTAACGTGAGATTCAAATCTTCCTTACCTAGAAAGCCTAACGAGCGATAACCAACAAAATACACGTTAATCTTAAACCTGCGTCGCATAGAAAATCTCACCTAAAAACACACGATAAAAATGTTACCTAGCACCACAGCCAATCACAGCACTGCAAAGTATCAAGTTCAGTCAGAAAATCCAAAACCCACGTCTCCAGTTCTGAACAGCTTTCTCTGTGCTTCCCTACCCAGCCACTAGGGGAACACAGAGAAGGCTTTCAGCACCATGGACAGCTTTGAATGCCATAGGGATGTGCACTGCTCACCCCTGTGGCATTCAAAGGGTTAAAATCAATAAAACTAGTACACCAAGCACTACACAATGCCCCCTTCCACATCCCCCCCTTAGTATGTCACATATATTGCATATATGGGACATACTAACCCCATCCACCTCATGGACTTCCATGTAGTGGACAAATCTGCCTTTTATTCCACAATTAACCCTTTGAGTACCAGAGAGGTAGGAAAGCATTGCTTAGCATGTTTCCTACCCCTCTGGTACCCAAAGGGTTAATAGGCAACGTATGGACTACATACCTTGCCTATATATATATATGTGTGTGTTTGTGTGTGTTTTAACCTTTTTTTAATTAAAATAGTATTATTAGACAGTTTAACTTAGATCTCATTCATTGTTAACCCCCTACCTCCTGTGTCCCATTGCTATTAGTACTTTTGCTCCACTCTTCTTCAAACTGAGAGTGGAGCAAAAGTACTAAAAGCAAAGGGACACAGTAAGTATGGCATCATTAATGGTTGAGATCTAAGTTAACCCTTTGGGTGCCAGAGTGGTTCGCAAAGCATTGCAAAGCAATGCGTTGAGTACCACTCTGGCACTCAAAGGGTTAACATACAACTGAGGGAGCAGCCTGCACTGTGAATGCAGGGCTTCCCTCAGTTTTAATTATACATTTGTTATTTTGTAATAATTAATTTATTTGTCATTTATTTTTACTTAAAAATTATGTATTTATTCCCTTGCTGCGGGCGGCTGTGAAGCCCGCAGCATAATAAACCCTTGTGCATAGAGGCATTGGCGACAGCGGAGGAGGGGACAGAGACATTGGAGGAAGCGGGTGGTAGGCTTGTACTTGCTGCCCGCTTCCTCCAATACCTCTCCTCTAGTGTTGGCATTGTGCCAGGCTGCCTGATCGCCTTGTGCAATTCGTCCCTTTGCACAAGGCGTTGTACAACGTTGTACAACGCCTTGTGCAAAGGGACGAATTGCACAAGGCGATCAGGCAGCCTGGCACAATGCCACCGCTAGAGGAGAGGTATTGGAGGAAGCGGGCAGCAAGTACAAGCCTACCACCCGCTTCCTCCAATGTCTCTGTCCCCTCCTCCGCTGTCACCAATGCCTCTATGCACAAGGGTTTATTATGCTGCGGGCTTCACAGCCGCCCGCAGCAAGGGAATAAATACATAATTTTTAAGTAAAAATAAATGACAAATAAATTAATTATTACAAAATAACGAATGTATAATTAAAACTGAGGGAAGCCCTGCATTCACAGTGCAGGCTGCTCCCTCAGTTGTATGTTAACCCTTTGAGTGCCAGAGTGGTACTCAACGCATTGCTTTGCAATGTGTTGCGAACCACTCTGGCACCCAAAGGGTTAACTTAGATCTCAACCATTAATGATGCCATACTTACTGTGTCCCTTTGCTTTTAGTACTTTTGCTCCACTCTCAGTTTGAAGAAGAGTGGAGCAAAAGTACTAATAGCAATGGGACACAGGAGGTAGGGGGTTAACAATGAATGAGATCTAAGTTAAACTGTCTAATAATACTATTTTAATTAAAAAAAGGTTAAAACACACACAAACACACACATATATATATATAGGCAAGGTATGTAGTCCATACGTTGCCTATTAACCCTTTGGGTACCAGAGGGGTAGGAAACATGCTAAGCAATGCTTTCCTACCTCTCTGGTACTCAAAGGGTTAATTGTGGAATAAAAGGCAGATTTGTCCACTACATGGAAGTCCATGAGGTGGATGGGGTTAGTATGTCCCATATATGCAATATATGTGACATACTAAGGGGGGGATGTGGAAGGGGGCATTGTGTAGTGCTTGGTGTACTAGTTTTATTGATTTTAACCCTTTGAATGCCACAGGGGTGAGCAGTGCACATCCCTATGGCATTCAAAGCTGTCCATGGTGCTGAAAGCCTTCTCTGTGTTCCCCTAGTGGCTGGGTAGGGAAAAGCACAGTGAATGCTGTTCAGAACTGGAGACGTTGGTTTTCTACTCTTACTTGTGGACTGTACTCCAAAAAAAATAGGCGTTAGATTTCTGGAGAGAAATGTTGCAATTTAACGCGAGTTAGCCCTAACTCCAACATTTGAATAGCTTTTGGCGTCCTTTGTACATTATCCTCTATGGGTGAGATCTTGCTGTTCTGGCGACAGGCGATGTCTGTTTCAGAACTGGTGTCGCTTGTTTCTAGTAGAACATTTGCATTGCTCAATTGACGTTAAAACCAGCGTCTCCAGTTTTTTCTGGCGACGCCAACATTTGGATCGAGCCCTTATTCCCTTAGCTATGTATCATATATGATACATGTTGTGCATCCCAGGAAACAAGACTGGGGGTCAGACAGCATCTATGGGGATTTGTGGCTATCACTTGGCCCCAGCCTTGTTCCCATGCCCAAAGGTAGTCATAGAATCCCAAATACACTGCTTGGCCCACAGACTTGTTCATTTGGCCACTGGTAGCCACAGATCCCCATGGACACTGCCTGGGCAAGGGAATAATGCTGTGGGTGTCAGGTAGAGTATGTGGGGCTAACACACAATGTTGATGTTCCCCATGCTTCCCATTCAGACATGCACTGCCCCCCTCAGACATATTACCCCTCTTTATTAATCCGGCATACTGGTCCCCTCCAACATACTAACCCCCCTTTTTTTAATTTGACATGCTACCCCCTCAGACATACTACCCCCCTTTTTTAATTCAACATGCTGCCCCACTTGTTCAAATGCATATGTAGTCCACAGTTAACCCTTTGAGTACCATAGAGGTAAACAACACATTGCTTTGCAAAGGGTTAATAGGCAAGGTATGCAGCTGCATACCTCTTGCCTTTATTTGTGTAAAAAAAAAAAAAAAAGCTTAATTTTTAACAATATACATCAGACCTCATGGGGGGCATCAGGATCTCTCCTGCTGCCCCCCTGGCATTAACCACCTATGAAGTAGGATAGGTGATCACTGCGGATGACAAGGAAGGCAACTGCTGCCTTCCTTTTCTCCCTACACAAGCTTGTTCTGTCATAGCCAGCTTGAGTAGGACTCCCAGAAGTGAACCCGGTCATTCTTGAAAAGAGCAGTGTGTGTGTGTGTATGTGTATGTATATATATATATATATATATATATATATATATATATATATATATGAGATATACTAGCATTGTGTGGCAGTATTGTCCGTCATGTTATGTAGGGAATAGTGTAATTTGTTTTCAATGAATATTAGAAAAGATATGGCTTTGGCCATAACATTGTCGCAAATGTAGACACACTGATGTACTCACGCGCATGCAACAGTCATGGAGACACACACATGTGCATCAGATATGCACACACATACGCATGTGAGACACACACATGCACACACACTCAAACGTACACACATGCACTGACATACATAAAGAGTGAGACACATACACTTTATCCCTTTTTGAGTATCATAGGATTATCCAATACAATGTGTCGTGTGCCCCTGAAAGAGTTAAGTGGAAAAGATGTATCCAATGCATTTCAATGTGTAAGACAGAAGTGCTGGAATGCTGTATACATTAATCAGTCTCCCCCAGTCATTCACTACTAGACCAGATCACTTACCTCTGGACCAAAGAACCCTCTGGCCCGGGTGATCTGTTCACAAGCAGACAGGTTACTGTTCGGTTCCAACAACAGTAATAATTCACCCAGGGTACCAACTTTCTGGCAACTTAATCTTTAAAGTGCATTTGTTGTTCCTAGACTAAAACCAGCGTTTTTAACAAAAACCTAATACTGACTAATGTTCACTGGTGCCCCATACACCATCTCGCTCAAGATGAGTATCTATGATCTGGTTGCTGCAACTACCCCTCCTTCATCACCATAACCACCGTTTGCCAACAACCAAAGTATCGCTCATACACCAAGGTTATGGCTGCAAGGGATTCTGCACAGCTGGCTGTTTGCAGAGCAGTGGTGCATGCATCTAGGCTAAGGCCGCAAAGAATCCTGGATGTGCAATCCAGAGGTAACAGAGAGACGACTCTGTGGGGACAATGGAGGTATGTAATAGGAGGGAGGGTGTATGTGGAGCAAGTTTTGGGCATAGGAGAGGCAGCGGTAAGGGCAGTTTTGTGGAAAAGGAGCATGTTTTGGGCATAGGAGAGTTGTGTTTTAACCATTTTCTTCTTTTTTGGAGATGGAACTTGAGGGGTGGGCCAAATACTTGCTGAGATTTTGACCGAAGTGGCCCCCTTGTATCTCCTGGACAGGCAGTATAGTGGGGATATGAATATTGTTTCCATTCTGTCTCCCCTTGGTGTGTTTGTCTCCTAAGGGAGATATAAATTACATAATGCTATTCTTTTATATATCATAAACTTCAATGTAAGCACATAAGGTAGAAATTTCCCATTTATCTCCCTATATAACAGTAAACTTTGTAAGCCAAGGTACTTCTGTAGTATGCAGTACATTTGAGCATATTCAAGCTTTACTATATGGATATATCATTGTACTCCTCCTGCTTAGGCCACCTGAGTAACATTGAGAAAATTATATGCATGTAGAAAGAAGGAAAACCAAATCTCTTCCCACAAACACAATTCTGTACATTTGATTCGCTTTCACTGACAGATCAATTTCACTATCAGGATGATGATTGTGTACTGCATGTACCATTTGGTGTCACAATGAAAAATTATAGTGCATGCTATTCTGACTTCAAATCGAAATTCAATATATTACATTGTAGTGACAATATTTCAAGATTGGGAAGGACCAGGAGCAGAACATCAACATTTACACTAATAATACATTTTGTGTGGATCAAGCTTCTAAAGTCAGTCTTTTATTAGAATGGAAGATCATGCCCATGGAGGTAGATTTTATTTTTCTGCAGGGAAGACGAGTTTCATTTATTTGGAGATGTTTGTGGTCCTTTAAAGGGATATTAATGTTTCACAAAACCAGCAGCTCCAATTAATCTTCATAGTATTTGGGCCATGGAGAGTGTTATTTCAATACTGTCAGAGTTGTAGTTCAAGATTAATTGAATGATAAAGTATCCCCCTCCTGTCCCTTTTATCTAGTATAAGCTGCCTCCCCTCAGATGTGGAATCTGGTCCCTTGATCAAACAGATCAAAGCAAGGGACAATCTTCTTACTGTGAGCATAAGGAAAACACTGACCCCCTTGACATGTTTTTTCCTTATGCTCACTTAAGATTGTCCCTCTCAGCGATCCATCCATACAGTCTTGCTACTCTGAGGTGAGCAGTGTTACATCAGTAAAAGGGGCAGGAGGTGGACACTTTATCATTCAATTACTCTTGAACTACAACTCTGACAGTATTGAAATAACACTCTCTATGGCCCAAATGTGACTGACTGGGATGTTGGTTGGTCATTTGTAGTGCTGACTAGCACTATGATCAGCAGCAGAATGAGCTGCATGGACTCTGATGCTGCTGGTGCTGCTGATACAGATGTGGAGAAGGAGGTCAGCAGCACCAGTGGAAAAGGGAATACACATACCCTGACCCAATGATTCCTAGTCCACGGGCATTGTCCCTCAGGGGAAGTATATTGAAGGAGGAACTGGCTAGTTTCAGTAGGCTAATAACAAGCTGTTGTCATTGGCTAGCAGCATATAGTAGCAGTGGTCATTAAATAGAATCAGGTTGTGAACAGGCAGAATTCTCTAACGGTGGTCATTAAACAGTACATTCACCAGTACAACTGTATATACAAGACTCCAGAATTTTCTTCTGAATAATGCTTTGAACATGCATTGAGGCACATGTAAAGCAAGTTTAAATAGGCTGTGGGGTCGTGCCAAGGTGACCAACCAGAACCAGCTAATACAAGAACAGGACCTTAGGAGAGAGTTCTTACAGAATAACATTTTATATATGACATTCAAGACCCAAATCGTAGGTTGTCATGTATTCATACAGAACTTATCTTTTAAGACTATATGGATTTTGACTAGGCCTGTTTCACAGAATAGAATACTCCTTCTGTGTCAAATTGGTCAGCATCCCAGGTAAACAATCTGGGATCCTCCATGTACTTTTAGATCACTATTTCCATCAGCTAACTTCCAGCTCTCTTTTGGATGGTGTAGGATAATTGGACCTGTAGTCCAGCAACACCTGGATGGCCACAGGTTGCCCACCTCTTTGATCTGTTTAGCTGCTAAATTACTTGTTAAGACACATATACAATTATCTTCTCATAGATTAAAAATAAGTTCATCTACTTTTAGGAAAAATATCATATCGTCACAGACATCCAGCTGGATAATGTTATATGTTTTGGAAAATAAGGCGTGTAAACACAAGCTGATGTCCAAAACCACAAATAGGGCAGTGAGGTTTAGTGCTTGGGAAGAAAGGAAATGCACACCTCTTGTCAGCATGACTCAGGGACACATACAGAAAAATAAAGATCGTATGTTTTGACACACAATGTAGTGATTATTAACTAAATATTGAGAGGGGGTTACTAATTTGTAGGTTATCAAGGTCAAGAATAATAGTTCTAAAATTGTGTTAGCAAAAACTATTTGCTGCATTTCATGTCTGCATTTAGTTTATATCCTGGATGTAGCTGGGTGTTTTTGACCCCAAAAATGTAATCACATCAACCATACTTGACCAATAATACAAACTGGCACACAACCTAACTATAAAAGAACCAAATGCTCTACAATCACTAAAGAACAATAAAAACATAGTCACTAAACTGGCAGACAAGGGTGGTGCAGTAGTGATCATGAACACAAGGGACTATATAGAAGAGGCACACAGGTAACTTATGGATGAAAGCTATTACAGCAGACTACAAGAAGATCCCACATCTAACTACACAAAATAACTTTTAAATATCATGAAATAACTCCCTTGTAATACTAGAGACCACTTGGATGCCCTCATTCCAGAAGACCCAAGCTTCTATATGCTTCCTAAAATACACATGTAAGGGAATCCTGAAAGGCTAATAATATCTGGAACAGACACACTCACAGAAAACATGGACATCCAAATTCATAGAGATACCAGTTTACCCAGAAAATATTCCTGGAGTACAACCAACCACAGGAAGAGAACAGAGTGCCATTAATTGTCACCTATAACCCACAGTTTGAAGTACTGCATAAACCTTAAAAGAGCTCCAAACAATACTACATACTGATGGCAGATTAAAAAGAACATTCCCAAGACCTCCACTCCTCTTCTATAAACAGCCCCCACACCTGACACAACTGGGGTGGAAGAGCTCCTTTAACAACCCTTGACATGCCAGTAATATCATGGGTAAACTTCCCATAAGGACCCATGACGGTCCTGGTACGTCATGGGTTAAATGATAGCAGCGCACCTCATTACGTACTGCTATCATGCTGCACAGGTTGATCCTGAGCGCTCCAGGACTGGAGCGCTCAGTTTCAGTCCTTCTGTGTTCCGCTGGTACATTTGATCCCATATACAGCAGTCACATGTATTACACATTGCCTTTGTGACTGCTCTCTGCCTCTCTCTTCCTTACTATGAGAGTAAGGAAGAGAGAAGCAAAAAACAGACAAAATAGAAAGAAGATAGAGGCCAAAGTTGGGGTTATTAACCCCTTCAGTGCTGGATCCATGGGCAGAATGAGTGCAGGTCCATTTATGACCTGCCAAAAGCAACTTTTTTGTTTTCAATTAGATCCAAACAAGAGCAATGTATTCTATTATACATAATAACTATTGAAGTTTAAACCGATATTAATGTCAATTTTACTGTGGTGGAGAAAAGTAATACACGTATACACAATACACAAACTTATCCAACAAAAAAGTGGAATTTAGCGGGGGAAAGAGGGACATGGGGATTTTCACCCTAGAGGGATAGTGCCCAATTAAAACTGCCCTTTTTGATCGGTCATACCTTTATGCAGTCTCCATAAAAATGTAACCCATTGCGCCCAAATGATCCCAAGAGAAAAAATAAAAATGGTAGGGTTTTTTTTTTTTTTTTTTTACTTTTTTTACTGTTTTTCTTTAATTTTAATAAAATAAATGGAGGGTTAGCCATATAACTGTGGTATCAAAAGAAAGCCCTAATTGTGTGTGCAAAAATGATATATAATTTGTGTGGCTGAAATAAAAGTCTTAGAGGGAAAACCCTGTTGAACAAAGACATAGTCAAAAAAGGTCAGAGTTGCTCCGGGTCTTTAGTGCAATCCACCTCAGATTTTCCCAGTCTTTAAAGGGTTAAGAATGCAACAAAAAATGGTACTTCTACCCGGCTACAAAAGACATGTGAAACCTGTGCACACATATGTACAACAGATAATGTGCCCATACCACATTCATACTTAAACCACAATATCAAGAGCAAATTCTCCTGCAGCTCGTTTAATGTTGTTTACATCATCATGTGTGTGAAATGTCCCCAAACTATATGTAGGTGAGTTAGAACAAACCCTTAGAAAAAAAGGATGAATTCTCATAGGTCCAGTGTGAATAAAAAAGAGACATCTCAGTGGGTCAACATTTTTGTAAAACTGACCACAGCCTTAAAGAGCTCAAAGTGACTGTACTGATGGGAAATATTAGGACATAGAGAGACTGAAAGATCTGGGAGTATAAATTGATAACCAGATTTAACACTCTGAACTGTGGCTTGAACCGTGACAAGGAATTTAAGTCACATTATCCAACAAAATAAACATATTTACATTTACATATTAACATAATGTGCATGAGATTTAAAGTAATTTATTGTGTATTCTGGCTTAATTTTTATTATGCCTGAAGAAGATTCCTAATTGTCTTTAAAGCTTGCATCTTAGACACTCAGTTAGCCAATAAAGGTATAATTTTTACTCTAGTAGTCTCCTGCATTTTCTATGGCTGACAGGGTACCATGCTTTAGCCAAGAAAAATAAAAACTCCCACTCCCAAGCGACTGCTGCTGCTATTGACCCAGCTAGCACTTCTACTACCCCACTTCATAAACATGGGCACAAGTAAACCTCCACTATTTTTATACCGTTCCAAAGTGAACTTAATCAATTCTCCTTTAACCATCGACTTATGAGCCAACCAAATGTTCTTAAAATGAACTTAGTGATTTAATTTGCCAGAAAATAGAGCATAATATCTTTCCATGACTATGATGTTGTCCACCTTTGAGAGTTGTAGTGGAATTATAGGATTGTCAGTCTCCATAGACAGTCTCCACAGTAAAGGGATTAGAGATCTAGATGCGGTAAGCAAAAAAGGAATTATATGCCATTCTATATTGAGGACAGGGAATGAAAGGTGGTCTTTGCATGAGAATAGGCAAAACCAGGCATCTAGTGTCAAGAAGTTGGTTGATAGTTTGTATAATCTGCTTCCAGTAAGACACAATAAGGGGGCATGTCCACCAGATGTGAAGCACCGTGCCAACTTGTCCAAGACATCTACAGCATGTAGACAAGGCTGATGGGAACATTAGTGCTAGTTGAGGTGGAATTCTGTACCATCTAGCAATTATTTTGTAATTGAGCTCCCTAGATTTAGTATCTCTAACCCACGAAAAGTTAGATTTAAAGCGGAACTACCACCTTTAAACAACTTTAGCTTCGATAACTCCCTATCTGGTGACTAGCTGCTTAGTAGCGCTAGTCGCCAGAATTATTACCTTGTTTAATAGATTTATCAATTCTTCCGGGTCTAAAAGGCAGGACAGATCACAGACATCTTGCCAAAGAGACGTCCGCATGCCTGCTTTGTCAGTCCCAGCTGGCTCTAGGAGGCGTTGCTAGGAGCCGTTTGGCTCCAGAAGCGACTGACAGAGCAGGCGCGCGGACTTCATTATGGCAAGATGTCTGAGATCCATCCTGCCTGTCAGCCCTGGAAGAATTGATAAATCTATTAAACAAGGTAATAATTTTGGTGACTATCGCTACTAAGCAGCTAGTCGCCAGATGGGGAGTTATTGAAGCTAAAGTTGTTTAAAGGTAGTAGTTTCGCTTAAAGAATCGAGGACCAATGTGACATTTCTAGTGAAGAGGAGAGGTTGTCTTTCCATTTAGTTATGAAGTAGGGTTTAGACTCTGGAGAATTGCATGTAAATAATGAGTAGCAGAAGCATAGAGGCCTAAGGTTGGTGGGGTTAGATTCAAAAGGAGTTAGGTCCCTATATACGTTATCCTGTTTGGATATTACATGACACCAATGGCTAAGTTGATGGTAAATCCACCAAGGGATTGGAGTATCACCTAGTCTGGTTTTGAAGTTGTTCCTTGTCTACAAACAGAGTGGGGTGGATAGAGAACATATGGAATTGAGATCCTCCTGTTTGAAGCTAGGTTCCAGGTTTGGAGTATATGGCCAAGGATAATGTGATTGTGGCATTTCCTTGTGTGGCGCGAACAGGTTGTCCATAAGAGCTGGACTAGGTCAAAATTTCTATGCCGTGGGCAAGTGAGTCAGTTTAGTGTTTTGGGGATGAGGGAAGAAAATCAAAGATTTTTGCTATAGCATCTGCTCTGTAATATCTGTGGACATCAAGGAGGCCCAGGCCGCCTCTCGCCACCCCCTCCAGTAAAGATTGATATTGAAGTCTAGGCTTTTTCTGTGCCCAAACAAAGTGGGATATCAGCATTTGGAGAGAGTCGAGGTAATGTTTGGGAATGTCAATGGGGCAGACATTTAATATAAAGAGCACATTGGGGAGGATAATCATTTTAATTATATTAACCCTGACAAACCAAGACAAGAATAGGGAATTCCACAAGCCTAAATCTGCAGAAACTGATTTAAGAGGGGTGAGGCTGAGCTCAGTGACTTTAGACAAGTCCTTAGAAATGTGTATCCCTAAGTATTTAGTATCCAGTCTAGCCCATTTGAAGTTGTAGAATGATTTAAGAAGTTGGGAGGTGCGTGAGTCAAGGTTTACGTTAAGCACTTCCGATTTAGAGTAATTGATTTGGGCCATGGGTACTCTGGAGTATTTGTCTAGGATATTGATGAGAGGAGGAAGTGATCCAATGGGGTTGGCGAGAAAGAGAAGAACATCGTCTGTGAAGGAGGACAGTTTGAAGGTAGAATTTCCGGATCTGATCCCCAAGATCTATTCGCTGTATCTAATATGGTTCAGAAGGGGTTCTACGGTTAGGATGAATATGACTGGGGACAGCGGGCATCCCTGCCTGGTACCATTGTTATTATCAGCTACATCTCATTATACACCAATCCTATTTTAACCTCAGAATTTAAAAGCATTTTCTCATTAATACAACAGCGATTTTTCCTCAGTTCACCAAAAAAGAATTTCAGCTTTAGAGTCACAGAACAATGGTCAGACCAGGAGTGAGGGGCCATAAATATCCTTCAAATATTTCCCACCAATTTAGAATCTATGAAACTATAATATAATCTTTAGGCAACGTCTTCTTTAGAATGAAAAAAGGAAAATTATCTACACTTTGAGTAAACAAATCTCCAAGGGTCAAAGATTAGTATTAAAATCTTAGAAGATGAATTGGCAACTCTTTATAAGAGAATGGCTTCAGGGCACACCATAGGTTTGGCTAGAAAGATTTGTTTGGTAAAAGCAATTGGAGGTTTTGTTAGATAAGGAGGTTAATGTGTGTGTACGGCCTGGCTAAAACAATAATATTCATATTTGAAATTAACTGACTTGATTTTAACTATTGTTACAATAACTAAAAATTATCATTATTGACCAAATTAGCCAAAGAGACACCCTATTATTCAGCAGCAATCACCATCAGCCTTTGCAGCCCCACCACCAGTGGCTCTTCCACTCCCAACTTCATTCTTGTCCAAAGTGTTCCCACTCAGTACAAAATCCCTTCACCAATGCCATTACCCCCTCCAGACAGCAATTATGTGCATGCACACATTTAGATGGGTTTCAATGTTGCCAGGGTCGAGCTTTGGGATGGGAATCCCTGACATCATGGAATACTATAGGTCAGCACTTATGACTACATTAGTGGACTTTATGCAGTCCCCCATAGACAGAGACTGGCTCACTATAGTTTTAGAACCACACAGGGACATCAACTAATACTAAGGGATATTTTTTTTACTGATCTGATTTAAGGCCCTGTTCTCTTAATCTGGATCAATTAAGGCATGGAAGGGCCTGGGATCCATACCAGTCACCATTCCTGATACTACTTGGTAATCCAGAAGTCCCTCTAGGATTAATTAAAATGTTATTTAGAGAATGGATAGAATCTGGTATAACTTTACTGCTGCTCTTGGGAACTAACAACAGGATCCCCTCCTTTGCTGACTTAGCTCATAATATTGGAGATTTCTCCTGGTACAGCATTATCTACTCAAAGTTTTACATTCAGGTTCACTTTCAAATAGGGATAAATGTTTATCTAAACTTTATCAACTGTTTGTTCATGCCTGCTTGTGCAGCAGTACTGAATACAGGTAGTGGCCCACATTCAAAGGCTGATGGGTTTCCCTATTGACCCCCTCCTACAGCTCTTATCATGCCCGATATCCACCACAAAACACACTAGCATTATTTCTGTTGATCGTTGTGAGGTTGAATATCCCCTTCTATTGGAGACAAACAGATATGCCCTCCTTGAAAGCTTGGATTCTACCAGCTAACAAATATAGGGATATGGAGAAATTTCATGCCATCAAAATATGGGTCACTTAATTGTTGTCATGCTACTAAGGTGGAATTTCCAAGAAAAAGGTTGCTGCATTTAAACTATTTGATAATACTCCCAACAAGTAGACTCTGGTTGTTAAATATAAACCAATGATAGATCCTGTGGATCCAGATTTATGTAAACAAAGAAACACAGAATTTGATGGCAGATAAGAACCATTCGGCCCATCTAGCCTGCCCATTTTCCTACTGTAAAAACCTCAGACCTTATTTGGTCCTTAGTCTTTTCTAATGTTAAGGACAGTCTTATGCCTATCCCATGCATGCTTAAATTCTGTCACTGTATTAACTTCTACCACTTCTGCTCATAGGCTACTCCACTTATCTACTACCCTCTCAGTGAAGTAAAACTTTCTTACATTACATCTAAACCTGAGTCCCTCTAGTTTTAGACTATGGCCTCTTGTCCTAACATTTTTACTCCTTTGAAATATACTTCCATCCTGCCTTTGTTGAATCCCTTCATGTATTTGAATGTTTCAATCATATCCCCTCTCTCTCTTCTCTCCTCCAAGCTATACATGTTCAGATCCTTTAGTCTATCCTGATATTTCTTTTCCTGTAAACCAGTCACAACTTTAGTAGCCCTTCTTTGAATTTCCTCTAGAGTATCTATATCCTTCTGGAGATGGGTTCTCCATTACTGTACACTAAACTCTAGGTGAGGTCTAACTAGAGATCTGTACTGTGGCATGGCCACGTCCCTTTTTCTGCTACTCATGCCCCTACCTATACAACCCAGTACCATGCTTGCATTCTCCACCACTTTTTTACATTGCCTGCCTACCTTTAAGTCATTAGAAATAGTTACTACCAAATCCCTTTCCTCTTTTGTCTCTGACAGCACAGTACCCTTAATAGCATATTTTTCCTTAAGATTTTTATGTCCTAAGTGCATTATTTTACATTTATCAACATTAAACTGCAGCTGCCACACAGAGAAACAAGGTAGAAAAGCCTTCCTCTAAAGCATACAGATCAATCAGTACTTCAGCAGACTTGCAACATAGTATAAACATCCCTACTTCCTCTGTCAAAGATAGAAAATTCCCTGGATTAAGAAATTCAATTACATTACTGTTAGGGACATTAAAGTTTAAAAAAAAATAGGCAAAAATTAAAAAATGCATAGGCAATTTGAATTTAAATATTATGCTCTTGCAGAATATGAAAAGTCAAATAAAAGGCTACTTTTCCATCTTGTTTCAGTCTGCTTTCCGCTGTGTGGGTATATGAATGTGGAACCTGTAAGAAGAGGCAAAATGTAATGCACCTACTTTTGCTCTTACTGCTTAGAATTTGAGCTATATTATTCCTGTTATCCTACTCGTTTCCAGACCTTGGCTTGTTGTGATTTCCTGACCATCTCCAATCCTGACTTCTGACTGCCGCCTCTAACTTTGCCTTTGAATCCTTATCCTGAGCCTTAGCTTGGGTCTTCTCCTGTGTTCCAGCCAGTCTGATATACAGAATTCATCCTGTCAGTCAGACATCTGTCAGCTCAGCCTACCCTTCCTTTTGGACAAAAATCCACTCACTCAATCTACCCATCCTGTCGGACAAACATCCACCATGTCAGCCTACCCATTCTGTTAGACAGGCATCCAATGGCTAAGCTCAGCAGTAAGCCTTTTCATCAGCAGTATTACTTTCTTAAAGATACAGTGCTTCCAGTTGTGTTGATACCAATCTCCTACTGCTGACTCCCCATTATCTTACAGTTGAAGTTCACTACACTCCGAGAGTCTTATTGCAAGACTTTTGGAGGCTATTTAGCATCATGTATCCTCAGTTCCTCCAGTTGCAAGTGTGTCCATCTTGATCTGATCCCAGCTCAACTGGGACAGATATCTGACCTTACGGACAGCACCTTTACTGCTGACCCTTGTCTCATTTGATCTTGTGCTGTGTTATCTCCTGTTTTGTTATGCCTAATTCTGAGCATCTGGGAGTAAGGTATCCCACCTGCTATGTTTAGGATGAAAGCTGGTATAATGTAAGCATAAATGAGAAAGCTCTGGGTTTGACCTGAGACTCAGGGTTTTGACCCGAATCTCAGGGTCTCAGGGTAAAGGGACATATTTTCAGAGTGAGAGATCCCAATGTTAACTACTATCTCATCTGAATCAAATAACTACATATTTAGTCCCAAAATTGCTGCAATCTCTACCAGAAATACAGAGGGAGAAGTCCTTCTTCTCTTATGTATGATCAAGCAGTGAAAACTCTAAGTTACAGCATGTTAAAGGATCCTTGAGGACTGATAAGAAGACCTCCTGGTTAGAGCAAGCAGGCACATATGGCCTGAAATCTACATTCTGGGGAATTTTACCTGTTAATATTTCAAAGATCTTAGGGTTGGCTCATTTTGAAAGTTCCCAGGTATGAATGTAATGTATGAATGTATGGTGCTGTGATCAGTAGGTTTGTGGTGGTTCTTAGTGCCTATGTGATTGCCTTCCCAGTAGATGGTGATACAAAGATCACCCTGACAGTACTATGTTACGCATTAAATCTGACTGTACTAGTGATGTTATTCTGTGTTTTTATCAGTCGAGATAAAGGACAGATTGTCTATGAAACAGGTCGGTGCATAACTAATGGAGCTATGTTAAATGCCATTGATGTTCCATGGTGAATAGAATAAACTGCAAGGAATTATATCACCCCTAAGTGTATCCTATACTTAAATTAAAGATAAAAAATAAAGTAAACAAAAGGAAAAACACTCAAAAGTTACGAAGAAATAGAAAATAATCGAAACATAGAGTTCAGGGTGCCTCAATATAGACCAGATGAGTGCAAAAAATATATCTAGAAAAAACACATTACAGTATAATAATCAAAGTAAGACTAATCAAAGTAATACCAGTTAGGTGAGGAACATTACAACAGGTTGCTGGTTATAACTATTAACCTAATTCATATTAGAGAACAGAAAATATCATATGTCCTGTATGTGAACAATATTCAATAAAAATTTCCAGGAAATACAGAGTTAAATGCACATTGTACAGAATTTTAAATCAATACAATCTAGTAAAGTAAGAGACTATGTAATTGGACAATTCTGTACAAGAAGAGAGTAATAGGTTTAGCAACTCAATAAAAATGAATAAACCAGCTAAAAGGGACCATCAATGAAGAAGAGAAAAACACATTCCTGATACATTGTGGTTTTATATCAATATTTTGTGGGATTGTGCACCAGGGCATCCATTAACCCACTTACTAATGTGTGTGTGTGTATATATATGTATATCTATCTATATCTATATATAAATATATATACACACATTAGCGTAAAAGCCTGTGTACACAGGCCAAAGTCTGGGTAATGTTAACCCTTTGAGTGCCAGAGGGTTAAGAGGCACCTACGCTACCTCACTGCTCCACGCGATGCAGTCTTGCATCGCCTCACTCCCACGATGCAATCATGCACAGTAGAGACTGCCCAAAAGTGGGCAGTCTCTAACATCCTAGCGAATTATTATATAGAATATATATATATATATATATATATATATATATATATATATATATACCCCAATGTCTTGAACACCTCCTCTGGTCCTTAAGAGGTTAACTTGTCATTGTTGCCCAAAATGTACTCTACCTCATTTAACTGAGATATTTTTTTTTACTGTATATTGTGTCAATTAGATTGAAGTCAAATAAACAATCTTCATCTCATGGCACAGGAGACCAGTGACCTGTACAGAATGTGCAGAGTGATGTTACTTGGTGCCAGCTACTCTGAACTCACAATATGCAACATCTACTTCTGTTCAAAATGTATACACAGAAACATACATTTTGAAACATATATTTTAGAAGCAGAAAAGAACAATCTGGCCCATTTTCCTATCTAATAGAGAAGATGTACACAGAACACTTCACTGAAATCCTGATAGTCCCATGTTTGAGAGATTACTACTAGTTATTTTGTGGTAACAATTTAGCTAGAATGTGCATGAGCAAAAGCATGTGCTCTTTTATTTAAAGGAAAGCAATAATGAATGTGCATTAGGCCTACATAATTATATTTAAAATGAGAAATCTGGAGTTAAAAAGTTTATAAAAAATAAATGGCTTAAACGATGCTATAGAATGAATTTTGATGGACGCTATTGACTTTATTCAAATCTGATTAAATATTTGATGCTATCTTAACAATGTCATCAAGGTTCAGGCTTGTGAGTAGGAAGCCTAGAGCATCAGACACAGAATGTGAAGGTATATATAACAAACTGATTCTATGTTTTTTTTAACTGAAATATAAAAAAGTGTTTCACTATTATGTCTTTTTTATCATTCAACATATAATTTTGTAGAAACCAGTAATTTTATAGAGGAACTTAAGATTTAATATAGCAATACTTAACCTGATTTAATATAGCAATACTTAACCTGCATTACAATTTAGGTAATGTTTTTGGCCATCGTTGTATAAAGTGGTGGCTAATTATTGCTAATTATACCCTAGAACTAACTCATTAAAATTAATCCAATAGAGATGTACGAGTCAGAATTTGTTACAGTCATGACAACCCTTAAAGTGCTAGAAAGCTATCCAGTGCGCTGAATTGCAATTCATTGGGTACCTCTCTGGCATTCAAACTTAAGATGCGAATGCTACAAATACAGTAAATTTCCATTTTGCACAAGCTCATCTTTAATGTCTAATCTACAGAGACTCTTAATCATATTTATA
Source organism: Rhinophrynus dorsalis (assembly GCA_037306005.1). NCBI lineage: Eukaryota > Metazoa > Chordata > Amphibia > Anura > Rhinophrynidae > Rhinophrynus > Rhinophrynus dorsalis. Next base: position 455,927,852 of record CM074719.1, on the reverse strand, counting down.
TGCAAATTGTTTTCAAACAAGTCAGACATATATTGAAACCACATAAATGCATTGTTTGGATCATGACTGTTTCTTCCTATGACAAATAACATGAAAAAAAATCCAGCTGAAGTTTATGGTAAACTCTGTAAGTTTTGTGTAAGACAGCTGTTTTGATTTTCAGATAAAATAAGAAATTAGTGGATGACATATGCAAAAATATTGTAAACGCATTTTTACTGTAAGTTATAACATACTGAATAGGCCATGTTTATTAAGAAAAAATTGCATGCAATCTAGGCTAATATAGCTGCATCATATTTATCAAAGAAAACATCCCTGGGTGGTGGAGCCTGCAAATAGGGGGTTCTATTTTGTTATATAAGATCGTTCCCTGGGCTCATGAGGGGGAGATGGTTGATCTGGAGGGTAGGTACCTCTTCATTAAGGGTAGGCTACAGGATGTCTCCTTTAGTTTTGCAAACATTTGTGGTCCCAGTCAGCAGTTGGAAGCTTTTTCTCTGAGGTTTTTCATTTATTGGACTCTTCTGAGACTGGATCTCATATCCTGGGAGACGATTTTAATGCTACTCTTGAGCCCTCTTTAGATTCTCCATGGGGAGATGCTGATATCACTGTTCTGTCCTTTTCTTTATCAAAACCCTTGTTGCACGTTTTCATCTTCTTGATGCCTGGAGAACTCTTCACCCTCTTGATTGTGTTTTCACTTTAGGATAGATTACATATTTGTTGACCAATCCCATATACACTCTGTAACTGGTGCTGTTATCGCACCCAGCACCTGTTCAGACCATTCGCCCATCTGGATCCAATTACCCTTGCCACCTCCATAGGCTAAGCCACCCCCCCCCCCCTTGTAGGCTTGGCAACTCCATCTTTCAAGATAAGGTCTCTCATGACAAACTGTCCAACTGTATTGATAAATACTTTACTCCTAACTCTACTCCTGACATGATATGGGAAGCCCACAAGTGTAATATTAGGTATTAATTAATTAAAATGGGTTATCAGAGGAAGCAACAGGTCTATCAACATATACATGATCTTGCTGACTTTATTAGCGTGTAAGAGACTCATCATAAATCTTCTTTAAATTCAGAGGATCTTTCTGCTCTACAGGCCCATAGACTGCAATTGGCCCTGTTGTTAGAGAGTATAACCTGAAGTTCTTTCAGTGGCTCAAGATTAATTCATACCTAAATGGCAATAGATGTGGTAGGACCTTAGCTAGTTTGATCAAAATGCCCAATACACTGACATAATTAGAGACAATAACCATCAAGTTCACTATTCACCATTCCTTCCCCGGTATGGTGGTCTCTTTCCAATGTTTTTTTTCCCATCACCCTCAGGATGCCCCTATCTCATGGCAGGCTGCTATCAACTCCTCCTTACTACATGCCCATGGTCCTAGACTCAGTTTTAAGTGAGAGGTAGAGAGTTAGGCAAATTCATATGCAGTAGCAGAGCGTGATCTGCACTTACATAGAAACATAGAATTTGACGACAGATAAGAACCATTTCGGCCCATCTAGTCTGACCATTTTCCTACAGTAAAACCCTCAAACCTTTTTTGATCCTTGATCTTTTCTTAAGTTAAGGACAGCCTTATGCCTATCCCATGCATCCTTAAATTCTGTCACTGTATTAACTTTTACCACTTCTGCTGGTAGGCTATTCCACTTATCTACTACCCTCTCAGTGTTTATCACAGCAATTAGTCTCAGGCTTCAGCAGTGGCCCGATGGCTGTGGGAGGCCTTCTAATACATTAAACATTAGGCATAATTTTGAGTTCCAGCAGATTGTGCAGTGTGTACCTAGAAAACAACAGGTGACCATTTTAATTTGCCCAACTCTCTTCCCCATACTTCAAAGTGCCTCTTCACAGGGCCCATAGTCAGCTGCTGGAGATATCTGTGTGCTTGGCTTCCTCCTCCTTGGTAAGGGAGCAACAAACAGGCTGTGCTTGTGTCACAAAGTAAGGATTCACTATGCAAACAGCAACCAGGCTATTGCTATTGCCACCTCTGGTGCGTTTAGGAACCACACATGAAACCACTGCTAGAGCTTACATCCATGTATGTTAACCCTTTGAGCGCGAGAGTGGATCCAGAGCAATCATACCCCTCTCAAGCTAAAAAGGGTTAACATACATGGATGTAAGCACTAGCAGTGGTTTTATGTATGATTCCTACATGTTTGCAATTGTGTATGAAAGAGCTACAACACCAAATGCACGGACTACATCAGCTTTATCCCTCAAAGGGACTCAAACTAGTAACACAGAGTAAGGTAAAATAAACATGGAAAATACATCTTTTAGCAGGGACAGCTATTTGATGTGCTTAGACGAACCCCTGTACCTACAGTGCAGCAGGTGACCATTTTCAAGTAGTGGAAGTGGAGCAGACATGCCGCTCATAGTTTTACTATTGAAATGTGCGATGCTTAAACCTGTGACATCAGAATCTTGCCCTTTTGATGCTGGTGAGATTTTGATATGGTCCTTTTCATGCTGGCGACATATTTATTGCACCGTTTTCTTGGTCACCCAATAGTGGGCAACCTTTTGAAGTATACAACTAACTTTCTGAAGTCACAGTCCAATCTTCTACACTAGCTACATAGACAATATGTTTTTCACTGTCGTCCAATACAGGTCACTGGTACTCTGGGAGGCGTAAGTCCCCTTTAATAGGCAGGAACAACTATGCAAATGATTTGCAAGGGGCGGAGCCTCCCCTCTTACTTAAGCCACCTTCTGGCCAGAGCCACTTTAGATTGATTTGTTCCTGGTGTGCTTGCACACCAGGTAGAGAACATCTATGCATCTTAGTATTTTATTATTTTTTTATTCAAATATGGAATACCACCATTAGGAGGGTGACCATGGCTGTGAATTGCCCTCTTTAAAGTGGCTGGTGCAGCTTCCAGGGATTTTCTGTGGACCTTATGCCCTGAAGAGGGGACAGCTTGTGTTAAGCAGCTCCCCTATTGGGGAATTTACCTCTGGTTCTTTCCCTCCTTATCATGGTCACCTGAAGACAGAAGTCCAGCAAGGAAGGTGAGTCACCCATTGAGTGCTGAATGTCCACTTGTCCCCACAGTGTCCCTTTGACGGGCTTGTATTTGGGAGTTTTAATACACTCCAGCACTCATAGGGTGTTTTTATTGCATTATTACTGTTTATGCAATTTCTGTGTTATTCTCTGGGTTTTGGAGCATTGGGTATTCATTTATTTATGTTTCTCATGTGTTTCATGCTTGTTTGGGCACTTTTTAATGTTTTACTAAACTTTATTAAAAATGGTGTTCAGCGCGGCTTTTTCCCGCTCAGACGCAAGGGCTCCTTTACTCTCTATGAGAATTCACAGTATGGGACATATCTCTGGAACCGCTTGTCACAGCAACTTCAGAGAGGGCTCATTTTAATTCTAGGCTCCTGCTCTATCATCCGGAATGTGTTTTATTCATGTGGGGTGTTCAGGGGGGCTTCGGGCACTGTTTGGGGTACTTGTAAAGGAAAACTACATTTCCCATGAGCGCTTGGTTCGCGCTCGTTTCTGATTGGCTGTCATGACGGCCGCCATTTTGTGGTACTTTTCCTAGGCGAGTACACTACGCAGGGACCGAGCCTTCTCTCTCCTCAACAGATTAACCCTTCGCTGGCCAGATAAGTCCGTTTTTAGAACATTTCTGGGGTGAAACTTTAATCTTTCACACTTTTTCTGGGTGATAGTGTTATTAGTGGGGTATATTGACGCTGTGAGCATGTCTACTTCACTGGAGCTAGGGGCTAGACCCAAGTCTAAGGAGGATGGGGGGTCTGCTACCCCCATGGCGTTTTGCTCCTCTTGCCACATTGGGCTGGATGGCGATAATGTGGGGGATCTATGCCCTAATTGTACTGGTCAAGATAGCAACCCTGGGCTTCCCAGCCACGCTATTGAGCCATCTTGGGTGAGGGAGTTTAAAGCTGCCACTAGGGATCTCAGATCCACGCTTCAACTCTTTCCCTCTCAGATACAGGGGGCTCTCCAGGTCTGGCAGACCCCCTCTACTATCAGGACCTCCCTGCCTAAGCCACAGGGAGCTCCTGATATCACTGATTCTTCTGAAGAAGAACTTTTACAGGATTCTGATGCTGAGGAACGTACTGTTATTGAATCTAACAGGTCCATTGGGGACCCCTATGAGTGTGACCCTGAAGTTTCGGCTGAGGGTCTGATCAGAGCGGTTCTGAATACGCTCAACCTTCCTCTGACTCAGGAATCCACTTATGATCCTACTGATGTTTTTCAGAAAAAGCCATCTAAGCCAATTGTTTGTTTTCCAACTAACCCTACTCTTGCCCGTCTGGTTTCTGAGGCATGGAAGAATCCTGATAGATCTTCCTCTGTCTCCAAAAAGTTTGCTAAACTTTACCCTTTTCCTGAGGCGGAGCTGGCAAAGTGGGTTCATCCTCCCAAGGTGGATGCTCCTGTGTCTAGACTATCCAAATCTACCGCTTTGGCTGTCTCAGATGCCTCTGCCCTGCAGGACTGGACGGATAAGAAGCTAGAGCTCTCTCTTAAGTCTATTTTTGCCTCCATTGGCACGGCCATGCGCCCAACCTTTGCTGTGGCATGGGTTAATAGGGCCATTGCGGCCTGGACTGAACGACTGACTGAAGCAGTTCGCCAGGATGCGCCAGTATCTGAACAGTTGCAGCTACTTGCTAATATCACTGAAGCTCAGAACTATGTTGCTGACGCTGCTTTTGATGCTGTGCGCATGATGGCGAGGGCCTCCACTTCTTCTGTGGTGGCTAGACGCGCTCTATGGCTGAAAATTTGGTCTGCTGATACAGCCTCTAAGAAAGCCTTGCTTTCCTTGCCCTTTCAGGGGAATTTACTTTTTGGGTCTGAACTCAAAGAAATGATCAGTGAGGCTACTGGCGGTAAAAGTACTCTTCTACCCTCAGTCTTTAAGAAAAAGTTTCCAGCCAAACGCAATCGGTACTTTCGTTCCTTTCAGACTGAGACACGCTCCTCGGCCCAAACGGGTCCTCCCACTACGCGCTCCTCCTCCAAGCCCAAACAGTCCTGGAAGCCCAAAGTTGCCTCCAAGGCCAAGTCCTCCAAGACTGCTTCGGCATGACTCGCCGAACCCGGGTCCGCATCCGGCTGTAGGCGGTCGTCTCCGCATCTTTCGCCGGACTTGGGAGGAGTCAGTGGCGGACCCATGGGTTCTTCAGGTGGTGTCAGAGGGATACAGGATCCCTTTCTCTTCCCTTCCTCCTTTTCGGTTCCATTTTACTCGTCCTTCTCAGGAACCCACAAAAAGGCGTCTGTTCGACGACGCTATTCAGGATCTCTTGGACAAAGAGGTCCTGGAGGCGGTTCCTCAAGGGGACACAGGTTCAGGATTTTATTCCAACCTGTTTGTGGTAGCCAAAAAGGACGAAAGAGCTCGTCCCATTTTGGATCTCAAAGATCTCAATGCCTATGTGGTGACTTCCCACTTCCGCCAGGAGTCCCTGCGCTCTGTGATTGCAGCAATGTCTCCAGGGGAGTTTCTTGCCTCCCTGGACCTTCAGGATGCTTATCTTCACATCCCTATTCATCCAGAAAGCAGGCGGTATCTCAGAATTGCCTGCCACAGGGGACACTTTCAGTTTGCAGCGCTCCCCTTCGGGCTGACTTCAGCCCCTCAGGTCTTCCAGAGGGTGTTGGGCTCCTTGATAGCGGTGCTCCATCAGGATGGGATCAGAGTGACCCCCTACATGGACGATCTTCTTCTGAAGGCCTCCTCAGCGGAGCTTCTCCATCAGCAATTACAGATGTGCATGCACACCCTGAACCGTCATGGTTGGATCCTGAATCTGGACAAGTCGGACTTGATTCCATCTCAGAGGCTTCTGTTCCTGGGTCTCCTGTTCGACACTCGCCAATGCATGGTGTTTCTTCCAGAGGACGTGGCTCACCAGATAGCCGTCAGAGTGGCTGGGATTCTGGACATGGATGAAATTCCAGTTCCGAAGTTGTCGTCCTTAGTGGGGAAGTTCATTTCCACAATCGAAGCAGTACCATTTGCCATGGCCCACTCCAGGGATCTTCAGAGATTTGTGATCCAGACGTGCAGGAATCATCCGGATCATCAACATCTGTCTGTTTCTCTTCCTCCTCATGTCGAGTCGAGTCTTCACTGGTGGTTAGATCTCTCACATCTCCTGAAAGGGAGATCCTTTCTAGTTCCTCCTTGGACCACAGTCACTACGGATGCCAGCCTTCGGGGCTGGGGTGCAGTCTGGGGTCGCTTCAGTGCTCAGGGGAAATGGGGTCTGGAGGAATCCATGCTCTCCATCAATGTTCTGGAACTTCGAGCTGTCCGGCTGGCCCTGAGGCACTGGGAGTCTCAATTGACCGGTCTTCCGATCAGAGTGGAGTCCGACAACGCCACGGCGGTGGCTTACATCAACAGGCAAGGCGGCACAAGAAGCGGTTCCGCCTGGTGGGAGGTCAAGGATATTTTGTCTTGGGCAGAAGATCACGTGCCTGTCATCTCTGCAGTTCATATTCCAGGCGTGGACAACGTCATGGCAGATTTCCTCAGTCGTCACACCGTCGACAGCGGAGAATGGGCTCTTCACCCAGAGGTGTTTCACATGCTCACTCAACGGTGGGGGATGCCTGTGGTGGATCTGATGGCTACCAGACACAACAGGAAGGTTCCGGTGTTTTGCTCCCGGTTGAGGGACTCCCTTGCTCTAACAGTGGATGCCTTGTCGATCCCTTGGGACTTCCCCCTGGCTTACATCTTCCCTCCTCTTCCTCTATTGGTCAGAGTTATCCAGAAGTTGAAGAGAGAACGTTGTCCTGTCATCCTGATTGCTCCAAACTGGCCTCGCCAGTCCTGGTTTCCGGAGTTGATGGCCATGTCAGTGAAGGATCCGATCCCACTTCCCGCCCGTCCGGACCTACTTCTTCAGGGGTATCTGTGGAAGGAGGATGTTCACTCTCTCCATTTGATGGCATGGCGGTTGAATCCTCGATTCTAGCAAAGAAAGGGTTTTCTCCTTCTGTGGTGTCGACTATGCTCAGTGCTCGTAAGCCTGTGTCTTCCAAGATCTATCATCGCATATGGTCAACCTTTGTGTCATGGTGTTCTGACAAGAAGCTTTCCCTTGACTTCCATCTTCCCACTGTCCTGGCCTTCTTGCAGGACGGTGTGGATAAGGGGCTCAGTCTGAGTTCTCTCAAAGTTCAGACTTCTGCCTTGTCTGTGTTTTTCCAGGAAAGGATTGCCATCCTTCCTGATGTGAAAGTCTTCTTCCAAGGTGTGACTCATGTTCGACCTGCCTTCAAGAGTCCTGCTCCCCAGTGGGATCTCAATTTGGTGCTGGGAGTTCTACAGCGACCACCGTTTGAATCCTTGGCTTCCATTCCATTACGTCTTGTGACTTGGAAGATGGCCTTCCTTTTGGCTATTGTGTCAGTGCGCCGGGTGGCAGAGTTACAGGCCTTGTCTTGTAAACCTCCTTACCTGGTGTTCCACAAGGATAAGGCTGTGCTTCGCACTACCAAGGAATTCTTACCCAAGGTTGTGTCGGAGTTTCACATCAATCAGGAGATTGTGGTTCCCTCTTTCTGCCCTAATCCTTCATCTGACAAGGAAAGAGATCTCCATTTGTTGGATGTGGTGCGTTGCCTCAAGTTTTATGTTCATCGCACCGAGTCTATCAGGAAGTCTGACGCTCCATTCGTCATTCCTGAGGGGCTTAGGGCAGGGAGACCGGCTTCCAAAGTTACCATTGCCTCTTGGATTAAGGCTACCATCCGTGAAGCCTACAAGTTGCGGAATAAGCACGTTCCCTTCCGGGTGACTGCCCATTCCACCAGATCTATTGGGGCCTCTTGGGCCTACAAGAATCAAGCTTCTGCCGATCAACTGTGCAGAGCGGCCACTTGGTCCTCTGTGCACACTTTTTCAAAGCACTACCGAGTTGATGTACTGGCGTCGGCTGATGCCAGTTTTGGAAGGAAGGTCCTGGAGGCAGTCTTGCCTGTGTAGGTCTTCCGCTCTGTGATCCTTAGTGCTTCCTTACTGTTGAGCCCAGTTGGCTCTGGTTCCGTGTGCTGTGTTAGTTCAGGGATTGTTCCCTTGATTGGTGTCCGTTGACACTTACAGTTTGGGCTATGTTATTAACTGGTCATAGCAGTTCTAGTGACTTGGGCCTTGCGCCTGGTCCTTGCCTTACTTCCCGCCTCTGGATCAGCTCAATGTTTGTACATCCCAGAGTACCAGTGACCTGTATTGGACGACAGTGAAAATAGGATTTTAGTCTTACCTGTTAAATCCTTTTCACTTAGTCCATACAGGTCACTGGTCTCCCACCCTGTCAAGGGACCAGTCTTGGCTCTCCTGTGGCATCCAGTGGGAGACCGTTCGGGCATGCTCACAGGAGTCTTTCTTTTTGCTTACCTGAGGTCAGTTTTAGGGTCTCAAATCAATCTAAAGTGGCTCTGGCCAGAAGGTGGCTTAAGTAAGAGGGGAGGCTCCGCCCCTTGCAAATCATTTGCATAGTTGTTCCTGCCTATTAAAGGGGACTTACGCCTCCCAGAGTACCAGTGACCTGTATGGACTAAGTGAAAAGGATTTAACAGGTAAGACTAAAATCCTATTTTATTGGTGGTTGAAAACCCTAATTAATATGATATAACTGAATAACTCTGACCCACATATTCTTTTAATCTCATCCCACAGTAAGACTGAGATCCCATTTTTGGATGTCCTAGTTGGGTATAATGAGGGATGAATACACAGCTATTTAACACAAACTGACTAATAGAAATAACCTCCTCCACTATTCCAGCCACTATCAAGAATATCTTAAAATAGGTCTTCCACTACCACAAATGCTTGGAGTCAAGTGAATTGTCAGCAAGGAAGAATAATTTCAATCAGAATGGATTAAGAAGGGGGGCTATGATAATTAAGCTATTTTCACTGCCTTAACAAAGTAAAAAATATGAACAGAAAGGCCTCACTTTTAACATAAAAAACAGCTAAGTACAAATATTTTCCAGACATCTTATAATACGGTTTCAGATAAAATTAGATCTGAGAAAACAAAACATTGGTCTATTGTGTCAGCTGACAGACAATTTCCAGATACAATGAGAAGACCAACAATATCATACTATAGGAAAGGAAGGAATCTAAGAGATATGCTTATTAAAAATGATGTGGATTGCTTTAGAAAAACTCAACAATCTACCAAACAAGTATGCTTTAAGTGTGCCTCATGTAACACGTGTAATTACATGGTGGCAGGAACTTATTTTAAGCATCATCACAAAGGCTTTAAAATTCCCATAAGATATAATTTGGGTTGTAATTCTCAATATGTAGTCTATATCATCACATCTCTGTGTGGGCTTAGTGGTATTTAGGTAAGATGGAAACAACATTCAAAGAAATGCGGCACTTGCGCTATTAAACAATCCAAGGAAGAAAACTGACAATGAACGTGTAGTGTTGCATTTCACAGAACTAAAACAGTTGCAACTCTAAGATACATGATAATTGATTGGGTTCCTCCCCTCTCTAGAAACGGTGATAGAGCCAAATTGCTCCTACAAAAGGAATCCAAATAGATCTTGTTGCTAGATACCCTCACCCCCTGGGTACCAATACTTGGGCCCATGTAATAGAATCTCATTCAAAAGACAAGACACATACACAGGGCTTAAATATAGTACAAAAATAAAGAGCTTCATTTGATCAATGTTTCGTTTATAAAATATAACTTTCTCCGTCATCTAATACAGGTTACTGGTAACTATGGGGTAGGCGATCCGCCCCTTTAAGTAGGCAGGAACAATTCTAGAAGTGAATGCAGGGGATGGAGCCTACTTTCCCTCCTTGGATGCAGCTAGCCAATCAGCCCCAGTAAGATTTGTTCCTTGGTGAAGACACAAGCAAGAGAACAGCTCTGCTATAGTTTTAGCTAATTTTTTATTTTTCTGTTAGATATGGAATACCACCATTAGGCAGATTACCATAACTGACAATGCCCTTAGATGTGGCTATCACAGGATCCAGGTGCTTTTTGTGGCACTTAAGCCCTGGGGGGAAAATCTTGGGTTCAAGTTTTTTCCTCAGGAGTTGCCCACTGAGCTTCTTCTTAATACATGGTAATCTGAAGACAGAAAATCTGCAGGAAAGGTGAGCAACCCTTTGAGTGCTGCTGGTCCACATGTCCCACAGTGCGCCTCCGCACAGGGGTTTTCCTTTGGAGTTCCTATTGCACACTCCTGTACTCATTGGGTTTATCTGTATGTCTGTTGGGTGTTTTGGAGCAAGTTTATGTGGTAACTTAACCCTTTAGCTGCTGGTTTTGCATCTTTTGGGGGTTTATTGGCACTTTCCCTACTGGATTCAGTGTTTTTTGGGGTCTGCTAACATGTTCTAGTGATGTTTCATGTAATATCAATTCACAGTTTCAACTTTGCAAAATCTGTGTTCCAAGGAGTGTTTTTACCGCATAGACACCATTGCTCCATTCATTTCTATGGGACAGTTTGGGACATATCTCTGCAACCACTCAACGTAGCGACTTCAGAGATGACTCATTTTGTCTGCCCTTGCTCTGTCATCTGATTAATGTTTAATGCGTTTTGGGGGGCTCAGGGGGCTTCGGGCACTGTTGGGGTACTTTTTCTGGGAAAACTACATTTCGCATGAGCGCTTGCTTCACGCGCTCGTTTCTGATTGGCTACCGCTGCTGCAACCATTTGTGCCTCTTCCTGAATGAGTATCCTACACATGGTTTGGACTCTCCTTCTCTCCTCTGCAGATTAACCCTTTGCCTGCCAGATAAGTGCATTTTAGCAATTTCTGGGGTAAAATTTTAATCTTACACACTGTATTTGGGTGATTCCTTATACTTCAAAATGTTTTGACACTGTGATAATGTCTAATCCATTAGAGCTTGGGGCCAGGCCTAAGACTAAGGATGCTGAGGTCTCTGTGTCCCCTATTGCACATTGCTCCTCATGTCATTCAGGGTTACCTAGAGAATTCTCAAGTCATTTATGCCCAGCATGTTCTGATGTCGCTGAGTCTCCCCCAGGGACCTCCAGCCATGTATTAGAGCCAATTTGGGTGCAAGAATTCAAGGCTGCTACTAGAGATCTCCTGTCTACATTGCAACTCCTTCCATTCCAGTTACAGCGGGTCTTCCAATCTTGGCAGACCCCTTCTTCCGTCAGATCTTCCCTGCTGAAACCGCAGGGAGTACCTGACATATCAGATTCCTCTGAGGAGGAACTGTTGGTGGATTCGGATGTTGAGGAATGTTCTGTTGTGGGCTCCTCTCAGTTTTTTGGAGACCCCTTTGAGGCTGATCCTGATCCCTCGGCTGAGGGCTTGATCAGAGCCATCTTAACTACTCTAAACATTCCCTTAGTTCAGGAGGTTTCTTCGAATCCCTCTGTTGTATATCAGGGTCCTAAAGGGCTCTATACTTGTTTTCCACCTAACCCCACTCTTGACCACCTTGTGTCTGATGAGTGGAAGTCTCCAGACAGGAAACCTTCTGTTTTCAAGAAATTTGCCAAGCTTTACCCCTTTTTTGAGGCGGTGCTTGCTCAGTGGGTTCATCCCCCCAAAGTGGATGCTCCGGTCTCCAGGCCTTGCCAGTTGCTGATGCTTCCGCTCTGAAAGACTGGACTGACAAGAAACTTCAGGTCTCCCTCAAGTTCCTGGGGTGTTGTTACCCCTGTTCAGTGTCCGTTGTTTTGTTGGGCTATCTCTGATCTGATAGTTCATATCTGCTCTGGTGACTTTGGGGGCCTTGTGCCTGGTCCTTGCCTTACTTCCCGACCTCTGGGAAACTCAATGGTTGGACATCCAAAAGTTACCAGTAACCTGTATTGGACGACAGAGGAAAAAGGATTTTAGTCTTACCTGTTAAATCCTTTTCTCTTAGTCCATACAGGTTACTGGTCTCCCACCCTGTCAAGAGACCATGCTTGGCTCTCCTGTTGACCATGAATATAAAAAATATGGTCCAGTAAAAGGCAATGCCTATTGAGCATTCAATGAAATGGAGCTCGATAGTAAGTTTGATACAGTCACTGTAATGAATGAAATGTATTGTGGCCCAAGAGAGATTAAAGGACCAGTGAACTTTTTTTTATGAAAACCTATATGTTATAGGACTTTTCCTGCTGAGTAAAACAAGGTCACTCCCACCGCTGTCAGCTGTTTTATTCAAACATAATAACAGTTCAAATAACCAGGAAGTGAATTTACTATGTATTTACTTCCTGATTGTTCTAATTGACAGGAAATGACTCAGCAGTTTCTATCACATTCTGTGGAGAACTGTAAGTCACTGACTTTCCTCTCCATTAGAATGTAACAGAATAACTAATCAGAATTTGACCACAAGAGGGCACTGCTAATGTAAACAAACACAGGTTTAAACAGTAATAACTCTATAAATATGCATTTCTCAACTGTGGTGGCACCCTTATTTTACTCAACATGAAACACCATACATGCATTTTTTCATAAAAAGTAGTGTAGCTCCCTTTCAGTTGTAAGCTGTGTAACACTGTTGTAGCTCAATTTCAGTTGTAAGCACTATAGTATCACAAGTATAGCACCATTTTTAATTTTAAACTATGTGTATCACTAGTATAGCACCATTTTAATTTTACTCTCTGTGGTAGCATTAGAGTAACTGTGTATTAGTTATAGGCTTTGGGCTATGGCTATTGTAGCTCCATTTCAATTGCAAGCTCTCTGGTATTACTAGTGTAGCTCCATTTCAATTGTAAGCTATTTTCTAGTATAGATCAGTATAGATTGTAAATAGGTTGCATATTAAAAATAATCCAGAGTTAGTAACTGGATTGTCATGTTACCAGTCAATGAGGAAAAAACATAGTGTATTGCAGCACTGCGCAGAATGTGCCTCAGCTGAACTTGTTTTACTTCTCAACAGTAATGCCCATTATAAATGAGTTGGGCTTGAAGAGTGAGCTGGGGTGATATTAGAAATGGGCCACATGATTGTACTTGCCCAACAAGCCAGTCCTCCTCTGGATTGTACTATAGATGCCTGAAACTATTTTAGGGTCATCCATCTTCCTCCAACATAGTATAGCAGCTATGTATTATTTTACAATTATATAATTAGAGTGAATATGGTATCAAGTTATTTCTAAGGGTATAATTCCAGTCAAAAATAAGGATAAGTAAAAGCCTGTCTGACTGAAACAAAAATCACTATGAGACTTATGCAGAAAACAAAAGACGAGTCATTAAATAAAAATTCCTAAAACTCCCACTCATTTAAATCTGGCTTTTAACTCCAGTGAATGCTAGAGAGTTCACTTAAATCAATGGAATGTTTAATTTGTCCCCTACATCACAGTTGAATTGCTGTGTAATTGTTCATATTTTACTTTCTGCAGAAGACCTTATCTGGCCTAAATTGGTCCATTGTAGGTGACAACTTTATCATTGATTTTATCTAAGTGAAACTTGGCAGACTCTTATTGCAGACTGCAGGTAGAGGGCACTCACATCACTGAAATTACAAGAATGAACATTATTAATAAAACAGAAATGCAGTATGATAAATAAATTAATATATACTACCAAAAAAAGTAAAATGTGCACAATATTTTGTTTTTCTTTATATGATGTTATGCTGGGATACATCAAGGTAGAACTGCTTTTGGTGAACCTGGGGGGAATGCATTGAGGTGATAAAGTGGAGTTAACTTGTCCAGTTGTATCACTTTTCCAATTCCTGTGTTATTTTATGAAGCCTCTACAGTAAGATCTCTCAAATTGGAGAGATTATATGCTGCATAGGAACTGGAGAAGTGATATCACTGCATACTTTATCACATGTTAGTGCCTTTAGTTTTCAGGGGGGTTAGTTTTGACCTCTCTCTTCCACATGTGCTGTTACAATATCAGTATCTACTACTTTGTAACTGAAAAGGCGCCCCTATTTGTGTCAAAGGTTAATTCCTGCAGAATAGTGCTAAAAGTTGTAGGTTTCTACCAAATTGTACAACTCTCTGTTTAATCAATGAGAATTTCCATTAATTTGTGCTTGTTTTTATTCTTTTTGTACATATATTGGACCTAGCCTTAATCCCATTGATATAGATTTGAGGATTTTACTAAATTCCCCAACATGAATGGATACTTTTAAGGTTCATTTGACCAATTTATGCTGGTCTCCATTACATTTGTATATTTTCTTATTCATCTCTGTGAATATGAACATTCTGCTGTGTTTCTTTGCTATATAGGAGTGGACCTAAAAATAAGTGAGAGATCTGGTGCAGGTGTCTTGCAACAGAAATGCACCTATGTTTCATTTCTGTATAAGAGATACTCAATTTGTGGACTTCCAAATGTTTGAAACTACAACTCCTATCATCCTCAGCAGTTGGCTGGTTGAGTATGATGGAGGTAGTAATGCCCAACAGTTGGACAGCCACAGATTGACTACACATGCTCTATACGCACTGAGTGTACGCATTAACCCATTTTTTCCCCTATTCCTACCCCCCCTTTTATTCTTTCTAAATCATCCCCTTTCCTCTTTTCTACATTCATCTAATACTTTTCCCCACATCTTAATAAAATAAACAAAAAAGGGTAAAAACAAAAAACAACAACAAAAACATGATAAAAATAGGTGTATGAACACACATGTTGTGTCTGGAACTACTGATGTGATGAGATGACAGTCTTCCTTTTCAAAGTTATAGGGCAACAATCACCTTTCGCTAAGTATGCTTTTTTTGGAGAAGTAAAAAAATAGGGCTACTCAGTGTTTGGGGTGAGGGGAAGTCAGAAAACTGGCGAGGGAGATAGCCTAAAAGACAGCTGAAATCATTTTAAAAAATCTTCATTTGCTGTCTATGGGAGTTATGTGTGCAGTCTAACAGTTCAGTAACTCTCAATAGATCTCAGCTGATCTGTCATGGCCCTCAATGCACCCCCAGAGCAGCAGACTTGCCGAGTGTTAACCCAGTGTACTTGCCACTGCATCTCAGCTATATGCCACACATTTGGGGGCATATCTCTGAAGACAGGAGTAGAATAATTCTGGGCAAACCAGCAGTATAATATATACCCAATAATAATCCCCACTAGTTTAAATAGGGCCAGAAAGGTCCTCAATCCATTCAGAAGCAATACATTAGATACCTCTAACACCCAAGGACATCACCTTATAACTTATTTTATAACAGGTCTTGCTCTGAAATTACTCCACTTTTTCTTCATACATATACATTGTGTCCTGCTTCATATGTTCTTCATTTATATAAGCAACAATATCTTAATTGTATTGGTTTTTATTAAACTTGCACAATACTAGTTGAATGATCGCTCTGTGTAAGTAAAATGTCTGTGGTTCTTTGAATCATTGCTCTGGTTTAGAACACACCATTTTAAATGACTGCAGATTGCTCAATGCCAGATATTAAATGGTTACAAAATCTTAGGACAAAATGTGGAAATCCTTATAATTGTTTTCCTTTAAAACAGATGAATCAGTGTGGATAACTGATCTGATGGTGTCAATAAAATGTTTTTGAGGTAACTGTAAATTGAACCCACAGTAGTAACAATATTTTATTGTGTAACAACTGGTTGAATACATTCAACAGTTCACAGATAAAGCTTTCATAAACCACTTGCCCACTGGGGGAGCAAAAAGGATGCGTTCAGACTTCAGCACCTGAAACAGTATCACTCTCTAACCCTTTCGGTGTCATAGGGATGTGCATTGCTCATCCCTGTGGCAGCGAAAGGGTTACAACATTGAAACCTGCCACTGACCCTCAGAGCTTTACTCAATGGGAAATTGAGGAAATCATAAACCGCATACTGATTAATAAATACTGATACTAATACTAATATTGATACTGTTGAAAGAGGTATAAATACAGTACATATACTCAAAAAATTTGCTATTGAAAACAAAACAAACAAAAAAATGTTATTGAAAACAGCAATAATATCCTATGTATAAACCCTAAAATGTATGCTGAAATTGAGGTATAATTCATACATATAATCCAATTAAATCTTAACAGTACCAATGATATGGAATGAGGGATGATGATGATGAGGGTGTCAGTGTGATGATCGCCACTGTGCCTCTGGCCAGAGTCTTTCTCTCCCGCTTGCTGCCACCTTCCACACCTTCATCAGGAGAAAACCAATGTGGCAGTGAGTGGGTGAAAACAATGCCGGACCAAGATGGAGACTGGAAGTGTAGTGATCATCACACTGACACCCTCACTATCATAGAATGAAAAAGTGCTGTACTAGCACACTACTCCAAAAACAGGCTCTCCTGTGGAGAAAAGTGACTTGTTGCAATACAAAGGATTTAAACTTAACTTTTAACTCCTTAAGGACCCATGACTTTCCTGGACCATCATGAGTTGTTATACCCTTAAGGACCCATGATGGTCCTGGACCATCATGGAATTCCGGGATCCCTGCACGGCTGCACGCCATTCTGGGAGTCTGGAATCGAATCACAGAAAAAGACAGAAAAAAAAAAAATGTTCTGAGGTCCTTACGGGACCGCAAAGTACGTGTGTGGTCAGTCCTTAAGGGGTTAATGACTATACATAAAAACAGAGAAGCCTAAAGTGAATTATAATCTCCTATGTGTGGTGGTATACTGCCTGGGCATTATCCGGCTTGCCAACCGATGAAAAATAAGTTTGGTTAAAGTAAATAGATAAATTCAGGAGTTGTGAGCAATTCAGTGTCTGTCCACAATCCCACGTTAACTATCAAAAAGGCTCCAAACAGTAACTGAGCAAGGATAAATGCAAACCTGTTGCTAATGTTAATCCTATAGGAAATGTTGAGAATATTCACCGGGACACAATCCGGCTTGCCAAGATGAAGACAGCAAAATTCTAATGATGAATCTCAACTAGTCGGAAGATAAAAATGTAACAGAAGCACTGATTGGAATCTATCTTGAACACCTGTCAAGCCACGGTGCTACTTTATAATCAAGACAAGATATTGTTGAATCTAGGAATACCTTATGCTGGTGATTAAAGAGACATAACCATTAAGGTAGTTTTCAATTACCGGGGCATAAACCGGCTTACCAAACTGAAGAAATCCTAAATAGGAAAAGCGTATTTATCTAATTCTAAACCGCTATAGTGTTTATCTAAAACTAAACCACTTAACTGATTGAGGTTTATGCTTATTAATATTTATGGAATATCTGCCATAAATTCACACACACTCCATTAATATTTAGGGTGACAATTTGGATATGTCCACAGCTTATTCACCTATGTCCGTGGATCACTGGGACAATTAACAATTGTTCATATGACTAGTGGCCAATATACATATAAACTTATCCTGGGGCAAAGATGGAAAATATAGCATAGAAAAACAGATGTATTAGAAATATAAGGAGCCCAGGCTTATTACATTATACAAGTAATCTCCTATTGCATAAACTTTTATACACATTTGTATGTGAAAATAGTGAGAGACTGTTCAACAGATTGCTGAGATTAAAATTAATGCAATTTAATATCAGATCAGTACATCAAATTCACAAGAACTAGTTCTACATTAAAGGGATAGTAATGGTTAATTTTAAGTTGATTTAATATTGTAGACATTAAGGAAGGTTAACATCAATATAAGTCTTATCTCTCAAATTTTTATGGTGACCAGAATCTGCTTCTGACAGCTTTACAGCTCGTCAAGCAGAAAGGGGAGGGACCAGAGAACTTTATTTTCCTATATCTCTCAAACCATAATGGTCTGAGAGATAGGAATAAGTGCAAGCACTCTCTTTTAATTGTATATACCATATAGTTAATACTTTTTTTCTGACATTACTATCCCTTTAAATTCACATAACAATACAAAACATTAAATTTAACAATACAATACAATACAAAGCATAACATTTGCACAATTTTCCTAAACATGCATGACATTGAAGGTACCTAATGAATGAGTGTCTTACCCAAGCTTGGCAGAGATTCTTTTTCTGGCCCTCTCTTGTTCTGTCCTGTTCTCCTCCTCCCCTCTCTTCTCTTCTACTTTAACCTTAGTGGTGTCCCTAGTCTTAAAGCCAATGCCCCCATCTATAACATGATCTCAATCTGATTGGGCAAACATATTGATATTGGAGAAAAATTCCTGTTATTCCGCTTTGATGGGAGGTCCTTACAGGGATAGTAATACTTTGTTTTATTTATTTTATTTTGTAGGCATTAAAAAAACATGAAGAGCGATATAAGTCTTAAAGGTTTGAGAGATATTCACAAGCAAAGTTTCCCTTCCTGCACCTTTTACCTAGTGTAAGCCATCTCTTCTCAGATGTGGAATCTGGTTGTAAGACCAGACAGATAACAGAAGGGGACAATCTTCTTCCTATGGGAACAATGAAAGCCATGCCCCCCTTGACAAGTTTTTCAGGTTTTTCCCTTATCTTAATTGAAGATTGTCCCTCTCTGCAGTCTACCTGGTCACCTCCCTTCAGATCTGACTGAACAGTGTTAAATCAGTAAAAGGGCCGGGAGGGGGATACTTTGTCATTGAATTACTCTTGAACAACAACTCTGACAGAATTGAAATAACACTCTCCATGGCCCAAATACTATGATGATTAATTAGAGCTGCTTTTTATTATGAAACATTACTATCCCTTTAACCCTTTGAGTGCCAGAGGTGTATGCAAAGCATTGCAAAGCAATGCTTTGTGTACCCCTCTGGAACTCAAAGGGTTAAGTAATTCTTTTGATGTTTACAGTGGGTACTATCAATGCTCCTTTGATCTTTACATTGTGCTTAACATGTGTATTTGCAAGGTGTTATCAGCATCCTGTATCACTATTCCGTTTGGCATCAAAGGAATTAAATAAGTTTAATTCACCCTTTAATATCAACCCATATACACACCTCATATACATATTACATACAAACACACACACATAGACACATGCACATATATATATATATATATATATATACACACACACACACATATATATATATATATATATATATATATATATATATATATATACACACACATACCTGCACAGACAAGCAATTCCCTCTGTAACACCGCTATACCGTTTATCTAATACTAATCCGCTATAATCCTCACTATCATCCCTCATTCCATATCGCTAAGATATGTACAGTGACCTTGCATTCTTCTTCTGGATGTTTGGGTTTATACATACTTTTTTAAGTATATGTATGTGTATACCTTTCAACTGTATCATTTTATGATAGTCACTGCAGATGATGATAAGGATGTCATCGTGATGATCGCCTCTCTGCCTCGGGTCAGAGTCTTTCTCTCCCTCTTGCTGCCACGCCTTCATCAGTAAAGACAAAGGTGGCAGTGTGTGGGAGAGAAGAATGCCTGCCCAAGACCATTAGAGTGGCGATCATCAAGCTGACACCCTCACCATCATCCCTCATTCCATATCGCTGAGATAAGTCCATTGACATTGCATTCAGCTTCTGGATGTTTGGGCTTTACATATTTTTTGAGTATGTGTATGCCTTTTTCAACTGTATTATTTTATGATAATCACTGCAAGCCTTCAATGTATCAGGATACTATATATGATTTCACCCCAGTAGGTAAAGCAGTGTTCTTTGAGGATCAGTGCCAGATTTCAATGTTGTAGGCCTTTTACTGCCACATAGGAGTGCAATGCACATCCCAATCCCACTAAAAGGGTTTTAGGTGGGCATGATCGGTCTCTGTGCTTTATCAGAGACAGCAAACTGTCCTCTGACTCCATAGAGAGATACAGGAAGACATCAACACCACCAGCCTCAGGTAATCAATGTTGGGACTGTGAACTCTGAGAGCATAAGCAGCTATTGAAATTTAGCTTATGTGGCAATGTGCTACATTAACATATAACACAACACATGAATACAACAATGGCTCATTAAACTGCACATCAATATGCAACTGAGTCATTGTTTATGTGTTCAGTGCAAAATTTTAAACCTGTCATTGCAGATTCATGATGGTCAGAGTATTTGTGTCGAATCCACAGAGATATGATGATGAAGACATCTTAATGCATCAACACAAATGCCATTGACACAAACACGACCCAGGATCACCAACCTGGCCCCTTATTGACCTTTAGTTCATCCCAAACCCCCCGTTGTTGCTTGCTATCTATCTTGACTCCAGCCTGGTATCCCATTTGAGAATTAGTGCAACCTGTTCTGTCTTTTGGCTTCCTTTGATCATCTTTTTTGTCTGCAGAGCTAATTCTTCTCCTCAGGATCCTACTTCAAGCCTGCCTAGAATGTTCAGTTCTCAGCTTTCTGTGCTTCTTGCCACTGAATTTGAATTAGCTGCCATTGCTAAGGAGGCTTTCCATGAGCAACCTTTGTTGTTCTTGTTTTTTCTTGTCCTCCTGAAGAAGTGGTGTGAGCACCACGAAACATGCTGAGGGATTTTAAATGTTTTTAATTTTTGATCAACTTTATTCATAATGTTTTGGTCTGTTGTTCATTTTACCCATTGGAGATCGATTTGTTCAGTTGGTGGATGCAAATTTGTGAGGTTCCGTTGCAGGGAGAACCAGCATCTATCTTCCTTGCTGGCTTGTAATTTTCGGCATCCATTCATTTGGAGCCGGAGTGACCTCTCGTGTGAGAAGATTATACCACTATATTACAGTGTAATAACATATTGTGTGTTAATAGCAGTGCAGCTCTCCTCGCATTCTCTTTGTGTTCCTTGCCTTCAAACCTGGTCCAAAGGCTGTGGCTGATTGGGGATTGAGCCTGATTGTCCTGTTATGTGCGTGGAGGCATAGTTAATATCCGCCACTGGCCAGCTTTGCCATCTGGGAAATCAGTGACATTATAAATGTGAGTGCAAGATTAATTTTTGAAAATATATATATATATACAATGGTGTGACGGTACCAGCAGACACCCAGCGTTGGTGTCACCGTCAAGTATAACTTCTTCCCAAAATCCACCAGCAAAGGCTCCCGCAGCATACATCATTGTACCCCAAATCACCAGGCAGAACTAGTGTCAGGGTAAACCAGAACTCTTTATTGAACAAACCAACAGACATATTCAGAACAGTGGGGTCAGGGAACAATGGGACAGATCTGAGTGTATTAACTGACAATAGTGAGGGGTGGTGGGTAAACATTAGACAAAGGGCTGGGGCTGGATACAATGGGCTAGAATATACATTCACAATAGTGTCCTTGGTCCTAAAGCATCTTTTACATAATTTGATTTAGCCGCCTTCAAACCCCAGCCAATCCAAGGCCCAGTACGAGGTGGCCAATCCTGGCCGCTGGTGTCACACCCACCTTTAGCCTATCAGATGCTATGGGAGAGTGGCTGACTGACCAATCCCTGGGACGCCTACTTTCCCCCATGTTAAGTCTATGGGAGGCCTTTAAACATGGCACCCAGGGCTTTGGCCAATCAGGAGCCGGCCTACTTTCCACAGCCGGACGGCTTTTGTGATAGTCCTGCCAGCCGTCTCGGGCAACGTGAATTTAGTCCTTTGGAGGAGATGTTTCTCATGTAACCCCATGAATGTCAGCCCGTTGGGGAATAACTGAGGGTTTGTCCATCCGTATCCTGATCCACAGAGGTTAGGGAAGTGTAGAGGTTAACCAACAACCCGGGAATTTGTCCGGTTCCCATGACAAATGGTGTCTGGATGTACCGTACCATAAGTCTCTCCTCTCTTTTTTGTGCATTTGAACCTTTGTTACAGCTCATTTTCTTTTAATATGCTTATCTCATTTGTTATACTGCCCTGCCTTATTGTGGCTAATTTTTGGTAATACAGCTTTAGATTTTTACCTAGCTAACTGTGATGGCTATCCTGAACCACTACCAGTTCAGCTGGCCCTGGTGATCCAACCTTGCTTTTGGCAACTTTACCCATAGCTTCAGTCATAGCAAGGCAGTTACACAGCTGGCACAGCTTTCAACAAAGCCCTAAAGCCTCCTAACAGAAGACAAGTGAGTAGGCTTTTTCAGAGGCTTCTGTACTTGTTCACTAGCATGCATTCATTTCAAATGGCCAATGAGAGACACTTTTTTTAGTTAGTGTTGCTGGGGGCGTGGTTGGGGGATAGAACATTACCAAGAATTTTTAGGTTATTTCATGGACTGTTGACACCTCTTTTGTAACTGAATAAATGATTTAGAGCAAGACTAAAGTACTTTATTTACACAGACTACTTTATAAACACATACTGAAGTTTAAACAAAGTAACGTATTTTATTGCTGTGAAGGAGACTATTGCAGAATACTTTGACCTCAATTTGATGCCCGAGGTCACCCCAGCTTTAGTCTGGGAGGCGCACAAGTGCCTCTTACCGGGTACTCTGATCAAGTCGGGAGACCTCCGCAAGCGTCTCCGCTTGGAGGCCCTACAAAGGATGCAAAATAATTTACAGGGTTTGGAGGCCAGACACAAGATAAACGCTACACCGGCTACTCTCGCGGAGATTACTAAGCTTCGTGCCCAGATTCGGGACTGGTATGCTATAGAAACTCAAAAATCCTTTTTATGGACTAGATACTCAGCATATATGCAAGGGAATAAATGCGGCAAGCACCTGGCCAGAATCGGACAAATTAAACGCAAACAGCAGTTTATCGCAAGAATCAAAGATGCAAGAGGTTTCCCCACTACTCCTTTGACAAGATGGCTGCACTCTTTCATTCCTACTATACATCTCTATATAATTTGACCCCTTCAGAGGGAACGCAGGCCTTTGAGGCGACGGAAGTGTGAATGAGGAATTTTTTGCAGTGGGCGGCTGCCCTGGGCTCCCACCAGAAGCGATAGCAAAATTGGAAGAACCATTCACCCTTGTGGACATTTTAGGGGGCATTAAAAAAATACCACTAGGCAAGAGCCCGGGCCCTGATGGCTTTTCGTCATTATATTATAAAACATTTTCCGATCTGATAGCCCCACATATGCTGCGATCATTCAATGGAGTAGCAGACAGGGATGACTTCCCAGTACAGGCACTTCAAGCACATATCACACTGATACCCAAACCTGATAAAGATCCGACTCAATGTACGAACTATCGTCCCATATCTCTCCTAAATGTGGACACTAAACTTTATGCTTCCCTGTGGGCAAATCATTTGAAACCTTTCTTGGAGAGGCTTATTCATCCATCGCAGGCAGGGTTTGTTCCAAAACGTGAGACCAGGGAACATACTGTTAAGGCTCTGACGATCATTCACATGGTTATGTCGAATGCACTTCCTATGATTTTGCTCACGATCGACGCAGAAAAAGCATTCGATAGGGTCAGTTGGCCCTTCATGAAAGAAAAGTTGATATACCTAGGACTTGGACAACGGACTCTACACAGCATTTTAAGTCTATACAAGTCTCCCTCAGCAAGCCTTATGGTTAACGGGCACTTGTCAGAACCTTTTCAGATAAATAACGGAACACAAGGGTGCCCCTTGTCACCCCTGATATTTATACTGACCCTGGAACCTCTTCTTGCCAAGATCCGACAGCATCCACAGATTCCGGGATTACCGTCCGTGGCAGATCGTGCAATGGCATCCAGCTTCGCGGACGATTTATTGCTTACGCTGTCTTTTCCGGACTCTTCCCTCCCACCGCTAGTGAAGATCTTTAAGGAATATAGTCAATTGTCTAATTTTAATATAAATTACAATAAATAGGAGATTCTCCCGTTAAATATTCCCGACCAGATGATGGTGCAACTTAAACATCTATACCCCTTCAAGTGGAGGGAAAATAGACTCAAATATTTGGGGGGTTTTCTCTCCCCAGATGTCCACTTGGTTCCCTTGTTCAGATTGAGGCTGATCTCCAATGTTGGGATAAATTATTTATCTCGTGGATTGGGAGGATAAATTTAATTAAAATGATTGTTTTGCCGAAGTTGCTGTATTTGTTTAAAACACTTTCCTTTGAAATTCCTTACTAGAGAGCTGATTAAACTCCAATCTGCAATCAATGCTTTTACCTGGGCATACAAGAAGTCTAGGCTCGCTGCCGGATATCTCTACCGCCCTACATCTCACAGGGGGTTGGGACTACCTGATCTGTCCCAATATTACCAATCTTGTGCTTTGATTCCCTTGATTGCTGTGGAGGAAAGGACAGGGACTGGATAGTCATTACTCAGGATTCCTTTCCTTCCCTAGACTTATGGAACCTGATTTGGCAGTCACCTACTCAGGCCAAACGGTCTGTAGCAATGTATCCTGTTATGTCGCACGCCTTGGATGTCTGGTCGAGAGTTGGGGGGGGCATTGGTCATGTCCCCATTCCCCTCTCCTCTCTATTTATGGCTCGATACATTTCTGGCCTGGTGCCAGGGTAGGTCCTTTTAAGATTTGGAAACAACTGTGACATCATACGCTTCACTCTTTGGCTCCTAATGGTACTATTCTTCCCTTTGATCACCTGTGTCAAGCTAAATCCCTCCCGCAGACACAGTTTTGGTCCTATAGACAAGTGAAACACTTTGTGGATAACCTATACTCGAAGGGTGCTATTGTGCGGTCACCTACAAAATTCGAATCCCTAGTGGACAAGGGATATTTTGGGATAAAGACGATGTCCAGGTTTTGGTCCTTTCTGCCTCGCCCAAGGACTCAGGCGAAGCCCTTTTATTTGACAGCATGGGAGACTGATTTGGCCATGGTTTTACCAATGGAGAGGTGGAATCAGATTTCCTCTACTCTGTATGTCACAGCACATGACTATGCTTCGAAGGAAGTCAATTTCAAAATTTTGTCACACTGGTACCACACACCGACACGCTTGTCGCAAATCTTCCCGGACACTTCGACCCTCTGTTGGAGATGCCAGTCGGGCCTGGGCACATTCATCCACATATGGTGGTCTTGCCTGAAAGTGCAGGAGTTCTGGCTGGAGGTAAGTCAGTACGTATCGGATATACCGACAACTCCCATTCCTTGTGAACCGTCTGTCTTTCTTGTTGCTGTCTTTCCTGTTTCAACTAAATTGAGCAAATCTCAGTGTGTGCTTTTCCACTTTCTCGCAAATGCAGCAAAACTTACCATTCCACTGTTATGGAGAAACACTAGAGCTCCTTCTTTGGAATTAGAAAGTCGAAGGTTGATAAGTTTCGGCTGCGGAGTGTCTCCATGCAACTGTAACAGGTAGACAGGCAGCATTTGAGGATGTATGGTCACCATGGGTCTCCTGGAGGGAGGCTGGACGCCCCTCTTAGGGGGCATGGCTTCTTTGTCCCCTGTTCTGTAGGAGTCATGCACCTGTAGATGGGTTTATTATTCTGATAAATGGTCAACCTACGACTTGACCTCCGCTGTACATATGGGACTCTCTATCCGGGGAAATATTTAGACATTTTCGGCACTGGCTGTTGACCGGTATCATCTGGGGTATTTGCCTTTGCCTTTCCTCTTCCTTCTCCCCACCCTTACCCTTTCACCTCTCTTTCCCCCTTGTACTCCTTCCATTTTATACTTACTTCTGATACCTCTATTTAGATGCACAGGAACCAACAAGAATTTACTGGCTTATTGAATGATAATAGAGGCTCTATCAGAGTTCAGCAGTTAACATGGATAAGTTATATCTATTATCCTTTATTTGTTTGGACTACTTTTAGCTTATATATGTTCTGCTATTCCTTTGGCATGGTTTATGTATGTTCAGCCTTGATTCTGTATAACCTCGATGTATATGCTATGTACCTTTATAACTGTTTTAACCGATTAATAAAGCTTTTGGACAAAAAAAAAATATTCCACTGACCTGCAGCAAGATAGGATGGTCTCCATTGATGGTGCCCACATAGAATGTTGCTGATAAAAGTAAGGACCAGAATCACATTAAATTTACCTTTAAAGGACAGTATCACTTAAAAAAGAAAAATATAATATAATTTTGTACTCCATGTCAACATTACTAAACAGTATTTCAGTGGTTCATGAACCCAAAAATCTGTCATAAATTTGCTCTTTCTATGGATGAGTAGACTGTAATGCATGATCAGCTGACTCTTGTTTGGTTCTGCAAGCTTGTGATAAGAGTAAGGTATCTAACTGAAAAAACTATAGAGTGAGAAAGGGAGGACATTAATCTGATAAGCCTTAAAGGACCAGAAAGTTACTTAAAATACATGAGAGAACAACCATAACATATTTCTCTTTTTATACAATAATGCTATAAAGTAACAGAGATATTTTAAGATGTTATATTTTAAACTGGCACCACCTTATTTTGAAAGTAAAATAGGAAGATCATGTTTGTATAATTTACCAAAATTTACTGGTTTGACCTGATGCTAGACATCATCTATCCCAACTGCATGTTATTCACATGACCTATTTTACACCCCCATACACTTAAAAGCATAGACTTTATCAATAACACAGTGTACTAAATGTGGCCACTCTGATCTATGTTAAATATTGTTGACAGAAACAATACTACTCCTCACCCACAACTCCAAGTAGAAGACATTGCCAATCACTGCATGGCACCCAAAGCATGAGTAGTTAAACAATGAATTACCTATATCTCTGATATACTCCCATTTGAAAAAATAATATGCAGTCACAGAGGCTGCAAAAGAAAAATTGAGATATTATGAGGTATTATTATTCTTTATTTATATAGCGCCAATGTATTCAATATTGCTGTACAATAGGGAACAGACATACAGATATTTTAAAAAGAACAAATGAAACACGGAAAACAAAAGGATCAGAGGGTCCTTCTCATAAGAGCTTACAGTCTAGAGGAAGGCAGGTGGGACACAGAAGGAGTAAGTACTATGGCGTATAAGTTCTTCCTGCCACATGAACTGCTGACCAGTGGGTGGGAG
This sequence comes from Rhinophrynus dorsalis, assembly GCA_037306005.1. Taxonomy (NCBI): domain Eukaryota; kingdom Metazoa; phylum Chordata; class Amphibia; order Anura; family Rhinophrynidae; genus Rhinophrynus; species Rhinophrynus dorsalis. The sequence goes on along the minus strand of CM074719.1, from coordinate 455,900,898 downwards.
AAAGGACTGCTTTTGAGTGTAGTGGTCCAGGAAAGCAGTGGTTCTGTTTGGGAGAAAAAGACTGTGAACAATGTCGTGATGGGGCTGTAGGTGGTAGAGTGATTTTAGAAGAGAATGTGAGCAGACGTTTGCAGGCTGTTGGTTTGGCCTAGCTCATAATGGTTATGTAGGTAATTAATAGGATTCCCTGAAGAGGTGAGTTTTCAGGGAGCTTCTTTAGATCTGAAGGCTGGGAGAGAGTCTGATGGGAAAGGGGAGGGAATTCCAGAGTTTAGGTGCAGCATGGAAGAAATTTTGGAGGGGGAGTGGGAGGATGTAATAAGAGCTGTAGAGAGGAGAAGGTCATGTGCAGAGTGAAGATGGCAAGTGGGAGTGCATTTGGGAATGAGAGATGGAATGTAGGGGGTGCAGTGTTAGTAAGAGCTCTGTAAGTTGGCACCAGTATTTTGAATTTAATTTTATGCTAACGGGAGCCAGTGTAGGGATTGGCAAAAGGAGTGGTTTTAGAGTAGTGATGAGTGAGGTGGATTAGTCTGGCAGCAGAGTTAATTATGGACTGTAGTGGGGTTAGTCGGGTGAAGGAAAGCCAATTACAAGTCGAGAAGCAACATAATGAGTGTTTGGATTAGAATTTTAGTAGTATCTTGGGTGAGAAAAGGTTGCATACTGGAGATGTTACAGGAGGTGATTGAGAAAAATAAAAAAAATTCCAAAATGGGTCTTTAAATCCCTTGAATGCTACAGAGGTCTCCACTGGGAATCACTGCATTTGGAGACATTTATAGCAAAATTTGAATAAATTTTTATTTGTATATTATTGTGCAGTTGGTTTACTTCAAAATTCCTCTTCTTTTCTTTTGTGTATTTATGGCCTAAAAGTTACAATAAAGCCTTGACCCACATGTTCTCAATCACACATAGGCATCTAGCATTAAGGAACACCCAGAAAACTTCTTAATCAAGAAAGATATTTTCTCCTCTTTGTTCTCAGTATTATAATTGAACACTTTTTTTAAGTATATTCCAGAATAATTGTTCCACCAATAGCAATTAACTAATCCTAATGGTTTACCTGGAAATCATACAACACTCTCTCATTGAGCTTGTTTCACTAATAAATATGAATGTGTGCATTGTCCTTGAAAAAATATTTCTGGATACAGTTAGTATAGTTGTTTTCTCTCACTAAATATTCAGTTCTATGTTTTCCAGTGAGCTGAAAGTTACTGGAGCCCTGGATACTGCAAGTGGCAGCCTGCTCTGAATTTGGAAATAGACTACATTGTTGTTGGTTTCCAGTGATAACATCTAGAGATGGCATTAAAGGCAGTAGATATATGTGCAATTTTACCATTTATTTTACTGTATTTGTCTAACAGGTAAAGGCAGGATTTTTTTTTTTTTTTTACAGTATGGACAGAAATTATGTGGAACCCTTTAACACAGGAAGTTGTTTGCAATTACTATACTCTCTATTTGTTGAGCTCATTTTTTCACCCAAACTATTTTCAATTGATATGCGCTAGAGTCGCACTGGGGGGTTTGGATAACTCCCCTGTGGGCAAGAAATGGAATTTCTTCTGGGATCGCTATACGTTCCAGTGTACAGGACCAATGGTGAAGGACTAGAGAAAGTGTAGAGGTGATAACAGTCCTGGAGTTTATACCGGGGGAGCTGTTTAACTGAGAGGCAGTCCTAATTTCTCATACATGTGAGTGCAGTGTTTACTGAACACAGGCTGCAGATTAATTGAATTTGATACTACTACACTCAGATTCTATCTGCAACCTAATCAACAGCTGTGAAGACTCTTCTTTATGTATCAGAACTTGCTTTCCATTCCCATTTCGACCTCAGATGAACTGTCTGTGAGATCTATTTTGTTGGTCAATTGATATCTATTGTTTTTATTGTTTGGCGCTACCACCTTTTGGTGGTGTCATACAGAGGGAGATTTTATATATATATATATATATATATATATATATATATATATATATATATATATATATATATATATATATATATATATATATATATGAGGATTTTAGTCTTATCTGTTAAATCCTTTTCTCTTAGTCCATACAGGTTACTGGTAACTCTGGGAGGCGATCCGCCCCTTTAAGTAGGCAGGAACATTTCTCTAAATGTATGCAGGGGGTGGAGCCTCCCCTCCCTCCTCAGCTGCATCCCAGCCAGCTAGCTCCAGAATGATTTGAGACACTAGTAACTGACCAGAAATAGGAGAGAGGAAGACTCCTGTGAGCATGCCCCGAAGGACTCCCACATAATGCCACAGGAGAGCCAAGCATGGTCTCTTGACAGGGTGGGAGACCAGTAACCTGTATGGACTAAGAGAAAAGGATTTAACAGGTAAGACTAAAATCCTCTTTTCTCTGTCGTCCAATACAGGTTACTGGTAACTCTGTGATGTCCAACCATTGAGTTTCCCAGAGGCGAGAAGAAGGCAAGGACCAGGCGCAAGGCCCCCAAGTCATCAGGACCTCTATGAACCAACCGGTCAGAGATCCCAACAAAACTGAAGTGTCAATGGACACCAAACAGGGGTAAAAACACCCCAGGAACTGTAACACAGCACACTGAACTAGAGCCAACAGGGTTCAACAGTAAGGAAGCACTAAGAACCTCAGAAGAAGCAGATCTTAGACAGGCAAAACTGCCTCCAGGACCTTCCTCCAGAAGCTGGCATCAGCCGAAGCCAGCACATCCACACGGTTGTGCTTCGAAAAGGTGTGCACAGATGACCAAGTGGCCGCCCTGCACAACTGATCAGCAGATGCTTGATTCTTATAGGCCCAAGAGGCCCCAATGGACCTGTTGGAATGAGCTGTGACCCAAAAGGGATCATGTTTATTCCTCAATTCATAGGCCCTACAAATAGTGGACTTGATCAGGCCACTTGATAAGAATCAGGCCTCTGCTGATCGAAGCATTACAGTGTTGATGTACTGGCATCGGCTGACGCCAGCTTTGGGAGGAAAATCCTGGAGGCAGTTTTGCTGTCTAGGATTTTCTTTGGTTCTTGGTGTTTCCTTCATTTTTGAGCCCTTTTGGCTCTAGTTCAATGTGCTATGTAACAGTTGGGGTGTTGTTACCCATGGTCAGTGTCCGTTGACACTTCATTGTTTTGTTGGGCTATCTCTGATTGATGGTTCATATCTGCTCTGGTGACTTTGGGGGCCTTGCGCCTGGTCCTTGCCTTACTTCCCGCCTCTGGGAAACTCAATGGCTGGACATCCCAGAGTTACCAGTAACCTGTATTGGATGACAGAGAAAAAAGGATTTTAGTCTTACCTGTTAAATCGTTTTCTCTTAGTCCATACAAGTTACTGGTCCCCCACCCTGTCAAGGGACAATGCTTGGCTCTCCTGTGGCAGACCGTGGGGGTCCTTTGGGGTCATGCTCACTGGAGTCTTCTTTCCCTTCTACTGTCTAGTCAATAGTAAGTGTCTCAAATCATTCTGGATCTGGCTGGCTAGCTGCAGCCAAGGAGGGAAGGTAGGCTCCACCCCCTGCATAGAATTGTTCCTGCCTACTTAAAGGGGCAGATCGCCTACACAGAGTTACCAGTGACCTGTATGGACTAAGAGAAAAGGATTTAACAGGTAAGATTAAAATCCTATTTTACCAGGGTGCATGATTGTGATGAGCACATCTATTCACCACACCCACCACCAATGCATGGTGAGAGCAATTTGAAAAACTCTTGCGCAAGTTCATGATTTAGTTACCAGTTTATATAATGCTTTAATGACTGATCTGTTTACTACATTGGGTGGTTTATTTACTGTTTTATATGTCTTTACACTGTCCTGTGTATTTAACTTTGTGTGATTGTATGTTATAGTCTAAGGGCATCTTGTATACTTGGCAGCATAGTTGGGCTAGGAATGTTGTGCAAGTGGTGTTGCGGCTATGGGTTAAGCTAATCTATAGCACGCTTGCAGCATATGGGGTGTAGAAGTGCTGCAGCATGTTCATACAAAAATGCTGCGAAAACTGTTGCAACATGTGGCATTCACATGAAATGACAAGTCCCAGTGTCAAAGCCAACCTCTGCAACTGTGGCTCACATGCACATTCTGTCCTGCCGCAGTTTCTTGATCCTGTGCTCTTGTTTGTTTACCAGTTCATAAACTTGACATCACTGTGCACTAGGTATGCCATGAAACATCTGACATCCAAACACACACCTTCTGATTCAAGTGACCTGAGTCAGCAAAAGGGCAAGCTGGCACTGTTCTCTTAATTTTCTGATTTTATTTTTATGCTTACACTAGCAAAAGGGGCACGGCGTTGCCCGTAGGGATTACGTTGTTTGAGTGGTTTAGGGTCTGTTTGCAGGAGTGAAAGGGTTAAGTGTAGACATGTTTTGCAGAAGGGGGAGAGAGAGAGGCATATGATGGAGAAAGGGGGGAGAGAGAGAGACATGATGGAGAAGAACACAGACATTGAAGGTGGGAGAGAGAGAGAGACATGTCGGCAAAGGCAGAGAGAGAGAGACATGTCGGCAAAGGGGGAGAGAGAGACTTGTGCAAAGGGGGGGAGAGACATGTGGGCGAAGGGGGAGAGAGAGAGAGAGAGATATGTGTGCAAAGGGGGGAGAGAGTCATGTGGGCGAAGGGGGATAGAGAGAGACATGTCGACAAAGGGAGGGAGAGACAGAGAAAGAGAGACATGTTGGCGAAGGTGGGGAGAGACTTGTCGGCGAAGGAGAGGAGAGAGACACACAGAGGCATATGATGAAGAAAGGGGAGAGAGACACACATACACACAGAGGCATATGATGGAGAAGGGGAGAGAGACACACACACAGACGCATATTATGGAGAAGGGGAGAGAGAGACACACACAGAGGCATATGATGGAGAAGGGGGAGAGAGAGACACACACACAGAGGCATATGATGGAGAAGGGGGAGAGAGAGACACACATACACACGCAGAGGCATATGATGGAGAAGGGGGAGAGAGAGACACACACACAGAGGCATATGATGGAGAAGGGGGAGAGAGAGACACACATACACACGCAGAGGCATATGATGGAGAAGGGGGAGAGAGACACACACATACACACAGAGGCATATGATGGAGAAGGGAGAGAGAGAGACACACACACACACACACACACACACACACACAGGCAAATGATGGAGAAGGGGGGAGACACTCACACAGGCATATGATGGAGAAAGGGGAGAGAGAGACACACACAGAGGCATATGATGGAGAAGGGGGGAGAGAGAGACACACACAGAGGCATATGTTGGTGAAGGTGGAGAGAGCGAGAGACACACACAGTGGCATATGATGGAGAAGGGGGAGAGACACAGAGGCATATGATGGAGAAGGGGGAGAGAGACACACACAGAGGCATATGATGGAGAAGGGGTGAGAGAGAGACACACACACACACACACACACAGACATATGATGGAGAAGGGGGGAGAGAGACACATACACGCACAGAGGCATAAGATGGAGAAGGGGAGAGAGAGATAGACACACACACAGAGGCATATGATGGAGAAGGGGGAGAGAGACACACACACACAGAGGCATATGATGGAGAAGGGGGAGAGAGACACACACACACAGAGGCATATGATGGAGAAGTGGGGGGGAGACACACACACAGAGGCATATGATGGAGAAGGGGGGAGAGACACACACACACACAGGGGCATGTAATGGAGAAGGGGGAGAGACACACACAGAGGCATATGATGGAGAAGGGGGGAGATAGAGACACACACACACAGAGGCATATGATTGAGAAGGGGAGAGAGAGACAGAGGCATATGATGGAGAAGGGGAGAGAGAGAGACACACACACGCATAGAGACATATGATAGAGTAGGGGGGAGAGACACACACAGAGGCATATGATGGAGAAGGGGGGGAGAGAGACACATACATACATAGAGACATATGATAGAGTGGGGGGAGAGACACACACAGAGGCATATGATGGAGAAGGGGGGAGACACACACATAGGGGCATGTGATGGAGAAGGGGGAGAGAGACACACACATAAGGGCATGTGATGGAGAAGGGGAGAGAGACACACACATAGGGGCATGTGATGGAGAAGGGGGAGAGAGACACACATATAGGGGCATATGATGAAGAAGGGTGTGAGAGATGCAGAGGCACATGATCCCTGGTGGCAGCAGGGAGGCAGAGAGCCAGAGAAATATGGCCCCACCATTACAATATCATCCCTGCAGCCAGAGAAGGTGATTATCCCAGTTAAGCCCCTGAGTAGGGCTACTCACATCCAGTGCAAAAACTTGAAGTGTAAACATGCTAGTGGGCACTGTAATAGCATACCTGGTAATGTTGTCTTGTGGAGTCCGAAGGGACTTCTGTGGTGCTGGTCGGGGGGTAAATAAAAGAGGAGAGTCACGGTTAAAAGGGTCGGGGCTTAATTGGGAGTGGGGGCGGGGGTTAATCGGGAGTGGGGGCAGGGCTTAACGGAAGTCAAGTGTGTGGTTATTTTTTCCGAACCCAAGGGATAGTAAGTAAAAGTTGCGTCCGGGCAATAAACGTTTCAGTGCTAGAGGTGTACATACCGCAATGCATTGAACATCCCTCTAGCACTGAAAGGGTTAAAAGTGACATAAGTGGGGCAGTGTAAGGGTTAAGTCAGATGCTCCTTATGAACTTACCTATGGATATGAATGGAATGAAAAGGTATTAGAATGGGAGGTTTTGCAGAAGCAAAGCAGATCTCCTAGGATGGGACAGAGAGACATGTGGTTTTCCAGCTGCTGGACAACAATTAGACATGCCGGCAGTGTTGCTGGAGAATGGTATCGGCCTTCGGCCCCTGGCAACCCCTGTGAAAATGTCACCCCTGTGTTATGTAGCTGGGGGCCACATCCTTGCAGTGATTTTCACAGGAGTAGCCAGGGGCCTTCGGCAACTCCTTTGAAAATCACGCCCCAGTGCTATGTGTGAGGAAACATGAATGTCTCCTCAGTACTGCTTGGCTGCCTGCCAAGATTCTCCTTCTAGTACCATGCCCCTGGGTGTGTTCAGTGCCGGAGAATCTTGGCTGCCTGCTCAGATTCTCCTTTTAGTAATATAGATATATATATATATATATATATACTAGCAATGTGGGACAGCATTGCCTGTCAGGATATATAGGGAATTAATGTGTACACACATGGATGCAAGACAAACACGCAGAGAGACACACACGCAAATGCACACGCATTCACTGAGATGCATAAAGATCGACACAGTCATACATACATGCAATGCACAACATGCAGACACATAGAGTGTGATACAGACATGCAACACACACAGTGAGGAACACACAGGCACACACAGAGACACACATGCACACACAGAAGTGAGTCATAAGGGGGTGACTTATGTGTCATTGTTATGAGTTTGTGTTTGTACTTATGCCTCCACTGTGGCATTCATTCATATAGTCGAAATGCATGTGGAAATTGCACATACTATGGTGGAAGGTGGATCGTGCTGGCTCCCAGGGTGTGAGTGAGTGTGTTTGTGTGAGTGAGTGGCATTCATTCATGTAGTTGAAATGCATGTGGGAATTGCAAATACTATGGTAGAAGGTGGATCGTGCTGGCTCCCGGGGTGTGAGTACAAGAGTGAGTGATTGCGTGAGTGTGTGTGATTGCGTGAGAGTGTGTATGAGTGTGAGGTTGTATGAGTGTGAGACTGTATGAGTGTGAGTGAGAGAGTGTGAGTGAGAGAGTAAGTGAGAGAGTGTGTAAGTGAGAGAGTGTGTAAGTGAGTGTGATTGAGTGAGACTGTGTGTGAGTGTGATTGAGAGAGTGAGTGTGTGGGATTGAGAGTGTGAGTGAGAGAATGTGAGTGTGTGAATGATTGTGTGTATGATTGAGTGTGTATGGCTGAGTGTGTGTGAGAGTGTGAGTATGTGATTGAGTGTGTGTGAGTGTTTGTTTTTGTCTGATGTGTTTGTGTCTGGTGTAGGAGCGAGTGGCAGCCATTTTGTTTTTTCAGTTACTTAGATAGTGGTGGGCGGGCTGGATAGTGGGGGCAGGCCAACTCCCTGCATGATTTAAATCACTCCCCCATTGAATCACCCAATGGGGGCAGTAACTCCTCCTTACTTAACCCTTTGAGTGCCAGAGGGGTATGCAATGCATTGCTTTGCAATGCGTTGTGTACCCCAGGGGCGTCGTTAGGGGTGGGCTAAGGGGGCTGAAGCCTCGAGTGTGTCAGTGGGCAGCCCTGAATGTCAGACAATCAGCAAACTCACTCCTCCTGCTGTTTATCCTGAGGTTGGCTGGCTGGCTGCTGCCCAGCAACTTGTGGGCATATATAGCTTGGAACAGCAGGATGCTGCCTTACTCTGTTGTCAGCTTCAGCCCACAGCCATCTGCTCCACACTGGCTCTTCTAGCACTTCCTGGTGCTTTGCGATGAAGTCATCAACATGCACCTGAAGTACCAGAGGAGGCAGTGTGGAGCCCATGGCTCTACACTGAAACAGAAAGCAGAATGGGGCAGAGCAGAAGAGAAGGTATGAGGGACAGTATAGATGGGGGAAATATATGGCTACCAGTGGCAGGTAAACAAGGCTGGTGGGTGTCACATTGTATATGTGGAGAATTTGTGGGCTGGCTACCAGAGGGCAGGGGAACAAGGCTGGTGGGGTCACACAGTTTATGTAGGGAATCAGTGGCTACCAGTGGGTATTGGAATAAGGATGGTGGTGGTCATATAGTGTATGTGTAGAATCTGTGGCTACCAGTGGACAGGTTAATAAGGCTGGGGGAGGTCACATAGTGTATGTAAGGAATCTGTGGCTACCAGTGGGGAGGGAAGCAAGGCTAGGGGGCTTATATAGTGTATGTAGAGAATCTGTGGCTACCAGTGGTTAGGGGAATAAGGTTGTTGGGGGGGGTCACATAAGGTATGTATGGAATCTGTGGCTATCAGTGGGCAGGGGAAAAATGCAGTTGGGAATCACATAGTGTATGTGAGAAATCTGTGGATACCAGTGGGCGGGGGGGCACATGCAGTGTATGTGGGGAATCTGTGTCTTCCAGTGGGCAGGAGAACAAGGCTGGTGGGGATGCACAATGTATGGGCACAATGTATGAGAGGAATCTGTGGCGACCAGTAGGCAGTTGTAGAAGGCTGGTGGGGTAACACAGTGTATTTGGGGAATCTGGGCAGAGAAACATGGTTGTGGCTACCAGTGGCCAGTGGAACAAGGCTGTGGTATCATGAAGTTTATGTGCGTTGTTCTGTGGCTACCAGCGGCCAATGGAAAAATGACGGCAATCAGATAGTGTATGATTGGCTACAAGTAACCAGTGGAACAATGTATGTATGGTTCTATGGATACCAGTTGCCAGTAGAAGAAGACTGAGATATCAGTTCATGTGTGGGCCTCGTGCTACCGGTGGCAAACCACTGGAGTATCAGACAGTGGATGTGTAGCTAATAAGGGCTAGAAGCGCAAGGTTATCAGGCAGTGTATCAGGGCTTCTATGGCTACCAGTGGGCAATGGAACAATGCTGGGTATAAGCATACCACCCAAGTGTCCCTCTTCGAGCCCCAAATCCTTCTGTCTCTCTTTCACACCCTGGTGTCCCTCTTTTTAGGACATCAGACTGTGTGGTGGGTATATAAGTGTATCACATTGCTCCACAGCAATAAAACTCACATTAATGTTTGTTTAAACATCGTTATATTTGTTTATACATTATCTGTGTAAATAAAATACTTTGGTGTTGCTCTTGATAATTTATTCAGTTACATCAATGGCTCATGTGTATTAAAGCAACCTGGTTTTATTCTGGAGTAAACCAACTGCACAATAGGGGACAAATAAAAGTTCTTAAAATCCACTGCCCTTGAATAGAGTTTTTAACCTCTTGAATGCTAGAGAGGTCTCCAATGCATTGCTTTGCAATGTATTGAAGACCGCTCTAGCATTCAAGAAGTTAAAACCCCTATTTAATGTAACAGGAATTTTGATTTGTTCCCTGTGGTACAGTTGGTTTACACCACAATAACTTCAGTTAGTTAGAACAAAAAACAATGGCAAGAGTTGAACATAAAATGGCTTACTTCTTAACTCTGTGCATTGCATTATATATAGACTAGTAAAATAAACATATATGTTGTGTAAGGGTAACTCACTCCACACTATAGCGTTATCATCACTGTAACGGGGTTCGAACCTCCCCGGGATGCTCTGCTCTCTCACACCGGACTAGTGAGACCCTGAAGCCGCCTGAGCCTGGTCGAAACCTCGGTCCCCGTATCGCTTCTCCGCCAGAGGTGGGGGTCGCAAGAAGACCCTTGATACCACCACTCAATGAAGACACAAGACACGCTTCTTAGTCAACCAGAGGAACAGTTTATTTTCAGGAAAAACAGTACTTTTATACACAGTTAACTAAGTTAGGATAAATCACTCATATTTTCTTAACAAAAGGCTGAATTCACACAGGTAACCTTGTTAATATGCACACAAAAGAAAGTTGGGACACTTTGGGGACACAATGGGACTTGGGACACATACAATGGGCTGGGGTGATTACCCGGGACAAAGGGCCGTAGACTTGGGGACGCCAGTGTTCGACCTCCGCTTTTAGGTGTTAGCCAATCAGAGGCCATGCCGCGGAGTCCCTGCAGCCAATCCCTGGGCCGCCGACATTTTCCCATGTTAAGTCTATGGAGTCCCTTTAACTCTGCTCGAGGGTCGACGGCCAATCAGGGAGCGAGCGACGGCCCCGTTCTAAGTCAATGGGAAAATCCTCTTTTGGGCTCGATGTTCGAGAGCCAATGAGAACGGGGCCGACCATTCGCCATGTTAAGTCTATGGCGTCCCTTTAAACCCCAGTCCACCAATCAGAGGGCGGCCGACCATTCACCATGTTAATCCTATGGCGTCCCTTTAACTCCTTTTTTCTCAATGGGACGCTGGCCGGCCGCATAGGATCCCATTGCCCCGTGGCTGCCCCGTGTTCCCGTGAATGTCACTCCTTCATGGTTGGTTTCCTGGGCAGATGCTTGGGTATACTCCAGTAACGGGTCCCTACCCGTTACAATCACTACCACTGGTGGCAGGCACTCTGTTGAATTTTGCTGTGGGCTCTAGCCCCAGATCGTTTTGGAACCTAGAAACGCCCCTGGTGTACCCCTCTGGCACTCAAAGGATTAAGCTGAGGTAACATAGCAATATAACACACGGTGGCTCTTCAGTTGAGGCAGCATAGCAATATGCTGAGGGAACAAATAGAAAGTAGTGTTTGAGGCTTGCCATACAGCAAAGCATCTGTCTCCCTTTAAGGAGAAAGGGCGAGAATCAGGAAGTGGAGGGGTAATAGTTGAGACAGTTAGTGAGGTGACTGAAGAGATGAAGAGTTAAATAAAAGAGTTGCTATTAAGTTTATCCCAGAGTTTGTATTTTATGGGAACATTACACTCTTGTACTGAAACAGAGTGTATGGAGGGTTACAGTTATCTGTGGGAGGTGAAACAGTGTGTTTGTGGGGTCATGATCCTGAGTGAGTGTGTGTGGACCAGGAGAAGTTACTGATATCCCTACTTCAGGAGCGAGTGGCAGCTATATTTTTTTTGTCAGTTGGATAGTGGTGGGCGGGCCAACTCCCTGTATAATAAACATGCCCCCATTCAATCACCCAATGGGAGCAGTAAAGTCCCCATTCAATCACCCAATAGGAGTTGTGTCTCCTAATGAGACATAAATTATGTAATGAGGCATTCTGTTCAATGTGTGTTTGTTTTCTGAGGAGACATAAATTATGTTCTGTGTGTGAGGTACCATAAATTATGAAATGAGGCTTATTCTTTTATATATATATATATATATATATATATATATATATATATATATAGATAGATATACAATGTGCGCGATCTCTACTTCATCACCTCTTTGTCACACCTTAAAGGGATAGTAATACCTGGAATTAAGAAGGCTTAATATTGTTCATATGAAAAAAATAAATGAAATGCAGTAAATCCAGTTGCTTAAAGATGTAAATTTTAAGATTTATAAGCTTTTAAAGTCCCCCCCACTCATGTCAGTGCTCTAGCTGACAGATTGATATTCTGGTCATGCGCCTGGATGGCTCTACAACAGAGCTGAACTAGCATTATCTAACATAAATACTTAATTAGAACGGTTTACAAAATATGCCTGGGATGTGTTTACTTGTGCCATTGATTCAGCCTTACATTTTAGTTTCTTGTCCTGTGAGGTGCAGATGGTGTGGAAATATTGAGTGTGTGAGTGTATGTGTCCCCCCCTAAATTAGGGAGATTATCATAGACTATCGACTGCGTTTGTTATATAGTTTATTTTTTGAGCCCATTTGTGTAGCTTGGTCCTATTGCTATATAGAAATAACATTTTCTTTAAACAAGTGTGTTGGGATTGATTAATATGCTGTACTGGTTCTAAAAGCTTTAAGCATTGATATAATTTTGTTTTTTTTGTTTTTTTTATCTATTAGTACAGGGGTCTTGTTTCTGAGCTGCTATAGAGCCAGTGATCACATACTTTTTCCTTACATTTCTGCGCCACTAAGTATATTAATATTTTTAGGCATTTTGTCAAGAGTTAGACTTTCTAATTGATCTCTCAAACAGTTTATAAACAGGCATAGTGGTCCATTTCAGTGATTGAGATTGAATCTTTTCCTTTCAGATAATTTTAAGGCCATCTCATAATCACGCTTACACTCCACTTCATCTGTATCAGAAGAAAGAGAAAACACTGGAGGGATATATTCTACATCATCAATATTTACATCATCAGCATTACCTGCCACATCCTCCCACCTACTTTCATTTTCCTCTATGCTTTTTGAAGTCTCAAACACTTTCTTTTTACTTTCCCCATAGTCAGATTTCCAGACCATTCGCTACTACTTGGACGAGTGTTTTACTTGTAATTTTCACAGTCAGGCACTGCAAATAGTTTAATGTTCTCTTGGATGGCATCCAAAAGATGTTCCCCCAGACAGTAGCAAAATTGTGCTGCAAATGGTCTGCACTTGTGGCTGCAAAATGAATCTTTAGGAGAGAATCCAAGCATCTATCTGCTTGATCCTTAAGAGCCGCAGCATCTGCCATGCAGAGCTGTACTTTTGGCAAAGTGGAGTAGGTGGAGTAGGCCACAGAGTTAAAGCCTCAGATGAAAGAATACAGATTAGAAATGTGCCATTCTTCCAGGATAACCTGGTCTAACGAATGAAGAGGAGGAAAAATGAGTACCACCATTTTACATCTCTGGAAGATGTCCAGAGAAAAGGAGCCAGAGGTTTCAGAGACCTGAAGTGTTTCCAAGATGCCCTGATAAGTCCCTCAGCCAAGGGGCAAGGGTCCTCCTCCTAGACATCCCCCAATGACAGGGAAGAATCTAATTCAGCTCTTTAAGTCTCACCTTTCTCAACAAAAAAAGTCCTCAACAAAATAAGACTGACCCCCCAAAATGGGACTTAAGTGACTAACGGGGAATAGGGTATGCACCAGTCCATGAGTTTAGGATCCTTTAAACAGATGAGCAGATAGAAAAGACTGAAGGGATAAGATTGTTACGCCAAACTGAGCACTGGAGGTGGAGTGGAGGCCACAGTGCAAGTGGAGCATAAGGTACCAGAATACTCCCCTAGGAAGTCCGATCTGGAATGAGGAGCAATGGAGCAGAAAAGCAAGAGAAAAGTACTCAGAAACCCCTCTGAATGCAAGACAGACAGGAAGTGAGAGACCAGCATCTGTGTAGCATATACAATCGCAAAGAAACATATCTACTGAAAAACCACCCCTTTCCACCCTAGAAAGCCTGAAAAACAAGGGATTCTGGGGATGGTACTTTTGATATGCATGCAAGCAAACTGTCTCTCTCCAGTAACTAGAAAATGGCACCTCCATAAAATATGAAGAGCAGGTCACCCGATCTAATTCGAGCCCACTCTGACTCACAGGTGATAAACCAGGGTAGAGATACACAAGTATAGTGTGTGAAATCAAAGATGGTCACTGTGACGGAACCTTCCATCACTGGGGCTGAGGGCCAGCCTCCTGCCCACAGACTATGGGTCTGGCCCTGGAAGAGGGTATAGCCTCCCCCTAATACTAATCACTGCCCCATTTGCCCTTGTCATGGATGTCTCCGTGCCCTAGGCTCCTGGGACACAGCCCCCCCCCCCCCCACACACACACACAGACTACCCAGCTATAAGAGCTGTCACAGGAACAGGGTAGTGTATTTGTTGAGAGAATTATGCTCCGGTCTGATGTTTTGTCATTTAATTATGTAGTGATGCAATTACAAGTGATGTAATCATGTCTGCTGTTTACAGTCCTTTGTCCCCCTGTTGAGGCTCCCATTGTACAACTTGTGCATTGTTCCCATTGTACCTCTTTGTATTATGTGCCCCTCCACCACCGCCCCCATTGTCTTCCTATTGCATTCCAATATGTGTGGATAACTCGTTATGTGTGTATATAAACCCTGTGTGTTCTATAATAAATGATCTCTTGTGTTACCCCTACAGTGGTGTTGCCTAGTGCTTGGTGTAAGTTTGCTGTATCCAGAGTTTTTGTTCTACTCCTACACTTGTCTTAGCTGGTGCTTGGGGTAAGCCTGCTGTATCCAGAGTTCTTGTTCTACTCCTACACTGGTCTTAGCTGGTGTTTGGGGGTAGATTGCTGTATCCAGAGCGCTTCCACCCTACACTGAGTCTTGCCTAAGTGACTGGATCTATAATCCTGGTTCCTGGCTGGTGGAATTCGTGAGTGTCGTCCTGGGCTACGGAAGCACAGTTTTGGCAGAGCTACTCAGTCTGAGTATGGGTATACATTACAGCCACCATACAGGCAGCTGGTCTTAAAAGGGCCCTGTGAAGTTTTCAGTCAAGTAAAGAGAAACATAAAATAAAAGTCAGAAATGAAATCAAAAGTGAGCAAATCCATAAGAAAGCCCACCATACTTAAGCATATGTCTCCATAGGGAGGAAGTGTGCCCCAAACCTTTTTAAACATAAGAAACAGATGGGGTTAACAGGCCTTTCAGTAAAAGCAGTCAGGATAGACACACATGTTGTACAATAAAATAAGGGAATAGAGATCATCACAGGCAGAACACAACAGTTCAGTGGGTGCCAGTAGAATAGGGACATAAAACAAACATAGCACTCAAGAGGTTAACTCACCTGCAACTTCAGTCTCTCACAGTAAAATAGTGAAGAGCTTCAGAGAATTTCAACAGTGAGGTAAAGACTAGATTTTCAAGGCAACTTCCACAGGTTTAAGGTTCTGAAAATGAACATGTGAACTGGGCAATCCATCAAAAAGGAAGCCAGTTAATACAAGCCTGCCTAATGGGGGATTATACAGGTCATTATACTAAGAATTAAAATTAGAAAAGAAGTGAGTAGTGCCCATGCATCCTTCTTCTGTGGGAGGTCACTGAAAACTGAATGTAGTAGGCAGGGGGAAAAGTGAAGGGAAAATAGGAGTGTCCGCATGAGAGACCTTGTTTTTAGAAGTGTCCTGCTGTCCTGGAAGAGGGGACTTTACCCCATGGTTATTAAAAACAAAACAAAACACAGCTTTTATCCTCCCTTTCACAGTAACGTTGCATCACTGATTACTGTATATTCTGCTTGGTCTCTCCTTGTGAATGGGTGCTACCTGCTGGAAGCTTTGCAAACAATGTATGCTGAAATATAAATTTGACTTAACCTTTTGATTTGTCCACTGCAAATTTCAATTGTGTGTAATTAAAATGGACCTGTCATCATAAGTTTAGATAATTTTTAAAGAGCATTAAAAACAACCTTTATGTGGTGCTAGTCATCTGCCTCTAATATTATAAAAATGTCTCAAAAATATTTTATTTATGGAAAAATGTGGAGTACAACATATGGGAAGATTTTAATTCTCTGTTAAACTTGACTTAGCATGATAGGTTCACTTTAACAAAAGTATCATAGCCGGAGCGAGTCCCTGGTAACCAGAGGTGCTCAGGTCCTGTTGCAGTGCTTCACATAGCTCACTCCAAAGCTGCTCTGGTCCCACCTCTGTATCCAGTGCTCACTACAATGATGTTATGTTCCAGTACACGGTCTGTCAGATGAATGCAACACTGGCCACCGAGGCAGGATCGATTACCCCCAGGGAGAGGGAGAGGTGTGAGTCACAGCAGTGGGACTGCCGCATCCCTGGTTACCAGGGACAAGCAAGGCTAATTTTATTTGTCCAAAAGTGTTGCACCTATATTAGGGGCATATGGACTCATTGCTGTAGTTCTGCAGGGGGAACATCCATGTTCCCACTACACACTTTGAAGAGGCATATATTTGCGTAGGCCGATAGCTGTGAGAAATCCCACCACTGTCTGTATGAATTACTATAGTTTGCAAAACAGGACACGTTTTACACTTTGAGTGCTAAGTATGTGCAGCACATTGCTTTGCAATGTGTTGCTCACCCTTCTGGTATTCAAAGAGTTAAAATATATTACATACCTCTAAACAGAGTCTGATGTAGGATCCATAGAGGTGTGCAAAGCATTGATTTGCACTGTTTTGCTCACCCCCAGCCCCCAAAAAAGCCATGTATTTAAATAAAAAGTGTGAAACATTTGCATTGCAGATATAAGTTCTTCCTTTCCAATCTTTTCCTTAGGAAGGATAGTGGTAAGTTGAACCACCCCTGCTTTTCTGATAAAATACAGTCAGAGCAGAGGGAGTAGCCCTGAAGACTAATGTAATAGTCATTAAAGAGTACCCAAAAAACAAAGGAAAAAGTATAGGCAATCTGACTAATAATGCACCGCAAGAATTTGTAAAGTCAAAATAACCCTCTTACAACCAATTTGTAAAGTCAAAATATTTAACCCTCTTAGATCTGTAAAGTCAATATTTTTAACCCTCTTAGAACCAAAGAAGTTTGCAACACATTGGAAAGCAATGCACAACACATCCCTCTAGCCCATAAAGGGTTAATATTATCATGTGTAGAGTTTGAAATCCTGGGTTCTGCTAACAACTGTCATGTCTGCTGCCATGGTCATAACATCCAAAACCAATTAAAGATTTTAGGTAACATAGAATTTGACGGCAGATAAGAACCATTCGGCCCATCTAGTATGCCCATTTTCCTACAGTAAAAACCTCAAACCTTTTTTGGTCCTTGATCTTTTCTTACCTTAACATTCAAATTTACTAATCCCCAACTTGTACAACTTACACAAAAAAAATTAAATGTGCAAATCACATCTCTCAAACCTTTATGGTTTGAGAGAAAATAAATTTCAAAGTCTCCCCCTCCCTCCCCTTTCCCTGACATCAGCATCTAGCTGACTGCCGGGGAATCTGATCCTGGGGTAATCCCACGGCTCTGCAGCAGAGCAGAGATCGCATTAATGCAGAAAAAATCCTTCACTGAAATAGTCTTGTACGTGTGCTTGGTTTCCAAGGACACGTACAAGACCGTTTCAGTGAATGATTTTTTCTTCATTAATGTGATCTCGGCTCTGCTGCAGAGCCGCAGGATGGTCATACGACAGACTATCCCTGCAGTCAGCTAGAACGCTGATCGCAGGGAAATGGGAGGGAGACTTTGAAATTGATTTTCTCTCAAACATTTATGCGATTGGGGTATTTAATTTCTTTCTGTAAGTTGTACAAGTTAGGGATTAGTACATTTGAAGTATTACTATCCCTTTAACAGGGCTCAAATTTTCAAGTCCTGAGCTACTAGCCAGGCCTGAAAAGTTACTCGCCACTGGTTTCCATGCCTAGCCCCACCCATATCCCCACCTTTAACCCCACCCATATCTCCTCCTCCTCAATGTCAATGTTTCAAAATGTGGCTGGCTTTACCCCATCACTGCTCCTGTTACCTCCCAGCACATCAACAGCTGGAAGCCTCAGGCTGCCCACACCAGGGTAAAACCTCTGCTTACCTAGTAACGTGATTTGCTACTCCCAGTCTTGGAAAGCTCCTTAGCCCACATCGTATCACTGGGTGGGTGGATCTTACTGCAGATAGGAGGCAGGGAAATGGCATCCCAAAACACCTCGTGCCTGGTGACTGCAGAGTACCCATACTCTTGTCAGTTCCCTGCAGAACATCACTCCTATACACCTCCCAACAGCTACCTGCAGGGCATTGATCCAATAAACTTCTCAAGAGGTATTGGCTAACCATAGCCAGTAACTGCAAGAAACCAGCCCTGAAATGGCCAGATGTCTTGGCCCAACTCAACCACATATATTAGACAGAATGTTTATTAACCCTTTGAGTGCCAGAGATGTATTCAACGCATTGCAGTAATGCACTGGATACCTCTCTGGCAGTCAAAGGGTAGTCGCTAACCTCACTGATATATGCTGTACTGGATCTGCCCCTGTTCTGTTACTTATCCCACACCTCCTGAGCTACACTGTCTGCTGGTATTATATTTTATATGCAAGTTTTCACCCTTTGAGTGCCAGAGAGGTATCCAAGGCATTCCAGCAATGCTTTGGATACTTACACGGCACTTAAAGGGTTAATAGACATTCTGATAAGCTGGGCCAAAACATCTGGCCATTTCAGAGCTGTTTTTTTTTCAATTACTAAAAAAGGGAGCCCCATTGAAATAGGCCATAGGTAAAACATAGTCTGATACAAACTCACTTACAAGCACCTGATGTGGGTGGCTACAAGAATGTGCCGGATGACAAGATTGGAGAATTATAGCAAAGAGAACCACAAATGAAAGCAGGCAGTTGCAGGATTGTACCTGGGAGACCCAATGAAGGTAAAGAGATGTACAAAAGGGACACAGGGTGTGGATATGAGGGG
The DNA here is from genome assembly GCA_037306005.1 of Rhinophrynus dorsalis. Lineage (NCBI taxonomy): Eukaryota > Metazoa > Chordata > Amphibia > Anura > Rhinophrynidae > Rhinophrynus > Rhinophrynus dorsalis. The sequence continues at coordinate 455,882,018 of CM074719.1, read as the reverse complement.
ATGGGATTCTGGAAGGGAAGGAAGGAGACAGGGATTGGGTTGAATGGCAAGAAGCAGAGAAAGGAAAGAAACTAGAAAGAACTGGCTTGGCATTAGGCTGGTGAGTAAGGCAGAGGGGATATAATCTATGGATTAAAATAGAAAGATAAGGAAAACCTCAGCTCACACCCTTACATCCCACTTTATTTGCAGTGTAGGTACAGCCCTGTCATTGCACCACGTTGCCTAGCTCACATAATTATAAGAATTTGTTTCCCCAAGACTTCAGTCCCATTAGTGACAATGAGAAGCAGTACTGTAGCTGCTCACCGAAACCTCAGATGCAGAGCTTAACATGTTAAATGCACCATCTAGGTCACAACTTAAATCAGTGCACACAAAGGAACTGTGTATTTAAATTGTGATCACTGTCTACTCAGAAGTTCGCAAGATTTAAAGACGGAGCTCGTATGTGCATACGGACATAAGTTATTACTTAGTCCTGCATGATTGAGCAGCAGTTAACACATTAATCTCTGCATTTTATGATTCAGTTAACCCCTACTGTAGCGGTTAACCAAATCCTAAAATGCAGAGGTTAATGTGTTAACAGCTGCTCGATCATGCAGGACTAAGTCATAACTTATATCCGTATGCACGTAAGAGCTCCGTCATTAAATCTTGTGCACTTCCAAGTAGACAGTGAACACAATTTAAAGATACAGTTCTTATGTGTGAACTGCAGCTTCAAGTTTCAAAAGAGGGATTGGAGACACTGGGGGTAAACATGATACATTTTACCTAAGATCTTCATGTGGGGCTGTATTGAGAGGCAGAGTTCTGCAGGTATGGCATTTGAGAGCAAGGCAAAATCATGCAGTGGTCTTTATTCTCACATTGCTTCCAAGGCAGAGTAAGCGTAACTGCGAATTACAGGGGTAGGACGGCCACAATTTCTTGAAAATCTCAGAATGGCTGGCAGCCTCACGTTAAAATCCCCTATGCAGGCTTCAATTTCCACTCGCCCTCACTCAATTTTCCTCGCCAAATGCGAGGAGGCGAGTGGAAATTTGGAGCCCTGCCTTTAAATTCTATCACTGTATTACCTTCTAAGACTTCTGCTGGTAGGCTATTCCACTTATCTACTACCCTTTCTTACATTACAGTAAATGGTGGTTATTATTAGGAGATGCTAATTTTCCTTGGATTGTCAGCACTTGGGTTATGAATCATGACGCAACAGTTTCCTGGAGCTGCAAACTAATTACTTTTATCCACTTTATCTTTCTCAGTCATGTGTAGACCTTTTGAGATTCTCCAGTAGAAAAATGCACCTTGGATTTGTGTTGGCTCAATTCAAACATCTGCATGAACATTATAGAGACCACATTTCTCCATCCTGGAGAGAAAAAACAAACAAAAAAAAGAAGAGAAAAGCTGTGTGTGCCCCAACGTGTGGTTACTCGCAGGAGCATGTCCATAGACAAACCTAGGTCACAAAGAAGCCAGTCATGCATCATCATGTAGACAGGGAGCCTGAGAGCCCATCAAACAAAGGCAATGTCTTTTGCTTTGGGCAGCAGCAGCAGGGGGCTCCATCTCTCTGGCATTCAAGGGGTTAAAAAAAAGCTTCTCTTGGTGTTCTGTGTGTGTCTCTTAGTTTCACATGCCTATTTTGTTTATAGGCTTTTATAAGCTAATGAAAAAAGAAATAAAAATGACAAATACAAAGGAAACAAAATATTCCTTCAGTCACATTGGATTCAGCCATTAACAACTTTACAATAACATTTTTATTAATATTTACATTTGTGCAAAGTTACACACAAAAAATATAGCAGAGACAGTTTACAAGCTGCTCACCTTAACATTTTATAGACTGCACTGAATAAAATACATTTTATAAGTAGGACAAATCTGAAAAACAGACCCAAAAGGGTGACTTTTTTTAGTAGTATATTATTTTTGATAATATGGAGTGACATGGTCACAAACAAAACTACAGATTTAACAAATATTCACTGTGGTCAGCAAATCAAATAGAAGGAACACTAACAGCTAAAATAAAATGTGTTCATGTACCTTTAAACTGGACCTGATCCCTTGATTCAAGTGTGCATATTTGAAAATCTCATTAAAAACTGCCTTTGTCATGTTAGCGAGAACACAAGCAATGTTTACTTACATCCATACTTGGTACCATATGCTAATGTACACTAATTGTGGTACCCATTCAGTACTACTGACATTTCATAAAACAATTAACCTTTCCAGTAACATTTCATAAGCCAATGGTGGTTTGCAGTGTTGTTTCATACTCTGTGCTGCACCAGGAGACAGAGGGCTCGATTCTATTACCAGCGCTAAGAAAAACAGGCGCTGTGTTTTTTTAAGTTGAGTTTTGGTATCCTATTACCTGACTTGTGAAAACAAAATCAGCGGTAATTACACATACTGCCAGTCAAAAAAAGCCCATAGGAAACAATTAAAAACAATGTGCAAGTAGTATCCTATTACCCACGCTTGCTATTACTGCCTGTTTTGTTTATACAATTTAAGTTGGAAATTCTGCGCCTCAGAGGTTGAGGCGTAGAAGCCACAACAGTTTCAAAACCATGTTATAATATATAACAAAAAGAAAAACAAAAAGGAGGTGCCCCAATAATGCAACTCTATTAAAACTGTTCAGTTTTAATAAAGAATAAAAGTAGTAGATCTACTCACAGATTGCTGTTGTCAGTCAGATGTTATTACCAAGACTGACTCCTTTTTATAATAGTTTCACGTATTGTTATGTAAATTGGGTCACACTTATTCAGTAACCTTCCTCACAACAGTAAAGGAGGGGTTAGTCTCACTTCTTACTGTAGCATTAACACATCAAATGGGTTTAGCCAACAAATAGTAGGAGTGAGAGGTCTTTCACACTTAGCACAGCAAGTTATACATTGTTGCAAGGGATCACTGTGACACATAAAAAGTCTGTATTTTGCAGTAAAATTGGAGAATAAACAATGTTGAATGGGAGCAATATTATTCAAATTAAAATGGGCGCACTCTAAGTTGAATTTTAAAGAGGAAGGGTTAAAATTTGAATGTGAATCATATTTGTCTAATTATAGCGGTGAAAGAAAGCATTGTAAGTTGAATTTTAAAAGGGGGAGGTTAAAATGTCAAAGTGGGGCACTCTATGCCGGATTTTGATAATGTGGGGAACACATCTAACACTGAACTTGATCTTTCTGTCGTCAAATGTACAGCTATTTCCTTGGACTTTTACATTTTGCACATTTTTTTTTTGTTTTTAGACGGAAGTTGAATAAAAGCAGAACGAGCCAATTTTGTTAGTACTCTGAAATGTGCTGTCTACGCCAGTTTTGTTTTACTGTGGTTCTGCAATAGAATACCAATGTAACACGTTTGCAAAATTCACGTAGCTTGTTTTTCTTGTAACGCCAGTTTTAGCGCTGGTAATCGAATCGAGCCCTTACTTTCCCTGAAATAACAGTATAAATATCTCCAAAACTATATATCTGCTGGACTTTTGATTAACATGACACACAGGCAATTTTTTTTTTAAGTTTTCAAATATGTTCATATTTAAAAAAAACTCAAGGTGACAGGTACAGCATCTAAAAATTATCTTTGATACCCAAATTATAATACTAAACATAAATGAAAATGTAGAGTGTCCTGTTAAGACACAATTTGGTTAATTTTGTTTGTTCAGTTTGTAATCAGATGTACGAGCCAAGGCTTTTTATTTATTGAGGTTAGTACCCACTACTAATATATTCAGAAAATGTACTCTCTTTTCTCAGGTCAGTTACAGACAATGCAACATTATCACTACTCAGGCACATAACAAAACTGCTATTTTATTGGGAGTTAGGGAGCCAATCAAAAGACAAGGGGCTCTATACTATTCCCACTGGTAAAACAGGCAGTAAAGGGGGAAGGGGGGGAGAGAAACCCGCTTTTGTACCAAAGCTATCCTATAGCTGGCCTGGTACATGGAGTATCAAGCGCTGGTGGACAAAACCCACGTTGTGGCCAAACGCTCGTTGCAGATTTTTGTTCCTACAATGCATGCTAAATAGTATGTGTTGTGGGATCATCAAAGAAAAATAGCTAACTCTCGTTGTTTGAGCTCGTTGAGCTCAAAACAGTCACCCTCCCCCCAACTCCAAAACACTAACCCTACACTATCCCTCACATAACACTAAACAATACTACCCCTAACACTATCCTGTCTTCTTTAATCTTCTCTTCATTCTTCTGTAACCTTCGTCTTCGTTCTTCTCTTCTGTGCAATCTATATTTTAAAATGAAATGTCAATGCAAGGTGTAAAAAGGCCCCAAGATATGCCAGACTTAAGCTTTCGAGTGTTAGACAATTACCCCTCAGGAAACCTAAGGGTTAAAAGCAGTCTGGCATAGCTGTTAAAAATAATATTCTGCCACTCTTTTTATTAATATATCAAAGGCCTTCCAAGTTTTAAGCTGGCTCCGAATGCACAGTGAAGCAGCCCCCCCATACCTTTCGGGCCATTGCCAGAGTCAGAATGAGGGAATTTTGAACAGGGACTGGCCAGTCCCTGTTCAAAATGGATTCCAGACTACAATTAGCTGGGATGTGTGCTTATGCACCTCCTAGTCAATCACCTCCTAGTGAGGGGATAACGAAACCTGCTAGAAGTGGATTGGCTGGGAGGTGTGTAAGCACACATCCCAGCCAACTGTAGGCTGGAATCCATTTTGAACAAGGATTCTCCATATAAAAAGCCAGTCTGTTCAAAATTCCCTCATTCTGACTCAGGCAACAGCCCAAAAGATATGGATGGGGGGAGGGGCGGGCTGTTTCACTATGCATTCCTGCCACTGCCCCCAAATGCAGCAGCAGCAGAGCCAGCTTAAATCTTGGAAGGCCTTTGATATATTAAGAAAAAGAATGCCTTACTATTTTTACTTTTTTTTTTTTTAAACATCTTGCACTGATATTTTTTCATTTTAAAATACAGATTGCAAAGAAGAGAGAAGAAAGACGACAAAAGATTACAGAAGAATGAAAACAGAAGAGAGAATATTAAAGGAACAGTAAACTTTTTTTAATGAAAACACATTTTATAGAGCATTTCCTGCTGAATAAAACAAGGGTACTCCCATAGCTGTCAGATGTTCTATTCAAAATGTATAACAGTTCAAATAACCAGGAAGTGAATTTACTGTGTTTACTTCCTGAAAGTTCTAACTGACAGGAAGTGACAGGCAGTATCTATCACATTCTATGGAGAACTGTATGTCTCTGACTTTCCTCTCCATTAGAATCTAACAGGAAATCTAATTAGAATTTGACCACTAGAGGGCATTGCTAATGTAAAAAAACATGGGTTTAAACTGTAATAACTCCGGAAATATAAATCTCTCGGAAGTGGGAGTACCCTTATTTTAATAGGAAAACCCATACAATATATATTTTTTCATAAAAAAAAGGTTAACTGCTCCTTTAAAGAAAAAGATGGACAGTAGCTGACCAGGGTGCTGAGGACCCCCTGCTAGACATCAGGATTACAGTGTTTACTTTCAGTAGATGTTATTAACTTTAGGGGGATTAACCCTGTGAGTGCCAGTGGGGTATGCAATGCACTGGCACTGATAGGGTTAATATATATATATATATATATATATATATATATATATATATATATATATATTTATTTATTTTTTAAAATCAAATGTGTGGTCCTTAACGTGCATTGAAGCCACTGCATATCATCGAATGGCAAATTCAACTAATTTTTTATTGTGTCCAATGGATGCAAATTTTGCTGCCACTGGAGATTTTTACATGGCGGTGGTTTTTGACAGCACAGTTATTAGAATACCAAACTGTGCTTTCAAATCTACTGTCGCCTTTTTTTTTACTTTAAAGTGGGTGATTGAGTTGAGTCCAAGAATGGAAGCCTCCACTGAGAAGGATATATAATTTTTGCACATGTAAGGATGAAGTACAGGGTATTTAAGTGTATATAAACACCATTTCATTTTTAGGTGTGTTCCTTTTTTATGGCGTCATTCAATTTCAAGTGATTTTATGTACTAATTTCATCCACATATTTCAATAAAAATCTGAGACAAAATCAGTGATAACACTTCTCACTTGCAATGGAATTCAGCCCCACATGACATGAAATTTTGAATTACGAGGTATTGCAAACTGTGGCAAATTATAGTGAACATAAGAGGATTCCAAAAACGATGTGAAGTGTTTGTAAACCTCATCTAAAAATATAGATATATTTTATATTGATATGTGTCATAGAAAAACAGTCACAAAAGCTGATACAAGTGCTAGTATGTGTATATATATATATATATATATATATATATATATATATATATATATATATATATATATATATATAAATAAATTAGAATTATTTCTTTTTCATTTTATTCCAAGAACACACATTTACTCACAAGGGTCTTGGCAATGATCACAAAGATATGCATCCATTTAAAATATACTTTGCACATACAAATATTACACAATGCAATGCTACAGTATAGGCTTTATGTTAAAAAGAAAAAGAGGAATAATTCTAAGGCAAATTAACTCATCCAAAGGAGATAAATAAGAAAAATAACCTTTAACTTAAACTGAGTTTTAACGCATTTGAATGTTTTAGTTGTGCACCATACTAGTTCACATTGAATTGGAGACCTAACTAGCATTCAAGGGGTTAAAAAGCTTCATATAATTACTGGTAGATTTTTCTTATTTGCCCTGTATGGTGAAGTTGGTTTTGCCCAAAATTGCTCCATTTTCTTTTTGAACATAAGGTCCTTTATATTAATTGCTTGTTTTAACTCTTTGAGAGCATCAGTCAAGGAGAACAACACTCAAAGGGGTTAAACGCTGCCAGTTACAAATATATCTGCTACTGGTTATGTTAACGTCACAAATATCTTCAATATTGAATCAAAAATAAAGTGCCTTCTTAGAAATTTTCTAAAAGCCAGCCAAACAAAGGTTGGTGCCAATGGGATGACTTCTCCATAGCTTCACAGTACTGAATAACCGCTTGCAAGAGATCTCCGACTTTCCAGGCTTTTTCCGAAAGTCTTCTCGAAAGCTAGAAATAACAAAAAAAATGTAAACTGAGTACATGGTTTAATGAGAAAGTATATCCTTGAAATAACTGGTTCTTTGCTTAATAAAAAGCCTTATCAAAGTATGTGTTCTTCATATAGCAGTTGGTTAGACCAAATTTTTTTTTTTTTTTTTTTTTGCATCTAATGTTTGCTATAGTATATAAAGGAACGAGGGCATTCCATTACCCTGAGAAGGTTCTCATTACCCTTTAGAACTGGGATGGATAATCTGTGGCCCTACAACAGAACTACAACTCCCATAATCCCCAAAGCTGGCAGGAGACAACAGACGTTCTAGTCCACAATAGCTGGAGATTCTTAGATTGCTACGCAAGAAAATATATAAAAATAGATGTACCTGACTGCTATATGAAGAAAATTTTTCGAGTTTAGTGCTTCTATCACTTTTCTATATATAGTTCCCTTTTGTCATCCAAATTTTAATTATATATGATCTTATCTTAACCCTTTGGTTACTAGTGAGGTCTCCAATACTTTGCAATATTTTGGAGGCATCTCTAGAATAGATGGGGTTAAATTTAAGAGTGGAAACATATTTCTTATTCAAGATTAGGAAAACAGAGTGCTTTATTACTCGACAACAGGATCAGTGTCTTTACAAACCCACCTTTCACTTGACAAGATAAATATTTTGAGCAAGAAACCCCTACAATTTTGTTGTCTGTGGTTTTTTTAAATAGGCAGAGTGAAAACAGGAAACTTTGAGAGGGCAATAAGTTTGTCACCGCACCCTAATACCATACATAGAAACCAAAGATGAGTTTAATACAGCATATTTTTTTCCTCATTGTGGCATCACAAGTGGTTTTTCTGGTTTTATGTTCTACCTTCAACCAAAACAATTTTCTTATATTTACAAATTAAGTTTTTATTCTAAACTGCATTTTCCTAAAATGCCACAAAGGAAATTGGCCAATTACAAAAAAACCATTATGTATGTTTATATGAACTGTTCTTCATCCACTATTTTCAGGTGTGGGAAAATGAACAGTCTCCAAAGGGAAAAAAAAAAAGAAAAAAAGAAAAACAGATACAGGTTTTGAGGTCTAAAAACCATACAGAAAGAAGGTCACAGTATAGGTGTCAGCATCGAGTCTACTAAATAGATGATGATGATGATGATGATGATGATTATTACTTATTTATTTTAAAACAAGACAAATCATCATTACAAATCCTGCATTAAAATTCAGCATTCAAAATGAACCCCCTCATACTTTACATACTATGAAAAATATAATTTATTATTATTATTACTATTTTGTATTATTGCAAGGTTTTTCCCACTGCTGAATATCTTGCATTTTAACGTTATTACAGCCCATCCTTGCTTTTTTATTATTATTATTATTATTATCCCTTTGAGTGCCAGAGGGGTACGCAACACATTGAAATGCGATGCGAACCCCTCTGGCACTCAAGGGGTTAAGAGCAGCACTTCAATGGCCTGAGGTTTAGGGAGGCACTTTTGCTATTGCTTCCTTGAGATAACTTTTGTCAATGACAAACTCTTTAGAATCCACTGTCCACCATTATGAAAATACACTGCCCCTTGAACTTTTTCCACTTATCTCACCAGATCCCTGCTTTCTCCACTTCTGGGGTGATTACTGACCATTAAAACAGAATGTAATAGAGGACACACCTGCTCAAATTCTATAATACTACTGGCCATAAACAAATGTGAAATGCAGTTATAATACAGAGTCTGAGAAGGCAACAAGATTGCCCCTTCTCAGACACTATATTAGTGGTTGGTAATTAGAAAGCTTTCACCTCAACCTGTTTGAATCAGAGTAGGACTGAGTGAGTGACTGGAAATGGTGAGTTTTTAAACAGACAAATATCAAGCAGATCACCAATGGCACATTTATTCCCCTGACATCAGTCCTACCAATGAACCGTGGATGTATTGTGAGCTCCAGCAGACCAATGGGGTCTGAAAAGAAGGTTCACTTTCAAAAGGTCGAATGTTAAATATCATATTGCTGCACACCGCTTTTAACATGTAGCCTGGATGAAAAGGGAGACATGAGACATTCTATTTTTTGGTGTGGCATTCAAAGGGTTAAGCCACATATCGAACAACATATCTAGGATTTTTACTCATTTGTTCGATATGTGGCATACCCCTTTGAGTGCCACACCCAAAATAAAATTGCCTACCAGGAGACTGGTGGCAATAAGTCTCTGAAAAAGCAAAAAGCTCTGAGATCTGACCTTTAAGGGAGCTCAAATGGAGTTCTTTGTTCACACCATCTTGGAGGAAAGAAAACACCAATGGAAGGCCATAGGCCTGCGGAGACACATTCGTGTCTGCGCACCATTATTATGAAAAAAACAGACCCCATTCTATGGTATGCCTTGGAAGAGACTGGTTTTCAGCCTTTATTGTGGTAGATATGACTTCCGCAAGAAAACCCTCCTGCTTCAGGATGTTGGCATTGAGAGTCATGCTATCAAAGCCAGTTGCTCCACATTCTTGTGCCACAGGTGATTCTGGAGTAACAGATCTGGCCTGGGAGGGAGACCGAATGGGTTCCTGAACAGAGAGACTGACCAGGTCTGCAAACCACATCCTCTTGGGCCATTAAGGAGCAATCAGAATGACTGATGGCCTGTCCGTTCTTATCGGATAATACTGGGAAAGAGAGGAACTGGAGGAAAAACATAGGATAGGGGGAAGCACCATGGAATCAACATTTTGTCTGTAGCAGAAGCGAGAGGATCCTGTGTTTGGGAGAAAAATTTTGGAACCTTCCTGTTCTCCCTGGTTGCCAAGATGCACTGGTACACTCCACTGTTGGACAATCAAGTAAAGCACTTCCAGATGGAGTTCCCTGTTTCCTGGATCTATGTCTTGAAGACTTAGAAAGTCTGCCACAACATTTTCTACCCCTGGAATGTGAATGGCTGAGATGGCCGGAACTTAGGCCTCCTCCCAAAAGAAGAGTCAATTCACTGCGTGCCAGTTTCTCCCTGGCGACTGATGTATGCCAAGGCCATGGCATTGTCAGACTGCACCCTCACTGGCACTCCTGAAAGAGCAGAGGTCCAATGAACAAGAGCTGGTCTAATTGCCCGGAGTTCCAGGACGTTGACTAGCAGCAGACGCATCTCGACTCCACATGCCCTGGACACTTAAGTGACCCAGAACAGCTCCCCAGCCCTTCAGACTAGCACCTGTAGTACAGACACAAAATATGAGATGCTTCTGAAGGTGAACAAACAGCACAATGGCCTGTTCTACAGCTAGTCACTGCACAGAAGCATCATGTTTTAGCTCTACAGTCCCATTATAGAGGAAAAATTTCCATGTACTTATTAGACTAGTCCTGCTCAAAAGGGCGGTCCAGTTCAAAAACGATGGACAAGTCCATACCTGTGTGGGAACATCAGATAACCCCAGACATAAGTTTCGGCCTTATTGGGCATCATCAGTGAGGTGCAGTGGGATGCTCTATGCACTGAACGCAAGGGATCCATGTCTGGATTACCCTTCACTCTTAGGGCGACCCCTAAGAGTATTCAAAATACTTGCCTGTCATTTTGGAACTGGACCTCCCTTTTTGGCAGGATTAGTCTAATATGTACATGGAAATTTCTCCTCTGCACTAGACAGCTAAAACGTGATGCTTCTGAGCAGTGACTAGCCATAGAATGGGCCATTGTATGGTCTGTTTGTCCTCAGAAGCCGATCACATTTTGTATATGGCATCAGTAGTTCCCTGCTATAGGTCTGGCTGCCTTGCACAACTGGTCAACAGTAGCTTGATTCATCAAGGTACAAGAGGTATTAATGGACCGAGTAGAATGAGCTATGATTCTGAAGGCAACTGGAACACACTTTAATCCGTAAGCTTGTTTGAGTGTCTGTTTAAGCCATGAAGCAATGTTTGTATTACAGAATAGCCTGCTCTTTCTAGGGCCTTCTGGAATCACAAACAGTGTCTGAAGTCCTAAAAGACTGAGTGACTTGGATGTAGTGTTTTAAACATCTTACTACATCTAAAGTGTGAAGAACTTTTTCTTTGGAATTACAAGGATAAGAACACAAGGAAGGAAGTATAATTTTCTGGCTTATGTGAAAAGCCATAAGAACTATTGTTTTAAAGGTTAGGTCTCTGATAGAGGCTGATGAGAAGGGCTCAAATGGTGAATTGAAGAGTATCTAACACTAATTTCAAATCCCATGGTGGGATAATAGGATGTCTGTATGAGGAAGCGATCCTGGTGACCCCTTGAAGAAAAGTTTACATCTCTGGAAGAGATGCAATCTTTCTCTGACAAATACACAGATAGCTTAAATTTGGACTTTCAGAGAGTTATCCTTTAGACCCTTTTCTAGACATGATTGCAGGAACACTAGAAGATATGGAAGGAAGGGGGCTCTAGATCTTTTGTGGCACAGAAGGAGAGAAAGATTCTCCAAACTCTGTGATATATTCTAGATGAGATGGGTTACATTTAGAAATATGACTTTTATTGCTCTTCGTTTTCCTCCTTGTCTGCCATTTTAGAAATAAAGGGAGAGAATAATTTAAGTCTCAATGTTAGCAGGAAGCCCTAATTGAGAAATTTAAACTTCCTACAATAATTCAGTGAATAAGGCAGTGTCTTAAAGGGACTTAGTCTAGAAAGATGCTTGTAGTCCAATAACATAACATAGTGCATCAGTGAAGAAGGCCACTGCTATAATAATATTGGGCAAGCTGAATTCCTCACCAAACCCCCAAGTACAGAAGCAGGCCCTGGTCCCAAAGGAGCTGGCAGTGAAGGGTTTAAAAGTTAAGATATAAACTGCTCCTCCGAAGTCAGCTAAGTGGATGGCCAAAAACTCAAACTACAACAACGGAGTGCCCTGCTCTTACGGAGCGATATAACCTGGCAGCTCGTTCTCACTAAATGTTGTCACTCTTTTGTTGTAGAAATGCTGCAAGCAGGATAATGTCTGGAGCTGCTGAAAAGACGGCCACCGCTCTGAGGAAACTTACGTGAGTGTGCCCTCTAGAATGCTCACTCTGAAGCACCAAATTTTAAATGAGAAGGAAACCCACAATGCACCATGTTCTGAGGCAAATTAAGTTGTAATTATAGAAAGAATTAGCACACAATATAATAACTTAGATTGAAGTGGAATTGATAAATTAAAATATGCATTTATTTTCTATAGTTATAACTAAATGATAAAAAAAAAAAAAAAAAAAAATTAAGATAAACCTGTGTGTGTGTGTGTGTCCCACAAAGATCACCTGCTAGTTATAAAATTTCTACCCCCATAACAGCTAAAGGCTGACTTCGGGCCTCTATGATTTAGAGTTTAAGCTATTCCAATGGAAGGAAGCTAGTAATCAAAGAGTTAAACAGGAGGACTCTCCTCACAAAGCGAGGGCCCTCAGAAGCTTTGGCAAAATGGTAAAATAACAAAAGAATTAACCACCCAGAACCTCCTTTCAGGACACTAAAAAAACCTGAAGTTAGCTGTGTAGCTGTGCAGGGGGAAGGGTTAGCAGCTGGGAAGTGGGAGGAGTTTTTCTTTTTGTTTAGAATGCCCTGCCTCCTATAGAGACACTGCTTAACCCCCGTGGTCCCTGCATCCCTCAAGGATGCTAGAGAAAAGAAGATTCCATATCCTCGTATTTCCCTTCTCACCCTCCTCGTCAGATAATTCCTCCTCAGAGAAGGCCCCTAGCAATGGAGGAACAATCTGAGATATAGGGGCCAGATACTTAAAGGTAGTGGAGGCTTCAAGGATTGGAGAAACCCCTGAAGGGTGAAAGGGATTTGGGCTACTGAGGACAGAAGCCTTTTACCCAAGCTGTGTCTTGTTCATTGCTGGAGGGCTCTGGTGGAGTAGTAGAGACTGTAGTCCATGAGGAGTAGAGAGATCTGGAATAATCTCTAGGAAGCCCCGTCTGACATGACGAACAGTAAGCAAGGGGGTTCAGGAATGCCCCCGAGTTGTTAGTCTTAGATTTACTCCCATGACCCTTAGAATCTGACATCCTGACCGTAAAAGTGTTTCACATTAGTACAAAACCAGTATTTAGCACCATCAGATTAATAATTCACCCTATAAAGTCCATAAAAAGTAGTTATCTGGCAGGCAAAGGGTTAATCTGGAGGAACAGAATCTGCCTCTGCATAGGATAAGCAAGAGAGATGTAAAATGGTGACTGTAAAACAGGCAGCCAATAAGAAGAAAGCCATTGAAGCAGTCATTCTGGGAAACGTAGTCTTCTCAGTTGCTGTCGCCTAGCAATGCCTACAACTCTATCCGCGGATCACCACAGGCATCCAAGACATTCAGGACACAAACTTTATGAAAGGGCATGAGGAGACAAGAAGAAAGAACCCACTCTATATTGTGTATGTCAAACAGGTGCAGAGTTATGCCCCAGATAAGTTTGCCCATAGAAGTCACTGGAGCAAAGATATCGATGGTGTGGGCACCCATTCTTAAAGTAGCCACAGCACAATGTCAGTCAGCACCAAGCAAGGTACCCAGAGACCACAAAACCACAGTGAACATGTGAGGCAACCTAAAATGATACCCCAGAGAAAAAAGGGTGGAAAAGTAGACCACAACAACCACTAACTAGTGAATACCAGCAGAGTTAACCCTGAAAAGCTGCAGCCATCTTTGACTCAAAGTACAGAAAAAAAACAGCGATGGCATAATAAAGGTGCAGGAGCCCAAGGGTTCAGAGAAAGCCTTTGTATGGAGAGGTACAAATGAGGGACAATGTGGACCAAGGCACTCAAAGGGTTACTCACCAGTCTTCTGATTACCATTGTACAAGTAAGGAGAGCCCCACAGAGACTCTCCTGGGAGGGAAAACTTGGCCTGCAAGACTTCCTCTACAGGGCTGCAAGGGTCCACACAGCAACTGTACACTGGTCAGTCCACTCCAGGGGAAGCACAGTAATGGTAACCCACCTAATGGGGGAATTTTGGCAGCCCCATATCTATCAGGAAAAAACTATGAAAAAGCTTTAAACTAAGAGTGTCTCTCTTCTCCATCCGTACTTTTCAGATGACATATTCATACTGGCTAGAAGGCGGGGGCGAGTGTTGAGCTGGAGAATTGCTGGAAGACTCCAAAGACTATCTTTTGAGATGTGACCTGCCCACCAGAAGGAGGAACTCAACCCCATGGTACCAGTGTTCCATAGTGGACGCAAGAGAAAATACATTTCTATGCCGAAATTTCAGCAAAGTACACGTTTTAATTAACAGTGCTCATTTTGAACTTGGTGAAATGGCAATTATCCTGTCACAGTTTCCATCTCAAGCTGGCTCCTCTGGAAGTAGAGTGGTTCCATGGAAGAGCTTAACAGGGGTCACAATAGTGATTATCAGGCTGATTCTGTGAAAGGCACTCAGCTGCAGGATATTGAAGTCCTACAGTTCAGTCACATGGATGCAGTTCACACAGCATGTTGGGTTTTCAAACTGGACCCTAGCAGTATAGGAGATTTAAATGGAACCAACTTTGAGCAACAGACTTCCTGGTTTAGTCAAGCCTCCCTGACAGAAGAGAGGGAGGATTCTCATAATTCCCAAATGGCTGACAGGGGCGATTTTAAGGCTGCATAGCTAAGCTCCCTGCTGTATAGTAAGTCTTCAACCACAGTAGAAGTGTTTTTTTGTTTGTTTTTTAATATAAAAGGACCAGTGGCTCAGACAACTAAGCCATTTTCTGCCATCAACAATGTACAGAAATAGAAGACATTTTATGCTGTTGAATTTAATGATAAATTTAATCAATTAAGGAACAAAGATATATGCAAACCTGCAACATATATGCAAATATGTGTGATAGATTCAACGAATAGCCTTAATACTGAATTAAGGCAACCCAAAAAAGTTCTACACCACAATTAAAATTGTTATTAATATAATCATTTACAGTTTAAATATTGATTCTGCTCCAGTATTAAACCCCTTGTGTGTTAAAGACAATGTCAACTCATTACTTCACAAAGTGTTGGAGATACCATTGCAATTCAAAGTGTTAAAAAAAGAAAATAAAAATACCTACAGTCAACAGTTCTTTTTTGGCTGCCTCTGGAAAGCAGAGCTCAGAAATGTCAGACTCGGACGCAACAATCCACTGTAATGCTGTTCTGAGCTGTGACTGTACTGTAGAAGGTCCAAAATCAACGTTCCTGATCAGCAAAATCTTACACTGTTGACTCTTGGCTGAAAGAAAAGAGAAAAGTTATAAATACATATATTTTTTTTAACCTTTACCCTTTGAGGGCCCGTGGAGTATCAAATGCATTTTAAAAGAGCAAAAAGAAAAAGGAGTAAAAAAACAAAAAAAAAAAACATGAATCCTAAAGAGGTCTCCAATGTATTGCGGTGGAAACATTTATTTATCCCCATTGATGAAGTCCGTTTGCTCAACAATTGCTCCTCTTTCCTTTTGTGCATAGAGCCCTTTGTGCCCGATTTGCTACATTCTTAGATGTCCAATTATTTTTTGCTATCTCACAAATGCCATTTTTTTTTTTTTTTGTTATTCCACCAGGCCTTACCTACAACACAAAGTAGAGCAATTCTGGAACAGGCCAACTGCAACATGCAGGTAAAAAAAAACGTGCCACAGATTTAAATGAAGGTTAGTAACCCTCTGAGTGCCAGAGGGGTACACAACACAATGCGTTGTGTACCCCTCTGGAACTCAAAGGATTAACACTTTGAATGCAAGAGAAGTCTACAAAACACATTGCAAAGAAATGCACTGGAGACCTCTCCAACTTTCAGGGGTTTAAAAAAGTCTTGTTTAACCCCTTAAGGATGAAGGACGTACATGTAATTCATGGGTACTATGTGCCTAAAGGATCCATGATGTACATGTATGCATTCTTGCTTCTTAAAGTACAACACAGTTGATTTTAACACGCCTGATGTTTTGGCGTGTTCTTTGCTCCACACGCTAAGAGACAAGAACACATTACAAATGCAAATACCACACTCAGAATCACCTCTGAACCTTTTCTTAGCTCTCCCGTGCAAGGACACACACCTGGTCAATAAACAGCTGAGCAGACAACTATCCAATTATTTTTGATCCCTTAAACTGGAGGGACTATGTATAAAAATGGCAGTAATACCAACATGGTTCACTGTTTATAGATGCAAATACCCTCAAATCAAAACTGACATTCAGCACTTTATCACTGTGTCATTTTAAATCCAGTGTTCTGGAATGCACAGCCCAAACAAAAAAACTTTTGCCATTCTCCAAATTCTTATGGAATATACTGTATGTAGTAAAAATGTGCAGTGCTAAGAGAATAATGTATATCAACATATACTACTTAATTCATTATTGTTGGTTTTACCCAGCATATAGCACAGATACCAACTTGCTGTGCTTTTTTTTTTTTTTTTTTTTAAAGTGGATTCCTACTATGCTGCATTACCACACCCTCAGCACTAAGCAACAGGAATTACATAAAGATAGTTAATGGAATATCTTAATTATAATGATACACTGACAAGAAATCTCACATATCTATCCTGGGCTTTACTGTCATCTTTACTCCAGTGGCTAATGTTAGTTTTGCAATAATTTAAAGCAATGTCTTGCTCATATATGGTTGTTTAAGGGTTACGATAAAAAAAATTGTAATTCACAGTCTTGCCAAAATACAATCCTACAATAGTGTATAGATGTAAGCTATAAGAGTGGATTTTGAGGTCTGTCTACCGACAAAGTAAATAAACTGCACAGCACTGAAATTACAACACCATAAAGTGGGGACTTAAAGCTATGTAACTACCATGAATCAGTGGTGTATTTGCAATATGTATATGATTATAGCTACACAGCAATGGGCCACATGGATAAAGGGTTACATGGGTCGCCTGCTAAGCAGAATGGTTGTTGGCTGTGAAGATATTTCCTGCAGAGCTTTCAGCTGTGACATATCAACTTTGCGATATACCTAGGGTACAACAATGTCAATAATGCTTCCAGCTGACAAAACAAGGGACCGTGTCTTTGAATGACGGAATATTGGATGATCTATGTGATGCTGGAACTGTGCTACAACATTGGTCTTATTGTGTTTGAGAACATCAAAACACTCTGCAGCCAGCAGAACAGACCAAAATTCGGAGAATGGGATTATGCAACCCCTTTATAACAGTAGATACATGCCAAGAAGACTTCCAGGGAACCCCTGATAAGCTGTGTTGACCAAAAAAAAAAATCAATGTTGTCTGTACAACGACAGGTCTCCAGGAGTGATGTCCACACCAATACCTACTACAACTAGTCACCCTCTCATGAGATTAGTGCTGAACCAATAAACACTGGAGGAAGTAATAGAGATCAGTGCACTTCACTGACAAGACTTTGTTCTGTCTAGGATATCACAATGACTAGACAATGAAGTTCTAATTAACCACATGTGCAAGCAAACATCGTTCAGTGCCACTGCATGCCAACTCCCGATATAAAGATGTGGGGTGGAATCATGCATGGCAGACAATTATAGTACACATTCTGGGCACCATCACAGCCTACTGATACATAGGCCTGGTTATAAAACCCATTATCCTCCCAAGCTTTCCTGGCACTCTTCTACAGTAGGGCAAAGCCTATGCACGCACTGCACATTACCATGGATAACTCTGGTGACTGACACACTGCCATGACCCTGCACATTCCCGGGGACCTGTCCCATTGAGCACATGTGGGACCTTATGAGTTGCCACCCCTACCTGAGCCTTCTGCACCCACCTTACAGGAGTCGCATACCTAAGTGGATGCTGCATAGACTAATTTTACCCAAAAAAGAATTAATCATCTTATTGATGGCATGCCTTGTCCACTAGTCATCTGAATCACCTCTAAAGGGGCACATACTCACTAAAGAATACAAATTCTGTTGGGCACTTTTGTCTCAAGTGAATACTGTATCAACTTTCTGGTGTTTCCTGTTAAACTGTAGAAAAACAGGTTATGAAAGATGTTTAAAAACACCTGAGTGGATTACTAAAGTGTGTTGTGATCTCTGTTTTCTGGAACATCTATTTATATAACCCCTTGTATGTCAGAAACCTCTCCAATGCATTTCAATGCAATGATTTGGAGAGGTTTCAAGTATCAATGTGATTAATAAATATTGTCAATAACACAACAGATCCATGCAGTTGGTATAAAGTGAATGTTACCTTCTGAGCTTGCTTTTGGATATACATCTCTCTCTTCTGCACCATCACTAAAAAAAAAAGAAATTTTAACTGCAATGGTTAATGAAAGTCATTGAAATAAATCTACAGTACTGACTGTATAGAGGTCATCATGCAAGACTTCACCACAGACTGAGAAAGCATGGTAGCAAAGATGTTTTGTTTTTTCAACCCGATCATACTCAACAGAGAAGTCCTGCCAGAATACAGCCATGCCACTTCAGTGGGAATCAAACCCCAGATAGCACTACATAAGATAATTGCACCAAAGACAAACATGCAAGCAGTCTCAACATGTGATCTAATACAGACAAATTATACAATACAAAATTAGGCTGTTTAACATATGCTGCATACACTTCCAGTCACATAAGTTAGTGCTTAAAGAAGCACGGTTTCATTATGAAAAAAATATTTTATATGTATTTTCACTGAGTAAAACAAGGAACTTCTACTGCTGTAAGATGCTTCATTCACATTATTTCAGCTTAACTGATACTGTAATTTTCTGTTGTCATCACCAGGATGAATGACTGCCATCACTTTCTATGGAAATCTTTAGTCTAAGACTAGAACTCTGCCATACAGTGCAACAGAAATAAAATTTGCCTTCTGTACATTAGTTGGAGCTGTTGCTTACAGTTTGATTTGCAAAACAAAAAGGCTGAACTGTAGTAAGTCTTGAATGATGCCTCTTCTACAAGTGAGAGTGCCCTTGTTTCACTAAGCCAAGAAAAACCCTAAAAACCATAAAGTCAATTATTGGATCTCTAGATATTGGTTGGAAATTCTAGGAGTTGTAGTTCCCAACAGATGTATATCCAACAATATATGTTTTTTCAACCTAAAAGGAATATTTAATCTTAAAAATGAACTGGGGTTATATATATTATCTACACACATATTAAATACCTGTACTTCATCCTAGCTTCTGTACAAATTATGTTTATTTTCTAATGTATAAAATTTAGTCTTATATATTCCTCATCAGGGCTTCCATTGTAGCATCTTGCAAGGTTTCCTGACTTAGAAATCTTAATAGGTGTTGAGAAGTGTTAGTGCTATACTGTATGTTAAAAGGCCTGATAGTTGGTATCTGCCATTTTTAAATGCAAGCATAGAGGGTACTAATAGCATACATTAACTGCACAGACAAAATTAACTGAATAGTGACTGAGTAGGACTGTTTAGGATTAGATGTTAGGGATCTAACATCTAACATAAAATAACTCATTTTTTACAGATGCTGGTAAGTACATGATATTTACAGATCACTCATTCTATTTTGAGTGTTCCTTTATATAATTGATAAGGATTAGTTAAGTATTTACTTTAGTTCCCCAGCAGGAAATACTAGCTATGTAATTTAATGTATGAGGGGAGACAGATGATCATGTCTGCCTATATTTTTATTAAAACAAACAAAAAATGGTGGATCCTGTCTGGTTCCATGAAAGCAGAAGCATAAACCACAAGGATGCTCTTAAAATGTAATTTCTAAAATGTTCTGAACACATGTTCAATTATCTCATGGCTAACAAGAGCTAGAGCAAATATAAGAAAGGAAATAAATTGCATTATGTGCACCTGTAAAGTGCTCCTGAATAGTGGCGTACTATGTGGTAACTTGTCTTTTCACATTAAAATGCAATTTTTTGTTGTGGTCACTAGGTGGTGTTTTCCCAATTGCTTACTATGGAAAACCATAGCCTAGACTATGACCACAGCTCCTCCACAGAGTAGCTTGAAAAGGAAATAAAAGCATGAGCCCAATAGGAAGTGCACTGTCTAATGTACACCTCCAGAATAGTAGGAAAATGGAGGTGCCTAGTGGGAATTCAAATCCTGTATAATAATTCGCTAAAACGTGTGTAACGAAGCAGTCATGCGCAGTAGAGACTGCTGCGAGTGCTGCAGTATTGCACAGCAGAGACTGCCCACGGCGCGGCTGACACAGAGCTGGACGCTCCGAAGGAGTGTCCAGCTCTGAATCAGCTGCGGCACGGGCAGTCTCTACTGTGCATGACTGCCCCGCGACCAGCTGGCAGTGGCACTGTGGCCCGTGTAACGGGGTCTTCAACTAGTATTTATATAAAAGTTGACCATAGGACAGCCCGTTAATAAGGCACACTCAAAAATAGACAATCTTATTAACCTCTCTAAAATGTAATGTTTATTAAACTAAAAAAAAAATAAATAACTGTTTAGTGTGTGTGTGTGTCAAGATCAAGATACTTAATATGAGTAATGAATTTAGGAATGAGATCCAGAGAAATGTATTAACTGCTGGCTTAAGCCAATCAAGCCAGCAACATATTTATTTATGCAAGTGGAGTACAGATTTACATAAATTAGTGAAAAGAGAAACAGTGCAACAGCACCTCTAACGGCAGACTTTCTGGATTCGATCTACAAACAGTATATTAAAAAAAACAAACAAAAAAAAAAAAACCTTCAGGGTGGGTACCCATGACACACAGAGACTTAACCAGCCTCCGAGTAGAAAAGCATGTCAAATATATAACTGCAGACAAAATGCAAACATCCACCTTACTCTAATATTCACCTCCTCCTTCGAAGTAGAACCAATGATCATGGAAGACTACAGCTATTGCTTATTTTATCATCTCCATTTATTGAAGACACATATAAAATATATTAAGATATAAGAATATAGACAATATGCTAAAAATCCAATAAAAAAAAAAAAAAAAAAACTAAAACCCTACATGTTTCGTCACATATGGGACTTCATCGGCAGCAGCGCCTTTTCTCTATGCGTAGCAGGAAGTTTGGCAGTGGTCACAAGCCCAGGTCACTGAAGAAGCAACATCAGGCAACAGAGCGGGGAGTCCACTCAAGATTGTTCCCAACTATAATCCAAATGAACTGTATACCGATCTTGGGACTTTTTTTACTTTTATTCCCAGGCCACTTATAGTCCTTTAGGTAATGCACCTTGTATATAGGATTCAGTGTATAAAATTGGGATTTATATCGTATTCTGTTTCTGGTCCCTTATTGTTTGTTTACATAAATTAGTTGCCAATTTCATTTAATTGGCTTGAGACAGCAGTTTATCACTGTACCTCACTACTTAATTAATTATTCCGTTTTAGTATCGTAATTATCTACGTTTTAAAAACACAAATACACACAGTCCACACTGTTTATTTTTTACACTAGTACAAGTTTTATATAGTCTTTCAGAGGTGGTTAATGAGGTTAGTTCTAATTTTAAATGTTCCGAATTAGTAGACTGCCCTTGTTTGTATAAATCTGTCATAGACTGAATTATTAAAAAAAATAATAATAATTATTATTATTATTTTTGGACATTAGTTGGCTTTGAAGCGAACAATTAAATCTAAAAAATAAGTTTGTGCTCTATCATGAGAAAGAACAATCATCCAGCAGTTGGACTCTTTGGTAACTGTAATGCAAATTTGAAGAGCTACTAGGAGCAAAAATATAATTAAGGTCAGAGATGTCTTCTGGATTTGGATAAATCAAGCTGCCAATGAAAGACACTATTAGAAGTTCTAGTTTCCTTCAAGTAAAATAGAGAGTTCTGATTTGAAAGACAGGTCAAGCATGCATAATCAAAGTACATAAAATATCTCAAAACAGTGATTCTCAGTGTTAGCCCTCAGGACAAACCAACAGGTCATATTTTCACAATACCCCTGCCTGATGACAGATAGGCAATCAGTGTCTCAGTCAAACTTGTTGACGCATCTATGGTTAAATTATGGGAAAACTAAAAATCTGACCTGTTGGTGTGTCCTGTGGACTGGAGCAGAGAATAACTGTCTTAGAGTATGGGCTCACAAAGTCAGTCTTTGGCAACTTCCCTCACACCAGTATAGGTTTTAAGGATAGCATCACACAAGCCAAGTGTGAATTAAACAGTTGCACAATAATTTTAAAAGAAGCCTTGTGCTCATGATAGAGCCACCTATGCTCACAGGTATAAACTGGAACCCTGCACTGCTGAAGATCATGTAGACAGACTTGTTGAACCCTTGCTTTAGAAAGGACACATGAATGATGACAGTGAGCCATTACACCATTTAGCTGTAATCTACTTGCATGCATTATTATCCAAAGATTCAGTAGCTAAACCAACCTGTCTGACGGTAGAAAGGATAAATTTTCTTCATACATGTCTCCTTCCAAGCCCAGACTGCTCCAGCTACTGCTGTTACCATTACTACCAGAAAACAATATTGCAAAATAACTGAAGAACAACCTCAATTTAATAAAAATGCTAGACAGAATAAAAACAAATTGTGCACATCATTTTGTTCATGTCAAAGTTTGGATATTTTAAAAAGTATTTTCAGTATAAGGCTTTGAATTATACAAATGTGTCTAAGCACCAGGAGAATGATATATACGCCAGTGATTGTGTCTCTGTCATATAAGAGCTGAAAAGGAATCCAATAGGTAACATCAAGGCTCTAGACTATGTCTTATGTAAACAAACACCCCAAAAAAAAAAAAAGTAATTCTGGGGCAAATAATCAGCACCATAAGGGACAAATATAAATTTAATGAATCAGGTCTTTAGTCCTAGAGAGAAATGAAATGAAATGGGTTAAACTTTGAATTTAAATAAACTGACGTTTTTATATGTCCCTCAGTGGTTTAGTTGGTTTGCTCCAAAATTACACCTCTTCTTTTGAGCACAGGACCCCGCATTATTCCAAGATATACATATTTTCGCAGTCATAAGTACATAACCATTTTATATCATCATGGCAAAATTCTGAAAACAAAACCCAGTAAAATAACATTCAGATTTTTGTTCAGTACTGTATCTGCTATTGCTTTGCTCATGCAAAGTGAAAACAAATATGTTCAATAAAAGAGGATTTAAGTCTTACCTGTTAAATCCTTCTCTCCTAGTCCATATAGCTTACAGGTACCATGGGGAGGTGACAGCTCATCCCAGGAGGCTAGAACAATTCTTCAAGAATTGCAGGGGCGGAGACTCCCTCTCCTCCATAGCAGGCTACCTAGCTGTTCCCCTCCTGTTAGATTTGAGACACTAACCCTACCGAGCTAGACAGCGAGAAGAAGAAGAGAAAAACTCCCATGAGCACAGACCCAATAGGTCTCCCACATCCAACTACAGGAATCAAGCATGGTCACTTTCACTGGGTGGGAGACCTGTAAGCTATATGTACTAAGAGAAAAGGATTTAACAGGTAAGACTAAAATACTCTTTTCTCTGTCATCCATTATAGCTTATAGATACCATGGAGATGTACAAACATTAAGTTCCCAGGTGGGAAGAAAAGGAAAGGACCAAACGCTGGTCCCCATGATGCCAGTGTTCCCAAGGGACTATCCAGGGTACAGAATAATCCAAACTAACAAAGTTTCAATAGACACTAAAACGATAAACAGCACACAATAAGATCCAACAGGGCTCAAAGGTTAAAGAACAATAAAGCACAGGAAAGAAAGTCCTAAGCAGGCAAAACTGCCTCCAGGACTTTCCTGACATAGCTGACATCAGCTAAAGCCAGCACATTCACACCATTTGGCAAAGGTGTGCACTGAAGATCAAGTTGCCACCTTGCATAACTGATCAGCAGAGGCATGATTCTTGTAGGCCCAGGACGAGCCAACAGCGGTGATGTGAAAGGAACAGGTTTACATTTGAGTCTTGCAAATGGAAGATTTATTCCAAGATGTAATAGTTAACTTGGATGCCACTTTTCCAGCCTTGGGACCCTCAGGGCATCAGTAAAACTTAAGTCATCGCACAACATTCAACAAGTAGAGATCCCTCTCCTTGTCAGATTGAGGGTCAGGACAAAAGGAAGACACAACAATCACCTGATTGAGGTGGAACTCAGAGACCACCTTAGGAAGAAACTCCTGAGAGATAAGTACAACAGCCTTATCCTTGTGAAACAACAGGAAAGGCAGCTTGCAGGACAGAGCTTGCAGCTCAGCAACTCTGCAGAGACCACAGCCAAAAGAAAAGCTATCTTCCATGTCAAACAATGTAAAGGAATGGTAGCCAAGGACTCAAAGAGAGGCCGTTGCAAGACTCCGAAAACAAAATGAAGGTCCCACAGAGAAATGAGAGCCTTATAGGCAGGAAAAGCATGGGAAACCCCAAGAAAGAAGACCTTGACATCTGACAAGGTGGCATTGCGTCTCTGAAAAAAGACAGAGAGAGAGCTGAGGTCTGAACCTTCAAGTAACTAAGGCCAAGGCCCTTGTTCACTCTGTCCTGCAAAAAAGGACAGGATAGCTGGAAGATCATATTCCTGTGAGGACTGATACTGTCCACACAGCAAGTATGGAAAATGTACCAAACCCTATGGTAGGCCTTAGAAGAAACTGGTTTCCTAGCCTGAATCATGGTGGAAACCACTGCAGAAGAATAGCCCTTCTTTCTCAAGATGGACGCCTCAACAGCCATGTCGTCAAAGCCAGTTGATCCATATCCTCCTTCCACAGATACCCCTGCAGAAGGAGCTCCGGTCTGCGTGGCAAAGGAAACAGTTCCTGAGCGGACAAGGCCAGCAATTTGGGGAACCAAGGTTGTCTGTTCCACTAAGGTGCTATCAGGATGACCGAGGTGTTGTCCATCTGGATCTTCCGCAGGACCCAGGGCAGCAGAGGAAATGGAGGAATGATGTAGGCCAGCCAAAATCTCCATGGAATTGACAAAGCATCCACCACAAACGCTAGTGCATCCTGCCATTTTTAGCAGAACATCTGAACCTTCCGGTTGTCCCTTGTGGCCATTAGGTCTATACAAGGAAGACCCCTACTGTACCAGTAGGTCGAACACTTCCGGGTGAAGTTCCCACTGTCCGAGATCCACTGTGTGTCGACTGGGGAATTCTATGAGGAAGTTTTCTACACCTGGGATGTGCACGGCTGAGATAGCAGGCACAGTGTCTTCTGCCCAAGCCAAAATAGCTTTACCCTCGAACCAAGCCGCAAGGCTTCTTGTGCCTCCTTGCTTATTGATGTAAGCCACAGCCGTGGCATTGTCGGACTGGACTCAGACCTGGCATCCCGCCAGGTGAGATGACCAATACCTCAGAGCATGATCACCCTGAGCTCCAAGATTTTGATAGGAAAAAGAGTCTTCTCCGGAGACCAATGGCCCTGAACACTCAGGTGACCCAAGACTGCACCCCAACCTAGTAAGCTGGCGTCCATCATCACAATGGTCCAGTATGGGATTACAAATGGCCTCCCATTCCCCAGGTTGGAGAGATCCAGCCACCAATGAACAGTTTGTTTTACCTCAGCCGGAAGGGAAATAGGATGATCCAGAAGATCCCGGTTTCCCCTGCAAACATGGATCACAAACCTCTGAAGCTCCCTGGCATGAGCCATGGCAAAGGGTACTGCTTCTATGGTCGATATCATCTTCCCCACCTGAGAGGAGAACTTCCTTGCTGGAGCTGAAGTCCACGACAGGGCAGATGACACCTTGGAGGTGAACTGCTGCATCAAATCCTCAGATAGACCATACTCTGCACAGTGTCGAACCGGAGTCCCAGGAACACCAGATTCTGGGAGGGAACCGGGGAAGACTTGTCCATATTCAGGATCCAACCATATTGGAGGAGGATCTGAAAACACTCCTGAACTTGGTGCTCCAGAAGGTCCCTGGAAGGCGCCTTGAGGAGAAAGTCATCCAGGTATGGCGTCACCTGAATCCCCTTGGCATGCAGGAAGGCAATTAATGCACCCACAACTTGAATGAATACCTGAGGGGCAGTAGTGAGCCGATGGGGAGAGCAGTGAATTGGAAGTGTTCCAAGTGGCAGGCAAAACTGAGGTACTGCTGATTTGCCAGTTGCACGGTTATGTGTAAGTGCGCATCCTGAAGATCCAGAGATGCAATAAATTCTCCTGGACACATCACAGCAATGACCGAACGCAGAGACTCCATCTTGTAGTTGTCTTGACCACAAATTTGTTGAGTGCCTTAAGGTCCAGGATAGGACGGCAGCCGGCGTCCTTCTTGGGAACAACAAAGAGGTTGGAATAAATGGCTGAACCTATCTTCTGCTGAGGAACCGGTGCCAGAACTCCCTTGTACAAGACAGACTGGATCGCACTATTGAAAAGCCTGAGCATTTTCCGTCCCTGAGGGGGAGCGAGAAGGGGAGAACCTGAAGGGGGGTAGGGATGTGAAGGGCATCCTGTAACCTTCTGAGACCACCTATATTACCCACTGATCCACAACAGAGCCTGTCCAAACACTCAAAAAGCGCTGCAGGCGACACCCCCACCACCACCACTGGACGCGGACCAGGGTTCCGCGAGTCATGCCTAAGGAGGTTTGATGGAGGTGTGTTTGAACCTCCACTGCTGTTTGGGCTTGGGAGGTGGAACACTGGGCCTGAGGGGCCACTGGGTTCACCCTAAATGCTTCGCCTTTTTTGGGACAAAAAAAGACTGCCTTTTCACCTGAGGGTTGCATTTAGGAACATGAGGCAACAAAGTGTTCTTACCCCCAGTGGCCTCACTGATGAGGTTCTTCAGTTCAGGGCCAAAAAGAGAGGTACCCTGAAAGGGAAGAGAAATCAGTGATTTCTTAGAGATCAAGTCAGCAGACCAGATCACAGCATATGCCTAGCAGTCGCAGAAAAGGCTGAGGCCTTAGATTCAAGCCTAATGGCATCAAAGAGAGAGTCAGTAACATAGTGCTGCATCTCAGCAAATGGAACCAATCAGAAAAGAGCACGCAGAGTGGAGGTTTATGGGAAATGTCGTTTTCTCAATCTAGAGTAAGAAACACAAATCCTAATCCCCCAAAGCTCCCAGGACACTAAGAATGTCCACCGGATGGTTAGGCAAGGGGAGACAAACAAAATGAGCAGTCTCTCAACTCTGTAGACAGAGCTATTGCAGAGATATGTCCCAATATGTCTGTCCCATAGAGATCAACGGAGCACTGCGGTTATGCGGTAAAGCTCGCCAGAATTCAAAAAGAACGTCTAAACTAAAAAGTATCTAAGAAGTGTAAAAAAAACACACATTAACACTAATCAAGATAAACACATTTAATAATAATAATAATAATGGAAAATGAGGAATGAGTCCTTCAACAGCCCAAATACTGGCAGGGAAGGGGTTAATTATGAAAAAACTGGTAAAAATGCTCCAAAGACCCTCAGAACAGAAGTAAAAGTACCCAACATGAGTACAAGGTTACAGAGAACTCTTAAGAAACCATTGTGCAGATGGGAGCTGTGGGATAAGTGGACCATAGCACTCAAAGGGTTGCTCACCTTTTTTGCAGATCTTCTTTCATCAGATTACCATTGCAAGGAAGAAGCCTCAGAGAGACTCCCTCTGGAGAGACAGATACATGGGTCACATGGTTCTCTCCGAGGGCTGAAAAGGTCCACAAACAGCTCCTGTAAACTAGGCAATCCCCCAAAGGAAAGCCTGTAATGGTAATCTGCCTAATGGGGGAATTTGGACACCCCCATCCTACAATTTACTAGGATGTCTGTCACAAAGCAGTCATGCGCAGTAGAGTCTTCGCGTGTTCAGGCAGTCTCTACTGCACATGATTGCATCACATGAGTGAGGCAACGCCAGACTGCATTGTGTGGAGCAGTGGGGTAGCAGCCTCTTAACCCTTTGAGTGCCAGAGGGGTATGCAACTCATTGTAAAGCAATGCATTGCATACCCCTCTGGCACTCAAAGGGTTAAGATTACCCGGACTTTGGCCCATGTACACGGGCTTTTACACTAGTATCTAAAGAAAATAATAAAATATCTAAAACTAAGTAGAACTGATCACAGCCTTC
This sequence comes from Rhinophrynus dorsalis, assembly GCA_037306005.1. Taxonomy (NCBI): domain Eukaryota; kingdom Metazoa; phylum Chordata; class Amphibia; order Anura; family Rhinophrynidae; genus Rhinophrynus; species Rhinophrynus dorsalis. The sequence continues at coordinate 455,853,838 of CM074719.1, read as the reverse complement.
CTACCAGGATGATGGAACAAATCTAACTGGAGGGGAGCAGCTAGGTAGCCTGCTATGGCGGAGAGGGATGCTCCGCCCCTGCAATTCTTTAAGAATTGTTCCAGCTTACTGGGAGGAGCTGTCAGCTCCCCATGGTACCTGAAAGCTATATTGGACGACAGAGAAACGTGTATTCATAAAGGACTCTTCTATTGGTGCATAATACATACTACTTTTATTAGTAAGGGTGAAAAAACAACAAAAAAAATCTACGCACACATGTATCAACTACATCTCCCCCTGTCAATGGGGAAAAACGTAAAAGTGTTATATAACCTTTTTAGTGCTAGACATGTAAGCAAAGCACTGCAAAGCAATGTGTTGTGTATCCCTCTGGCACTCAAAGGTTTAAAATGTAGCTAAATCGCACACCAGAAACATACATTATTAAATACGAAACAGATTTTGCGGCAGTTAAAAATCTTCAAACTTAACATTTACTCTTAAATTTGGATAAATTACATTTATATTTTCTAGAAGAATAGACTCCTCATCCTTAAAGGGTTAATATGCATTTTACACCAATAAAGAAAATACCTACTCGTATTAAAATGTGTAACACTTCTGTATGCTTCCCTATCTCAGTGGTTTCCATGCAAGTTCTTACAATGCAGTCCTTAACCCCTTAACGTCCAATGCCGTGCCAGGACCGTCACGGCTGTCCTGCACTTAAAGACCAGTGACAGTTCTGGCACGTCAGGGAATTCATGGGAGCCCTGAATCTGGTACAAAAAAAACAAAAAAAAACCTCTGTGGTCCTTAGGTGCCAGCTGTGCGTGCCGGCCCTTAAGAGGTTAACTATTTGGACTGTAATACAAGATTTGTTGTTTTGGCTCTATGCTCAAGCATACTGGATTTAAAATGAGGAGACAATGATTACGAGGATAAAGTACAGACTGTCACCTTAATTTGAGGGTGTAGGAATTACAGCCCTTTTTCTAAATAGTCCCTCCATTTTAAGGGACCAAAAGTAATTGGACAAATAATCTTAACCCGTTGAGTGCTAGAGGGGTATGCAATGCATTGCAAAGCATTGTGTACCCCTCTGGCACTCAAAGGGTTAAACAAAGTCTTCAATTTTGTTGCAAATCCATTGAATTCAATGACTGACTGAAGCCTGCGTCCCACAGACATTACCAGATGCTGGATATTTTCCCTGGTGATGTTCTGCCAGATTTCTACTGCAGCAATCAGTAGTTCTTGTTTTGGGGCATTTGCCCTTCAGTCTTGTCTTCAGCAAGTGAAATGTGTGCTCAATTGGATTCAGGTCAGGTGACTGACTTGGTCAGTCAGGAACATTACATTTCTGGCCCTAAAAAAACTAGTCGGTTACTTCAGCAGTATGTTTGGGGTCACTGTCTTGCTGTAAAGAGAAGTGACTTCCAATGAATTTAGAGGAATTTTGTTCGATTTGAGCAGATAAGATGTTTCTGGATACTTCAGAATTCACCCTGATGCTGCCATCAGCAGTCACATCATCAATAAAGACAAGTGAACCAGTTCCAGTGGCAGCCATACATGGTCAAGCCATAAGACTACATCTACCATGTTCCACATATGAGATGGTATGTATCATGCGCAGTTCCTTTCTTTCTCCACACTTTACTCCTTACATAACTCTGGTACACATTAATCTTCATCTCATCTGTCCACAAGACTTCGTTCCAGAATACTACAGTTTTTAACAAACTGTAACCTGGCCTTTGTGTTCTTGAGGCTTATGAGTGGTTTACCATCTTCTGGTAAACCCTCTGTGGTTATATTTAGGGATGTACAAAACTTTTTGCCACAAAAGGAAAATAGGCAACAAATGGAACTTCCAGCCAACCAGGAAGTTTTTTGCAAAAAGAGGTGATTTTGCACTTTTTCCCTCCTAGCTCATTGCATTTAAATCAATGGCAAGACTGAACCCCCCCCCCCCCAAGACAAGGTCCCCTTCTTCTTCTGGAGGGACAAGTTCCCCTTCTTCTTCTGGAGGGATAATATAAAAGGACTTTAAGGTTCCTGCAGCTTGTCATTCTGTGTTTGTGAGCAATAGAGAATTCACCATATTTTTGGGCTACTTAGATTACAACAAAGAAAAGTTGGAGAATAACAGAGGGAGTCTAGTAGGCAGGAAATATTTTCTATTTGGGGAGCATGAAAAAAAGAAAGCAGGTTTATCCAAAATTTGCCAAAATCTTGGTTGAATGAAACAGGCAGCTCTGATCCAAGTTCCTTCTTGATCTCAGTTTTAGGGGAGCCTGGGAGTGTGTTAATGGAAGGAGATTTACCCCAAGTATTCAAAAGCTTGTGTGGTTGAAAAGGCATAGACAGACTGTGATCCAAGTTACTTCCTGATCTGGCTATTGTGTGCAGGGAGCAAAGAAGATTTCCCCAAAACTTTTGTGTGAATCAAAGGCACAGACAGTTGTGACCCAAGTTCCTTTCTGCTGGCGGTTCTTTGTGTTAAGGGAGTCTGGGGGAAGAAGAAGTTGCACAGGGAGTGTTTTTTTTTTTTTATGGTGATAGGGACACAATAAAAGTAATACAACACCTGTCCTGAAAGTATTCCATATGGATTAAGAGAAAAGGATTTAACAGTCAAGACTAAAATCCTATTTTGTCTATCGTTCAATATAGAACACAGGTCTCATGGTAGAGATGGGCGAATATTTTCACCTCAAACTGAAATCTGTAAATAATGGCACTTTCTGCTTGATTAATAATTTCCCGTAAAAAGTGCACTTTTCCACATTTTCCCGCCTTTTTCGCCCATTGAAATCAATGGGAAGAAAACTTTTTCTCCATCACACAAGTTTCCTACAAAGGGTGTCCGGCTCTCACAGCATGCTAATTCTGTGTTTGTGAGAAGAGAGAGCAGCACCTTGTTTGAGCCAGAGAAGATAGGGGAATTGAAATTTAGTTTAAAGAATCTTTTAGGTTGGACATTTGTTCCCTGTGTTAGGGCACTCTGGGGAGAAGGGAGGAAGGAGGTTGACCCCAAATAATACCCCAAAATTCAGATTGATTGACTGGCAAGACACAGGGAGCTGGGGACCTATTTGCTTGCTGATCTTGCTGTTATTGTCTCTGTGCCGATTTTGGTTTTCAGTTATAATTTTTTTTTAACAGACTGTGATAAGACAACAGGGTGGACAACTTAAAATAAATAAATAAATAAATAAAGAACTAAATATATTAGGTGACAGTGACAGACAGCTGACTGGGCTTAGGCAAGGCATCATACAGCTCCATCAGTTGTGTTGTGTACTGTAGAGTAAAAAAACACAGCATAGTTGAGTAATGTTCAGCAAACGCACAAGGGGAAGGTTGGAGCATTGAAGGGACGTGAGCGTAAAGTAGTAGTTCAAAAAGAGGATTTTAGTCTTACTTGTTAAATCCTTTTCTCTTAGTCCATACAGGTTACTGGTAACTTTGGGTAGGCGATCCGCCCCTTTAACTGTAGGTAGGAACAATTCTAGAATTGAATGCAGGGGGTGGAGACTACCTTCCCTCCTTGGCTGCAGCTAGCCAACCAGCTTCAGAAAGATTTGAGACACTAACTATTGACTAGATAGTGGAAGGGAAAGAGGACTCCTGTGAGCATGACCCCGAAGGACCCCCACAGTCTGACAGAGGAGAGACAAGCATGGTCCCTTGACAGGGTGGAAGACCAGTAACCTGTATGGACTAAGAGAAATGGATTTAACAGGTAAGACTAAAATCCTCTTTTCTCTGTCGTCCAATACAGGTTACTGGTAACTTTGGGATGTCCAACCATTGAGTTTCCCAGAGGCGGGAAGTAAGGGAAGGACCAGGCGCAAGGCCCCCAAAGTCACCAGAGCAGATATGAAACATCAGATCAGAGATAGCCCAACACAACAAATGAAATTTCAACGGACACTGAACAGGGGTAACGAGACCCCAAACTGTTACACAGCACACTGAACTAGAGCCAACAGATCTCAAAAGTGAAAGAACCACCAAAAACTGAAGAAGATCCTAGACAGGCAAGTCTCCAGGATCTTCCTCCCAAAGCTGGCCTCAGCCAATACCAACACATCAACACGGCAGTGCTTAGAAAAAGCGTGCACAGACGACCAAGTGGCAGCCTTGCACAACTGATCAGCACAGGCCTGATTCTTGTAAGCCCAAGAAGCCCCAATAGATCTTGTAGAATGAGCCGTGACCTGAAATGGGACAGGCTTCTTCCTCAGCTCGTAAGCCTTACGAATAGTGAACTTGATCCAAAAAGCAATAGTCACTTTGGATGCATATCTTCCTGCACTGGGACCCTCAGGAATGACAAACAGCGCATCAGATTGCCTGATAGACTCAGTGCAATGGACATAAAACTTGACACAACGCACCACATCCAACAAGTGGAGATCCCTCTCCTTGTCAGAGGTGGGTTAAAGGAATGATGTAGAACTCCGAAACCACCTTCGGAAGAAACTCCTGAGAAGTGCGAAGCACCGCCTTGTCCTTGTGAAATACCAAAAAAGGTGATTTACAGGACAGAGCACGTAACTCCGCGACACAGCAAATGGACACGATTGCCAGGAGAAAGGCCATTTTCCATGTCAACAGGCGTAGAGGAATAGTAGCAAAGAACTCAAAAGGGAGGGCACTGAAGAACTCCCAAAACCAAGTTAAGATCCCATGGAGGAGCGGGATTCTTGAAGACAGGATGAGTATGAGCAATGCCCTGGAAGAAAACCTTGACATCAGGAAGGATGGCAATGCGCCTCTGAAAGAAAAGAGAGAGAGCAGAAGTCTGAACCTTAAGGGAACTCAAACTGAGGCCCTTATCCACACTGTCCTGAAAAAAGGCCAGGACCGTAGGCAGATCAAACTCCTGAGACAGGTCCTTACAGATACACCAAGATAAGAAGGTCGACCAGACACAACGGTAGATCTTGGAAGAAACAGGCTTGCGGGCACTGAGCATAGTAGCCACCACCCCAGAAGAAAATCCTTTCTTCCTCAATATTGAGGATTCAATTTCCAAGCAGTCAAGGCTAGCCGATGTACATCATCCTTCCACAGGTAACCCTGTAGAAGAAGACCTGGACACAAGAGAGCTGGAATGGCTCTGCCACTGACAGATCCAGCAACTCCGGAAACCAAGCTTGGCGAGGTCAGTACGGAGCAATCAGAATGACTGGACAGAGCTCCAGTTGCAATTTCCATAACACCCTGTGCAACCTTTTGAGGGAAGGAATGATATAGGCCAGAGGAAACAACCAAGGAATGGACATTGCATCCACCTCCAGAGCCAGACGGTCCCTCCACCAAAAGCAGAACCTCGGAACCTTCCTGTTGTGCCTTGTCGCCATCAGGTCGATGTAAGAAAGACCCCACCTCTGCACACTGAGGGTGAACACCTCTGGGTGCAGTTCCCACTCTCTGCTGTTCACAGTGTGTCAACTGAGGAAGTCTGCCATGATGTTGTCTACACCAGGAATGTGCACTGCAGATATGGCAGGAACGTGTTCTTCTGCCCAGGACAAAATAGCCTTGACCTCTAACCAAACGGCGAGACTTCTTGTTCCTCCCTGCTTGTTGATGTAAGCCATGGTCATGGCGTTGTCGGACTGGAAGTCTTCCAGCTGAGATGTCCAATGACGAAGGGCATGAAATATCACCCGAAGCTCCAATATGTTGATGGGAAGGAGATATTACTCTGGAGACCATCGACTCTGAGCACTCAGGCGACCCAGGACCGCTCCCCAGCCGGAGAGGCTAGCATTTGTCGTCGCTGTGGTCCAGAACGATGCCAGGAAGGACTTGCCCTTCAGCAGATTGGAGAGGTCGAGCCACCATGACAAACTCAGTTCCAGATGAAGAGGGAGGGACACAGACATCTTCAGAAGGTCCAACTGACCCCTGCACACCTGGATCACAAAATGCTGGAGTTCCCTGGTGTGCACCATGGTAAACTGTACCGCTTCTATGGTGATAATGAATTTCCCCACTAGAGAGGACAGCTTCTTGTGTAAAACAGGATCTTGAGCCAGGATTGCAGAAACCCTGTGAGCGATCTGGTGAGCTACCTCATCCGTGAGAAACACCATGTTCTTCTGGGTATCGAAGAGGAGACCCAGGAAGACCAAACGCTGGGATAGGACAATATCTGATTTGTCCAAATTGATGATCCACCCGTGATGGGTGAGAGCATGGATGCATTGCTGAACCTGCTGATGAAGTTCCGCAGAGTATCTCTGATGCCGTCTCGGTGAAGGACAGACACTAGGGCTCCCAGGACACAGTTGAAGACTTGAGGACCAAATGGAAGAGCCAAAAATTGAAAATGTCCCCAAATCGGAGGTACCGACGGCTCTCCGGATGAATGGCAATGTGTAAGTATGCTTCCTGAAGATCCAGAGATGCAAGGGATTCCCCCAGGGACATGGCCGCAATCACTGTTCGCAGAGACTCCTGGTAATAATGAGTTCGGATCACAAAGGAATTGAGATCCTTCAAATCCAAAATGGGACAACAACTGCCATCCTTCTTGGAGACCACAATGAGGTTTGAGTAAAAACCCATACCTTTGTCCTGAACTGGAACCGGCTCTAGAACCTCCTTGTCCAGAAGAGCCTGAACAGCGCCGAACAGATGGCGAGTCTCTGTGCTCTAAGGCATATGAGAAGGAAACAAGCGAAAGGGAGGAAGAGAGATGAAAGGGATCCTGTACCCTTCCGTCACCACCTATAAAACCCATGGGTCCGTCACTGAATCCTCCCAAATGCTGCGATAGTGATGCAGACGACCACCCACGGCAGAGTGTGGACCGGGGTTTGGTGAGTCATGTCAAAGAAGGCTTGGAAGAGATCTTGGGCTTCCACTGCTGTTTGGGCTTGGAGGAGGTATGCGGAGCTGAGGGAACCATCTGGTTCACAGATGTGTCTCACTCTTCCTAGGTACCAAGAGTAAAAGTGTACTCTTACGCCCTGTGGCCTCACTGATCAGACCCTTAAGATCTGGCCCAAACAAAGAAGCGCCTTGAAAAGGCAAGGAGAGCAATGCTTTCTTAGAAGCAGTGTCATCAGACCAGATCTTCAGCCAAAGAGCCCATCTGGCAACCACAGACATAGTGGAAACCCTAGCCACCAAACAGATGGCATCAAATAAGGCAGCAGAAACATAGTGCTGTGCCTCAGAAATGTTGGCAAGGAGGCACAACATATCCAAAGTAGGAGCACCCTGACGGACAGCAAGAGTGAGCTGTTCAGTCCAGACCGCAATGGCTCGGTTCTCCCATGCTGCTGCAAATGCTGGACGCATGGAAGAACCAGCAGTGGCAAAAGATGGACTTGAGGGAGACCTCAAGTTTCTTGTCAGTCCAGTCCTTTACTGCCTTGTCAGTGTCTTATGTGTCTGCTGTACACTTGGAAAGCCTGGAAATAGGATCATCCACTTTGCGAGGATGAACCAACTGAGCAAGTGCAGCCTCAGAAAAGGGATAAAGCTTGGCAAATTTCTTGGAGACAGAAGGTTTCCTGTCTGGTGACTTCCACTCTTCGGACACAAGGCGGTCAAGAGTGGGGTTAGGTGGAAAGCAAGTAAGGGGCTTTTTAGGCTCCTGAAACACATCAGAAGGGTCAGAAGGAACCTCCTGCACTAAGGGAATGTTTAGGGTATTTAAAACAGCCCTGATTAGGCCCTCAGCTGAGAGCTCAGGTCAGCCTCAAAAGGGTCCCCAAAAAACTGAGAGGAGCCCACCGCAGAACATTCCTCAACATCTGAATCCACCAGCAGTTCCTCCTCAGAGGATGTCAGGTACATCCTGAAGTTTTGGCAGGGAAGACTTGATGGAGGAGGGGGTCTTCCAAGAATGGAAGAAAACCTGTAACTGGGATGGAAAGAGTTGCAATGTGGACCTAAGGTCTCTAGTAGAAGCCTTGAACTCTTGCACCCAAACTGGCTCTAATGCATGGCTGGAGGTCCCTGGGAGACTCTCAGGGACATCAGAACATGCTGGGCATAAAGGACCTGAGAATTCTCTAGGTAACCCTGAATGACATGAGGGGAAATGCGCAATAGGGGATACAGAGACCCCAGCATCCTTAGTCTTAGGTCTGGCCCCAAGCTCCAATGGTATAAACATTCTCACAATGTCAAATAACCTTACTGTATAAGAAATCACCCAGTTACAGTGTGCAGGATTAAAGCTTCACCCCAGAAATCGCTAAAATAAACTTATCCGGCAGGCGAAGAGTTAATCAGCAGAGGAGAGAAAGAGAGTTCAAGCCCTGCGTAGGATTCTCGTTCTGGAAATATCACAAAATGGCTACAGCGGCGGGAGCTAATCACAAATGAGCGCGCAAAGCAGGCGCTCATGGGAAATGTAGTTTTCCCAGAAAAGTACCACAAAAAGTGCCCGAATCCCCCTGAGCCCCCAACACACTATAAACATGAACCGGATGATAGAGCAAGGGCAGACAAGTAAAATGAGCCATCTCTGAAGTCGCTAGGTTAAACAGTTGAAGATATGTCCCAAACTGTACAGTCCCATAGGTGTGAATGGAGCAATGGCGCTTATGCGGTAAAACGCGCCTTTAACTCAAATTTTACAAAATTGAAAGTTTAAAACTAAAAGACATGAAACATCACTAGAACATGTTAGGATACCCAAAAAAACTGAACTAGTAGGAAAAGTGTTAGAAACCCCCCAAATGAATGCAAAACCAGCAGCTAAAGGTTTAAGTACCACATAAACCTGCTCCAAACACCCAACAGACATACAGATAGACCCAATGAGTGCAGGAGCGTGAAATAGGAACGCCAAATGAAAACCCCTGTGCGGAGGGGCACTGTGGGACATGTGGACCTGCAGCACTCAAAGGGTTGCTCACCTTTCCTGCAGATCTTCTGTCTTCAGATTACCATGTTTAAAGAAGAAGCCTCAGTGGGCAACTCCAGAGGAAAGAACTTGTAGCAAGATTTTCCCCTCAGGGCTTAAGGTTCACAAAAAAGCACCTGGTCACTAAGCTAGCCACACCTAAGGGCATTATCAGTTATGTTAATCTGCCTAATGGTGGTATTCCATTTCTAACAGAAAAATAAAAAAACTTCTAAAGCTATAGCATAACTGTTCTCCTGCCTGTGTTATCTTCACCAAGGAACAAATCTTTCTGGAGCTGGTTGGCTAGCTACAGCCAAGGATAGAAGGTAGTCTCCACCCCCTGTATACAATTCTAGAATTGTTCCTGCCTACAATTAAAGGGGCGGATTGCCTACCCAGAGTTAGCAGTAACCTGTATTGGACGACAGAGAAAACTGACTGCAGCAATGGTTGTTGCAAAGTGTGCAGTCAATGATGATGATCCCTCTACTCCAAGGGAGGATGCAGTTTGTCAAGGTCTCTCTCCTACACTGTGCACGGTTTATGTATTACTAGTTGAAGAGCTCGTTACACGGGCCACAGTGCCACTGCAAGCCTGTCGCGGGGCAGTCATGCGCAGTAGAGACTGCCCGTGCAGCAGCTGATCGGAGCATCCAGCTCTGTATCAGCTGTGGTGCGGGCAGTCTCTACTGCGCATGACTTCAGCACGCACAGCAGTGTCTACTGCACATGACTTTGTCGTTACACACGTTTTAGCGAATTATTATATAGGATAAGCTGTCAGACTGCACTTTATCCTCTTAGTCATCGTTTCATTTCAAATCCAATATGCTAGAGTCCAGACCCAAAACAACAAAACTTGTGTGTCTGTCCAAATATGTCACTGTATTTCAGTTCCGCTCATCCAACTCCCTTCTTGACACTCTACAGCAGAACTGAATTGCAATTGCCATTAGTCAGCTATCTGTGATGGGAGTTAATCATGCAACAGTCAGAGGGCTTCAATATTTAAGACATGTTAGCCTTAACCTAAAAAAGGTCTCTAAAATGCAGCTCCAGCCCTACCACATCTTCCTTCATTTTCTCCTGAACCATTAAAAAAAACACATTTCATCTATTGCTTCATAACGTGAATCTGACACCATAAGACAAGTTTAACATATTTTACAGATAATTAAATTGCTCTGCGTGTTGCACTAGCCAATTTCCTCTACAATACATCATTTATATTTAACCCTTTGAGTGGCAAAGGAGTACACAGCACATTGCAAAGCAATGTGCTGAATACCCCTTTGGCATTCAAAAGGGTTAAATGACACGGTATGGCACTTTATGCTAATTTATCTTACGTCCAATATGTAACACAGGAACCATGGGGGTTGAGCTCCCCTCCTCCAGGAGGGCAGGGCACTTCAGAAAAGACAGAGTCTTTGAGGTGGAGACTCACTCCTCTTCCTCCAGCTCATCCCCATGTCTATCCAGATTCAAGTGGCCTCCCAAGGAAACAGGAGAAAGACAGTACCGCTCTTATTTTTTAGGTCTGCTTTTTATTTTTTTATCTTAGCTATGGGGCTGTATAATCCCCCATTATTCGGGATTACTGAAGCTGTATTGCACATGTAAGAAGTATTTATGGACCATTTTCCTGTGGAAGTTGACTTTACTATAAGTCTGTTCCTCATTCCTGAACTTGTGCATTATAAAAATGGGTGCCTGCAGAAAGAAGATGGAGGAGTTAACCCCTTTCGGTGATTATTGGCACTTATTTCTTTATTGCACTTCCTTCCCCTCATATTTCTATGTCATACATTTAGATGCCTTACTTTCGTCCTCTTATTAGCTCTTTTAGGGTCAGTTTTATAACATTTCTGGCTATCTGATGCCTTATTTCTTGAGCTACACTTCTCAGACTTATTGCTAGGTTGTTTTAGACACTTCCTATGTGTATCAGTGTTTTTCTGTAACTTTTTACTCAATTTAATGTTACTTTGCCTTTTGGCACAAGTCCCCTTTAAGAACAGAAGCCCACACAGCAGCCATCGTTGCCTCACAGACTTCAATGGCGAAGGTTGTGTGGGACATCGCTCTTCAACCATTTATGGCACAAGAGTCGGAATGGGCTGTTTCTTTGCTGCTGACCATGGTCTACTGCATGGCAAGCATATCCAATGTCTAGTATAATGTTGCAGCATTTGGTGGCTGGGGAGCCACTCTTCTCTTTGCGCAAGACTTAAATGGGGAAGATTGTGTGGGACATCTCTCTGCAACCATTTATGGCACAAGGGTCGGAGTGGGCTGTTTCTTTGCCACTGACCATGGTCTATTGCATGGCAAGTATATCAGATGTATAGTATAATGTTGAAGCATTTGGTGGCTGGGGAGCCACTCTTCGCTTTGTGCAAGATAGACATATTATATATATATATGACCCTATGTCTCTCATGTGCTGAGGCCCCTACTACACCCTCCGGGGCCCTCAAAAACTGACCAAGAGCCGACATGGGTTAAAGCTCTGATGTCTTCTGTGGCAATCATTCCTGCATCCAAGAATGGAAAACACCAGACAAGAAATTTTACCTTCAATTATACCCCACTCCCACACCCTTTACTGCTGAGGCTCTAGTGCAGTGGGCCTCCGTTCCTGGCCAATAATATAGCTCAACCATTGCAGGATGCTGCTCACATTAAGAAGCAGGCTGACAAACATCTTGACTCTTTGATAAAAGCTAATATTGCAGCCACTAGGGCAGCTCTATGATCCATTTTTGCTTCCACCTGGGTTAATAGAGCAATAGCCTTATGGGGTGAACAGCTCTCAGCACCTATCCGTGCTGATGTACTTAAGGAGGAAATATTTGTTATGCTCCCAATATTTTGAAAGCGTATGCATCTCTCCCTGAAGCAGCCTTCAATGACTCTGGATTTTCTGGTAAATCCTCAGTATTAGCTGCCGTGTGTCGTAGGTAAAGATTTAGTCGGTACAACAATCTATCAAAAGATCCTTAGTTTCGCTTCCCTGTGCAGGAAATATTTTCTTTGGGCCCGACCTAAGTAAGGTCATCAGAGATGCCTCAAATTTCTTCCAAACGTCCTTTATTTTACCAGGAAGATGCATGAATTTTGTTCCTTCCACCAGTTCGGGTAGCGGATGGTTCTTCTCCCTTATGCCTCACAGGTGCATCCAACCCCAAAAGCCCAAACACGCCTGACAAAACAAGAAGTCTGGAACAAAGAATAAAGTTGACAAGTAACCCCCTGCATGATTAGCGAGGACCCGATCCCTCCCTACCTGTAGGAGGTCGACCATCCTTTTTCAAGATGCCTGTGCATCGTCTGTGAATGAGCACTGGGTTTTGTTGATTGTTTTAAAAGGGCACAGCACAGATTTCAAGTCTCTTATTCCTAATCATTTCTTTTTTGTCAATGGTTCCTTGAGAAAAGCAGGTTCTGGACAAGCAGGTTCTGGTTCCTGTCCCAGCCCAGAAACGTTTTCCAGATTTTTATTCCAATCTTTTTGTGTTACCCAAAAAAGGAGAGCTGCCTATCTTGGACTTAAAATGTCTCAACGACTACAAGAGTTTCAAGATGGAGTCCCTACAGTCTTGCATGTCAATGAATATAATCATGAATATCTAGCCTTCCTAGATCTTCATGATGCATACCAGCACTTCCCTATTCATCCAGACCACCACAGTTTCTCATGCAGTCACTACGAGTTCACGGCATTGCAGTTTGACCTGACATCAGCTCCAAGAGTCTTCACGAAGATCATGACAGCTCTGGCCAGATATGTCCATTCACAAGGAATCTCTCTCATGCATATCTGGATGATCTTCTGATCAAAGTGCCTTCAGAGAACATTTTGTCTGCCCATGTACAGGAGTGTGATTGAATCCTGGTGCATTATGGATGGGTCCTAAATCTCAAGAAGTCCTCCCCAATTCCTTTCCAGATCCTGTATTTCCTAGAAATGAGGTTCAACACCTTGCAAGGGTGAGTATTCTTACTAGAAGACAAGATCCATATACTGTTTCAGGGCATATCCTAAACTTTGGCCTGGCCCTCTTCTACAATACATTACATGAGAATTTTGGGACTCCTGGTGTCCACCCTGGAAGCGGTTCCATATGCTCAATTTCATACGAAGAAACTTCAACTGGATATCCTCAGAAGTGGGTCCCAACAATGTTACCATCCATCTCATTCCATTACTCTGTCTCCCCAGATAAGGAAGGACCATGTTGGTGACTACATAGTCCTCATCTGACTCAGGGACACCCTTTTGTCATACCAGAATGACAAATGCCAGCCTGAGTGGCTTGGGAACAAACCTAGGTCACCTGTCAGCCCAGGGCCTTTGGACTGGAGAGCAGAGTCCCCTATCAATCAACATCCTGGAGAAGCTGGCTGTCAGGCACTCCTTCACTGGTCTGAAGTGCTGACAGGAACCCTGGTGCAAATTCAGTCTGATGACAGTCACTTCATCAACAGCCAAGGAGGAACCTGAAGAGTCAGCCTAGACAAAAGTTCAAGATCTTCTTCAATAGACATAATCTCCTGTTAAAGCCATTTCGGTGGCCCATATACCAGGGGTGGAATATTGCCACGGGCCTTCTCAGCTATCAAGATCTAGATCAAGGAAACTGGGAACTGAATCAGGAAGTTTTCAAACAGATAGTCCATCTCTGACGTATTCCAATGGTAGACTTGATGGCATCCTGTGAAAACAGGAAGGTTCCAATGTTTTGCACAAAGGCAAAGGACCCTTGGGCCTTTGTGATGGATGTGATGTCTATTTATGGCCTACATGTTTCCTCCACTACCTCTGATCCCCAGGATGATCAGGAAGATCAATATGGAGACTGCTCTAATCAAAGTAATTGCATCTTTCTGGCCCTATCGGGCCTGGTTTGCAGATCTTCTCAATCTGTCCATCGAGGAATCGTTCCACCTTCCTCTGAGACAGGATCTTCTGAATCAGGGCCTCATCTGGTGCCAGCAGGTGGAAAGGCTGGCCTTCATGGAATGGCTTTTGACTGTGGGAAAAATGGATGTCATATCCACCATGAGCCACACTAGGAAGTCTATGTCTTCCAAAGCATATCATAGGATCTGGTTGATCAGTAGTGTGCTGATAAGGATATATCTACTCAGATCTTTGACCTTCCTATGGGTCTTGGTGCTTTTTTTTTTTTTTTTTTTTTTTTTTACAGGACGATGTGACCAAATTTCTCAGTCTAAGCTCTATTAAGTGGTGGCTCACGCCTTCCCCTCCTATAATTATCTCTCATCCCACCCCCATGTGACTAACTTGGTTCAGGCATGCTTCAGACACCTCCCCCCCCTTTGAACTTCTTTAATCAGTTTCCTTTCGGGGGGGGGGGGGTTATGCTTAAAATGGATTTTCTTTTAGCCACGGTTTCTATGCTAAGGGTTGCTGAGTTACAAGCCATGTCTTTTAAGGCTTGCTTCCTGGTATTTCACCAGGACAAGGTAGTACATCATACATCTTAAGATTTCTTACCTTTTGTCCTGACTCTTCCTCCAAACAAGAAAAGGATCTTCACTTATTGGATGTGGTTTGATACCTTATGTATTATGTGCATCTTACACAGCCTTTTCACAAAGCAGATTCATGTGGGTCCTAGAGCAGGTCAGGCTGCATCCAAAATGACTATTACTTCTTGGACCAAGTCCACCATATTCCAAGTATATGCTATCAGGAAAACCTGTTCCTTTCAGAGTCTGTGGGTGACTCCTGGGCCTACAAGAATCAGACATCTGCCAAACAAATGTGCAAGATGGCAATATGGTCCTCCTTGCATAAGTTCACCAAAGACTACAGTGTCAATGTTTTGGCTCAGCTGAGGCCAGCTTTGGTTGGAAGCTCCTTCAGGAGGTTGTGCCTGTTTAAGGACTCCTTTTATCTTTTAGCTACACCCTATTCAGTAGCTCGAGTCTGTTGGCTCCTGTTTATTTATTATGTCAGTTCAGTGTCCGTTGACACCTGAGGTTACACAATTCCAGTTTGGTCTTGTGCAATACTGGTATCCGGTGGGGAGAGTTCTTCCTCTTTTCCAACCCTGGAATCTTATGCTTGATTTGATACATCACCCTGGTTCTTGTGTTCCATACTGGACGTAAAAGAAAATAGGATTTTACTGACGTTCCGTTAAATCATTTACTCCATATGGAACACAGGACTCCCACCCAGAAAAAAAAAAAAAGAAAAAAGAAAAAAATATTTTCCTTGCATGGGCAAAGAAGTCCTCTAGGGGTCTTTGTGCAGGGGGTTACATTCCTTTCTCCTCATTTTTGGTACTTCTATGTGGGTTGAGCTGGAGGAAGAGGAGGGAAGTTCACTAAAATTCTATTTTTCTGTTCTGTATACTACTTAGATCTGTTGAAGGCCAAACTTGGCTTTCATTGTGCTATTACCCTAAGTGTATGGATTCTGCCTGGATTCATACCAAAGTATGTCATAATATTAGACCAGGACAAAAACAAAGAAGCATAAAGTGCCACAAAATGGCACCAACAAATATGGTACTTCCCACCTGTACAGAGCTTCAGATTGCGTTGGAAATTTATAAATAACGGATAAAATAATTATTAATTACAAGATACCTATCACTGAGGTGAAGAAAGCTGCTGCTCTCATCTTGATGCTCATCTTCAAAACTCAGATTGGACCAGCTGCCAGTACTGTCATCACCCACACTGACACTAGTCTGTTGACTAGTGACAGATTCAGCCGACTGAAACCCATCTTTCTCATTAGAACTAAACAGAAGTCATGTATCAGATTAGAACACTGCATGTTTAAAAATCAAAACAGATACAAATGTGCGTTCTAATAAATTATGCTACAGATTAATGAAAAATGACACGTCACATAGCTTTTCCTGTTAAGTAAAACAAGGGGTATTCCACTGCTCAGAGATAGTTGCATTCAAAAAGTATCACAGCTCAAATGTGTAATTTTTCTAATCTACCTTTTAGCAACAGGTCCAAATGTTATCCAAAAGGTGTTAAGAGAAAAAAAAAATCTCTATGGAAAAGCTTGATTCACTATGTCTCTCCATAATAACTGATGGGAACAGTACCACCTTGTGACCAGAATACAAAACCTGAAATTAGTGGAAGAAAGAAAGAAAATATTTCAGCAGTACTCATTTTTTTAAACCTCTCTCAGCAGAGGGATTACCCTTGTTTTACATAGCAGGCACTAAAAAGGTTATGACTCCTTTAAACAGATTTGCACATTACAATCTATACAAACTATACAAAGCTGGGGAAAAAGTGCAGCATGAGTATTCTAGACTTTTACTATTCTGACAAACTGTGAATTATCAGTAGTCATTATCTATGGAATCACACACAGAGATTAGCCAGGGGCCTTTAAGTAAATATACTCATTGGAACAGGATTTCTAAACATGCCATAATGTTTGGCTACAAGCTATGTGCATCCTTATGTGCACTTAACAGATGTATGAGCAACCTGAGGCACTCCAGCTGTTGAGGAATACAATTCCAACCATGCCCAGCCTGCTGATGCCATAACTGGAACTGCAGACCTGAACAGCTCGTGGGCTCAGGCTGCCCACTCCTGACTTAACCCCCACTACTCACATATGAATATGATCAGGCATTTTGCATTAGCTGGTATAGTAACATGAAGACAGTTTTGCTCCTTATGGACTAACATGGGTTTTGTTAGCCTGAGCTTGAATGGAAATTGTGTATTCACTGAACTATGATATAAGAACAATGTATTTTGAACACCTAGGGTATGTATATAAGAATGTGAGTGATATGCCACAGGTCAATAAGTACCCGATATTCAATAGAAAAGTGAATTAACTTGAGGGCACTATAAGAGATAAATAGAAGTACTCAAAATGTCTAATGATTTATACTGAGCTTTTGACTTCCTAAATGCTAGAAAAGTCTCCAACACATTGTGTAGAGCCCTCTCTGGCATTCAAGTGGTTAAAAAAACATTAAGGCTCATTTTATGGATATTTTAGTTTGGTCTCCAAGGTATAACGGATTTGCCAAAGAATTGCTCCTCTTGTGTTCTGTGCATATGGCTCAGCATGTGCTCATTTAATAAATGAAACACTATATTTTTAAAAACCAGATGGATGATTTCACACTCTTCTGGGTCCTTAAAGGGTTAAAAAGTACAAGGACCATGTGCAACAATCATACTTTTTTCAGGTCAGTTATATCTTACTTTGGCCAGATGAAAATGACGTAATAAGAGCTTGCCAATATAAATCTACCAAATTCTAAACTTGGCTTCAATAGAATAAAGTATATCCTGAAATAAGGATGACACAAAGACATGTACAAATGTAAAGAGTGGCTCCTGAGCTGCACTGTTGGTGGTTTACCAAGAGACTCTTCACTACCAACCCATGAAATCAGGAGCAGAAGCAAAGTTGGTGCACGCTACCTGAAAGAGGAAATCCCAGCAACAGTGGCTGTATAACAGTCCACTGATGAAGTTAGAGGGGAAAAACACTGCAGTTTAAAATGTAGAAATCCTATATAATAATTTGCTAAATTGTTTGTCAGAAGCAGTCATGCGCCATATAGATGGCTGTGTGCGCGTTGCAGTCATGTGCACTACAGACTGCCTGAGCCTCAGCTGATAACGGAGCGTAGTCCTCGACTACGGTCTGAATTCAGAGCGCCCCGCTCTGTATCAGCTGCAGCGCAGGCAGTCTCTACTGTGCATGACTGCACCGTTGCTGGGTGGCACTTATATTATAAGCAGTTAAAAATAGAGCATCATTGAAAATGTTGTCAGACCTCACCTTGTAATGCAGGGATGTAATGATTACTGGGAGGCCCTGTAAAGTGACATTTTCATAAGAACCCTATGTTAAAAGGAAGATGTGGTCACCTTGAAAAACAGGACAGAATTCAGTCCATCCCACCGCATTTCGAAGAAACACATTTTGCTTCAGAGGTGGTGGGGTTCTCACACAATTGAGGTGGGCAGTGAATACGATTCCATGTTAAATAAGCGAAGGTACTGTTCGTGGGTTCTGTTTGTTTGTTTTTGTCCTGCACCTACCTAATGCCTCTTCACTCTGAATATTAACCTCTTTATGCTGAATACATCAAGGTGTGGACAGTGATGGAGTGTATGCGTGTTTTGGGAGAATTCTGTTCCTCTGAGCCTTGTTTCTATCCTGGTATTTACAAGGTGGAAATTAAATTGTCATAACATAATTTTTACTGAACACGCTATATAGGAGAGGTGTTAAAGGGATAGTAATACTTAAAATGTAAAAAAAAATATGTTGTAGGGTTTATCCCCCTGAGTAAAACAAGAGTACTCCCACTGCTGAAAGGTGTTTCATTCAAAAGTTATTAATTTTCAAAGTTGAATTTTTTAGGTGCAATATCACAGTGGCCTGAAATTGTACAGTGGCGCTGTTGCTACACGATCCTATGGACAGCTCTGGTCAGATGACCATAAATCTCCATAGGATGGTGTAGCAACAGCGCCACTGCACAATTTCAGGCCACTGTGATATTGCACCTAAAAAATTCAACTTTGAAAAGTAATAACTTTTGAATGAAACACCTTTCAGCAGTGGGAGTACTCTTGTTTTACTCAGGGGGATAATCCCTACAACATATTTTTTTTTACATTTTAAGTATTACTATCCCTTTAAGGGCTTGCTAATATTAAAGTAGCAGAAAACTTTTCATGAAAAAATATGTTGTAGATTTCTCCTGTTGGGTAAAATAAGGGAACTCCCACTGCTGAGAGATGCATATTTCCAGAGTTATTACTGTTTAAACTGGTACTGGACTCTAGTGGTCAAATTCCAATTAGTATTCTGCCACATTCTAATGGAGAGGAAAGTTAGTGACATACAGTTCTCCACAGTAAGTAACAAACTACCAGGTCACTTCCTGTCAGTTAGAACTTCCAGGAAGTAAACACACAGTAAATTCACTTCCTGATTATTTGGACTATTCTATAATTTGAATAAAACAACTGATAGCAGTGGGAGCCCCCTTGTTTTACTCAGCAGGTAAAGCTCTATTACATGGTTTTTTTTATATATTAAAAAAAAAAAGTTTACTGCTCCTTTAACAATGACAGTGTGAGCACTGGTATGAACTAAAGCACTGGTAGACACTCACACTAGGTATAGAAAATTAACCTCGCTGACAGATTTATACCACACCCCCAGGTGACAGTTCTCTATCCACCATATTAAAACGTGACAGCGAATTTAATTATTTTCCAGGCAGTGTGTTATTTTATGGAGCCTATGAAATGAGATTTCTAAAGTGGGAGAGATCTTAGTGCACAGGTTCCATAGAATAACACAGGAACTGCAGAAGTGACATCACTGTAGAGCTCTTTATCACACCTTAGTGCATAACTCCCCAGATGTCCTGACAGTTCAACTAGCGTGCAGACAATTTTTTCTGTTACATTCTATGTGAAAGAGAGGCCACTGGCTACAGTTCTCCACAGAATGTTATATCAACAGCTCTAACACTGTAATATTTGAATAACGTTTGAATAAATCAACTGCTAGACACAGGAGTAACTTTGTTTTGCTCAGCAGGAAAAGACTTAAAAAAAGGTTTGTTTTTAATAACGACTTTTCTGTTCATTTAACATAAGTGTGGCCATGAAATTTGTTCTCCTCCCTTCTGATCCTTAAAGGGTTAGTGATACCTGAAAAAAATGCAGCTCAGATTGATACTCCTATAACACGGGTCATGTAACTTTGTATTTCAATGTTTTCCATATTTTTGTAGCTCAACAGTAATTCAATGCTATAAGTGTTCCACTCCCATCCTTTTGCCTCCTGTATGCCACCTCCCCTCAGATGTGTAATCCTGTCCTGGGACCAGACAGAGCGCAGTGAGGGACAATCTTCATTCACTAAGTATAAGGAAAATCTTGAAGGCCCCCCCCTGCCCCGATGGAGGAGGACAGGATTTCCCTTATGCTCAGTGAAGATAGTCTTTCGCTGCGCTCCATCTGGCCATGTATAAAGATATATAAAATATGGATCCCATGCCCAGAAAGCAGGGTTTAATCAGGGGCTAATAAGGGGTTCTTGTGTTTCTTAATCAAGGGTTAATAAAGAGTTAATGTGTTTGTTAGACGTCTTCTGTGCATAGTATGTTTATAGAAACTTATGCCTTCATTGTGCTTACATAATATAATAGCTTGAAGGCCACATAGTTAGAGCAATAAGTACTTACCATGCAGTAGCAGAACACAAGATCTGGTATGCACTGTGCATGTAGTTGTGACGTCCTTTGTTTACACCAATAGTGAAACCAGATAGGGTCAAGCATCCTGGTCAGCATGTGATCAGGGTGTGATAGAGGTTATATATTGCTGGGTGTGGCAGAGGATTTTTAAGAGCTTCAACTGTAATGTGAAAGTCATGTCTGTGTCCAGCTGTGTATGTGCAAGATTGTAAGGGAGGTGGTCAGATCCATCAAGGGCTCTCCCATAGGTGAAGAAATCATCAGCTGATACATATTACTTCTGATACAATATGTGATTAGCTAGAATATTGTGTGTGTGTCTCTGTTTATTTACTTTGGCATCTAAAGAATTCTCAAAACATTTGGAGTAGTCAGCAGGATTAACCCCTTAAGGACCCTTGACGTACCAGGACCGTCACGTCCTTGAAATACTCAAGGACCTATGACGGTCATAGTACGTCACATACTTTTTTCTTACAGCGCTCTACCGGGAGCGCTGTAAGTAAAAATAGGGCCTGAAATTGACCGCTCCAAGATCGGAGCGATCTCTATCAGGCCCCATAATGACGCGCCGATACACGTGACAGGTCACGTGTACCAGCGCGTCCAAGTGCTCCTATGCGGTCATTATGGGATGGAAATGTCCCAGGACCGCCGGTCCTTAAGGGGTTAAATAACCCTCAAAACATGCTGGCAGAGAGAGGGGTAAAGTGATGTCGATGAAAGGGGAGGGAGGGGGGGTCCTTTAGCACTGAATCACTGTTGAACTACTAAAAACGGAAAATATTGAAACAGCATTAAAATTACATGGCCTGCATTATAGGAGGATCAATTTGATTTGCATATGTTTTAAAGTGGAACTTTCACCTTCTATAAAGTCGCCCTCCAATAATTAGGTATATGGCGACTAGCTTCAAAATAGTTCTATTAGTTCTCAGAAGTACACAATTTTGAAGTAAACCTTAGACTTCGGACACCAGAAGCCAGGCATCAGCACAGACATCTTGTCTTAGAGACGCCTGCGCCGTCAGTCCTGGTCTCTTCTAGGAGGCATTGCACCGGAAGGGACCGACGGTACAGGTGCACAGATGGCACTAAAGCCAGCAGCCTGGCCGTCAGTCCCAGAAGACTAATGATTACTTCAGAATCGGTTACTTACGAGAGAGAATAGATGTATTATGAAGCTAGTTGCCATATACCAAATTATTGGAGGACGACTTTATAGAAGGTGAAAGTTCCGCTTTAAGGTAATACTATCCCTTTAAAGGGTTAAATGGAACTTTTAATATGAACACATTAATCTAAATAAGCTGACAGATTATGTCCTTAAGAACCAGAAGCATGTGCAAAGCAACTAGTTGCACTCTACTGTAGACATTAAGGTGTTAATCAACTATATTGAATAGTCAATTGTATTAATAGAATCTTTTTACTAATACTAATACTTCAACAGCATTCTCTAGCAATGAAAGGGTTAACGGTCCCATTTAGATTGTGAACGGTTGTCCCCTATGGTACGGTTGTCCTGCTCTATATCTGAACTTCTTTTCTTCTTTGCACAATACCCTATGAATATAAACTTGACACCATTTTCTAAGTAAATCTTTGTTACAATTAATTAGCTCACCTGTAATTTCTTTGCTCATTTTGGGTATAAACCAGGATACTACTTTACTACCAACTGCAGTAATTCTGGGGCAAACAAACTGCACTACAGGGGACCAATGGAAGCACCCATTGACACTGGTACCATATCAGGCTTCCTACCATCAGTCAGGGGCCAGGATATACAAAATATGTGTGTGTCATACAGGGCATAAGGCAGAAATTCTTCTTAGCCCATCAGTCTCCATGTGTCTTGACACTGATGTACACTGCTTCTGCAGCAGGATGTGTTTCTGCAAAAAGCACCAGGAGAGAGATTACTTGTGTCTTCCACATTTGCAAGGTGTCCTCTATGATGATCTATTTTTAAGTACTGGTAAAATAAATGCCATATTTTACTGCAGCAATTGCAATTTCTCCACTGAACTGTTATATTGTCACTACTGCTGCAATTCTTGCTTTCTTTTTCAAGCCAACAATGCCAATTGTGTTTCAGCTCTAGAGGATTAAATGAGCCACATGTGAACATTAAAATGTAAACCCTAAATATGCCAACTAATTCATATCTGCCTTAAACAGTGACTAACACAAGGATAGTGCCCTATTTGCAAATCAGCTCCCTTGGAAACAGGCCTGATGACAAAGCTGGGGCTGCATTGTGAGCAGTGATGAAAAAAAGCGGGAGCAGAATGTTGGTCTGAAAATGATACTGATGCTCCCTCACTGACCCAGTAACCAATTCAAGAATTAAGGGCTCGATCCAAATGTTGGCGTCGGCAGAAAAAACTGGTTTTGCACATCAATTAAGCAATGCAAATGTTCCCACTAGTAACAAATAACGGCAGTTCTGAAACATATGACGCCCGTCGCCAAAACATCAAAATTTTGCCCACTGAGGACAACGTAGAAGCGAAGCCCAGAGCCATTCAAATGTTGGAGTTAGGGCTAATGCGAGTTAAATTGCAACATTTTCCTCCAGAAATCTAACACCCATTTTTTTTTGCGAACATCACTCAGAGTAGAAAACACCCGTCGAGGAAAATGAAACAGAAAGTTAGGGATAACGTGTTAAATAGCAACAAAATAGCATTCTCTGTGCTTCCCTACCCAGCCAGTAGGGGAATACAGAGAAATCTTTCAATACCATGGACAGCACTGAATATCATAGGGATGTGCACTGCTCACCCCTATGGCATTCAAAGGGTTACAATAAATAGAAACAGTACACCAAGCTCTACTCAATGCCCCCCCTTCGACATCCACCCCCCTTAGTATGTCGACATATATTGCATATATTCAACATACTAACGCCATCCGACATTCACCTCAGGGACTGCCATGTAGTCGACAAATCTGTCTTTTATTCAACACTTAACTCTTTGAGAACCAGAGAGGTAGGAAAGCATTGCTTAGCATGTATTTCCTACCCCTCTGGTAACCAAAGGGTTAATAGGCAAGGTATGCCTGTATATGTGTGTGTATGTTAACAAGTTATGTTTTATTAATGAAATGTGTTTAACTTTAATAATATATACATTATACATCAAGGGGGATATCATGACCCCTCATCCCCACTAACATGAGGCCGACAAATGCCTGTTAATTACATTAAGCGCATATAAGCTAAACATAGCTTATATGCGCTTTAATGGTTACAGTAAAAGATCAGACCTCAAAGGGGGGCACCAGGACCCCTCCTGATAGCCCTCCATCCATGGATCATATATCCAAAATGATAGATGATCCATGGGGGCGACCCCAAAGGCATTTACTGCCTTCTTGATGCTGCAGGCTTTATAGTACTTTTGCTCCACTCTCCTTCAAACTGAGAGTGGAGCAAAAGTAGTAATCGCAAGGGGACACAGGAGGTAGGACATTAGAAATGAATGAGATCGAACTAAAGATTAAATTGAGGAAGTAGCCCTGCACTCAGACTGCAGCACTCCCTTCACCTCCATTCATTCATTTCCTGGTGAGCCATCCGCAGCATCAAGAAGGCTGGGGACATAATCTTGGAGGGGACAGAGGAATGGGAGAAAGCGGGTGGAGGGGAGAGAGGCATTGGAGGAATCGGGTGGCAAGCTTGTATTTGCCGCGCCCACTTACTCTGATACCTCTCTCCCCTCCTCACTCATCTACACTGTCCCCTGCATGGAGTTGCACAATGAATGACTTCGTCCCTCCTCACTCATATGCAAACCTATATATGGGTTGGTTTGAGGAGAGGTTTATCTATGGTATACAGAATCCATTTCGGGATTGAATAATATCCTATAATAGATACATAGATGATGTTCTCCTCATTTGGTCAGGTGACAAGTCACAATATGGATAATTCGTAGAATATTTGAACACTAATGAATATAATCTATCATTTACATACGAATATAATGTTAAAGAAATCTCATTTTTGGATCTTAGACTGATTATGGATGGTACAATTGTTAGTTCAACTATGTTTAGAAAATCATGCAGTGGGAATACACTACTGCATGCTAAGTCTTGTCACCCACAGCATAAAATACGAGGGGTGCCGGTTAGCCAATTTTTGAGAGTGCGTAGAAATTGTTCTAGTGATGCAGAATTTGAATCACAGGTACAGGACTTAAAACAAAGATTTTTGAGACGGGGTTATCAAATTTATGTGGTTGATGAGGCAATAACTAGAGCAAGATCAACTCAAAGGGATGAATTAATATCAGCTCAGGCATACCCCTCCAAAATAAAGAAAAAAGTAAAGATCGGCTACCTATGTTTATTACAGATTACAGTACTGAATATAATCAAATTAAAAATATTATAAATAAATACATCCCAGTGCTTTGGAGTGATAATCGTTTGCTTCCATATATAAAATCAGGATGCTCTGTTGTATAGAGAAGAGCTCCAACTTTAGGAATTAAATTATCTCCCAGCTCATATTTTAGTAGCCTAAAACCTGTACCTACGTGGCTGAATAAAATTGTTAATTATAAATGTGGTTCAAGAACGTGTATCGTATGCTCATATATTCATGTCAGCAGAGAATTTAGTAGTACAGCCACAGGCAAGAAATATTTAATAAAACAATATATTAATTGTAAAACAAGTAATGTAGTTTATATACTAACTTGTTTGAAATGTCACATCCAGTATGTTGGACGTACAATCGAGTAAGAGAACACATCTTATCTATTAAAAATAAAGATGTGTCTAAGCCAGCAGCACATCATTTTATTGACTGTAACAATGCAGAACTGTCTTATTTCTCCTGTCAGGGGATTGAAAGGGTGTTTCCCAATGATAGAGTTGGAGACCTAAACAGAACCCTTGACAGAAAGGAAGTCAAGTGGATTTTTTTTTTCTATCGACTAGAGTTTCATTAGGTTTAAACTCGGAGCATGACGTTACCCTATATATACACAGAAGCAGCGTTTCATTTATATCCAGCTTTTGTTATAATCTTGATATATGGATTTATCTAGAATAGATAAATTTTGTTTCTATCTTTATCTTGTTTTATTAACATCTAAATAAGACTGTATTGGCTGTTCTACCTTGATTTATATAATATTATTAATTCTGTTGCAATGTTAATTGTATCACAGGTGTATTTGTGCATCTTAGGGGTTAATTTGTAGCAATTTGGACCAGGTATTCATACTTTGAATATTGAGATAATTATTCATGATGCATATACCACGTGAATGCTCTATGTAATAGTGGTCCAATCATTTTTGTTTTTTACCTAATTGTCAGCTGTGTTTAATTTTAATTAAATGATTTGGTCATATAGGTATATAAAACAGATTCTTGTCACAATGCACTTAGTCCATGAATAAGTGACTTTTCATGAAATGCGTTAGGTGGCTCGTGTATTGTCCTTTGACCACTGTCCATATCTGTTTGTGAGGACAAAATTTTAATTGAAAGAAATAAAAGATGATTTTAATTGTACAATTTTAACCGTCTTTCTGATGTTGAGTGGATCCGTATGAGCGCTCCCTTCCTGTGTTCTTCCAGTATGTCAAATATATGCAATATATGTCGACATACTAAGGGGGGGGTCTAAGGGGGGGGCATTGAGTAGTGCTTGGTGTACTGTTTCTGTTTATTGTAAACCTTTGAATGCCACAGGGTTGAGCAGTGCACATCCCTATGACATTCAATGCTGTCCATGGTGCTGAAAGCCTTCTCTGTATTCCCCTACTGGCTGGGTAGGGAAGCACAGAGAATGCTGTTCAGACTGTCGTACACAGTGGGAAGGAGTGTTGGTTATTTGGGGTTTTCTGAATGAACTTTATACTTTGGAGTGCTGTGATTGGCTGTGGTGCTAGGTAACATTTTTATTGTGTGTTTTTAGGTAAGATTTTCTATGCAGCGCAGGTTTAAGGTGAACGTGTATATTCTTGGTCGTCGCTTGTTAGCCTTTCTGGGTAAGGAAGAGTTGAATCTCACCTTTCCCGGTCTTGGTTAACTCGCGAAGGCAGTTTTTTTCTTCATGTTGGTTTTAACGCCAACATTTGGATCAAGCCCTAAATTCTGTATTGTTGCAATTCAATTTCAGTTAGCTACATACATACTAGTGAAGTGCTTACAAGCCCAAAATGGAGGGTGTATGTATGAAATTCGCACAGTATTTGTCTGGAACAAACTTCTGGGTTCCTTTCTAGCCCGCTACCAGCTGAGGGCTCCTTTTAATAATACCTGAATATCTGGCAGGAGCTATTTTGGGGCTGCAGGGCTTTATAACATGTCTGCTCCCTCAGAAGAAGACTTGGTAAGACATAACTGCTCTTTAAATGTTCAAAGTTTCAATGGCAAAGAATGAAAATTTCAATTTCACTTTTCTCTATACTGAAAATCCAAAGCTTTTTTACCAGAAAGTAAACTAAATATCAACATTATAGCATACATACCACCGGCAGAAAACATAACTCACCTTACATTTACAACATGGCCAATATTCTTTATAGCAGACATCATTATTTCTGTGGTGAGGCTTTCTGCAAAGCTGATCCCATCTTGCCCAATGTCACTATCAGCTGCCAAACTTGTGTTGTTTAGTTCACGCTCCGCTTTTTCAAAAGCAGTGTTAACCATTTTCTCAGCAAATACAGCTCTCTTATCAAGATCAATATGAATTTTAGGTATATTAAGGTGAAAAAGTCTTGATTTTTGACACATACCATGTTTAGATCGAGAATATTGCTTGATTTTTCTGGAGACATCATGTCCCAACAAGAAATGGCATGAGGACACAGGATAACCTTGCTGTTCTTTTGCACTACAAAGCCTACAAGCAGTGTTGTATGAGTGCATAAGCTTCCCAGTGTAAGGGATTTTATCAGTTTTTTTCTTTTTCTCCACAGCTTGTAGCCTTGCTGTTTCCATGCTAAACTCTAGGGTGCTGTCCACAACTTTGCATGCATATTGTTCAATAGCTTGAATGATACCCTCCTTCAAACAATGCTCATTTAAACTACCAGTACTATGATATAGTTTATGCTTCTGTGAAAAAGGAAGAAGAGTCTTGGAAAATGTTGTTTTAACAAGGTCACCTGAAACATTATCTATTTTTGATTTTGTATACAGGCAAGAATCTGTTAGTGATTTGGGAAGAGAAGCAGCAGACATCTTTAACTTTCTTTTTACATCACATGTTATGGTGTGTGCAAGAGATTCTGCAAAATGTAGTAAGCCAGTGAATTCTGTTCTGCGTGCATCTTTTCTATGTACAGAAAGTTCCTCTTCATAAGAATGAAGAGCAATGCTCCGCCTTCTATTCTTTTCTCTTTCTTGGTGGTGGGTCATACTTAGAAGTCTAAGTATTTCCTGTGTACTATTTGCTTCTGAATTCCTTCTAGGTATAATTTTTTGGTTGCATTTAAGTTTAATTGTATTAGAAGCTTGTTGTAGGCCAGTTTTTATAGCTCTATATG
The DNA here is from genome assembly GCA_037306005.1 of Rhinophrynus dorsalis. Lineage (NCBI taxonomy): Eukaryota > Metazoa > Chordata > Amphibia > Anura > Rhinophrynidae > Rhinophrynus > Rhinophrynus dorsalis. Next base: position 455,826,170 of record CM074719.1, on the reverse strand, counting down.
CTAATCTACTGGCATACTGATCAATTATTAACTCGTTATTTGCTCCTTCCATTTTTAATACACGTATAATGTGGTCAGCATATTCTTCAGTCACACTTTCACAGCTTGGGTATTTTGAAGTCAAACCAGTAACGCCATTATTTTGAGGCAAGGAGAGAGTGGTACAATCAGTTTCTTTAAAATTCATACTTTTAAACATACACCCTCTTTCTTTAAGCCTACAGTCATCATGTTTTCTAAAATTACAGCATTCAATATCACAGTTATTTTTTTTCTTTTGTGTGCTTTGTCTCTTGCCTAAAACCCTCTTTGCATCACCAAGGACTTCTCCAGCAATATTACTTGCATAACTGAATAAGGCATCTAATGTTTCTTCAGAAATATTTCTCATATATGCCGGGTACCCCCATTTATCACTCAAGACACTTAACAGTGACCTGTTTTTGAGAGTGGCTCCTTGGACAGATTTTTCATCTAAACAATAAGCAGCCATTTCAGTGGCTATAGATAAGATATTAGTAGACAAATAGTTAGCATATTGAGATGTTTCTTCAGAAACCTCAACATCTTCAGTTAGTTCTTCAGAATAGTCTTCACTGCTGGAGGTTTCAACTTCTTCAGACAGTGACCTCATGACTTTAAGCATGAAATCATCTCTCTTTGTACAGTCATGTTCAAAGGCAGATAGATGAGGTGTAGGAGGTGGAGTGGCTGGATAAAACTCTTTTGACAACTCTCCTTTAAGTTTCTTGTTAAGCTTTCTCATGCTCCTCTCAGGACTTATTTCATAAGAAGAAAGAGGTGTTGGTGGAGGTGTACCTGGCAGGGTGATCACATTTGAATCTAGTCGATTTGTCTTCTCTTCAATAAAGAAGTCATCACCACAACTACACATTACAGAGGAAAAGCTATTGATATGTGAAAGACAAGTCTGCAGACCAAACATTGATGAATATGGTGCATCACTATTATGAACATTTCTTTTTAAAGGAATAGCTTCTGAACTCATTTTGTCAAATGAAATGTCTGAACCTCCTAAACACTTTGTTGAGGAAAGTGCATCTCCAACTCCCCCTTTATATTCTTGGGCAGATCGCTTCACAATAAAGCAAGGATTCTTGGGAGTGAATTCTGGGGTTACGTTTTGCCTGGAAACCATTAGCTGCTGATCCACAGTTTGAGACGAATACTTGTGCATTTCTTGGTTCTCACTTTTGTCTTGCTCAGTTAAAGTAATAGGCATCCATCTTGTTTCATCAACTGAATGTTGCAAAATACACTTTGCCAGATTATCTGCAAAATTATGTTTTGATTGTTCTCGGTTCATTAAAACACGCTGACTTGGAACTTCAACAACCTTATTAACCAACATCTCTGCATAATCTCCCACAGTTTTTGTTCCTTTGGAAGAAGATATAACATCATATGCTTCATTTACAATCATGCCCATCATGTTTACAGAGAATGAATTCACACCCACAGGATGTTGCTGTGGGCTATTAGTAATACTGTTTTTGGATGCAGGTAGTATCGTTTTAGTGGATGGTATTTCATCTATTCTTTTTGTGGAAATATTAGATCTTTCTAAAATATTTAAACACATGTCATCACTTACTGAAATGTCTGTACTTTCATTCAGTCCAGCAAACTCATTTGATACTTGCTGTTGACTAAGGGCTTTGGCAGCAACAGGTACTGGGACTGAACTTACAAGACCAGATGTAAAGATCAAAGCATGCTGTACTGTGTAATCCTTTTTTGAGTCATGTCTCATATTTACTGTTTGGGTTTGCTCAGACAAATTAGGGAAGGTTATAGATGTTTGTGTAGATTGCATCATACCTTCCGAACTAACATACTTCAAGTTGTCCATGGAAACACTAATTGCTGCTTGTGTAGTAAAGGTCACATTTACCTGGGATAGCTCTATAAATGCCTCCTGAATCACAGATTCTGATAAATCCTTAGCATAGGAACTCACTACTCCATTGTCAAAATCAAAGGAGCTCCGTGGGGCAGCTGTTGGAGTTGGTGGATGTGAGAACTGGCAAACTTCCATAATCCCTTCAAAAACAAGCTCCTCAGCCAGGTCTGAAGCAAAACGTGTAATAGCATTGGTAACCATCTGCTTCTTTATATACCGGAGTTCTTGTAGAGCACTAGTAATCACCTCACTTACCATAAGGTTTGCTAGACTATTAATAGCTCTTTTCTTTATTGAAAATGCTTGCCTCCTTCCAATTTCATAGAAAGCCATCTGAAACACATATGATGTTAGCCTAGCAGCTAAATGACAAAGTGCACTAGTACAAGATGAAACACCCTTTTGCAGATCTTTAAACGCACTGCCCAAACTTTTTTCAACCAATTCAGTTGCAAATTTCTGAATGCCAGACTTTGGTTTTTGCTTGGACTTCAGTCTCCTCTCTGAATCTTTATGATGTGATTTGCGTTTCAGTTTCGTAGTTTTTTCCAACCCCCTTTTTGATACATCAAGGTTGGTGGAAGGCTTTCCATTTAGTACAGAGTCAAACACCTCTACGCATACACGGTTTGCATAATCACTGTAAGGTCTGTCTTTAATTGACGAAAAATCCTCATGGTTATCCAAGTGATAGAAGCAATCTGCTGGTGTGGATATTCCAAGGGGACTAAAAGCAGATGACCTAATTGGACTAAACAAAGTTCCAGTATCCTCGACAGATGTCTTTACAGGACGGGGTGAATCGGGTACATCACTCATGTTGTTATATGGAGATTCTGGTTTAAGAGGAGTAGGTTTTTTTACATTGGCTGACAAGGTTGGCCGATCATACTTAAACTTCTGAGGATTCATTGCAGCAGTAGTAAACTGTCCATAGGCACATTTTTTCTTTTTAGGTGGACTAGCCAGAATGGATTTCTGGATAGGTTCATGGTGGTTTTCTAAAGATGGTTCCGGTTCGTCAAACCGATCAAAACTATCAAAAAATTCACTTAACTCTGAATCAGAGTCTTCAATACCATCTTTTACAACAGGGATCTTTGGCAGGTTAAGTTTTGCTCTCATGCTTTTTTGATATCCTTCCTCATCTAAGAAAATAATAGGACTTGGGCTTGAGCATTCTGACTCTGAAGACTCAGCAGAAGGAGGAGATAATATTTTTGTGTCTTGGCCTTGGGTAGAAAAGCTCATTTGTTTCCAGGAATCACACACTGATGTTGTTACAGTATTTTTAACAGACGATGACAAATCTGGAAGTCCTATGAAACTCATTAAAGTTGCAGACTTTATCGATGATCTTCGGCGCACTGAGCTAAATAGGATTTTTGAGCCGCTGATGTCTACACAATGAACAGGCTGTGTCTGTGATGCAGCATCACGCTGATTCCTCATTATTTCGCTTCCTGTTTCTGAGAAGAGAAAGAAAAAGTGCATTTATGTTTCTGCAAGTTTGAACATCATAAACTACAATGTTTACATTCCCCTTGTGAAGTGAAAGTACTGAGTACAGATTCTTAGAGAATAAATAAATAATCTATAAATTATAATATAACTGTAAGCAAATTTAAAATGTTGGTGTCTTGAGTGTAATATGTAGGAAAGAGCATTGCATGCATAACACTAAGTTTGCAAGAACTGTTATCCATTACAGTGCAAAGCTCACAGGCATTGGATTTATCATGTTACAAACACACAATGAGAGCATTATGCACAAAAAGATGAGAAATTTTGGAACAAATGAACTGTGCCATAGGGAAGAAATAATTTTAACCCCTTGAATTCTAGATATGTTTACAACACATTGCTTCTCAAGCTTGAGCATCAAGGTGTTAAAAGCCCCGCTTAAAGTCAAGGGACATTTTTGTGTGTCTCTCATAGCACAGTCCAGTTTGCTCCAGAATTACTCCTTTTTTCTTTTTCACATAAGTTTCACTGGCTGTTCCTCTATCCTGGACTCAATGCTCTCAGAAGCATTCCGTTTTGGGCTAAATAAAGGGTGGTGATATCACCATGAACCATGGTGTGAAGTATCCTCCAGCCAGGAGGACAGGACACTTGCCTTAAAAGGTTCTCTGGTGGTGAAGACTCCCTCCCTACTCCTGTTTACCCTCAACAGTCAGGTTCAGTTTTAAAAGTGACCTGAAGGATCTACATCAGGGCAATATATTCTCTTAGTGAGACTTCTTTTTATTTTGTACAACTTGTATGAAGCTGTGTAATCTCCCAACAGGTGGGCTCCTATCCCTGGCCTCCTTGATGGCTTGGGGCCAGAGTACACACTGTTTTAGGACCTGGTTCTGCAACAGGATGGCCTCCACCAAGAACCTTTTTCCTCTCTGCTTGGCTGAGCATTATATACAATGCCTTACAAAAATATTCAGAACTCTGAAATATATTGCTTTCAGAAGTATTTTGGGAAATACTTTCAAGAAAATGTATTTAAAAAAAACAACAAAAAAAAAAAAAACACAGAACAGTTTCCAAGATGAAAGAAGTGACCCTAATGATCACACAATTACCTTACTATTGGCATAGCCCATAAATGCATCATTTTTACTCTACTAGTCTCCTCCTTGGTTTGCAAGTACACGTAGAAGACCATTTTAGTGGAATATATTTTTTTTATTAACGCGATCGCATCTCTGCTGCAGAGCCGCCTGATGATCCTAAGACCGGATTTCCCTTCAGTCAGCTACAACGCTGACTTCGGGGAACGGGGAGGGAGAGGGCAACTTTAGGAGCCATTAGCTCTCAAACCATAAAGGTTTGAGAGATGACACTGGGGGCAATACATTTATTTTTAATATGTCTTTAATATAGGGATTAGTAATAATTAAGTATTACTATCACTTTAAGCCATCTTTTTCTGGGAAACCACAAAGAGATTTGAATAAAATCTGGTGAAGCATTCCTGAGAATGAACAGGGATCAACATGTGCTCTACCAGGAAGGAAACTGTATCTAGAAAAAGACTACCTCAATCTGGATCAGGAGAGGAACTCTGGAAAGGAAAAAAAAAAGCGAGGAGGAAAGGATTTGAAGTCTATGTGGTACTCTTCCAAAATTTTCTGCAAAACCCACTGATTTGAAACTGAAATGGCCCACGTGCCATGGAGAAAGAGATGGTGACCTCCTATAGACAGAGAAGGACCAGGTCCACGCGAGTCATATGCAACGTTAGGCTTCTGAGCAGACTTTTTGCCTGCTCAAGCCTGTTTCGGTTTTGGGTAGGATGAGCTTGTGCTGCCTGGGGAATTGGTCTCCTAACAGCATATCCAAGTTAATGGGGGAAACAAAAAACACACATCTTCCATGGGAAAAAAAAGGCACATTTGGGAGTGACTTAAGGAAACAAAAGTACTCTTGCCCCCAGTGACATGGCTGCTAACCTTCTCCAATTCAGAACCAAACAACTGTTTGCCTACAAACAGAAGGGAACCCAGAACCTCCTTGGAGGATATGTCAGCCAACCAGATCTTAAAATGTTAGTAATGCCTCTGTAAAATACTTTTGCCAGGTCTTTTTGTATATTAATAGTAACACAACGCGCTATGTCAAAGATCTTACGTCTTTGTAGTTCAAAAGTTATACAGAGCTGAAGATCCCAGTCCACCGCTTCTTTCCACATCACAAAGAAGCTGCACTCTGGTCAGGATGGCTGCAGCAAGGGACAAACTTCAACAGGCAAACGGAAATCCTGCTCTCCTTCTTCAAGTGGGCAGGATTTGTCCCTCGCTGCAGCCATCAAGTCGCACGACCATATCTGAGATTCAGAGGGAGGGAGGCCAGAAAGGGGTGGGCGGAGCTAACAACTTTTGAACTACAAATAAGTAAGGCATTAGACATAGCGCGATATGTTACTATTAATATACAGAAGACTCAGCTAAAGTATTTTAAAGAGGCATTACTATTCCTTTAAGCCACAAAGTGTAACGCAAAGCTACTGAAAAGGCCAAGACCTTGCCAGAGAATCTAGCGGCATTAAAAGCCATTTGAAAGAGAAGAAAAGCTCACAGCTCCAACTCACCCTAACATATCTATATAATAAATACAATTTTAATGTGAATATAAAGATCAATAAATAGAAGGAAGCAAGGAATGAGAGGGTTCTCCAGTCCCCCAAACATTAGGCCAAAATCCCAAAGTGCAAACACAGATAGAAAGACAAACCTGCGCTCCTCTATATAAAGAACAAGTGTGTGCTCTGTGTTGGGCATATATAATATTTCTTATTAAATAAGTGAGATTTTTGTTTCACAGATTGGCCAAGTTGTGGGTAAGTTTGACACCCCATCAACGTATGGTGAGGATGAGAGATAGGAAACTCCTTTTCCATCTCTTAAAAATGTCAGGGGAAGAGGAACTGGAATCCGAGGCCACTGACAAATGAAGCGTTCAGGACCACTCAAATAAATCCCTCTGTGGAGGGGCTATAGTCATCCTCATAATAGGACCCCATGAAAAGAGACATGTCTAAATCATAACCTTCAGTTTCTCTTTCCTCAAAAGAAGAGTCCCCAGTAAGTTCCCTCCAAATACTGGGCTCAAGAGCCTACTAGGGGGTGCAGGGTGTCCCACAGTCCAAGAGTTAAGGATCCCTTAAATAGATGAGGGGATAGAGGCGACAGAAGAAATAAGAGTCTTCACCCAAACTGGTTCCCGGTCAGCAGATGAGGGCTCAAGACGTGGTGTAGGACCACTGTTCAAGAGGGACATAAAGTACCACAATACTCTATAGGGAGCCCAGACTGGCAAGATGAACAATAGGTTAAAGAAGTTAGGGGAATCTCAGAATCCTTAGTCTTGGAGTTGCCCTAGTGTCCCTTAGATTCTGACATAATCGTGTCATGTCAAGACTCCACCAAAATAGTATCAAACAGCGGAAAGTAGTAGAAAGAAAGTATAACTGAAATGTAAGCAAAGGTACTTATCTGACTGCATGGGATTAAACTAGCAAGCAGGAGGAAGAGACCAGCCACTGTGCAGCATGAAGAATAAAAAAAAAAAAAGTAAGATTATCTTAAAACTACCTTCCCATACTAGAAAATGAGGGAAGCAGGGTTTTCTGGGAAATGTAGTCATTTCACTTTAAAATGCTGCAATGGCTCCGTAGCAGTTTAAACACCACAGTCCCCAGTAATGGTAGAGGGTCCCACCAGATGTTGCTAGATAGTGCACCTACCCACAACCTCCTAGGTACAACCAGGTGTAAGATATGTCCCATAATTGCTCTGTGTATGAATCCAAAATGACCACTTTGTGGTCTCCCAGTAAAATTAAAGAATAAACTTTACAAAAGTCAAAAATATCAAGTAAAAGTGAATAAATCAATAGAAAAGTCCACTGCCTTAAGCACACAGTCCCCCAAGAGGGGTAATTGTACCTAGATAGAGAGGAAAGGGTTAATATCCCCAGAAAATGGCATGGGGGCTCTCCAGCTGCTGTGCAACAGCACCCCAATATTGAAGGGGGGCACCCTAGGATACTGCTATGCAGCTCAAAGATACAGAAACCCAATAAGCCTTCTTAAACTCCCCAGAGCGCAACTGGTGGAACAGAAAGTCCATAATACGGTCTGTGTCCCAATTTAATATGGCCAACGCTAGTGCTCATTCTTAAAGGCACCACAGCCCCACAAAAAAAAAAAACAAATGTGCATTAAACAACAGTTAAGATAGAAAATAAATATAGACTAAAGCAAATAGAAAGCCATCATACAGACAAAGGATATACACACAGGACCTGTGCAGTCTGAATGCAGAAAAGCTTGTTCTTTTCAGGCTCCATACAAATGTCCCCTCAGACTAGCTAAGCATAAACCGAGAGCAGAGGCTGATAATGTGAACCATCCTCTAAGACCCAGGTCCCACATTACGTACCCCCTCTAGAACACAAAGGGTTAAAGTGACTGTAAAGTCAATGCCTTAAAAATATGTATTGTAATCGGAATGAGAATCTAGTTGTTTTGTGAGTCTTGTTTTTCTAGTATTTAAAGTAAATAAATAGTTTTAACCGTCTTTAAAAGCAAGATCATGTGAAGTCCGACATCCATATTTAAAGGGATAGTAAACTCGAGAAAAAAGTATAGGTGAATTGATAGGCACAATTAAAAAATACTTACTGCCTCATTCCCATCTCTCAAACCATTATGGATTGAGAAACATAATAAAATAAAGGTCTCCATTCCCTCCCCTTTCTGCCTGACGAGCTGTAAAGCTGTCAGAGGCGGAATCTGACTTTAGGCGGCTCTTCAGGAGTGATGACATTAGGATATCTAACTATAATTACTTCATCGGAATGGTCTACAACTGTGCTTGCAAGCCAGGCACACGTTGTAGACCATACCGATGAAGTAATTATAGTTAGATATCTCGATGACAGCACTCCTGAAGAGCCGCCTTCTGATCCCGGAAGCAGGAACTCATGACGTCCGTTATACAGCGGACTCATGAAAAGTAGGAGGGAGCGGAGACCTTTATTTTATTATATCTCTCAAACCATAACGTCAGAGCATCCACAGGGAAGGCCACAGGATCCCTCCAATGGAAGCAAAAGAGCTGAGCCTTCCTGTTGTTCCTGGTGGCCATCAGGTCTATCGGAGGAAGAACCCACCGCTGCACCAAGAGGTCAAAAACATCTGAATGGAGCTCCCACTCTCCTGGGTCTACCCTTTGACGGCCGAGAAAGTCCTCCAGGACATTATCTACCCTTGGAATGTGCATGGTGGAAATAGCCAGAACATGATCTTCTGCCCATGACAAAATAAATTTGACCTCTGACCAAGCAGAAGCCTCCCTGATTTTTGATGTGTGCCTTGGCCATAGTGTTGTCTGACTGGATGCGGACTGGACAACACCTCAACAGAGAGCACCAGTACACCAGAGCATGATGAATAGCATGGTACAGGTGCCCACCCACCAGGAGCTGCAGACCAGGATTCTGTGATTCCAGCGGAGGCAGACTTGCCAGACTTGGGCTTGGTGGTGGCGTGCTTGGAGTGTCACTCCTGTCTGGGCTTGGTGGTCTGGCGCAGGGTGCCGGCCTGAGACAAGCTCAGATTTGGCCTTTGCACTTTGTTTTGGTGGGGATGAAAAAGATGCTGTTTCCTCACCAGGTTGGGGTGCATGTAAACCTTAGGCAACAAGGTGCTCTTGCCGCTAGTGGCCTCACTGATAATCTGCTTCAGTTCAGGTCCAAAAAGAGATTTACCCTGAAAAGGGAGAGAAATCAGCCTTCAAAAAGAGTGTCAGTGACATATGTCTGAGCCTCAAACATGTTGGCCAAGAGGGCTAAAAGGTCCTCCTTAGGGGCACCTTTACAGATAGCTTCAGAAAATTGTTCACCCCAGATAGCGAGATCTCTAGTGACCCAGACAGAATCCAAGGTAGGCTGCACCAATGGCAGCAAAGTTAGACTTCAGGATAGCCTCCACCTTCCTATCATTCATATCCCTCAATGCTGTGGCATCCGCCAAGGGTACAGCAGTAGACTTAGAAAGTCTAGAAATAGGGGGATCAACCTGAGGAGGTGTAGCCCACTGAGTCAAAGCTGCCTCAGAACAGGGGTACAGCTTGGAAAATTTCTTGGAAAGAGAAAGACGCCTGTCAGGTGTTTTCCACTCATCCAGGATAACCTGGTCCAGAGTGGGATTGGGCGGAAAAAATGTGAGGGATTATGCCATTGAAAGACGTCAAAAAAAGCTTGGCCTTCAGCAGTGGTATAGTGACCTGAAAGGTTGTTAAAACCACCTTAATGAGACCCTCAGCGGACAGCGCAGGGTCAGCCTCAAAGGGGTCGCCATAAGCATATGAAGAAGCCTCTTCCTCACACTCCCCTTCCTCCATATAACCCTCAAAGGAATCCTCCTCAGAGGTTTCAGTAAGATCAGGAATGCCAGGGGCCTTAGGAAACACAAACCTGAAGGAAGTGTGTGCGTGTGTGTGTGTGTGTGTGTGTGTGGGGGGGGGGGTGTTTCCAAGAATGAAGGACCCTCTGGAGGGAAAGAGGAAACTGTGCCATAGAGGAAATTAAGTCCTTGACCCAAAGTGGCTCTTGTTCAAGGCTGGAGGGCCCAGGTGGTGTTGTAGGGGCCACAGCACGAGTGGCATAAGTGTCCTGAGTACTCTCTAGGGAGCCCCACTTGGCATGAGGAACAGTAAGAAAGGGGGGTCAGAGACACCTCTGAGTCCTTTGCCTTAGGTCTAGTACCATGTCCCTTTGGATCTGATATCCTAACAGGAGAAGTGTCTGAACAGTATAAGAACCCAAATACTGTAACCCAGATTAAACAATCACCTTAGAAAGCCCAAGAAACCATTTATCTGGTAGGCAAATGGTTAACCTGAGAAGGAGAGTAAGGAGAGTCAAGCCTCTGCATACGGTACTCCAGCAAATAGAAAGAAAATGGCATCCGAAATCACAGCCAATCAGAAACAAGCCCACGAAAGAGGCATTCTGGGACTTGTAGTTTAGTCTATTTGTTACCTAGCAACGCTTGCACCCAAACTCACAGGGCCCCAGGGACCCCCAAGACACTGAGGATGCAAACCAGATCATAGGTCAAGAAAAGACAAGAAGAATGAGGCCTCTCTCAACTCTAAGTCAAACGGTTGCAGAGATATGTCCCAAAACAGTTTGTCCCATAGAAGTCAATGGAGAAAGTGAGGCCATGTGGTAAAGTACACCCTTAACCCTTTGAATGCCAGAGTGGTACGGAATGCATTGCAAAGCAATGCATTCCGTTCCACTCTAGCACTCAAAGGGTTAACTCAAAAAAAATTTAAAAAATGTTCACAAGTGAATAAAAGTACCCAAATACCCAAGGGAATATGTAGGGACAAATAAAAACTTATGAATCTAGAAGGATAAACTAAAACAAGTCCCATAACCCAGAGAAACCAGCAGGGAAGGTGTTAAACACATATAATGCAGCCATCATAGCTCCAAAAAGCCTGGGATCAAACCAATAAGTACAGGAGTTTAATACTCCTATAAGACCCCTGTATGAAGGGGAACAGAGGGACAATGGCACTTTTTTACTTGAACTTGTTCTTCAGATTACCAATGAAAGAAAGAGCCTCAGAGAGACCCATTCAGGAGAGAGAGACATGGGCTGCATGATTCTCTCCATATGGCTACAAGGGTCCACAACAACACCTGATAGCTGGACAATCCTCCAGGGGAAGCCAGGAATGGTAATCCACCTAATGGGGGAATTTTGACACCTCATATCTAATAATAAAATAATCTAAAAAATAAGCAGAAAAGTTCTCAGCCTCTATCCAGGTTACTGGAACAAGTCTATCTGAGGTGGGCTAGTGGGATAGTCTGATAAGGAGGAAGGGGAGGCTCCACCCACAACTTCTTCTAGAATTGTCACCTCACCATGGTACCTGTAAGTTATATTGGACGACAGAGAAAATAATTTTTCGTTAAGAGCAGTCTGCAAAAACAGAGTCTCTGTATGTACATCTGCCTGTGTGTGTCTGTGTCTAATTGCACGCGTCTCTGCATGAGTGTCTCTATTCAATTTTACTAGCTGTTTTTTTGAACAAAGACTAGAGAATAAGAATGCCGTCAAGATCTTTTTGCAGATACAACTGAGTAACATTTTACAAACTGCAGACAGAGGACTATCACATCACTGCGCACGGGCACACACGCGCGCACGAGCACACACGAGCAAGCACACACGCGGACACGCACGCGGACACGCGCGCACACGCGCGCACACACACACGCGCGCACACACACGCGCGCACACACACGCGCACACACACACACACACACGCGCACGCACACACGCGCACGCACACGCACGCACACACGCGCACGCACACGCGCGCACACGCGCGCACGCGCACACACGCGCACACGCGCGCACGCGCACACGCGCACACACGCGCACACGCGCGCACGCGCACACGCGCGCAGGAGCGTGGTGAGTAAAAGTATGTGACGTACCAGGACCGCCACTGGTCCTTAAGTGCCGGACCAGCGTGACGGTCCGGGTACGTCACAGGATGCGAAGGGGTTAAACTGTGCACAAATAATTGTGGCCACTATGGGCTTGATTCATCAAGCTACAGAGGTGTAATTCTGGAACAAACCACACGTACCATGAGGGGGAAATTAACATCTCACGAATCTGAATGGGGCTTTAAACTCTTGAAGGTAAAGAGTTCTTTGCAATGCACTGGAGTTCTCTAGAATTCAATGGGTTAAAAGCCCAAATAAATGGGAATTTTCATTTCACAGAGTTTGCTCTAGAGTTGCTCTTCCTCAGAGTGTCGAATAAGACCTTCTGAATCAATTATTTGTGGACTGACTTTCCAAAATTAATTTGTAATTAGTAATACATATTAGGTCCATGGAGGCAGACAAGATTCTATGTTGCAAGATTCGAAGACCCTAAACTCAAACCAACTGGTTAGCTCACATCCAGGGTAAACCAATGAAGCTTCATCTAATTGACAAGTCAATAAGCAACGATCCAGGTAAAAGTTACCCTTTAACCCCTAGAATGCCAGGTGGGTACAATGTATGAGTATGAACAGCTGTTCCTGCTGTGCCAAGCTTGTACAAAGTACAAGTTAAATTTAATCACTGCATAAGCCAGTATAACCAGCAAGCATTGGCTGCATTAATTAAAAAGGAAAAAAAAAAAAAAAAAAAAGAGGGGGAAATCACAATTTCTCCTGATGCCTCCCCAGTTATTGATCTCCCAGCCGATCACGCTTGAGATCAATATATACAAAGCATAGATTCTCCTTCCCCTTCTTTCCTACCTGAACTTCAGTGTAGGAGTGGAGGGGATCGGGGGAAGCCTCCTAATGTCATTGGCGACATGGTCACCGGTGACATTAGTAAGCTTTACCCAATCCCACAAATTGAGTGCATTCATGAGCTCAGTCCTTTATAAAAAGTACCAGTCTGCTTGCCAAACTAAAACTATATACTTTTGGAAATACTTGTGCACTTCAGCCCATGTGTAGAAAAGCAAGTGACCCCTCATTTGATGTGGCAGAATGTCTACTTTCCAAAATGGTATACATTTTATTCCTTTCCTTCATGTCTCTAATAGTTATGAATATTTTAGTACAGGCAGCCATTTTCATAGAAGAAAACAGATAGGTGTACTTATGTGCTTCTGGCACCCACTACGGTATGTCAACTCATACGAATGGGGTGCCATTTTCTCCTAAGAACACTAGCTAATGAATACAGTTGGAAATTCCATAGTTTTCATAGATTTCAGTACATTTGAAGGGGTGGAGATATTTGTGCACTCCAGGCTTGGGATAAGAAGGCAAGTGACCCCTCAATTAATGCAGTGGATAGCTGCATTCCAGAAATATATATTTGATATAGTTAATCCGCTGCTTTAGGGTAGTTTTACCACAAAAACACTAGAATGTGCATATTCGTTAATAAAGTTGAAAATGCCATTTTACGCTCCTGGTGATTAGGGCTCCGTGCTAGCCATGGATGTAGGTAAAATTATAAAAAATTTGGTATTTTTGTACTTGGGGGACTCAGGGCTTTTTCAAATAATTGAAACTTTCACAATCAAGGTAATTGTGTAACTTTCACAATCAATGTTTTTGATACATAGTATGTGATTTTAACAAAATAAGTAATTTTTTACTTTTGTAGTTATGACATCATAAATTGTTGCACAATGCAAAATTCACTTCATGTAAGATACCATGAAAAAGCTCAATTTGTTCTGAAAATAAGTATGTATAGTTTTCCATATGTAATTAAAATTTCCCAGAGAAAAATCAAGTCTAAACGATGGATAGCAAAAATGCTGAAAAGGTGTCTGATCTACAGGGTACAGGAAATGGCACTGAAGGAGTTAAAAGATAGTCGTTAAAATATAATATACATCTACAGTATTTTTATGCATCTGATTTTCTCTCTTCTTAGCAGATAAGAATATCACAAACATATAAGTAGTGGAATGCAAGACCCCCGAACTCTTCCCATTGAATCATCCTAATACTTCAGTGGAAGGTGTTTGAGATACTTAAGTCCCCTTCTGCACCATAAAAGTATCAGGTCTGCCTCCATGGATATCGAATACAAATTTGAAAATCATTTTCGAGAACCATTCTGCAGAACTGACCACAGTGACCATTAGGATTTGCTGCCCATATTATAGTAATTAAGAGTTTATTATTATTAGGAGGTATTAGTGTTCATTTAACCATTTGAGTGCCAGAGGGGTACACAACATTGCATATACCTCTGGCACTCAGAGTTAAAAGCAAGTGACACTTCAATGCCTTTTTTTCAATCCTTTGTGTGTATGCACCTCTCTTTGGCATTCAACAAGTTAAAGGGACAGTAATTTCCCATAAAAAATGCTTAGAGTTTTGTAGAGGTTAAACAAATTAACGATATGCCACAAATCCTCTCTCTCTATGGTTTGAGAGATATCCTCTGTTAATGTTCCCCTCTCCTGCCCCTTCTCCTGACGTCTGATGTAAGCTGACAGCAGAAGTTCCTGGTCCAAGGACCAACAGACAGCTCTTCAGAAGAGCCGGAATAGCGCAATTTAAAAATAAATACTTCTTAGGAGCGGTCTAAAAAGTGTGCTTGGTTGGTTTGCAAGCACACTTTTTAGATCGTTCCAAAGAAGTATTTGTTTTTAAATCAAGCTATTGCTGCTCTGCTGAAGAGCCTCCTCGTGTCGGCCAACACAGATCTCCTTCTGTCATCTTTACAGCTGACACCAGAAGAAGGGGAACTTTGTTTGAGAGATAGGATTTGTGGCATATTGATTATTTGTTTAACCTCTACAAAACTCTAAGCATTTTTTGTATGGGACATTACTGTCCCTTTAGAAGGTAGATCTCAGTGAATTACCCAGTTCAATATATATTATTCAGTTTATTAGTGAAACACCTGCATTTTATATAATAAATTGATTGCAATAAAATAAGAAAAACAAATTAGCAATGGCAAAAAATATGTGGGTGCATTTTTGAAGGGATCCTTGACCAGTAAGACATCTACGTAGGGAGTCACTGAGATGCCGCTAGGGCCCTCGTGAGCCAGGGGAAAACAAAGAGTTGTGAACTGGTAATGACTGGAGCCAAAAGGCAAATGCAGGTACAGTTGGCTACCTGGATGAACTGGGATGTGTAGGTATGTATCCTGAAGATCCAGAGAGGCCAGATACTCCCCCAGTCACATTGTTGTTATGACAGAATGCAAAGATTCTATCTTGAAGCAAGTAGCGACCACATACTTGCTGTAGACAATTGAGGTCCAGAATAGGGTGAGAGCCACCAGCCTTCTTTGTAACCATAAACAGTTTGGAATAGAAACCTGAACCGCGCTCAGGGGCAGGTACTGGCAACAGAACCTGTTTCTCCAGCAGAGAGTCCACCACTACCTGGAATAGCCATGCCTTCTCTGGCTCCATCGCAAATCTTGACAAAAAGAACTAATATAGAGGAAGGGACTTGAAATCTATGCAATACCCTTCTGATAACACCTGCAAAAACCAACCGATCCATGACTGAGGACTCACAGGCATCTAGAAAAAGGTGGAGAAGCCCCCTACAGGAAACAATGGACCAGGACCCGCAAACTCAGACAAAAATGTGCTGGTCAGACTTAACCTTTGCAGCGGCTCACTTGGGCTGCCAGGACTGTCTGGGCTTTGTGGTGGGGCATGTTTGCGAGGTTTGTGCACTCTGCGACCCATTTGGCAGGGAGGACAAAAAAGAAGCACCTTCCTTGCCAAAATCAACAATTGGAGATTTGAAACAAGGTGCTCTTACCACCAGTTGCATCACTGATCATCTGCTTCAGTTCAAGTTCAAAAAGGGGCTTGCCATGAAATAGCAAGGAAACTGGTTACTTCTTAGATCTGTCAGAAGACCAAATCTTGAGCCACTAATTGCTATGTGCAGCAAAAAAAAAAAAAAAAGCTGAGGCTTTGGTAGATAACCTGACCACATCCAAGTGTGCCTCAAAAACATAGTTCTTAGCATCCTTAATGTTGGCCACCAGAACCAACAAATTCTCCTTTGGTACATTGACAAGTACCACCTCAACCAGCTGTCCACATCAAATGGGAACAGCTCTGTTAACCCAGGAAGATGCAAAGATAGGATGCAGTGCTGCACCAGTGGCCGCAAAAGAAGCCTTGAGGATAGATCCAGCTTTTTATCCGCCGGCTCCTTGAGACTCACTGCATCTGCAGGAGGAAGAGTAATAGTCTTAGCCAACAGTGAAATAGGAGGATCCACAGTGGGAGGTGAGGTCCACTGTGCTAAAGCCATAGCTGAAAAAGGGTACAGCTTAGCAAACCTTTTATTGAGAAAGCCATTCATCAGAATTTTTTCAAGAATTGCACTGGGTGGAAAGAAGGAAGAAGACTTATTGCACCTCTAGAAAACATCTGGAGAGCTAGCCCCCTCATTAGAGTGTCAGAGACCTGCAGGGTCTCCAAGACTGCCTTGATGAGCTCCTCAGCCAAAGGGAGAATATGAGCCTCACAGGAATCTCCATGGAAGTAGTAAGAATCCATGTCTTCTTATTCAACTCATCCTCATCTGACAGTTCCTCCTCAGAGGAAGCCAGAAGAACCTGTGACTGACCTTTAGATATGGGAGCTCTAAGTTTAAAGGTAGTGGCAGGCTTCCATGACTGAAGGAACCCCTGCAAACAGAAGGGTATTTGGGCCACTGAAGACTGTATTGTCTTGACCCAAGCTGGCTCTTGGGCAGTGCTGGAGGGCCCCGGTGGAGTAGTAGGGGCTACAGTGCAAGAAGGGCATCAAGACCATGAATACTCTCTAGGAAGCCCTATTTGGCAAGAGAAACAATATGTGAGGGGATAAGGAAAGCCCCCGAGTCCTCTGCCTTGGATTTACCCCCATACTTTTTAATAAAGTAATACTAGTAATACACTATATCTCCCAGAACAATCTATCACCCTTAAAGGCACAGAAAGTCCATTTATCTGTCAAGTGAAGGGTTAATCTGGAGAAAGAGAGCAAGGAGAGTATACCTCTCTGTAAGTTAAGCAAGAGAGAAGTAAAATGGCAACTACATAACTGACAGCCAAAAGTAAGAAAGCCTGCAAAGTGGGAATACTTGGAAACATAGTTATCTCCTTTGCTGTTCCGTAGCAAAGCGTAGAAACTGTTTGTGGATCACCACAAGCCCCCTGGGCAGTCAGAAAGTAGACTGGATAATAGAGCATGAGAAGTCAATGAGACAGAGCTCACTCTTAATGTTGTGGCTTAAACTGTTGCAGACATATGCCCCATAGAAGCGTTACCCATAGAAGTCAATGAAGCAAAGATGGCTGGCAGGCTCCAGTTCTTAAAGGGGCCGCTGCTGAAAAATCAGTCAAAGTTAGAAAAGTAAACCAGAGACACAAAGCCTGAGGGGGAACATAAAACCAAGGCATAAGTAGTGTGCAGGGGGAAGGGGGGTGTAGTGCAAAATAAACCCAACAAAACCCAGAAACATCTAAAGTGTCAAAAACTGCAACGAAAGGCTTAAAGGGATAGTAATACTTCATTTTAACTTTATTTTATTTTGTAGGCATTAAAAAAACATGAAGAATGATATAAGTCTTATCTCTGAAACCTTTATGGTTTAAGAGATATTCACAAACAAAGTATCCCCCCCCCTGTTCAACCAAATCAGAAGGGAGATGCCCAGGTAGACTGCAGAGAGGGACAATCTTCAATTAAGATAATGGAAAAAGCTGAAAAACTTATCAAGGGGGGAAGGGCTTTCATTGTTTTCATACAAAGAAAATTGTCCCCTTCTGTTATCTGTACTGTCATACAACCAGACTCACATCTGAGAAGAGATTGTTTACACTAGGTAAAAGGGGCGGGGAGGGGAACTTTGCTTGTGAATATCTCATAAACCATAAAGGTTTGAGCGATAAGACTTATATCATTCTTCATGTTTTTTTAATGCCTACAAAATAAAATAAAGTTAAAACGAAGTGTTACTATCCCTTTAAACCAGCAGAAAAAGTCTGCTGTCTTCAGGTCATCATCTTAGATAAAAAGCAGAGACCCAGAAAGACTTATTTTCTCCACAGGACTGAAAGGGTCCACAAAGCACCTGTGAACTGGTCAGTCCACTTCAGGGAAGTTCAGTGATGGTAACCCGCATTATGGAGGATTAATACAGCCTCATATCTAAGAAGAAAACAATAAAAACCTAGGAAAAAACAAAACAAAGACTGTGTCTTGCCCTGCCAGCTTCTAACAGGATTCACGTGAATCCTGGAAGTTAATAGGTGGAGGGTTGAGATGGAGGAGGAAGAGTCTCCACCCATAAGACTCTGTCTTTTGAAATGTGGCCTACCCTCCAGCAGGAGGGACTCAACCCCATGGTACCTGTGTTCCATATTGGACGTAAGAGAAAAGAGTATTTTAGTCTTACCTGTTAAATCCTTTTCTCTTAGTCCATACAGGTTACTGGTAACTTTGAGTAGGAGATCCGCCCCTTTAATTCAGGCAGGAACAATTCTAGAATTGTATGCAGGGGTGAAGCCTACCTTCCCTCCTTGGCTGCAGCTAGCCAACCAACTTCAGAAAGATTTGAGACACTAACTACTAACTAGATAGTGAATGGAAAGAAGACTCCTGTGAGCATGACCCCGAAGGACCCCCACGGTCTGCCACAGGACAGCCAAGCATGGTCCCTTGACAGGGTGGGAGACCAGTAACCTGTATGGAGAAAAGGATTTAACAGGTAAGACTAAAATCCTCTTTTTTCTGTCGTCCAATACAGGTTACTGGTAACTCTGGGATGTCCAACCATTGAGTTTCCCAGAGGCGGGAAGTAAGGCAAGGACCAGGCGCAAGGCCCCCAAAGTCACCAGAGCAGACATGAACTGTCAGATAAGAGATAGCCCAACAAACAATGAAATGTCAATGGACACTGAACAGGGGTAACACCCCAACTGTTACACAGCACACTGAACTAAAGCCAACGGGGCTCAAAAGTGAAGGAAGCACCAAGAACCGAAGAAGATCCTAGACAGGCAAGACTGTCTCCAGGATTTTACTCCCAAAGCTGGCGTCAGCCGATGCCAGCACATCAACACGGTAATGCACAGACGACCAGGTGGCAGCCTTGCACAACTGATCAGCAGAGGACTGATTCTTGTAAGCCCAAGAAGCCCCAACAGATCTTGTAGAATGAGCCATAACCCGAAAGGGGACAGCCTTACGAATAGTGAACTTGATCCAAGAAGCAATAGTCACTTTGGATGCAGGTCTTCTTGCCCCGGGACCCTCAGGAATGATGAACTGTGTGTCGAGTAGAATGAGCCGTGACCCTGAAAGGGACAGGCTTCTTCCACAGCTCATAAGCCTTACGAATAGTGGACTTGATCCAAGAAGCAATATTCACCTTGGATGCAGACGTTCCTGCCCTGGGACCCTCAGGAATGACGAACAATGCGTCTGATTGCCTGATAGACTCAGTGCGATGTACATAAAACTTGAGACAACGCATTAAGTCTAACAAGTGGAGATCCCTCTCTTTGTCAGAGGTAGGGTCACGGCAGAAAGAAGGCACCACAATCTCCTGATTAATGTGGAACTCAGAGAGCACCTTAGGGAGAAACTCCTGAGAGGTGCAAAGCACCGCCTTGTCCTTGTGAAACACCAAATAGGGTGGTTTACAGGACAGTGCATGTAACTCCGGAACACGACGGACAGACACAATTGCCAGGAGAAAAGCCATTTCCACGTCAACAAGCGTAGAGGAATAGTAGCCAAGGACTCGAATGGAGGGCGTTGAAGAGCACCCAAAACCAAGTTAAGATCCCACTAAGGAGTAGGAATCTTGAAGGTAGGACGAGTATGAGCAACTCCCTGGAAGAAAACATTGACATCAGGAAGGATGTCAATGCGCCTCTGAAAGAAAACAGAAAGAGCAGACGTCTGAACCTTAAGAGAACTCAGACTGAGACCCTTATCCACACCGTCCTGCAAAAAGGCCAGGACCGTAGGCAGATCAAATTACTGAGACAGGCCCTTGTCAGCACACCAATATAGGAAGGTCAACCAGACGCGATGGTAGATCTTGGAAGAAACAGGTTTGCGGGCACTGACCATAGTAGCCACTACACCAGAAGAAAGCCCTTTCTTCCTCAATATTGAAGATTCAATTTCCAAGCTGTTAAGTCTAGACGATGGACATCCTCCTTCCACAGGTAACCCTGTAGAAGAAGATCCGGACGGCAAGGGAGCCGGAATGGCTCTGGCACAGACAGACCTTCCTGTTGTGTCTTGTCTCCATCAGGTCAATGTAAGGAAGACCCCATTTCTGAACAATGAGGGTGAACACCTCTGGGTGGAGATCCCACTCTCCACTGTCCACTGTGTGACAACTGAGGAAGTCCACCATAACGTTGTCTATGCCAGTAATGTGTACTGTGGATATGGCAGGAATGTGTTCTTCTGCCCAGGACAAAATAGCCTTGACCTCTAACCAAGAGGAGAGACTTGTTCAGCCCTGCTTGTTGATGTAAACCACGGCCGTAGAGTTGTTGGACTCTACCCAGACTGGGCATTCTTTCAGCTGGGGAGTCCAATGACGAAGGGCATGGAATATCTCCCAAAGCTCCAACACGTTGATGGGAAGGAGAGAGATTCTTCCGGAGACCACCGACCTTGTGGTCTCAGGCGACCCAGGATCGTTCCCCGTCCGGAGAGGCTGGCATCCGTCGTCACCATGGTCCAGAAGGAACCTAGGAAGGACTTGCCCTTCAGCAGACTGGAGAGGTCAAGCCACCAGGAAAAACTCAGTTCCACATGAAAAGGAAGTGACACCGACGTCTTCAGAAGGTCCGGCTGACCTGTGCACACCTGGATCACAAACCGCTGGAGTTCCCTGGTGTGCTCCATGGCAAACGGTACCGCCTCTATGGTGGAAATGAATTTCCCCACGAGAGATGACAGCTTCTTGGCTGCAACTGGATCTAGAGCCAGTATAGCAGATCTGGTAAGCCACCTCCTCCATGAGAAACACCATGTTCTTCTGGGTATTGAAGAGGAGGCCCAGGAAGACCAGACGCTGGGATGCAACAAGATCTGATTTGTCCAAGTTGATGATCCACTCATGATGGGTGAGGGCATGAATGCATTGCTGAAACTGCTGATGAAGAAGTTCCGCAGAAGGGGCTTTCAGAAGCAGGTCGTCCATGTATGGAGTAACTCTGATGCAGTCTCGGTGGAGGACAGACACAAAGGCTCCCAAGGACACTGTTGAAGACCTGAGGAGCAGTCGTCAGACCGAATGGAAGAGATGAGAATGGCAATGTGTAAGTACGCGTCCTGAAGATCCAGAGATGCAAGGAATTCCCCCGGTACATGGCAGCTATCACCGTTCTTAGAGACTCCTGGTGATAATGAGTCCGGATCACAAAGGAATTGAGATCCTTTAAATCCAAAATGGGACGACAACCACCGTCCTTCTTGGAGACCTCAAAGAGGTTTGAGTAAAAACCAATACCTCTGTCTTGAGCTGGAACCGGCACTAGAACGTCCTTGTCCAGGAGAGCCTGAACAGCGCCGAACAGACAGCATTTCTCTGCGCCCTGAGGCGTATGAGAGGGAAGGAAGCGAAAGGGAGGAAGAGAGACGAAAGGGATCCTGTAGCCTTCCGTCACCACCTGTAAAACCTATGGGTCCGTCACTGAATCCTCCCAAATGCTGTGATAGTCATGCGGACGACCGCCCAGAGCAGAATGTGGACCCGGGTTTGATGAGTCATGCCAAAGAAGGCTTGGAGGAGACCTTGGGCTTCCATTGCTGTTTGGGCTCGGAGGAGGTACGCGGAGCTGGGGGAACCGTCTGGTTCGCCGGACGTGTCTCATTCTGAAAGGAATGAAAATACTGGTTACACTTAAGCGGTGTTTTCTTCCTAGGAACTAAGGGTAGAAGCATACTCTTACCCCCTGTAGCCTCACTGATCAGATCCTTGAGATCTGGCCCAAACAAAGAAGTGCCTTGAAAAGGCAAGGAGAGCAATGCTTTCTTAGAAGCAGTATCAGCAGACCAGATCTTGAGCCAAAAGAGCCCGTCTGGCAACCACAGACATGGTGGAAACCCTAGCCACCAAACGGATGGCATCAAATAAGGCAGCAGAAACATAGTGCTGTACCGCAGAAATGTTGGCAAGGAGGCGCAACTTATCCAAAGTAGGAGCATCCTGACGGACAGCAACAGTGAGCTGTTCAGTCCATACCGTAATGGCCCAGTTCACCCATGCTGCTGCAAGTGCTGGACGCATGGCTGAACAATCAGTGGCAAAGATGGACTTGAGGGAGACCTCAAGTTTCTTGTCAGTCCAGTCTTTTAGAGCAGACGCATCAGACACTGGCAATGCAGTAGACTTGGATAGCCTGAAGATAGGAGCATCCACTTTAGGAGGATGAACCCACTGAGCAAGTGCAGCCTCAGAAAAGGGATAAAGCTTGGCAAATTTCTTGGAGACAGAAGGTTTCCTGTCTGGAGACTTCTACTCTTCGGACACAAGGCGGTCAAGAGTGGGGTTAGGTGGAAAGCAAGTAAGGGGCTTTTTAGGCTCCTGAAACACATCAGAAGGGTCAGAAGGAACCTCCTGCACTAAGGGAATGTTTAGGGTATTTAAAACAGCCCTGATTAGGCCCTCAGCTGAGAGCTCAGGATCAGCCTCAAAAGGGTCCCCAAAAAACTGAGAGGAGCCCACCGCAGAAAATTCCTCAAAATCTGAATCCACCAGCAGTTCCTCCTCAGAGGATGTCAGGTACATCCTGAAGTTTTGGCAGGGAAGACTTGATGGAGGAGGGGGCCTTCCAAGAATGGAAGAACACCTGTAACTGGGATGGAAAGAGTTGCAATGTGGACCTAAGGTCTCTAGTAGAAGCCTTGAACTCTTGCACCCAAACTGGCTCTAATGCATGGCTGGAGGTCCCTGGGAGACTCTCAGGGACATCAGAACATGCTGGGCATAAAGGACCTGAGAATTCTCTAGGTAACACTGAATGAGAGGAAAAGCAATGCGCAATAGGGGATACAGAGACCCTAGCATCCTTAGTCTTACGTCTGGCCCTAAGCTCCAATGGTATAGACGTTCTCACAGTGTAAATAACCTTACTGTATAAGAAATCACCCAGTTACAGTGTATATGATTAATGTTTCACACCAGAAATCGCTAAAATAAACTTATCTGGCAGGCGAAGGGTTAATCAGCAGAGGAGAGAAGGAGAGTCCAAGCCCTGCGTAGGATACACGTTCTGGAAAGAGTACAAAATGGCTGCCACGGCGGGAGCCAATCAGAAACGAGTGGGTGAAGCAAGCGCTCTTGGGAAATGTAGTTTTCCCAGAAAAGTACCCCAAACAGTGCCCGAAGCCCCCTGAGTCCCCCCCACACATTAGAACCGGATGATAGAGCAAGGACAGACAAGTAAAATGAGCCATCTCTGAAGTCGCTAGGATAAACAGTTGCAGAGATATGTCCCAAACTGTACAGTCCCATAGGAGTGAACAGAACAATGGTGTCTTTGCGGTAAAGCGTGCCTTAAAGGAGCAGAACTCAAATTTTACAAAATTGAAAGTGTAAAACTAAAAGACATGAAACATCACCAGGACATGTTAGAATACCCAAAAAACACTTACCCAGTAGGAAAAGTGTTAGAAAATTCCCAAAATTAATGCAAAACCAGCAGCTAAAGGGTTAAATACCACATAAACCTGCTCCAAACACCCAAAAGACATACAGATAGACCCAATGAGTGCAGGAGTGTGCAACAGGAACTCCAAATGAAAAATCCCTGTGTGGATTTCAGATTACCATGTTTAAAGAAGAAGCCTTGGTGGGCAACTCCTGAGGAAAGAGCTTATATCCAAGATTTCTCCCCCAGGGCTTAAGGTCCACAAAAAGCACCTGGTTACTGAGCCAGCCACATTTAAGGGCATTGTCAGTTATGGTAATCTGCCTAATGGTGGTATTCCATTTCTAACAGAAAAATAAAAAACTCTTCTATAGCTATAGCAGAACTGTTCTCTTGCCTGTGTTATCTTCACCAAGGAATAAATCTTTCTGGAGCTGGTTGGCTAGCTGCAGCCAAGAAGGGAAGATAGGCTCCACCCCCTGTATACAATTTTAGAATTGTTCCTGCCTACAATTAAAGGGGCGGATCGCCTACCCAGAGTTACCAGTAACCTGCATTGTATGACAGAAAAAAAATGTTATACCCAGACTCCACGAGACTAATACACTAATAAACCAATGCAGCACAGGGGGCAATTAATAATTCACCAAATGCCACTGATTTAAATGGGGCTTTTTTAAGAGAGGTCTACAATACATTGAGAAGCAATGCACTGGCAATCTCGCTGGCATTTAAGTGGTTAAAAGCTCCATTTATATCCCCTGTAATTGAGTGTCCCCTATAGTCGTGGGGTTATTCCAAAATTAATACATCCAAGACTTTTTATTTTTCTCTATCAATAATACAAAATAATCTAGCTCAATAGTACCTTGTTTTGCATTTGTAGCTAACTCCTCTTCATCCAGATGCTCAAACGCAGTAACAAAGTCATCCTCAATTGAAGAAACCGACTGATTAGTATCATCGTCTTCATTATGTGAGGTCTTGTTCAAATAGTGATGCTCTACTGTATACCGGATGCCTGTTGCATATTTACTCAGTAGAATAAATAATAAGTCACTTTTAAAATAAGGAGGTGCTGCAGATGTCATTACACACGTTATTCCAGGAAAACAGCTCTGGAAATACAAAATAAAAGGAAATACATACCATTAGAGGTTGAACCTTCAGACGGAGGCAGTCACCAAACAATTTTGGATACGTTCGCTTGGCTCAGCTATAGCCACAGTGTATGATTAGGCCTTCTGCAAGCAGCTGGCTGACCTCAACACATTGAGATGTATGTTCAAAAGGAAAGAGAAGGAATTCTGCATCAAACTACCTGAACTATAAGGAAGAAATAAAAATTCTTACTTACTTAATTTGGGATTTTAATTCCTAGAATACTCACGGTATTGGAGACATCTTTAGCTTTCAAGGGGTTAAAATTCCAGTGTAAATCAATGGCAATGTCTGGAATGGTTATTTCTGTCCTATGGTACCAGAATTCCTCCTCTTTTATTCTGAAAATACAGCTCACAGTGCAAATAAGGACTGGCGACATTGTGTCTCAAAAGCAAAGCACGTAAAAAAACACAAGTCCCAACTTCCTCTGGAAAATGCAGTCTTTCAACTGGTGGTGTTAGTTGAGAAATATACTGACATTTTGACACTAGCTTATGTAGGCAGGCAAAGAAAGGACCTGGAGTTGCTTGCTTTAAGGAGTATTGGTAGTAGCTGGTTTTTCTCTAGACAGGTGGGTTATAGGGAGTAAAGGTGTTAAAGGGTCACAAAAATTTAGCAGACTCTGGAGCTTAACCTCCTAATAACCCGGCCACGCACGTACTTTGCGATCACTTAAGGACCACGGAGCTTTTTTTTTTTTTTTTTTTTTTTTGCACGACCTAATTCCAGACTCCCCGATCGGCGTGTAGCCACGCGGGGAGCCCGGAATTTCATGACGGTCCAGGACCGTCATGGGTCCTTAAGGTATTAACTGTGCTTTATCCTTTTTGAATTTTAAAGCGAATGATTTTGAAGCCTACAGGTCTATTTTGTATGCTACTGTAAAAATAAACACTGCTGCATTGGGAGAAAAAGAAAGAACTAAAACGTTGGATGTTAGCTTGTGTAGGGTAATACAGACAAATAGGGAAAGGAGGAGGTTGCTTATTTAAGGAGTAATGTGCCAGACATTTCTCTGGATGTTTGCAGGGAGTGTGGATGTGATTTGAAGACTGTGCCAGGGATAGTTTAACATTTTGAATGATAAGGGACAGACAGGCAGGAGATCCTACCTGAACTTAGACTGACAGTGACATATTCTAGAGATAGGGACATAACAATACATAATTTTCACACAAGACCTCACTCCACACCCAAGAGCATCACAAGCTTATATTGGTGCAGCTGTTGTGCTGTGCAGCTACCACCATATTGCTGCCTTGAAGCCAACAGCTCTGTTGTGTAGTTTACAGTATAAAAAAATTAAACACTATCACTATGCCCATCAATCATTGCAGACAAAAAGGAAAATAACTAAAATCCGGATTCTACTCCACCAATGACAGTTGTATTTAAAAGTGATATGAACTGTTCCATCAGTCACAGTACTAAGCCTTTAAAAGTAAAAAACAAATCACATTCTAGTGTTTACACAAGAAGATTTAACAGTAGTAGGACCAACTGCTGCATCATACAGTGACAGTAATGATCTCCTCAAAACAAGTAGTTAATATTCTATAAATCATCCTAAAAGGGGGGGGTGGATTCTAGATTTAAAAAATACAAGAGAATAATAAAATGTGTAGGAAAATATTGCTGCTGCCGCCAAACTAATTATTGATGATGACAAGACAAAAGCAAAAAGAGGGGCACTTCCTAGTCTAATAATTTCATAAATTGATGTCCACCACCGAATACACCAGTATACTCACAATATAAAAGACCACTGCAAGTGGTCCAGTTGACAGGTGAAGGTCTCAAGACTGCCCTCACGCAGTCACTCCTCACAATGGTTTTGGAATGCAGCTCACAGACACATGCAAGGACCCCATAAAGTGTAATCCTCAAACAAAAAGAGACCAAACAACCAGAAGGGGTGCAAACCAATGGAATGGTATATTCTTCAGTAACAGTAAATGATAAAATATATATACTCACAAGATGTAACCCACCAGCCTATTATACATAGAAACTGTATTCTCAGCGTGCAGGGAACAACTGTCCGCCCTGCTCGGAGTTGCACCTCCTGTCATAGATAAAATGAACTAGGTCCGCCTATAAATGTAGTCAAACTTAATAAGTATAAAAACAATGCATTAACAGCCAAATTGAACACTCAACGCGTTTCTAGACACACTGCCTTTTCTTCAGGAGCAGTCTTGGCTCTTAAGCATACAATTAAGAAACCCGTACCTGTGCTCAGGTCGTCTCTCTCCAAACGTGTCCATAACTGAAAACTCTGCGTGTCCGAACTGTCCTCCATTGGATGTTTAGTATGCATGCTCCAAAATGAACGCATAGCGTCAGTGGGGAAAAAAAGACAGAACGTACAATCCCCACTGAGCATGCACATGAGTGGACGCAACGTGTCGGAACTTACGTAAGTACAGCCAGGCATAGTCTGGTCCGTACAATGGCCCAATACGTATGTGTGGACACAAAGTTGACTATAAGGTCCGTAAGAAACAGATATTTATGAGTGCTCACATACATAGTGGTACCAAAAACAGACAAATATAATAAATAATAAATGAATAAAAAAATAAATAACTAATGCCTTCCAGAACAAATTTAGATATAATGCCTAATATATCCATAAATCTAAGAAAAAAATGAATAAACTAAATTGACACACTTGGAGATAATAAAAAAAGAGGGGAGCTGTGCACAGAACAGTAATGCTATAATAATACAATATTCAAATAAAATACATATAAGCACAACGATAAACATATTGATATATACAAACAAAAAAGACAACCAAAATATACAATAGCTCAAGAAAATGTATAAAACTCACATAAAATAATACTAAATAATAAAAATGAATATGAAAATATAGAAATAAAAAATTAAATAAAATGAAGTGCATAATATCGAACAGAAAGTCTAACTAGGCTAATGTGAATAAAATTAATTGTTAATCTATTATATTTGCTAAAGGTGTAGTAAAAAGTAAACACCATACTAAAAACTAAAATGTGTGTGAAAATGAATTTTAATGTTTTAATTCAATAACTAATAAATTAGATCTATTTAGTGTATATAATGTGAAAAGAAAAAAAAAGAACAAAGAGAGAATTATGATGAATCTAATAAATATTCTCAGTACTTTAATTTAACCCACAAGAGGTTATCATCTGCAGCCTGAAGATCCAATAGGCCTCCTTATGGTTAAGCCTATTGGAACCTCCATTTGATCCAACCCATTCAATGAGGAGTAATCGTTAGACAGGTTGGATCACAATTGTGCAATAATGCAAAATGACAGGATACACCATGCTGGGAGAAACCACGATCAACAATGCAGCGATGTTGCCCAAAACTCTCACGCAGCGTCTGCTTGGTCCTCCCAACGTACTGCATGCCACATGTACAATTTATTAGATATTGTACATTGGTATTTGCACAATTTATAAATGATCTGATTGTGAATGTTTCATCTGTACAATAAGATTTAAATGTATGTAAAAGGGACATGTGGTAAATCTTGAATTTCCACATGTATAACTGCCATAAAAATTTAGAAAATTATTTATTTATTTATTTTTTATTGTTTTAAATAATATTTGAAGAACTTCTTGTCCCAAACTTACTCGGAGCTAAGACTATTCCTAAAGGTTTTACTCATCCTATAGGTGAAAAGAGGATTTTAGTCTTACCTGTTAAATCCTTTTCTCTTAGTCCATACAGGTTACTGGTAACTTTGGGTAGGCGATCTGCCCCTTTAATTCTAGGCAGGAACAATTCTGGAATACTATGCAGGGGGTGGAGTCTACCTTCCCTCCTTGGCTTCAGCTAGCCAACCAGCTCCATAAAGATTTGAGACACTATTGACTAGATAGTGGAAGGGAAAGAAGACTCCTGTGAGCATGACCCCGAAGGACCCACACGGTCTGCCACAGGAGAGCCAAGCATGGTCCCTTGACAGGGTGGGAGACCAGTAACCTGTATGGACTAAGAGAAAAGGATTTAACAGGTAAGACTAAAATCCTCTTTTCTCTGTCGTGGGTTACTGGTAACTTTGGGATGTCCAACCATTCAGTTTCCCAGAGACGGGAAGTAAAGCAAGGACCAGGCGCAAGGCCCCCAAAGTCACCAGAGCAGATATGAACGATCAGATCAGAGATAGCCCAACAAAACAATGACGTGTCAACGGACAATGAACAGGGGTAACAACACCCCAAACTGTTACACAGCACACTGAATTAGAGCCAACAGGGCTCAAAAGTGAAGGAAGCACCAAGAAC
The DNA here is from genome assembly GCA_037306005.1 of Rhinophrynus dorsalis. Classification (NCBI taxonomy): domain Eukaryota; kingdom Metazoa; phylum Chordata; class Amphibia; order Anura; family Rhinophrynidae; genus Rhinophrynus; species Rhinophrynus dorsalis. Next base: position 455,797,073 of record CM074719.1, on the reverse strand, counting down.
CGAAGAAGATCCTAGACAGGCAAGACTGCCTCCAGGATCTTACTCCTAAAGCTGGCCTCAGCCAATGCCAGCACATCAACACGGTAGTGCTTCGAAAAGGTGTGCACAGACGACCAAGTGGCAGCCTTGCACAACTGATCAGCAGAGGCCTGATTCTTGTAAGCCCAAGAAGCCCCAATAGATCTTGTAGAATGAGCCATAACCTGAAAGGGGACAGGCTTCTTCCTCAGCTTGTAAGCCTTACGAATAGTGAACTTGATCCAAGAAGCAATAGTCACTTTGGATGCAGGTCTTCTTGCCCTGAGACCCTCAGGAATGATGAACTGCGCATCAGATTGCTTTATAGACTAAGTACGATGTATATAAAACTTGAGACGACGTACCACATCCAACAAGTGGAGATCCCTCTCCTTGTCAGAGGTGGGGTCAGGGCAGGAAGAAGGCATCACAATCTCCTGATTGATGTGGAACTCCAAAACCACCCTTGGAAGAAACTCCTGAGAAGTGCAAAGAACCGCCTTGTCATCGTGAAACACCAAAAAAGGTGGTTTACAGGACAAAGCATGTAACTCTGCGACACGGTGAACGGACACGATCGCCAGGAGAAAAGCCATTTTCCACATCAACAGGCGTAGAGGAATAGTAGTGAAGGACTCAAATGGAGGGTGCTGAATAACACCCAAAATCAAGATAAGATCCCATGGATGAGCGGGATTCTTGAAGGCAGAACGAGTATGAGCAACGCCCTGGAAGAAAACCTTGACATCAGGAAGGATGGCAATGCACCTCTCAAAGAAAACAGAGAGAGCAGAAGTCTGAAACATAAAGGGAACTCAAACTGAGGCCCTTATCCACACCATCCTGAAAAAAGGCCAGGACCGTAGGCAGATCAAATTCCTGAGACAGGTCCTTGTCAGCACACCAAGACTTAAAGATGGTACATCTTGGAAGAAACAGGTTTGTGGGCACTGAGCATAGTAACCACCACCCCAGAAGAAAAACCTTTCTTCAATATTGAGGATTCAATTTCCAAGCCGTCAAAGGTAGCCGATGAACATCATCCTTCCACTGTAGAAGAAGATACGGACGGCAAGGGAGACAGAATGGCTCCGCCACTGACAGATCCAGCAACTCCAGAAACCAAGCTTGGCGAGGCCAATACGGAGCAATCAGAATGACTGGACAGCAGTCCAGTCGCAATTTCCATAATACCCAGTGCAACAGTGGGAGGGGAGGAAAGATATAGGCCAGAGGAAACAACCAAGGAATGGACATGGCATCCACTGCCAGAGCTAGAGGGTCCCCTCAACCGGGAGTAGAACCTCAGAACCTTCCGGTTGTGTCTTGTTGCCATCAGGTCGATGTATAGAAGACCCCACTTCTGAACACTGAGGGTGAACACCGCTGGGTGCAGCTCCCACTCTCTACTGTCCACTGTGTGACAACTGAGGAAGTCTGCCATGACGTTGTCTACTACAGGAATGTGCACTGCAGATATGGCAGGAACATGTTCTTCTGCCCAGGACAAAATAGCCTTGACCTCTAACCAAGCGGCGAGACTTCTTGTTCCATCCCGTTTGTTGATGTAAGCCACGACCGTGGCGTTGTCGGACTGTACCCGGACTGGACAGTCTTCCAGATGAGATGTCCAATGATGAAGGCATGAAATATCGCCCGAAACTCCAACACGTGGATGGGAAGGAGATATTCCTCCAGAGACCACCGACCCTGTGCACTCAGGCGACCCAGGACACCTCCCCAGCCGAAGAGGCTGGAGTTCATCATCACCGTGGTCCAGAAGGATACCAGGAAGGACTTGCCCTTCAGCAGATTGGAGCGGTCAAGCCACACGACAGACTCAGTTCCACATGAAGAGGGAGGGACACTGATATCTTCAGAAGGATCGGCTGACCCCTGCACACCTGGATCACAAACCTCTGGAGTTTCGTGGTATGTGCCATGGCAAACGGAAGACCAGATGCTGGGATGGGACAAGATCTAACTTGTCCATGTTGATGATCCATCCGTGATGGGTTAGAGCGTGAATGCACAGCCGAACCTGCTGATGAAGAAGTTGCGCAAAGGGGGTTTTCAGAAGCAGGTCGTCCATGTATGGAGTAACTCTGATGCCGTCCCGGTGAAGGATGGACACTAAGGCTCCCAGGACACGGTTGAAAACTTGAGAAGCTGTAGTCAGACCAAAGGGAAGAGCTGAAAACTGAAAGTGCCCTCAGTCGCAGGCAAATCTGAGATACTGCCGGCTCTCTGGATGAATGGCGATGTGTAAATACGCATCCTGAAGATCCAGGGATGCAAGGAATTCCCCCGGGGACATAGCAGCAATCACCGTCCATTCATTATCCTGGTGATAATGAATCCAGATCACAAAGGAATTGAGATCCTTCAAATCCAAAATGGGACAACAACCGCCATCCTTCTTGAAGACCACAATGAGGTTCAAGTAAAAACCCATACCTCTGTCCTGAACTGGAACTGGCTCTAGAACATCCTTGTCCAGAAGAGCCTGAATAGCACCGCTGACCAACCAGCGTTTCTCCGCGCCCTGAGGCGTATGAGAAGGAAAGAAGCGAAAGGGAGGAAGAGAGACGCGGAGGCACGCGGAGCTGAGGGAACCGTCTGGTTCACCGGACGTCTCTCATTCTGAAAGGAACTAAAATACCGATGACGGTAAGCAGCATTTTGTTACTGGGGACCAAAGGCAGAAGGGTACTCTTACTCCCTGTGGCCTCACTGATTAGATCTTTAAGATCTGGCCCAAACAAAGGAGTACCTTGAAAAGGTAAGAAGAGCAATGCTTTCTTGGAAGCAGTGTCAGCAGACCAGATCCTGAGCCAAAGAGCCCGTCTGGCAACCACAGACATGGTGGAAACCCTAGCCACCAAATGGATGGCATCAAATAAAGCAGCAGAGACATAGTGCTGTGCCTCAGAAATGTTGGCAAGAAGGCGCAACATATCCGAAGTAGGTGCACCCTGACGGACAGCCAGGGTGAGCTGTTTAGTCCAGACCTCAATGGCCTGGTTCACCCATGCTGCAGCGAATGCTGGACGCATGGCAGTACCAGCAGTGGCAAAAATGGACTTGAGGGAGACCTCAAGTTTCTTGTCAGTTCAGTCCTTCAGAGCGGACACATCAGAAACTGGAAAGGCAGTAGACTTGGATAGCCTGTAGATAGGAGCATCCACTTTGGGAGGATGAACCCACTGAGCAAGCTCTGTCTCAGAGAAGGGAAAAAGCTCGGCAAATTTCTTGGACACAGAAGGTTTCCTGTCTGGAGACTCCCACTCTTCAGACAGGCGGTCACAAGAGAGGGGTTAGGTGGAAAGCAAGTAAGGGGTTTTGAGGCTCCTGAAAAACATCAGAGGGATCAGAAGGACCCTCCTGAACTAATGGAATGTTATGGCTATTCAAAACAGCCCTGATCAGGCCCTCAGCCAAGGGCTCAGGATCAGCCTCAAAAGGATCCCCAAAAAACTGAGAGAAGCCCACAGCAGAACATTCCTCAACATCTGAATTCACCAGCAGTTCCTACTCAGAGGAATCTGATATGTCAGGTACTCTCTGAGGTTTTGGCAGGGAAGACTTGACAGAGGAGGGGGGTCTGCCAAGAATGGAAGACTCCCTGTAATTGGGATGGAAAGAGTTGCAATGTAGACCTAAGGTCCCTGGTAGCATGCCTTGAACTCATGCACCCAAATTGCTCTAAAGCATGACTGGAGGTCCCTGGGAGACTCTCAGGGACATCAGAACATGCTGGGCATAAATTACCTGAGTATTCTCTAGGTAACCCTGAATGACAGGAAGAGCAGTGGGGGATACAGAGACCCCAGCATCCTTAGCCTTAGGTCTGGCCCCAAGCTCCAATGGTATAGATATTCTCACAGTGACAAATAACCTTACAATAAAATAAATCACCCAAGTACAGTGTGTAGGATTAAAGTTTCACCCCAGAAATTGCTAAACTAGACTTATCTGGCAGAGCAGAAGAGAGAAGGAGAGTACAAACAGTGCCCGAAGCCCCCTGAGCCCCCCAACACACTAGAAACATGAACCGGATGATAGAGCAAGGGCAGACAAGAAAAAAGAGTCATCTCTGAAGTCACTAGGTTAAGTGGTTGCAGAGATATGTCCCAAACTGTACTGTCCCATAGGAGTGAATGGAGCAATGGCGCCTATGAGGTAAAGCAACTCAAATTTTACAAAATTGAAACAGTAAAATAAAAATGCATGAAACATCACTAGAACATGTTAGGATACCCAAAAAAACACTGAACCAGTAAGAAAAGTGTCAGAAAACCCCCCAGAAGATGCAAAGCCAGCAGCTAAAGGGTTGTAGTACCACATAAACCTGCTCCAAAACACCCAAAAGACATACAGATAGACCCAATGAGTGCACTAGTGTGCAACAGGAACTCCAAAGGTATACCCCTGTGTGGCGGGGCACTGTGGGACATGTGGACCTGCAGCATTCAAAGGGTTGCTCACCTTTCCTGCAGATCTTCTGTCTTCAGACTACAACGTATTAAGAAGAAGCCTCGGTGGGCAACTCCTGAGGAATGAACTTGTAGCCAAGATTTTTCCCCCAGGGCTTAAGGTCCACAAAAAGCATCTGGTTACTGAGCTAGACACATCTAAGGGTATTGTCAGTTATGGTAATCCGCCTAATGGTGGGATTTCATTTCTAACAGAAAAATAAAAAAAATTACTAAAACTATAGCAAAATGGTTTTCTTGCCTGTGTCTTCACCAAGGAACAAATCTTTCTGGAACTGGTTGACTAGCTGTGGCCAAGGAGGGAAGGTAGGCTCCACCCCCTGCATACAATTCTTGAATTGTTCCTGCCTACAATTAAAGGGGCGGGTCACCTACCCAAAGTTACCAGTAACCTTTATTGGACGAGAGAGAAAAACTTGTTCTAGATCTATAGCATCATTGTTGGTATCTTGCTCTAAGGGGGTTCCTTTAACCTTAAAATAATGTTTCACAGTTAAATTCCTCATAAAGACATTCATGTCTTTAAAGATCTTGAACAAGTTAGGTTGAGCAGTGGGACAAAAAGGTCATTTTCTCAAAACTTCAATCTCATCCTGATCTAACTGTTTGGATGATAGACTGAAAATACCAACAGTTGAGACATAATCTATTTTCTGGCTCTCTTCTACGGGTAGTAGTCACTTGGTTCCACCCCAGAGTGGACCAAAGGGATTGGGATGTTCCCAAAAGGTCCAATCCCGAGTGGGTCGATAATCGGGGATCCTGTGTTGTACCTAGCTCCAAAAAAATCAACTTCACCCAATGTCATGGGCGCACCAAGAGAGGACATACCAAGTGGAGACCCCCTCTCTGCTCCAATATTAATATTATGAGATGTACTTGGATGTATCTCTATCTGATCTGTTGACAATATTAAATTGTTCGAATTCCGACTAACAGGATAATTCACTTTATCCTGGGTAGTAGGATGATTCACTTCATGGACTTAGTTGATAAACTTTCTCTCGGACTTTCAGAATCTTAGGTCTAACATCCATAGGGTGTTTCCCTTCTTGACAGACCTCGATTGTAAATGGTCCTATTCATATTCATTATTATTATTTTATGTGAGTTTTATACATTTTCTTGAGCTATTTTGTATATTTTGGTTGTCTTGTTTGTTTGTATATATCGATATATGTTTATCATTACGCTTATATGTATTTTATTTGAATATTGTATTATTATGGAGATACTGTTTTGTGCACAGCTCCCCTCTATTTTTTTTATTATCTCCAAGTGTGTCAATATAGTTTATTCATTTTTTTCTTAGATTTATGGATATATTAGACATTATATGTCATTTTTTTCTGGAAGACATTCATTATCATTTATTTTTTATTAATTTATTATATTTGGTACCACTATGTATGTGAGCACGCATGAATATCTGTTTCTTACGGACCTTATAGTCAACTCTGTGTCACACATACGTATTGGGCCATTGTACGGACTAGGCTATGTTTGGCTGTACGAACTTTAGTTCAGACACATTGCGTCCACTCATGCGCATGCTCAATGGGGCTTGTACGTTCTGTCTTTTCCCCACTGATGCAATGCGTTTGTTTTGGAGCATGCGTACTACACATCCAATGGAGGAGAGTTCAGACGCGTAGAGTTTTCAATAATGGACACATTTGGAGAAGTAAAAAGAGGCGACCTGGGCACAGGTACGGGTTTCTTAATTGTATGCTTTAGAGCCAAAACTGCTTCCTGAAGAAAAGGCAGTGTACCTAGAAAAGCGCTGAGCGTTCAATTTGGCTGTTAACGCATTGTTTTTATACTTATTAAATTTGACTACATCTATAAGCGGACCTAGATCATTTTATCTACGACGGGAGGTGCATCTCCGAGCAGGGAGGACAGTTGTTCCCTGCACTCCGAGAATACCGGTTCTATTTATAATAGGCAGATGGGTTACATCTTGTGAGTATATATATTTTATCATTTACTGAAGAATATACCATTCCATTGGTTTGCACCCCTTCTGGTTGTTTGTTCTCTATTGATGATGACGTGGATTTAGAATATGTCCCTCAACATTCCTCCCTTCTTCTCATACAGATCAAGTAGAAAGTGATGATGTCAAGAAAATTATCTGTATCTGAAAGGAAAAAGCTTAATATTCCACCACTGAAAAGGAGCAATATGGCTTCTCAGAATTGTTCCCGCCTACTTAAAGGGGCAGATCGCCTACCCAAAGTTTCCAGTAACCTGTATTGGATGACAGAGAAAAGACATTTTCTTGTTATCAAATCTTTTAAGTTTATTCTGAGGTAAAAAAGTACCTTTATCTACAATGGCATGTCCCAAAGAGAAGGGGTCCCTTGAAAGGCAAGGAAATTAGAGCTTTTTTGGAAGCAGAATCTGCATTCCAAATCTTCAACCACAAGGTAAAACTGCTGTAGTGGTTGTAGCTAAACATTTAGATGCTAACCTTGCCAATTCCAAGACAACTTCTCCAGTATACTAGGTGGTCTCCTGGAGGTAGCCTATGAGAGGGGAAATATCCACATGAGGGACACTGTGTTGCAAGGCTTGAATAATTTGAGCTTGGCAAGCCTCAGCAGCTCTGCATGCCCAGGCTGAAGCAAAGGAAGCGCAAATTATTGTTTTCTGGACTAGGTGCAGTCTTTTTAAACTTATCAACCTTTTTTTGTCCGCAGGATCTTTATGAGCTGCTGCCATTTGAATAAGAATAGTAGTATGTTTGGATCAGTTGTTGGAGGGTTAGACCAAAGATCTCACTTAGATTTAGAAAAACTTTACACCTTTTCGAATTTTTTGGGAATAACCACAGATTTATCTGGGGTTTCCCACTCATCTATGATATCTGATCAAGCGCTTCATAGTCAGGAAACAAAACAGCAGGACTTAGAGGCTTATCATGTGAAACTTCCAGGACATCCAAGATAGCTTTAAAGTGATAGTAATGTTTCACAAAAACAGCAGCTCCAATTAATCTTCATAGCAAATGAGCCATAGAGATTGTTATTTCATTACTGTGAGAGTAATTGAATGATAAAGTTTCCCCCTCCCGCCCCTTTTACCTCAGATGTGGAATCCAGTCCATCGACCAGACAGCTCACATCAAGGGTCAATATTCTACTGCGAGAACAATGAAAACCCTGCCCTCTTGACAGGTTTTTCAGGTTTTTCCCTTATCTTAATTGAAGATTGTCCCTCTCTGCAATCTACCTGGACACTCCCTGCTGCTCTGAGATGGGAAGTGTTATACCAGTAAAAGGGGCGGGAGGAGGATACTTTATCATTCAATTACTCTAAACTACAACTCTGACAGAATTGAAATAACACTCTCCAAGGCCCAAATACTATGATGAGGGGGCATGGGGTACTGAAAATGGAGAAACATTTGAATAGATCAAGATATAGAAGCAACTGAAGAAATCAGAGTCTTAATCCAAATTGGCTCTTGTTCTGCATTGGAGGGCCCCGGGGTTTAGTAGGGTCACAGTGCAAGAGGGACATATACTGCCTGAATATTCCCATTGGAAGCCACATTTGGCATGAGGACCACTGGGCTAATGATGTTAAAGAGAACCGACAGAATTCTTAGGCATGGAAGTCCTCATGTGTCCCTTGGGATCTTACATATTCAGAGAAAAACCCATCTAAAGTAGGACAAAGTAGTCCAGAGAAAGTATGACAAAATGCACAGAAATACCCAAAAAGGAACTTATCAACAGCAAAGGGTTAAACTGAAGAGGTAGCGAAGAGAGCCTAGGCTCTGTGTAGTATATGCAATGGAAGCAGCGAGATGGCTGCCAAAGAATCACCTTGTCCTATGCAGAAAGAGCAGGAAAAAGGATATTCTGGGTAGTATTAGTTTTCCTTTACATTTGCCCAGAAAACAGTGGTTCTCCAGCAATTTCAAAACCATGAAATTAATTTGCCTAAACATTGTTCCCACTCTGACTATGTCATAGAGTAGATCCAGATATTAATTCTGAGTCCACTCTGACTCTTGTAGGTGAAACGGGTGCACAGATATGGACTTGTAAACACTGACCATGCAGTTCTATGCAGAAAGATGGTTACCGATTGGTCTTCCGTTCTAAAAATTAAATAAAAGCATAAAAAAGCTAAAAATGTATATATAAGAATAGAAATAGGCTCTCTGGTAAAAGTCATGAGAAAACCTATAAAACAGAGGTATAATTACATTACAGAATAGAAAGAGTAAAAAAAAAACAAAACAAAAAAACCACATGTTACTGAGGCAGCCACCTTGCAGTAATAATGAGAATAACTGAGTGCTAAACAGGCAAGAACACCAATTTAGTGGATGCCAAGTAAAATCAGGGACATAAGACTAAGGGCTATAGCATTCAAATTATTAACTTACCAGTCTGTCTTCAGACTCACATTATATAAATACAGGACCTCACAGAAGTTCTGTAACGAGGCATAGACTTGTAATAAAGTCAACCTCCACAGAGAAATGGTCCAGAAATTTACCTGTGAACTAGGCAGTCCAACTCTAAGAAGACAGTTAGTGGGAGCCATCCTAATGGGGGATTATTCAGCCCCATATCAAAGGATAACAAAATAAAAAAGAGCAAAGAATAAGAGAACAGTGCCAGCTTGCCCTTTTTGCTGATGCAAATAATTTGAAACTGGGGGGGCAGGGTAAAGATGGAAGGGAAGAGGGGAGTCTCTACCTCTATGGCCCTGCCTTTTTTTTTTAAATGCCCTGCCCTCTTGAGGAGGAAAGTTTAACCCATAGAACCTTGGTTATAATGGGATGTAAGAGTAAATGTATTCAAACAGCTACAGTGAGAAGCACATGGGGAGAAAAAAAAAAAAAGAACACCAGACACATGAGAAATAGATGTACACTACTAAACTATGGTTTTCCATATGGTACCTCATATAGTAAGTTAGCTAGCTATTCCCTTGGTGTTTCTTAAACTATGACCACATTTTACGAAGGGGCAGCCAACCTCTCTCCTTAAGAGCTACAAAGAATTGCATGTTTTCTAGATATCCCTGCTCGAGCACAGTGGATCATCAGTGGTTCACTCAATTAAAGGGAGAGGAATGTAAAAAAAAAAAAGTTTACATCCGAATGTTCAATTGAATTGTTTTTATAATAAAGAGCGTGTTCTAAAAATCCTTTACTTTCATGTTTGGCATGAAAATCTAGTTAAACCTTTCTCCTTCCCACCCCTTTTCAGAACGTCATGCAGACTTTCCTCAGATCCATAAGCCAGTCTCTTGACCAAACAGATCGCAAAGAGGGACAATATTGTATGTGTCCGTGTAAGGAAAACCCTGCCCCCCCTTGCTGAAGGAGGGCAGGTGTTTCCTTATGCTGACAAAATATTGTCCCTCCTTACGATCCATCCGGACCGGCTTTCTGATCTGAGGGAAGTCTGCATGACGCTCTGAAAAGGGGCAGGAAGGAGAAATGTTTAACTGGATTTCAAGCAGAAGATGAAAGTAAAGGATTTTCATAACATATTCTTCATTATAAAAAAAATGTAACTGAACAACTGAATGTAGATTTCTTTGTTGACAGTATTATCTCTTTAATCAACCAGTGAGCAAAGAGTTATTCTAAAAACATGGACTGTTGATATTTCCCAAAGTTCAGGGTTGGCTGCCCATGATTTAAGACATATTCATTATTTTAATGAAAACACTTTATGGCCAAAACCATAAACAAAGGATATCAAAAATAAGAAATCATAGTTACATAGATCATCAAATTAAATGTAGCATGAACCTACTTTTATTGTCACTATTGGTGCTTTATACACATAAATGAGCACACAATATCTTCTATGTCAGCTTTTTATTACTACCTGTTGTCCGTAAGTCATTGCATCTTCCTTCCCATCCTTAAGCAAAATGAGTTCATTATCTTTTAGACTGCACAAATGAAGCGATCTAATCAATTCGGGTAGATCCGCATGAAACACAGCTAAATCCTATGTAGAAGAAGAAAGTTGGTAATGAGCAATATAGTCCTATTGTCTTCAGAACTGAAACCATCATCTTGACACTAGTTGCTGTCATTACTAGCAGTATTTAAAGAAACAATAACACATCTTTATAATTTAAACATAATTTACCTTAAAGTGACAGTCAGACCTCCTTTGACTTTCTATATGCAAGTACATATTATGCAGAGTCAATTTGCGCATACTTATTGGGTTTTTTTATCTTATGTTCCTGACAGTGAGCATCCTGAATATCTGTTTACAGAGATGTGAAAGCAGGGAGAGTGATACAACATTTCACTATCCATTCAGCAGAAAACTCTGCCTCCACTCCATAATATAGTGCATTCAGTGCTGCAAGAACAGTGCAAAACTGTATCAATCCTCCCACTATCACAATCCCTGACAGAAAGCACCTCTGGGAACAGAAATTCAGTGCGCTCCCTGTCAGGGACACAGAAGTGTATAAAATACGAGAAGATGAAGGGGTGGAAATAAATAAATAAATATAGATATAACAAAAAATATAAAATATGACATATGTATATATATATATATATATATATATATATATATATATATATACACACACATATATATATACACACACACACACACACACACACACACACACACACACACAGTGACTGTACATGTTTACTATCATTTTAACCCTTTAAGGATCAGAGAGCTGTGCAATATTTAAAGAGTTAATTTGGACAGAATTTCCCACTGGCCCTATGAATCAATTTTGCATTAAATTGGTACTCCAAAACACATCTTAAATTTAAAGCGGAACTTTCACCTTGTATAAAGTCGTACTCCAATAATTATGCATATGGCGACTAGGTTCATAATAGTGCTATTAGATCTCAGAAGTACCCAATTTTAAATTAATCCTTAATTTTCGCAGACTGGAAAGCCAGGCATCAGTGGAGACATCTCGTCTTAGAGACATCTGCCTTGTCAGTCCTGGTCTCCTTTAGGAAGCATTGCACTGTGCCGAAAGGCACCAGAAGGGACTGACGATACAGGCGACAGAGGGCACTAACCTGGCAGTCAGTCTCCGAATATTAAGGATTACTTTAGAATCCGGTTGGCTTGTTGCCATATGCTTAATTATAGGAGGGCGACTTCATACAAGGTGAAAGTTCCACTTTAATATTAGATATCGCGCCCACGTGATTTTTTCTCTGCTGGACTCCAAACTCCTTCCACTGAAGTCTTTCTTTGTCAATAACTGAAGTTTGGGACCTGGAATCTCTCAACAAAGAATTATGTCCACTACCATGAAAATAATATGCAGTACAATTAAATTTTTTTCCATGAAAACCTATATGTTATAGGACCTTTTGTGCTCAGTAACACAAGGGTACTCCCACTGCTGTCAGTTGTTTTATTCAAAAGATCAAGAAGTGAATTTACTGTGAGTTTACATTCTGAAAGGAACTGACTCAGCAGTTTTGATCACATTTTGTGGAGAACTGCTTGTCAATGACTTACCTCTCAAATAGAAAGTAACATAACTAATTGGAATCTGACCACTAGAGGACAGTGTTAATGTAAAAAAACATAGGTTTAAATGTTATTTACTCTGAAATTATGCATCTCTTAGCAGTGGGAGTACCCATGTTTTATTCTACTAGAAAAGTCCTAGAATATAAATGTTTCCATTACTAAAATATACTGCTCCTTCAAAGATTTATTTTTGGGAATCAATTCAGGTAGAATTCATACATAGGGGCCATTAAGATTTGCTGTCCAGATCAAGATAGTGGGGGTGTTATCACTAGGAAGTTTTAGTGTTCTTTTAATAAACTGTAATAATTCATGAATTAATCATTTCCTATGCAGGGTGAGAAAATAAGAGAAGCTCCAGTGTCCTGTAATATTAATATTTCCATAATAAAATATAATTACACCTTTAACCAGCATCTTGTCATTTAGACTGGTTATGTGTGTTCTGCCAGGGATATCCTCAAATCAGGAATAGTTATGGGTGTCTGAGGACTGTGGTTAGGATACCCTATTGCAGAATATAGAATAACACTGTTACAGTAGGCATTATTATACCTATTCAGGTTTCTACATAACATAAATCAATTCATTTGTTCTCAAACATATTTTTTTTAACAAAGACACTATGGAAGTGGTTATCCATAGCGTAACGGGAAGAGTACACAATGCCATAATGGACAACTCATTTTTACCTGAATTTGTGCAGATCCTGATTCCTCAGAAAGTCCAAGAAATGTTATCTGTAAAATATAAAATATACTTTATACTTTGTGTCATCTCCTTTTAACAATCAGATTCAACAAACAGATACTTATTTATCTAACAGAGAAAGTGAGTAAAGGCACAAGGCAATTGTTTTGGTCATTTGTGTACTGGATATTGTAATATTGATTATGTAGCACAAAAGATTGTTGTTCATGTAATGCATCATGGACCAATCAGGCCTATTAACTCCTTGCATTGTTATGTCTCAGAAACAATGAATTCTTTAGCAGCCAAGAGATTAAAGCAATGTTGTTAAAGGAGAATATACACTTAGTAATAACCCCGAATAAGCATACTATATAGCTAGACAATCCTAATAGCTCCTATAAATTCTGCCCTTAAACGTCTGTTCAAAAAAATATCTCCAGGCAGTCCTGGGTATAATGCTCATGAAGTTGCCAGAAGGACCTAAGACTCTGTTGACTGCACATGGTGGTCTTAATCCTGTAAGGAACAGAGAAGAGTGAAACACATGGCTTTGAGTTGCACGGTGTATCCCTCTGGTCAGAAATTGCCATATCTGCTCTCCATGGACATAGCATGCAGTACTGACTGAAAATGTTCTCTCTTGAACAGAGACACGAAAACAAAATTCAGAGTGTCCATTAGAATTGTCTGGCTCCAGTTATGTAAGCAGGGATTATTATTATATTAGGAGGTGCTAGTTATCAATTAAAGTGGATCTATCACCTTGATTCAAGTTTGCATATTTGAAAACTGCTATAAAAACTGCCTATATGTCATGTTAACCAAAAATCCAGCAGATGTACAGTTCAGGAGATATTAACACTTTTATTTCTGGACAAAATGAAACTAAACACTTCCTGTTTCTGCCCAAAGCTGTATTACCATATGAAACAACATTGAAACCTCAATTAGCATATGACGCATCACTGAAAAAGCTTCATTAGCATATGGAACATAAGTGGTGTGATTAATTAGCATATGTAAACATCACTTATGTAGCACTGTGCCACAATTAGCATACATTAGCATATGAAAGAAGTGGGAATATCTCCTGAACCTTATGTTTACTAGCCTTTTGCTTAACATCACATATATGCAGTTTATAATGCAGTTTTCAAATATGCAATCTTGAATTAAGGTGACCGATCCACTTTAAATGAAAATACCTCAAAGAGCACATACAGCAAGTGTAACAAAAAAATAACAAAACAAGAAACAGGTAGAGTTCATGATATCTTAATCCTATCTTAATTTATCTTTGGACCCATTAACAAATATTTGATGACATGAAATCTATTTATGATAGAATTTGTATTTTCTGCATTGTGCCAGTAAGGTGAACTATAAAACTCCACACTACACATGTTAAGTAATGGCTGTTGGAACCTGACTGGACAATGGAAGTTTTTCCACTGCCTATAACAACCAGCAAATGATCTTTACTAAAATACTGAGAGAGCAGAACTAACCTCAATAAAATGTCCTTTTTTGACACCTTTTAGACACTCGCTGATGTTGCACAGTTCCTTCCTGCTTTGTAGAAGTGACTTCATGGAGCTCAGTAAGGAATCACTCACATTCTGTAGGAACAAAGAGGTAAACAGTCTGGAGGGATAACCCACACTAATGGCCTTATGTATGCTAATAGGGCCATATTTTCGAAAGAAAACCGGTGTAAATTTGGAGAAAACAAAGTGCACCAAAGAGGACAAATATAACTCCCCAAATTCCCATTGATTTAAATGGGGCTTTTGTTTTAACTCCTTGAACCCTGCTGAGTCATGTGTTCGAGACCTCTAGCTTTCAAAGCAATAAAAATCCCATTTAACCCTTTAAGCACCAGAGGGATACACAACCTGTAGCTTCGCAATGCGTTACGTACCCACATGGATTTCAAAGGGTCAAGTCAATGGGAATTGTTAGTTCCAGATTTTCTTTGGAAAATATGGCCCTGGGTAAAACAATTGCACCATAACCCCTTGAATGCAAAGCAAAATGCTGGCGACCTCTAGAATTCAAGGGGTTAAAAGCACCATTTAGATCAACTGGAATCTATATTTGTCTCATCTGATTCAGTTACTTTGCCCCAGAATTGCATCGTTTTAACTTCACTCATAAGACCCAAAGCTCTACACATGCATAGTAACAGCCTTAAAACTACAGTATAAAATCAAAGTTTCAGTAAACGATGAATCAAAGTAGCAAAAGATTCTGCAAAAGAGACTCTGTCTAATGTAATGGGTTAATCTTTTTGAGTGCCAGATGAAAGTGCAATGCATCAGTAGTTACAGACAATAAAAGTAATATAAATGATATACTGGACCATATATACAAAGGTCTCCGTGGTTAGAGTTGTGTACGCAAACCCTTAAAGGGATAGTAATGTTTCATAATAAAAGCAGCTCTAATTAATCATCATAGTATTCGGGCCTTGGAGAGTGTTATTTCAATTCTGTCAGAGTTGTAGTTCAAGAGCAATTCAATGATAAAGTATCCCCCTCCCGCCCATTTTACTGATATAACACTGCTCAGCTTAGAGAAACAGGGAGTGTCCAGGTAGATTGCAGAGAAGGACAATCTTCGATTAAGAGAAGGGAAAAAGCTGAAAAACCTGTCAAAAGGGGCAAAGTTTTCATTGTTCTCACAGTAAGAATATTGACCCTTGATGTGAGCTGTCTGGTCTATGACTGGATTCCACATCTGAGGAGTGGGAGTTTACAATAGGTAAAAGGGGCGGGAGGGGGAAACTTTATCATTCAATTTCTCTTGAACTACAACACTCACAGTAATGACTCAAATACTATGAATTGAGTGTTGTAGTTCAAAAGTAATTGAATGCTAAAGTTTCTCCCTCTCGCCCCTTTTACCTATTGGAGCTGCTTTTTTTGTGAAACATTACTTTCACTTTAAAGGAGCATTACACTTTTTATGGGAAAAATATATTGTTGGGCTTTTTCTCCAGAGTTATCTGTCATGGTTTGTTATGACTCTCAGACACAGGGTAAGATAAAAATCAAACTTTATTGAAAAGTTTAATGGGAACCCTCACGGGTCCAGTGCATACACATTTGTCATTATACAATATGGGTGCAAACAGTAATAGTGAGATATAGCAATATAGGCTCTACCGGCCTTGCCAATATACTGGGCAAGGTAGCCAGTAAGATGGTACAACAGAATGTAAACCGGCTCTACCGGCCTTGCCAATATACCGGGCAAGGCAGCCTAAAGGGTACACAAGCACTGAATGAGGCTCTACCGGCCTTGCCAATATACCGGGCAAGGCAGCCTGTAGGGTGACACAAGAGCAGCGAACTGGCTCTACCGGCCTTGCCAATATACCGGGCAAGGCAGCCTGGATGGTTACACTAGGCACTGAATGTGGCTCTACCGGCCTTGCCAATATACCGGGCAAGGCAGCCAGGAATATGAGGACAGCTCCACTAATGCTGAGATGGAAAGGCAGCAGCCAAATGTGGAGAGTGGAGCAAACCAGTTACACAGTATAGACAGTAAAATATAGACCAACCGGTTCCATACAGCGGAATCAGCAACCGCTGTGTGGAGTAAACCAGTACCAAGTACTGGGGCAACGGAAAACCCAACCGGTTCTATGCAATGGGTCAGCAACCGGTAAGTGGAATAAACCAGTACCAAGTACTGGAGCAATGAAACGCCCAACTGGTTCTGTATAACGAGTCAGCAGCTGGTATGTGGAGCAAACCAGTACCGCGTACTGGAGCAATGGAACGCCCAAACGGTTCTGTGCAACGGACTCAGCAACCGGTAGATGGAGTAAACCGGTACTGCGTACTGGAGCAAAGGAATGCCTAACTGGTTCTATACAACGGGATCAGCAACCGGTATATGGAGTAAACCAGTACCGCGTACTGGAGCAAAGGAATGCCCAACCGGTTCTATACAACGAGATCAGCAACCGGTACATGAAGTAAACCAGTACTGAGTACTGGAGCAATGGAATGCCCAACAGGTTCTATACAACGGGATCAGCAACCGGTATCTGAAGTAAACCAGTACAGAGTACTGGAGCAATGGAATGCCCAACCGGTTCTATACAACTGAATCAGCAACTGGTATGTGGAGTAAACCAGTACTGCGTACTGGAGCAGTGGAATGCCCAACCGGTTCTATACAACGGGATCAGCAACCGGTATATGGAGTAAACCAGTACCGCGTACCGGAGCAGCGGAATGCCCAACCGGTTCTATACAACGGGATCAGCAACCGGTATATGGAGTAAACCAGTACCGCGTACTGGAGCAGCGGAATGCTCAACCGGTTCTATACAACGGGATCAGCAACCAGTATGTGGAGTAAACCAGTACTGCATACTGGAGCAATGGAACGCCCAACTGGTTCTATACAACGGGATCAGCAACCGGTATGTGGAGTAAACCAGTACCGCGTACTGGAGCAATGGAATGCCCAACCGGTTCTATACAACGGAATAAGCAACCGGTCTGTGGAGTAAGCCCCGTTTTAAAAATGTCGCCCAGGCGACTAGGCAGCCAGACGAAGATCATCAGGATACAGCATCATGAACAGGTTGCCCTCCCGGACAACCACAGGAACGGCAGGATGGCCAACCAGGTCAGGAACGGAAGCAGGAACAACACCAGCACCGGATCAGAAGCAGGAGCAGGAACAACAGACCAACCGGATCAGGAACGAAAACAGGAACCTTGCAGCAGCAGCAGCTCTGACAGTGGAGAAACGCTGGCACTGGTAGCAGATCTACAGGCCCAAGGATACATAAAGGCAGGTGACTGCAGATGCAGAGACACCACGAAAGGGCAACCAAAGGGTGCCTCAGGCCGGTTTAAATAGGCAGTGCTAGGCGGGCGTTAGACAGGCGGCCAATGGAGAATACACACACCTGACTGACAGCAGGGGCGAGCAATCACGGGCACCGTGATATTATCACAGTTTAAACTTTTTTCATAGTAACAATGACCACCAATGGGTAGAAGATTCCCCTATAGGTCACCTGAGGGGTTATGGCGTAAGATGTGATGAATAGCAGATAACTTCTCCATTGGTAGGATTTCTCCAAACCTTATGTTATTATATGCAGCCTATGCACTAAAATCTCTACCACTTAAGAAGTAATAGTGAATCAGCTCCATGCAACAACAAAGAATAAGTAATATAACTGGAGGTGAGGGTACTCCCTTTTTATCACCCCTTAGTGCATCTCTATTCTTACGCCAATCCCTATGTTATACTGTGGAGCCAATATACTAACAATTCTCCAACTTGAAATATCTTGGTGCCTATACTCCATAGAATAAGATACAGTAGGACGTGCAGAGTTTATTGGCACTGGAGGGGTGAGCTCCTCCTCATGAGTAAAGCACCTGGACCTGATGGTATACACCTAAGGGAACTTGGTTCAGTAATAGCAAGACGTTATACTTAATTTTTATTGATTCTCAGACATCGTGCCCTGTGATTGGAGGAAAGCTGATGTAGTATCTTTGTTTAAAAAGGGTGAAAGATCCAAACCAGGAAATTATAGAACTGTGAGCTTGATTTCCACAGTGGGTAACCTTTTAGAAGGGATTCCAACTGACAGTACTGAGAACTATGTGAATACCATCAATATTAGTAGGAGCCAGCATGGTTTTATGCAAAATAGATCATGTCAAACCAATTTACTTACTACTTACCCTTTTGTAAAATGCAATTTGGACAAGGATTTTGCAAAATTCTTTGTGCCTCACAACAGGTTACTGCATAAATTAAAGCGGAACTACCACCTCCACTAAAGTTGCCCTGCAATACTTAGGCAGGTGGCGACTAGCTTACTAATCATTATTTTACCTCTCAAAAGTGCCCACGGATAAAGTTATCCTTAAGGTTCCAAGACTGATGGCCACATTACTGCAGTCAGTGCACCTGCGCCGTCAGTCTCTTCCAGAGTCGTCTGGGCCAGTGCAATGCTTGTGAAGGGTGAAGAGGACTGACAGCACAGGCACGCATTCAAGAGGTCAGTGGTGATGCCTGGCTTCCGGTCTCGGAAGCTTAAGGATAAGTTTATTCGTGGGCACTTTTGAGAGGTAAAATAATGATTATAAAGATAGACGCCACCCGCCTAAGTACTGCAGGGCGACTTTAGTGGAGGTGGTAGTTCCTTCAGTTTGGCTTCAGTTTTGGAGCAACGCGTGCATAGCTAGAGAACAGGTTAAATAATAAAAATGGCAAAGAGTTGTTGTAAATTGAACCTTTTCAAGTTGATCTAAAGTTGTAAGTGGGGTGCCACAAGGTTCATTCCTAGCCCCAATGCTTTTAAATTTGTTTACTAATAATTTTGACTAAAAGGCAGGGTTTGTTTGTTTTTTACTGTAAGGGCAGTAAAGTTATGGAATTCTTTGCCTCAGGATGCTATGCTTACAGATACCGTAATTATTCTAAAAAAGTAATGGATACCTATCTAGAACAAAATGGAGAAGCATGACTGAGAAGGTGATCATGGGAAAGATTTGACTGCCATTTGGAGTCAGAAAGGAATTTTTTTACTCACTTGGGGCTAATTTCTAAATGGCTTCAAATATTATTTTTTTACCTTCCTCTGGATCAAAAAGTGATATGGTATGGGCTGAACTTGATGGATGCATGTCTTTTTTTCAGCCAAAAATGTTCTGATGTTACTATCACATCATACTGCATAACCCCCTGGGGTTTATGCACTAAGGAGTGATAAAGAGGTGACAAAGAGGTGAAAAAGTGGACATGTCTTCTCCATTGTGATAAGCTCTCCAGTTCCATTGTTACTCTATTGAAATTATGCACCGAGATCTCACAAGATGTAGAAATCATAGTGAGCTGGCTCTATAAAATAACATATGACTTGGATAGTTTATCTCACTGTAGAAGAGGTCTCCACTTTATCACACCTTCGTGTTCTTCCAATTATTCTCTTCACTGTATGAAGACATAGTTGCTGCCAGGGACACAGAAACCATGGGATAAAGTATCCTTTTGAAGGAGGGCAGGGCACTTACCTTCTGGAGGCAAATACTCCATCCTTTCTCCCCTTTACCCTCACCAATCAAGCTCAGTTTCAACGAAGAGCAAAGACAGAAAAAAACAGAAGCAAGACAGGAAAGAGGGTAATCTAAACCAGAGAACCTGAAAGGACCCTCTTGCCCTGGACTCAAACAGGGCAAGAGGATTTATTAGCAAATACAGAAAAATTCCCTTTCCCCTTTCGTCCAATGTGGACACAGGAACCATGGGGATATACCAAAGCTATTCACAAAGATTTGAGGGAGGGAAAGAGAAAAAACCCTCAAAACACAGACCAGTTTTAAGAGATTAACTGTAACAATATGAACCTCAGGTGTCAACAGGCACCAACACTGCAAACCAAGGAACAGGAAACCAACAGGTTACTGGAAAAAGAAACCAAGAAGGATACCTACCCCAGAACAATGGCCTATAGGATATTCTGAGCAAACATATCGACATGATAGTTTGACAACTTATAAAGAAAAAAAACGTTGCTGCCTTACACAGCCGCTCCGCAGGGGCTCAATTATTGTAGGTCAAGAAGGCACCCATCAATCTTCTTCAAGAGAATATATGCCCGATTAATGTTTTCTTTAATCCAAGAAGCCACTGTCTTCTTAGACACATCCGGGCAAAAAGCAAATCAGACCTTCGGAAAGGCTGCGTGCAATGAATATATTACTTCAAACACATTCAAAAGATGAAGCTCCTGCCCTTGTCTGTTAGATGGAGCAGGACAGCGAGAAGGAATAACAATTTCCTGGTTGATGTGAAAATTTGAGTCAACCTTAGGGAGAAAAAAAAAAATTACAGAAGTCTTTAAAACCACCCTAGAAATAAAACATAAAAGGTGCACAATCATACAGTACTACAATAGAAAACAAAAATTGTATACAAAAAGTCTGCTCACATGTATTCATGGTCAGAATGAGACAACTCTCAATATACTGACATACAGGGTTCTTCTAAAACATTTTGTGGCACCACTTTATTAATGATAATGGCTAGGCGAAGTAAGGCCTGAGACGCCTGGCGAGACAATGCTAAATCTTGTCTTCTGGAAGAAATACCCTCACCAGAAGTGGGTCGAATCACATACAGAGAAAGTAAATGGACCTGGCACTAGTTGTTCCAGAATAGACAGTCAAGTCTGAAGGAGTCTTTAGCAAAAGGTCCTCCAGATAGGGAGTTAACAAGATCCCTAGAAAACCGATGTAAGCAGCCAAGGCTGTCAAGATCTTTGTAAAGTGGAGTGGAAGTCAATCCAAAAGGAAGGGAGGTAAACTGAAAATGACGGTTGTGAAAGGCAAACAGCAGAAAATGCTGATCTACATGGATGGGTTTATGCAGATAAATATAGTTTATGTCTTGGTAGGCCAAAAACACCACTGGATACAGAGAAGTGATGACTGAGTATCAAGACTCCATCTTAAAAAAAACGGTTGAGAGGCTTCAGGTCCAGAATAGGACGATGTCCATCTTTTTTGGCACTATAAGAAGGCTGGAATAGAATCCAATTAAATTTTCCTGAGAAGGCACAGGCACCAAGACCTACATATCTACCAGGGAAGAGACTGCATCTAGAAACAGATGACCCCGCATAGGATTGTGAGGAATTCTGGGCATGAAGAAATGACAGGGAAGAAGGGACTCGAAGTCTATCTATATTACTAAAAGAAGAAGGATGACACGTGACCAAAATTATCCGTCCATGCCAGCCACATCCCTGGGGCAGCGGTAAGGAGGAGATATGCAAATCTCCTCCTTACTGTTGCTCCAAAAACAGAGCGGGAGTGATTTTACAGGAGTGGCTGGGAGGTTAAGCCACCCTAGCCACTCCTGTCAAATCTCTACAAGGAGATGGCCCATCCTCATTTTTTCTAGAAAAATAAAATGAGACACTACTTCCAAGCACTGCACTTGAGGGACACAGAAAGCACTGTGCTCTCTTCACAACCCCCCACAACCATGGTCATCCACACATACAGGAACCAAAAACGACAGGACCCAACACCGTTCTGGAAAATCAGTGATAAATTACAGGGCGCCTACATCAATGCAAAGGATGCTGGGAGACACAGTGTAACAGCTGCATACATCACACATGGCCAATCCTCTATTTTAACACCTGAAATATGGTAACCCTAAATTTACAAGCTACATAAATGAATTACCCATTTTCTTTTTAGGCAACCAGAAGAAAGGAAAAACAGGTAGGCGACCCTAATGCAGATCACGTGATGCTGGAAACCAGAACCAAAAGCACCTATTGAGTGCATTCCACTCACAAAACAGATGGCTAGAATCCTACTTATTTAGGTCACAGCTGTATAGGTCTTCTGAGATTATAAACTGCCACAGTAAAACTTTCAGGATATGAAGTCAGGCTGCTCCTCAAACACTCACTCTCTTTAAGCAGTAAACCACATGGAAATACAAATTCAAAAAGAGGGAGCCCAACAGTGTAATATAGCAATAAACAATGTATAAATTAACACAAGAATCCTACTCACAATGGTGATGGTCAGGTGATGGATAACCTAACTGTAACACAGCCCGTTTCGGCTCAAGACACTGCAGAGCCTCTTGATATCATCAATAACGGTATCCTCTTATTAGATGTAGCCAAGATTGACATACATCATGAAACATTATAAAAAAGAAAAGCTGCCTCTTATGTTTTTGCAAAAAGGTTTAATAAAAAAATGAAACTCATTGCTCAAGTGAGCTAAAAATCACATAAATAATGGAATAAAACAGTCTTGCCCCACTGCTTTATCAAAAACAGCTTGCTCAGACAACTGCCACATTTGAAGGCTACTGCAGTATCATAACTGCAATTATCTACAAAGTAGAATATACTTTATTTTATCAAAGGAACAGTCTTTGGTAACGATTTTGATGAAGTTGTTTATATACTTCAAATCCAATATTATTTTGAAGTCTCTCGAAGGCATGATTAGACTGAATAGTGTACAGCAGATTCCACAGTGCCTCTCAGAAAGACGAACTGATTCTATCACTCTCTTCTGGGCTAATTATTGCACTGTCTGGAAAGTTCTTTGCTTTGTGAGGATTTAAGACAATTTTGACACAGTTCTTGATTGGACAGCTTCAAATTTTAGTGGGTACGCCAATTTCACTACCTGGTGTACTCTCATGTACAGTCTGCCCCCAGCTAGGATTGGGGATGGAGCCTGTAGTTCCTCATTGGAATTCTCTTCTGAATGGTCTCTTGTGGAACAATTTCTTTCTTAACTCACCTCTTTGATTCTGCGAGGGGCCTGCCTTCTTTGTTCATATGGCCTACATGGATGATATTTCATGGACTCACAATGGGCCTGTCTTCTGGATCTGAACCCAAAGGAATACGAAGGAGGAGGTGGTGGTGGTGGAGAGGACATGGATCTTCTTTCTTGCAGTAATAAGGAACTCTTACCCCCAAAATGTCTTAATTAAATCTAAAAAAAGCTTGCCAAAAACATAGACCTTAAGAAGGGTAATACCATACACTTATTCTTGCAGGATGAGTCTACCCCACCAAGTTCTGAGCCACAAGGACCATCTTCCAAGACAAAGTGCTGAGGACTTTGCCAAGAACTTTATAATATCCATCGAAGCATCACAGTAAAAGCTACTTACAACTTATCTAAACAATCTGGAACTAGACACTGATGATTCAATCTTTTCTTCTAAATCTGTCAAACAAATGTGCATAGTTTTAACGATGCAAGCCATGGCTGTAGCCATCTTCATAAGCGACCCATAACTGTATATAATTTCTTCAAGGAACGCTCTGCTTTTTTGCCCATATAAACCTTTAGGGATGAGAAATTTTGCATTGGAATCTTTGTCCATCTTGTGATCTGGGAAACTGTCAAATATAGTAACATAGTAAATTAGGTTGAAAAAAGACACAAGTCCATCAAGTTCAACCTTCGCTTCATACCTCAGTAACTGAGAATTTTATAGCTTTCCTGCTACCAATTAAATTAGTCTTTATCAGACCTTCCTGATCAGCCTACTGATAAACAGTATAACTCTGTATGTTCCCTTTTGAAAGAAATGCATCTAATCTTCTCTTAAATGTATCCATTGTATCTGCCATAACTACCTCCCTGGGCAATGAATTCCACAATTTGACAGACCTTACCGTAAAAAAACCCTTCCTCTGCTGAAGTTTAAACCTCCTTTCCTCTAATCTCAAGGGGTGTCCCCTGGTCACCTGATCAGGCCTTGGAATAAATAGCTCACCGCAGAGATCCTTGTATTGACCTCTCATATACTTGTACAATGTGATAAGGTCTCCTCTTAGTCGCCTTTTCTCTAGAGTAAATAAACCAAGTTTGTTTAGTCGTTCCTCATATGTCAAGTCCTCCATTCCCTTAATTAATTTTGTTGCTCTCCGCTGTACCCTCTCTAGTTCTAGTATATCCTTTTTCAGAACCGGTGCCCAAAATTGCACTGCATACTCAAGGTGAGGTCTTACCAATTATTTGTATAATGGCAAAATAATGTTATCCACTCTTGCTTCAATACCTCTTTTTATGCAAGACAGGACTTTGTTTGCCTTTGCTACTGCTGTTTGACACTGGTCACTGTTTCCAAGTTTGTAGTTGACAAGGATACCCAGGTCTTTTTCTAGCAACGAGTCACCTAAAATTATTCCATTAAGTTTATACGTAGCTTTGGGATTGTTTCCTCCCAAATGCATGACTTTACACTTCCCCACATTAAACTTCATATTCCACATGTTTTTAAAGGAGAAAAAAGAAGCATTTAAGAAATAAGCAAATGTAAAAGGAAGAAGATAGGTATTGGTACAAGACTAGGCTGAAGGAGAACAAATGCATTATTAGATGTGCCAAAGCACAGACAGAGGTAAGAATTGGGGGATAAAACATTTTTTAGATATAGAAGTGAAAGGAGGAACATGAAACAAGGAATAGTTAGACTGAAAACAAAAAATGGAAACTATGTAAATGAGAATAAAGGGCTAGCTGACTGCCTCAATGAATATTTCTGTTCAGTTTTTACAGAGGAAGATGAAGGGAGGGACTTCTGTTAGAAAACTGAAATGGCAAAACATGGGAAACATGCATGATTAGAGAGCAAGAAGTTCTACTTCAACTTTCTAAGGTAAAAACAGATAAATCAATGGGACCAGATGGGATACACCCAAAGTTATTAAAAGAACTTAAGTGTGTTGTGATAAAACCTTTAACAGGATTATTCAATCAGTCACTAGCGACAGCAATAGTTCCAGAAGACTGGAAGTTAGCAAATGTAGTACCACGTCACAAAAAAGGTAGCAGGGAAGAGTCTGGTAACTACACACCAGTAAGTCTTACATCAGTAGTGGGAAAGTTAATGTAGACTATGTTAAAGGAAAGAATTGTTGAATACCAAACAGCATGGGTTTACAGCAGGGAGATCTTGTCAAACTAACCTCAGATTTGTTTGACTGGGTAACTAAAACAATAGACCAAGGGGGAGCAGTAGATATAGCTAATCTAGATTTCAGTAAAGCATTTGACACTGTCCCACATAGAAGACTCATCAATAAATTGCAGTGTTTGGGTCTGGATGTAAACAGTTAAATGGATAAGACAATGGGTGAGTGACAGGAGACAGAGGGTGGTAGTCAATGGAGAATATTCAGATGAAAAGAGTGTTACTAGTGGAGTACCTCAGGGATCTGTACTGGGGCCCATTCTTTTTAATATTTTTATTAGTGATATTGCAAAAGGTCTTCAAGGTAAGGTTTGCCTATTTGCAGATGATACCAAGATCTGCAATAGGGTAGACATTCCAGGGGGAATAAGCCAAATGGCAAATGATTTAGGTAAATTAGAAGAATGCACAAGACTGTGGTAGATGCAGTTTAATGTTGATAAATGTAAAATAATGCACTTGGGAAAAAAAATCCAAAGGAAAATTATACTATTAGGGGTACTATGCTGTCAGAGAGAACAGAGGAAATGGATTTGGGCGTAATTATTTCTAATGACTTAAAGGTAGGCAGGCGATGTAATAAAGCAGTGGGGAATGCAAGCAGGGTACTGGGTTGTATAGCTAGGGGCATTAGTAGCAGAAAAAGGGAAGTGGTCATGCCATGCTACAGATCTCTAGTTAGACCTCACCTACAGTATTGTGTACAGTACTGGAGACCCCATCTCCAATATAGATATAGATACTCTTGAGAAATAGATATAGATATAGATACTCTTGAGAAAATTCAAAGAAGGCTACTAAATGGTGACTGGTTTACAGCAAAAGAAATATCAGGATAGACTAAAGGATCTGAACATGTATAGTTGGCGGAGAGAAGAGAGAGGGGATATGATTGAAACATTCAAATACATGAAGGGATTCAACAAAGTGCATGTTTAGTAACCCACTTTCTGAGCCCTGAAGGGGAGGAAATAAAGGCGACCCAAACATCTGGAGTGAACCTCTTTTCTCCTTCTCAGTATTTTGTTTCTTAAAGCAGCTCTATTATGAAGTCTGGAATTTGCAGTACACCCTAACATTTTATGGGTAATATGCCAAGGATATAATAATGGGACATATGCAAAAGTATGTAGTTCTTCTCAGGTATCACAATGATGGACTACAAAAAACATCATTCATCAAGCTAAAGAGGTGCATTTCTGGAGCAAGCCACCAGCACCGTAGGAGGTAAATAATACCCACAATTACCAGTTTATTTAAATGGAACTTTTAACCCCTTGAATGGGAAGGTCTCCAGGGCATTGCAAGTACTGTGTTGGCGACCTCTCTAGCAGCCACACACACACACACACACACACACACACACACACACACACACACACACACACCCATGATGCAGATGGTTTGCCCCAAAACTGCACCTATTTAACTTGTCAGATAAGTTCCATTTCCAGAAACACACATTTAAAATGTAATACTTGAATTTTTTTCAAAGTCTTCAAAGAAGAACATGGGATTTTAAGCAGGTGCCAAAGGCACACCAAAGTGCCACAGCACCCTCGTTCAGAACCTGCTTTAGACAGATATGCTTAGAAATCAATCTAGTACAAACTGTACTAAGCTGTTTTTTGACTGATTCCAGTTACAGTCTGGTTTCATAGAAACATTTCTATAAAATTCCCCCTCCTGCCTCTCAGTTACGTAAGCATCTTAGCTCTGGAACAGCTGACTCAGATGTCATTCAACCAGACACTTCCCACAGAGCTCTGGTAATTAGAGTAAAGCTAGCCAGAGTTCAGACCAAGGGAGAGATCTTCCTCATCAGAGTGCTTTCAACATGTACTGACCACTAACTACAAAAAACAAAAACAAAACAATTACTCCCTAAATAGACTGTTGCAGTTTACAGCAAACTTATTTCTAACCATTACTATCTTTAATGCAATTTATCATTACAGCATAATTCTGAACTATACTACCAGTAGTAAGCATACCAGTAAAACCTGCTTCAGCTACCACACATTGTTACACTGTATGTTACAGAAAGAAACAGTAAAACATTAACATTAACTTACTTCTTTTTTAACTGATAATTTAGGCTTCACTTGGCAGCCCAGCTTTCTTGTACAAGTGGCCATTATTGAAGATCAGAAAGATGCTTCCAGAGTGCAGCTGACGGATGGCTATCTGTAAAAAACATATATATTGTAATCATCCATTTTATAAACCCCTTAAATCACCAGAGGAGTGTATAACTTATTGCTTTGTAAAACACTGCTCATCCCTACCACCGTTCCTTAAAGGGATAGTATTGCCATATATTCATGAACATTAATTTTATAGGCATTAAAAATAAAACTAAATGCCCCAGTCCCATCTCTCTAACCTTTATGGTTTGAGAGATATTCGGGACCAAAGTTCCCCCTTCCTCCCCTTTCCCTGGCGTCAGCGCTCTAGCTGACTGCAGGGGAATCCGGTCCCGGGACCGTCGGAGGCTCTTTAGCAGAGCCGAGATCGCGTTATTGAACAAAAAATCCTTCACTGGAACGGTCTGCAAAGTGTACTTGGTTTGCAAGCACACTTTGTAGACCGTTCCAGTGAAAGATTTCTTGTTCAATAACACGATCTCTGCTCTGCTGAAGAGCCTCCGCTTGTCCAGGGACCGGATTCCCCTGCAGTCAGCTAGAGCGCTGACGCCAGGGAAAGGGGAGGAAGGGGGAACTTTGGTCCCGAATATCTCTCAAACCTTTATGGGTCTGGGGGCATTAAGTTTTAATTTTAATGCCTACAAAATTAATGTTTATGAATACATGGAAATACTATCCCTTTAAGGTAAAAGAATAGCAATGTTTTACTTTGAAAATATGTGTATTTTTCCAGCCAATAAACAAGCATTCACCCATACATATAATTAATAGTTATTACAGCTCAAACCCAGTGACCAAGGCACAAAAGTTCATTTTGTATATTCTGTCTATGAAGCTTCCAGTAATTGATTAATACCCTCCATAGGGTGTAACAGTCATCTGGTGAGCAGACAACAAACTGAAGCTTGAATAAACCCTTTGCCAGAAAGGCATCCAATGCATTGGTACTCAGAGGGTTAAAATACATGTTTAAATGTAGCAACTAGCTGTGGTAACATTCTCCTGACTGTGAAAAGTATCTTTGCTTTACTAAAGGAGACGTATCACCTCAAAAAAAATTAACCATACACTTTGTTAATAAAGCAGTAGTAGGAAAGCTGTTTTTTTTCTCTGAAAGTACTTTTAAAGACATTTCCTCCTCTCCGCTGTGCCCTTCCCATCATATTATAGCCAAATAATTAGCACTACTCAAGCTGTAAACATGAAGTAGCAAGATAACTCAGAAATGTAGTAATCAAACATCATGTTTTTCTGTATATTAAAATAGGATACAGGTCATGTAGAGAACAATGGGATAAGAAAAGGTTTAAAATACAGAGGGTCTTATTTATCAAAATAAGGAATGCAATACTGAAGAAAGCCAATGATTTTAAATGGGACCTCTCTAGCATTCAAAGTGTTAGCATTTACAGTTAAATCAATAGTTTGTTTCATTACAGCTTGATGACTAAATAAGGCACGCAGACTTAACTTGAGACTTCAGTGACGCATACAGCAGCAGGTAAATCTGGTTCAAAACCTGTGTCAGTGAGGCTGCTGTACTAGTGGAGAATTCCGTGGAAACCAACTGCATGCATAGGGACAAACAAACTCCCATGGACTCAAATGGGGCTTTCCCTTGAATGTTAGACAGGTCTCCAATGCAATACTGACCTCTCTAGCATGCGAGGGGGTAAAAACCCCATTTAAATCTATTGGATGTTTATCAAGTTTTGTTTCTCCCCTGCTGAGCAGTTTGTTTGCTCCAGAATAGCACCACTTTTGCAGAAATCATTGGCCTTAGTGTCTTGGGGCCTCAGGGAAATCACTTTACGTTCTAGTGCTGAGATACACAACCCTCAGCTGTTGTTGTTGGACTACAAACTGTAATCCCACAGCTGTTGGAGGGCTGCAGGTTGCCCACACCTAGTGCCACAGACACCAAAATAACACTGCAAGCTCTCCAGGGCAGCAGCTCACTGTGCCTGAAAAATGTCCTTCAAATCCCAACACTATGCATATGTTAACTCCTTGGGGACCGAAGGGGCGCTCAACACACTGCAACAATACACTGCACAACGCTCTGGTCCTACATGGGTTAACCCTTTGAGTGCCAGATCAATGCATTGTGTACCCCACTGGCACTCAAAGGGTTAAGATATAATAACAACAACTATAATTATAGAAAGGGTCTTCGTTTGGATTTACTTATAAAAAAAAAAAAAAAAATTATATATATATATATATATATATATATATATATATATATATATATATATATATATATATATATATATATATAATTCTGTTATATTGTGTTTTTATAAATACCTTGGACCTCATATTTAAAGGCAAAGTGGAGTAATTCTGGGGCAAACCAACTGCACCAGTGGGGCAAATAAAAATACCTATTGATTTAAAGGGAATATATCACCTTATAAAAAGGTGTTACCATCTGATTTGTTAATAAAACTTACACTAGGAAAGCTGTTTTTTTTTTTTTTTTTTTTTCTATTTAACAACTTATAAAGATAATGCGGTAACCTCAGTATAATGCTTACCGGAGCTTGCTGTAATGCTATGAGCCGTTCACAGCACACCGAAGGGATGTGTGAACGTGCTCCCTGGGGCAGCTGGGAGGAGAAACAGGACGTGCAGAAGAGCTTTTCTGATCAGCATAATGGGAAATGCTGATTTGTCAGCAAAGCTCTTCCGCAATTCAAGAGTCAGTATCTTTGTAAGTTGTTAAATTAAAAAAAAAAAAAAACAAAAAAAAAAAACACACAGCTTTCCTAGTGTAACTTTTATTAACAAAACAGATGGTAACAACTTTTTTTTTATAAGGGGATATCCCCTTTAGAAATGGATTTATCCCTATGCATGCTTCACAATGCATTGAGACTCCTAACATTCAGGGGGCTAAAAGCCTAATTTGAATCAACTGGAACTGCTATTTCTCTCCAGAATTACTCCATTTTGTCTATTTATATATAAAGCTAGTTGTTTAGTTTAAACTTAATCATGGTGCTGCTTTGTTCTTCCTCTTGAATGATGTAGACAGTGGTGTCCTGCAACACAGCCCTTACATGTTCTGTGATCACACAGGGTCACAGTGTCACTTCCTATAAGCTCTTCTCGTGCTTCATCATCTGAGAGGAAGGGATTCACTAGAAGTATACAGGAAGCAGCCTCTACAGTAACAGACTGCTTGTGTTTAATGCTTTAGTGTAAATAAAAAGAAGAAAATCTTATTTAACCTTTTTTGTGCAGCAAAACTGTTCTTTCAGGCTACTTCACCTGACTAACAAAAACAAAATAAATGTATGGTTTGGCCTAACTAATCTGCTCTTTCCCTATTTTATAATAAAATCTAATCATTATTCCTTCACTGCATTCTTTTACTTTGTTCCCGATTGACTTGAACACAGCAGTGATGCCACCCATGTGACTTACCTGTGTTGCCCTGTAGTCTCTTGATGTAGGGGACAAATGTGCAGGGGGCCATATATAATTGACTGACACCAACATGGCTGAACTAGTCATTAGATGTGATAAGCCATTTAAGCTGCTGTGCAAATCACTGCAGCAACTTTTCTGCATTCTGCATTAAAACACGAAAGTTGCAGCACACTGGAGTAGAGTTACATTTGCAGGTGATAACTGCTCATGTAAGTAGCCCAGTCTGACAACAATGTGAAGACATCAGCTTTATTTATTTCATTTACAAAGTGTTATACCAGGAAGAATCCATTAAAATTTCTCTCGTTTTCAAGTATGTCCTCCAATTACTTTTTAGGTACCCTCCAAAAGTGATCAAATACAGACCTCATTCTCCAATACCATATTTTGCTAGCCTTTTCAAATAATACTCATGAAAAATTCTTGCCAAGAGTTATCTTTAAAAACTCAATGAAAGGTTCATAACTGCACAAATGTTCTGCTAACCAAACCCAGCCCACAACTTTAGTGAACCTGAAAATACATTTTATGTAAATAATGCTTGTTCCCCCCCCCCCCCCCCCATTTACATTAAACCTTCAACCTCTTAACGAACACTCCATCAGGCATGCGGGCAGCTGTTAAGGACCACGGAACTTTTTCTTTTTGAGCATAGTATTCTGGGATGGCAGACTGGCGTGCTGCCATCCCAGAATTCTGATGCACACCAAAGGGCTGTGCAAACCTCTTGCCCTTAAAGGAATAGTAACGATTTATTATGACTTTATATAGTCTGCAAGTGCACAGTAGATAAGGCCAAATTGCGTATACTTTCTATTATATATACAGTACTGTGCAAAAGTTTTATGCAGCTGTGAAAAAATGCTGTAAAGCAAGAATGCTTTAAAAAATAGACATGTTAATCTAAATCAAATCAATATTTCGTGTGACCACCCTTTGCCTTCAAAACAGCATCATTTCTTTCTTGCACAAAGTCAGAAATTTTGCAACCATGTAGTCAGGTGTGTGATTAAACAATTATACCAAATGTGCTAATGATCACCAATTTAATAATATGGGAGTTGAAACACAATCATTAACAGAAACAGAAACAGCTGTTTAGGAGGAATAAAACTGGGTGAGGAACAGAAACTCAGCTAACATGGTGAGGTTGCGGATGAAACTTTAATGTCAAACGTCATCATACACCATGGCAAGAGGTCACAAGGTAGGTATACTACATCAGCAAGGTCTCTCTCAGGCAGAAATTTCAAGGCAGACAGGGGTTTCCAGATGTTCTGTCCAAGCTCATTTGAAGAAGCACAAAGAAACAGACAACGTTGAGGACCATAGGCTCAGGCGCAGTGGTCGGCTAAGGAAACTTAGTGCAGCAGATGAAAGACGCATCATGTTTACTTCCCTTCACAATCGGAAGATGTCTAGCAGTGCCATCAGCTTAGAATTAGCAGAAAACAGTGGGAACTGGGGTACAGAAAAATGGAGGCAGGTGCTCTGGACTGATGAGTCAAAATTTGAAATATTTGGCTGTAGCAGAAGGCAGTTTATTCACCAAAGGTCTGGAAAGCGGTACAAGAATGAGTGTCTGCAGGCAACAGTGAAGCATGGTGGAGGTTCCTTGAAAGATTGGGGCTGCATTTCTGCAAATGGAGTTGGGCATTTGGTCAGAATGAATTGTCTCCTCAATGCTGAGAAGTACAGGCAGATATTTATCCATCATGCAATACCATCAGGGAGGCATCTGATTGGCCCCAAATGTATTCTACAGCATGACAACGACCACAAACATACAGCCAAAATCATTAAGAACTATCTTCAGTCTAAAGAAGAACAAGGAGTCCTAGAAGTGATGGTATCACCCCCACAGAGCCCTGATCTCAACATCATCGAGTCTGTCTGGGATAACACAAAGAGAGAGAGGCAACAGAGGCTGACTAAATCCACAGAAGTACTGTGGTTAGTTCTCCAAGATTTTTGGAACAACCTACATGCTGAGTTCCTTAAAAAACCTGTGTGCAAGTGTATCTAGACAAATTGACAGCAACACCAAAAAAAGGAAACAAAAAAAAAGTGCACACTGTAAACATGTCTCTCTTTCTTTCTTGAACCTTCACCCAGTGAATTCCTGTTTTCCAATTTTCACCTCCTTCACTGTGGAAGTCACCTCGTCGTTCGAGTGGATGTTGCACTCATCTTTACACGAGGCAATCCAGCCTCTTGGTGTTTTCGCCTTCACTAGATATAGCCCAGTGTTGGTACCTTTACGTCACCTCCTTCCGTCTTTTAGTTTCTGCTTCCTTGGTGTCCCTCCTGATCGTTCCTCTGCAGATTGTGATGGCAATATTTCTTTGTCCTCTATCTAGGACTTTCTGCACTATGCAACCTAAATGGGGGGACCCTACTGAAGCTTAACTATATATGACACTGGAGTTATATTGACGTTTGGTAGTATAGCATTTGTTCAAAATATACAAAAATAAAATATATATATTTGCACAAGTATAAATACAAAAATAAAAATACAAAAATTGAATAAGATATCCGTATTACTATCCAATGTGGATCACCCTATACGTTTCTCAGCTTGCGCTGCATCATTGGGGGCCTTGTATACAAATAATATATACCTCATCTTTACCACTTAGTTTTATACGTTGTCTGATATCCAATTTGGTGCCAAAAGGTCCCAGACTCATGTTGACACCAGAAGCAATTCCAACATGGAGAGTAATCATATAGCTATCCTGCTCCGTTGAAACACATATACGTTCCACACCCTTGATTTCCCCTTATAGGAGTGCCCTAGACTACTCTTGCCGGTTTGTTTCCTTACTGGCATCCGCTTCCTTTTTGCCCACACATGCGAATTCCTCCATCCAAATTTCCCTCCACATTTCCCCTTCCAGGATGCGCATGTGTCAGAACTCCAAAGCGAAGCAGTTACAGACCTCACCGGTATCTGTGTCTTTTGGTTCCGCTCTCTCTATGTGGCTCGGGTGTTTTGACTCTCCACAACCTTAATTTCACCCTATAGGAGTGCCTTAGAATACCGATGTCGGCTTGTTTCTTTATTGGCATCCTCTTCCTTTTGTCAATGCATGCGCATTCCCCCGTCCAAACTTCCCCTCATATCACCCCTTCCAGTGCGCGCATGTGTCAGAATTCCAAAGAGAAGCAGTTACAGACCTCACCGGCATCTGTGTCCTATGGTTCCACTCTCTCTGTGGGGCTCAGGTGTCTTAACTCTCCACATCCTAACTACCACATCCTCACACAAGTAACCATCCAGATAAGTACATCGGTGGACGCCCAAATGTATAACCACAATAAGGCTATAAATGGTTAAATTTGTCAGTGTACACCCATGTATTCCCCACCAGCCCACATTTGTCAATTACATCTCTTTCTGCCTTCCTGGATGACAGACACATGAAACCAATACATTACCAATACTTACATCAAACTTCCATAGAGAACAATACAAGGAACTACAAATACACAAACAGTACAGTTCATTTCTTCTTTTTAGTCTTAAAATCACACACTTATTTTTACCATTTTATTATTTATTTATTTATTTATATCCAACTCATAGGTAGTTTTCAGGGTCCATCATTTTTATGGGATCCCTCTCTACCCTCAAATATTGATTTGATTTAGATTTTTCTTCTGTTCACTCACTATGCATTTTGTTAAATGAAAAAAAAAAATAAACATGTCTATTTTTGAAAACTACAGCATTTTTTCACACATGCCTAAAACTTTTCCACAGTACTGTGTATATATATATAATTTTTTTTTTTTTTTTACACAGATGTTTCTGACAATGAGCTTCCTGGATCTGTTTATGAATTGCTTTGTGTCAGGGAACATGAAAGCAGGTTTAGAGATAGAATGTAAAAAATAAGATTGAAAAAAATAAATCAATGTCAATGGAGGGAATTCACAGGCAAACCAACTACACTGTGGAAGAAAAAAAAATTATTTAAATGATGCATTTAATCCATTAGGTACTAGATAAGTCAACACATTCAAGGGTTTAAAAGCCCAACTGAAATCAGTGGGTATGGTTATTTTCCCTCTATAGTGAAGTTAATTTGCCACAGAAATACTCCCCTCATCTCTTGAACGCAACATGCACTCTGTTTTAGCCATTAATAATGAGATATTAGTTTTGGGATTTTTGTTGCTGTAAAGTCTTAGTAAAACTGGACCACTGGGCTTTTTAACAAAATGCTATTCAATTTTTTTTATAGGCATAAAGTTTTATTTTAACCCTTTGAGTGCCAGAGGTGTACGCAAATGCATTGCTTTGCAATGCATTGCTTGCCCCTCTGGCACTCAAAGGGTTATAGCTCTGAAATTTGGCACAAGCTCACAGCCTGTAAACACCAGAAAGGATTAGGGTAAAAGTAGCATTTCTGTGATGATTTGGCACTGAAGCCTTTATTATCGAACTTGTATTTACAACATAAACTTGAAATATTTAAACACTACCTTTACATTTTGAGGTTCCAGATAAATTTAATAGTTTGTGGGTGTGTATGTATGATACACCATTAACCCATTGGGGGCCAGTTGGTTCTTGTACAGCAATGCTTTGGAAACTTTTCTAGCAATCTCGGGGTTAAAAAAAAAACCTCTCATTTAACCCTTTGAGAGCCAGAGTGGTGTCCAACACTTTGCAGCAAAATGCATTTGATATCTCTCTGGCATTCAAAGGGTCAATTTGTAGATTTTTTTTTTTTTTTTATTTGTTCCCCATGGTGCAGTTAGTTTGCTCCACAGTTGTACCACTTTCTTTTTACATCAGCCCCACTGTAACGCATTACCCTTTGAATGCCAAACGGGTACAAAACATATTTCTTTGTACCATGGACCCATCTGGCATTCAAAACCTTAAAAGAAAATAAATATTGCTAAGACTTCTTGATAACATGATTAGCAATTACATTATCACCATGAAAACACGTGAGCCAATGAGCTATTTATAAAGTACTTCCACCAGATAATACAGGAACGTAAATATCATCCCTGCTGAGCAATTAAATTGTCACCAGGGACTTTGGCTAGCTTGTGAGTCTTAAATCAGTATGCCTGCATATCATAAATAGCATATTCCAACTGTAGCCAAGCAAAATACTGTCATAAAGTTTAACCCTTTGAATGTTAAAAGCATTGGATACCATTCTGGAGCCCAAAGGGTTAAGGATATTTCCTTTGTTTCAGGGAAAGTCACTGTATGCTAAACGCATATACAACTCACTCCAAAGCAATCAAGATTATTATTAAAGCAATGGGTTGGAGGTGTCTATCGCATTCAAGGATTTAATTTTTCAATACAAGAAAAAAATAAATAAAACACATTTATGCCTCTTTTATACAGAAAAATTCTAAAAACAATAAAAGTTATAGTTTAAAAAAAAAAAAAAAAAAAACAAAGAAAAAAAAAACATCAAGTTGGAAAATAAGAATCAACGGAACAAAATCCAATGAAAAACAAGGTAGTT
The DNA here is from genome assembly GCA_037306005.1 of Rhinophrynus dorsalis. NCBI lineage: Eukaryota > Metazoa > Chordata > Amphibia > Anura > Rhinophrynidae > Rhinophrynus > Rhinophrynus dorsalis. The sequence goes on along the minus strand of CM074719.1, from coordinate 455,760,726 downwards.
CAATAAAAACATTAGATTGGTGTTTCCTGGCAATAAATGTCCAATTTAGTAACCTTTTAACCCTTTGAGTGCCAGAGGGGTACGCAACACACTGCGTACCCCTCTGGCACTCAAAAGGTTAAGGATTAGAGTGACACAAAATGCATTACAGTGTAATATGTTTTGCACCTTTGTGGTCCTTAAAAGGATTAAGCTTTCATATAACAATTTGCTATTCAAGGTGATTCAGACCCCACTGTATATAACTGGGTAAGACTAGGGTTGTTCATGTTTTTCTTATAGTGGACCATATAATATGATTTTGGTGTTTTTATCTGTTAAATCCTTTTCACTTTAGTCCGTTTGGAACACAGGTACCATGGGGGTTGAGTCCCTCCACCTGGAGGGCAGGACACATTTCAAAAGACAGAGTCTTATAGGTGGATACTCCCTCCTCCTCCTAACTCCCAGAATTCATGTGACAGAAGCCACACAAATAAAGTAAGCAGGGAAAAGAAGGAGAAAATCTCCTAGAGAAGAAAAAAAAAAAACACCTATAAAAGGACTCTGCTGCCCAGGAATGCAAAAAATAAAAGAAAAAAGGATCCTTTCTCTGGGATGACACCGGACGACCTGAGGACTATCCAGTATCTGAATAACCCAAGCATTAAGTGCCAGAACTGTCAAACTACTGAAAATGGCAGAACAAGGTGTGAGGGCCCTCACCTGCCCTGGACATCAAGGTGGATTCAAAACCAGACCCCAGCCACTCAGGCTGGCTTCCGTAGTGACCAGGGTCCACTCTGGTATCACGAATGGCCTACCCTTGCTCCAGGTTCAGCCGATGCAACTAATTCTGGTGGCCCCTCCTGGCCTCTGGAGAAAGACGTGTTAATCCAGGTGTTCCGGATTTTCGGACCAAGTTCGGATAACATCCCGATGTTGTACCTGAGAAAAAGGTACAGCATCCAGTGTTGACACCAGTTTGCACAAAAACACTAATGATCTGCATGACAAGCATGACAGGTGTCGAACCGTATCCCCAGGAATAGGAGAACCTGGGAGAGCACTGGAGACAACTTGACCATATTCAGAATCCACCCAAGGGAGACAAAAATGCAGGTGCATTCCTGAATGTGATCAGAAGGAGCTCCTCTGAAGGAGCTTAGGCATGGATGAAAGCTGCTAAGGCCCCCATGACGCTGGTGAACGTGAAAGGCACCGAAGCCAGGCCAAATGGCAGAGCTGTAAACTAGTAATGATTTGAACCAAAAGCAAAACGCAGGTAACGCTAGCTGTTCAGATGAAATCGGAATGTGCAAGTATGCATCCTGAAGGTTGAGACATTTGAGGTCCGGAATAGGGCGACAGCCGCTGTCCTTCTTTGGAACCACAAACAGGTTGGAATAAAAACCTGAAACATTTGGGCAGAGGTACTGGTACCAGAACCTGTTATTCCAGCAGTGAATCCACTGCCTTCTGGAACAGCAAAGTCTTGTCTGGCTCCTTCTGCACCCATGACAAAAAGAACCAATATGGAGGAAGGGATTTGAAATCTATGCAATACCATTCAGACATGCACCCCCGTTTGGCAGACTAAAAAGACATACTTTCCTCACCATGTACGGAAGCTTGGTGGGAATCTGAGGCAACAAAGAGCTCTTACTACCAGTTGAGTCAATGATAATCTGTTTCAGTTCAGATCCAAAAAGTAACTTGCCCTGAAATGGCAAGGAAACCAGTGACTTAGAAGACTGATCTGCAGATCAAAATCTTGAGCTACAGGTTGTGATGCATATGAACAGAAAAAGCTGTTGTCTTGGCAGGCAACCCGACAGCGTCAAAGCATTTCAGAAACATGGTTGTTGGCCTCCGTAATATTGGCCATAAGAACCAACAAATCCTCCTTCGGGACATCAGCATGGACAGCCACAACGAACTGTTCACCCCAAATGGAAACCGCTCTGTTACCCCAGATAGAGGCAAAGATAGGTATTATTGTTGTACTAGTGGCCACAAAGGAGGCCTTGAGGATAGAGTCCAGCTTCTTATGCACTGTCTCTTTAAAGCATACTGCATCCATGAGTGGGTGAGTAGTAGTCTTTGCCAACAGTGAAATCGGAGGGTTCACAGTAGGAGGGGGGAAGTGAGGCCCATTGTGCTAAAGCCATCTCCAAAAAAGGATACTGCTTAAAACACCTTTCATTGAGAAACAGCAGTTTATCAGGGGTCTTCCAATCACCCAGAAAAATTTGGTCAAGAGTGGCATTAAATGGAAAGAAGGGAGAAGACTTCTTCCACCTCTGGAAGACATCAGGAGAAATGGTCCCCTCATCAGGGGTGTCAGCAACCTGCAGGGTCCCCAAGACTGCCCTGATAAGCCTCTCAGCCGAGGATCAGCCTCATAGGAATCTCCATAGGAGTAGGAAGAATCCATGTTTTCATATTCGACATCCTCCTCAGAGGAAGCCCCAAGAACCTGAGGTACTCTCTTAGGAATGGGGGCTACATACTTAAAGGTAGCAAGGGGCTTCAAAGACTGGAGAACCCCTGCAGAGAGAAGGGGATTTGGATTACTGAAGACAGCAGTGTCTTTACTCAAGCTGGCTCTTGATCAGTGCTGGAGGGCTCTGGCAGCATAGTAGGGGCCACAGTGCAGGAGGGACAGAGAGATCTGGAATACTCTCTAGGATAGCCTTTGGCATGAGGAACAATATGTGAGGTGTGTTAGAGAAGCCCCTGGATCATTTGTCTTGGCTGTACCCCCATGCCTCTTAGAGTCTGACATACTTCCAATAAAGTGTCCCACACTAGTCAGCTGTTACTAGTATCCCCAGAAAACACAGCACCGTTAAAATCCCAGAAAGAACACTTATTTGGCAAGCGAAAGGTTAATCTGGAGAACGAGAGCAAGGAGAGTCTGCCTCTCCATAGGATAAGCAAGAGATAGGTAAAATGGCCACTGCCAAACTGATAGCCAATCAGAAGAAAGCACACAAAACGAGCATTCTGGGAAACATAGTCTTCTCTGTTGCCTAACGACGCCTACATCTCTGTTCGTCGATTGACCACAACCGTCCTGGACATTCAGGAAGCTAATAGGGTATGAGGAGATAAGAAGATACAACAGTCAGAGACTGCTCTATCTTAAACGGTTGCAGAGTTATGTCACAAAGAAAAGTTAAAAAGCAAAGCAAAAATGGAGACGGGAAGGCAACTACAGTAAAATCGGAATGAATTACAAAAGTCACTCAGAGACCTAAAAATCCCAGGAACATAACATTTAAGAATAAGTTGATGTGAAATGAAAAACCCACAATAGTCCACAAATTAGCCAAAAAGGCAGTGAAAGGGGTTACCTCCAGAAATAAACAGCCATCCTGACTGCAAAGTCCCCTGCAGGTAACATGCACTGAATAAGCAAACTCCAAGGGAGTGCCAGTGCCTACCAAGGATCATAACACCTATGTATGGAGGGGCAAAATGACTGGGACATAAGTGGACCACAGCAATCAAAAAGTTACTCACCAATGTTCTGTCTTCAGGTTACCATTTTTAGAGAGAAGAAAACAGAGCTCCTTGAGACTTTGTTGTGGGGGAAAACATGGCAGCAAGAGTCCCCTCACAGGGCTACAAGGGTCCACAAAGCATCTGTGAACTGGTCAATCCACTCCAGGGAAGCCCAGTAATAGTAGCCCGCCTAAAGAGGAATATAGAGCCCCATATCTAAGAAGTAGAATAATAAAACACTAAAATGCTAAAAGTCTGTGTTTTGCCCTGCCAGCTTCAAGCAGGACACATGAATTCTGAGAGTTAGTAGGTGGGGGGAGGGTTGAGCTGGAGGAGGCAGCCTCCTCCCATAAGAGATGTGTCCTGCCCTCCAGGAGGAGGGTCTCAACTCACGTGGTACCTGTATTCCATATTGGACATAAGAGAAAATAAGAAATTCCTACAAGTGAGGGCCACATTCATTTTGTGGTTGATAACAGTGGCAAATTACAAATGCAAAGTGATGGCGAGAGATGCTCAAGTAGGAATAAGCCTGGCAGGATATGTAGATGGCTCTATAGGACTGGTATTCTAACCAGGGTGCAATCTATTTTAGATCACGATTTATTTTAGCTCACAGATAAAAAATATCCTGAAGCACATCATTCTAATGTTGCCCAGACAACAGACCAGCCACAGATTGCCAAGCAACTAATTTCTAAACTAGAGAAATAGTTTAAGCCTTCCAACTCCATGCTAGTGAGCTGCAGCTGTACAATGCTGAAACATGTGAGCAAGGGGTCTACATTTGGATTCCCCTAGAACCCCTGGAAAAGTCAAACTCTAAGTTACATATACAATGTAATGGTCAGAGATGTTCAACTAGGAATAAGTCTGTCAGGTTATACAGGAGGCTTTACAAGACCAGTATCTTACCCACGGTGCAATTCCTCTCTGAACAAGAGATGCAGCTAAACCCAGACATACATTTCAGTCTTCTTGGACCTTGTCAGTGAGGTGCATCTGCTCTCTCTACACACCTGTGAGCAAAGGGAGAATTACAACTTGTAATCTATACAAATATTTTTATGCAGCAATACAAAAGCAGTTCAATAACTTTATGGGCCTAGTAACAGCCATTGATGTACCTGTGAACTCACAGGGTTTGATCTGGAGACTCAGGGTTTTGATGCAAATCTCATGGTCTCAGGGTGAATAACCAAATTCTCAGGGTGAGAGAGTCCAGTGTTACCTACTATATGATCTACTCCAACTAAATGTTTCTTTGGTCTTGTTTGTATTTAGGCAGTGAGATCTCTAGGTTGCATTGAGTACAACTGGAGCAACGCTGGGTTAGCAATAGCAAGGAAATATTACATAATGCATTATATGCTTTACAAAGATCTCTATGCCAGCTCATTTTCATGAGGGGCATGCAATGCATTGTAATGTGTTGCCCACCGCTCTGGCACTCAAGGGGTTAAAAATCAACTCTTCTCAAAATGCACAGTAGCTCCATGGAGGTGGTTAGGCCTTACCTGCTTACCAGTTCACATGTGTGCTTGCTAAATAGGTAAAATATATTTGTTAAAATCCCCATGCTGACTGCACCCTGGAATCAGGAATGCACTATTTGGCCTGTGGCCTGCACTTTGTCTGCTGAAGGGTTACATAAAAATAAGGGTGGAGCCTTCGCTCCACTTCTACAGGCTGACCCAGCCCCCACATTCCAATTTTGATTTGAGATAAGCTCACTAGATAGGACAGCGAGAGAAGAAGAGGTAAGCTCCTGTGAGAAAAGAACCAAAAGGAGGACTCCCACGTCCAGACAGGAAAGACCAAGATAGGCCCCTTTCTCTGGGTGGACTGAGAGAAAATGATTTAACAAGGTACTTCTAAAATCCTATTTTCTCTTTCATACAATATGGAATACAGGTACCATAGGTATTACCAAGGGCTCCCATAGGTGGAAAGTAACAGAAAGGACCTATCGTCAGTCCCCAAGATACCAGAGATCCGTAGGATTATCCAGAACTAGGAACAGCCCAAACCAAACTAAGTGTCAACAGACACTGAAAACATAAGCACAGCACACAAGAACGAGAGCCAACCCAGGCTCAAACTGTTGAGTAACAGTAAGGCACAGGAAAAAATAGGTCCGTAGACAGGCAGAACCCCCAGAAGGGCCTTCCTGCCGAAGCCAGAACATCCACCCTATAATGCTTCACAAAGGAGTGCACGGACGGCCAAGTCACACCTTTGCATAACTGCTCAGCTCAGGCCCGATTCTTGACGGCCCAAGAGGCCCCAACAGACCTGGTGGAATGTGCTGTAACACAAAAGAGAACAGGTTTCTTCCCGAATTTATATGCCCTTACGAATGGTAGACTTAATCCAAGAGGCCAGGGTGACCTTGGACGCAGCCTGACCTGCCCCAGGACCCTCAGGAATTACAAACAAGGCATCAGTCTCATGAAAAGATTCTGTACGGTGCACACAGAACATGAGACAGCGCCCCACATCCAACAAGTGGAGATCCCTCTCCTTGCCAGATTTGGGGTCAGGACAGAATGAGGGTACAACAATCTCCTGATTGATATGGAACTCAGAAACCACCTTAGGTAGGAATTACTGGGAGATTCGAAGAACAGCCTTGTCCTTGTGAAAAACCAGGAAAGGCAGTTTGCAGGACAAAGCCTGTAGCTCAGCAATTCTGAGGACAGAGACCACAGCCAGAAGAAAAGCCATCTTTCACATCAACAGACGCAAAGGAATGGCAGAGGGAGGCCTCTGCAAAACACTCAGAACCAACTTAAAGGTCCCATGGAGGTGTGGGAGCCTTATAGGCAGGGAAAGCATGGGCAACCCCTTGAAAGAACACCTTGACATCTGGCAGAATAGCAATACGCCTCTGGAAAAATACAGAGCTCAGAATTCTGAACCTTTAAGGAACTCAGACTGAGTTCTTTGTTCACAAAATTCTGAAGAAAATACAGAACCACAGGGAGGCCAGACTCATGGGAAAACAGATCCCTGTCTACACACAAATAATGAGAAATGGACCAGACCATGTGGTATCCCTTAGACGAGACAGGTTTTCTAGCCTGGATCATAATTGAGATGACGTCAGGGGAAAAACCCTTCCTCCTCAGAATCATGGCTTCAATAGCCATGCCATCAAAACCAGCTTCTCCAAGTCCTCCTTCCAGAGGTAACCCTTGAAGGAGGATGTCCGGTCTGGGAGGCAGTGAAAGCAGATCCTTAGTGGAGAGACACACCAGCTCCGCAAACCATGCCCTCTTGGTCCAATAAGGCGTGACCAGATTTAGTCTTCCTGCACACCCTGGGAATGAAGGGGATTGGAGGAAAGATGTAAGAGAGGTAAAAGTGCCACGGACTCACCACCGCAACAGTGGCAAAGGCCAGTAGATCCCCCAACAGCCAACAGAAGCAAAACACAGGAACCTTCCTTGTGGCAATTACGTCTATCTGCAGTAGACCCCACCTCTAAAAAAAATCAGGGCGAACACTTCCAGATGGAGTTCCCACTCTCCTGGATACACATCTTGGCGACTTAGGAAGTCCTCCAGGTTTTCTACCCCTGGAATGTGGGCTTCTGCCGAACCCAGGATATACTTTATCTCAAACTAGGCGGTGGCTGTCAAGTGCTCCCTTGCTTGTTGATGTAAGCCATGGCATTGTCCAATTGGACCCGTACCGGGAGACCCTCAACTGAGGGGACTAGTACAAAAGAGCAAGCCGGATCTCCCTGAGCTCCAGAACATTGATGGACTGAAGAGACTCCTTCGCAGTCCATTTGCCCTGGATCCACAGGTGACACAGAACCACACCCCAGATGCCCAGGCTGGCCTCCTTCGTGACCATGGTCCATTCCGGAATCACAGACAGTTTCCCCTGTTCCAGGTTACGCAGTTGCAACCACCACCACTGCAGATCACATCTGACTTCCAGAGACAGGGACAGCTGCCAATTCAGGAGATCCAGATTCCTGTGCCACGTACGGATGGCAAGTCTCTGGAGTTACCTGGTGTGCACCTGAGAGTAGGGTACCACTTCTAGGGTAGACACTAGGTGGCCTCCAACCATCATATACTCCCTGACCAGAGTGGAGGGCCACTCCAGACCTTGGGACACATCTTGCATGACCTGCTGGATCTCGTCTTCTGGCAAGAAAACCGTACCTAGTCATATAATGAACCTCCATCCCAGGAATATCAGCTCTTGTCAAGGAACTGGGGAGGACTTCGACATGTTCAGGATCCACCCATGGTGGACCAGAATCTGAGCACATTCTTGGACCTGCTGGGCCAGGAGCTCCTGCGAATAAGCCATCAGTAGAAGGTTGTCTAGATAAGGAGTCATCTGAAAAACCCGGGTGCAAATGAAGGCTGACAAGGTCCCCAGAGGAGCAGATGTCAGCCCCAAGGGAAGTGTGGTGAACTGGTAGTACTCTGAGCTGATGGTAAAAAGCAGATAGCGTTGACTGTCCAGGTGGATTGGGATATGTAAGTGTGCATCCTGAAGGTCCAGAGATGTGAGGTACTCCCCTGGGCTGCAGAGACTCCATCTTGAAGTGAGCAGTCTCCACACCCAAATTGAGTTTCTTGAAGTCCAAAATAGGATGTCAGATTCCATCCTTCATAGACACCACAAACGCCTCTCTGGTGGAGGTACTGGAAAAAGAACTCTCTTGTCCAGAAGAGACCGAACCGCTTCTTCGAACATCCACAGCTTTTCTAAGTCAGTGGGAACTCCGGACTGGAAAAATCTGAAAGGAGGAAGGGGCTTGAAGCTTATTCTGTATCCTTCTCCAATTACCAGCAAAACCCACTGATCGGCAATAGTGTCTGCCCATGTACTTTGGAATTGGTGAAGATGTCCGCCAAAAGGGGACTGCGGACCAGGATCCTGCTAGTCATGTGGAAGTTGGCCAACCAGACTAAGGGCTTGCAGCAGCCAGCTTGGACTGCCACAGTTGCTTGGGTTTGGCAGGGGCACTGGGTAAAGGCCTGAGAGTCTTGCAGCCTTTCCACCTCTGTTTGGCAGGGACAAAGGAGACGCAGTTTCCTCACCAAGGTAGGGTGTTTGGAGGTAACACTGTGCTCTTGCCCCCACTGGCTTCACTGATTATCTGTTTTAACTCAGGACCAAATAGAGATGTGCCCTGAAAGGGCAAGGAAACCAGTGACATCTTAGAAGATTGATCCACATACCAAATCTTAAGCCACAAGGTGTGTCGTGCAACAACAGAGAAGGCCGAGTCCTTGGCCGATAAATTAACAGCTTCAAATAGGGCATCAGAAATATACTTATTCACCTCTGACAGGTTGGCTATGATAGTCAAAAGGTCCTCCTTTGGGACATACTCCCAGACATCATCCCTAAGATGTTCTCACCAGACTGCTACAGCTATGTTGACCTAGGCAGAGGCAAAGATAGGCCTCAATGCAGACACAATGGAAGCAAAGATGGACAGGAGGATAAAGTCAAGCTTCTTATCCTCCGCATCCTTAAGACACACTGCATCCCACAAATGCAAAGCAGTGGACTTGGAGAGCCTGGAAGTAGGGGGAGATCCACAGAAGAAGGAAAAGCCACTACGTCAAAGCTGCCTTAGAAAAGGGGTACAGCTTACAGAATCTCTTAGAGATAGTAAACTTCTATCAGGGGTTTTCCACTCATCCAGAAGAAGCTGGTCAAGAGTGGCACTGGGGGGGCAACAGTAAAGGATCTTTCCATAGAGGAAGGACCCTCATCAGGGATGTCAGAGACCTGAAGGGTCTGTAAAACAACTCTGATAGCCCTTTAGGAAAGAGAGAAGTCCAGCTTGAGGCCCTGACGTTCTGCCACAAATAATTATGTCAACCTCCACAGACATGGTATCCAGTATAAAAATAAATAAATAAATAAATGAATAAACAAATAAATAGATAGCCAATCCACACAGAATTTATTCATATTGCCAGTAGGGTAACCTGCCAATATGAAGGTATGTGGGGATTATTAGGAAGTGTTTGTATTGCTGTAAAGGAACCCTATCACCTACATACAAAGTTGGTGATATTGAAAGAACTTTCAAAATCACCTATATGTGGTATTAGCAATTTTTTTATTTATAAAGCAAGCTTTTTAATTATTTAGATTTATAGACTATGCTAATTAAAGAATGCTGTGCAAGCATCCTGTCTTAACTTTAAAATTTCCTCTCTGCACTGACACTTAAAGATTTGGGCAATACATTGCTATGCAGTATTAGTGGGTGGGAGAAGTAACACAGAGATAACACAAGAAGTGTCTGCAAGCCACACCTACAATCTATGAATCAAAAATGAAACTTTCTAACTAAAATGTGTAATAACTTATAGGTCATTTTGAAAGTGTTTTCAAAATCACCCAATTTGTTTTTAGGTGATAGGTGATACATCCACTGTAAAGGAGCCCTATGCACAACATCCTCTAAATAGTTAGGTGACACATCCAACAGCATTAAAACGTTATTTTTTTTTTCAGCTTACGTTTGGTTTAAATGTAAATGTAACTTATAAAAGTCTGGGCTGCAGCCACTTCCATATAGATTGCAGCCCAACGATCTGCCTCTGCTCTCCTCCTTCCTCAGACGATGGAGGCTTCTGTCTGTAAGCTGGAGCAGTCTCTGTGGCTAGATATCGATCTCTGCCAATGAGACCACTCCAGTTTATTGATAGACACCTCTGTCATCGGAGGAGGGAGGAGAGCTGAGACAGAGCCCTGTAACCGTGGAGAACCGCAGAGAACTGCAGTCACCCGGAAGTGGCTGAGGCAGATACTTTTGTAAGTTACATTTAAGCCAAACTGAAGCTTAAAAAATAATAAGGTTTTAATGCTATTGGATGTGTCACCTAACTATTTAGGGGATGTTGTGCATAGGTGATACATCCACTTTAAACTTCAGCCAAAATACAAAGATAGTTCCCAAAAAATATTTGAGTGAATTTTATATCCAAGTGATAATCACACCACACATACAAGCCTTAAAGGGATAGTAATACTTTGTTTTAACTTTATTTTATTTTGTAGGCATTAAAAAAACATGAAGAATGATATAAGTCTTATTGCTCAAACCTTTATGGTTTATGAGATATTCACAAGCAAAGTTCCCCTCCCCGCCCCTTTTACCTAGTGTAAGCCATCTCTGCTCAGATGTGAGTCTGGTTGTATGACCAGACAGATAACAGAAGGGGACAATTTTCTTTGTATGAAAACAATGAAAGCCCTTCCCCCCTTGACAAGCTTTTCAGGTTTTTCCCTTATCTTAATTGAAGATTGTCCCTCTCTGCAGTCTACCTGGGCACCTCCCTTCTGACCTGGTTGAACAGGGGGGAGATATTTTGTTTGTGAATATCTCTTAAACCATAAAGGTTTGAGAGATAAGACTTATATCATTCTTCATGCTTTTTTAATGCCTACAAAATAAAATAAAGTTAAAATGAAGTATTACTATCCATTTAAGCCTTCCAGACTCCATACTTCCCTTTCCCTGACAGAAGATCAGTGCATTCAAAACTAATATCACCTCTGTAACACTGGGACAAAAACAACCAGTATACCACATGTTCTTTGTCTACGTAGCCCATAATACTCTATTACAGATGTACTTTCTGCTAACCCAGGTTAATACACAAGCAAATGAAAATATATTCAGCTTTCAATTAACCTAAAATGTAATTCACGAATGTAAACTAATAGCACAATCTGCAAAGTGTATTGCTGCCTACTTGTCAAAACTATAGCACAGCAATCTGAATAATCAGTCAAACTATACTGTGCAGCAACAAATTACAATGGAATGTTTTTAATTCCATGGATGCTAGCAAGGTCTCCTATGTATGGATTTGCAAGGACTTAACCCCTTGAGTGCCAGAGGGGTATGCAACGCATTGCTCTGCAATGTGTTGCCTTCCCCTCTGGCACTCAAAGGGTTAAGGCACCCTCCCCCCCATACAGAACAGTCATGTATTTGGCTTGAGGATTTGCCAGAGTGGATACTCATCAGTAAATCATAAAACAGAATCCTTAGCTGCAGTGGATGCACTGAACAAAGAGCATTGTGCCCCACTATGTGGGAAAGCAGGTAAAGACCTTGCTTTGAACATGTAAATAGGTTACACAGTCCTCTGTGCAATGTACCATCTGGGAAAAGTGATGTATAATTACCTTTTATACACCACAGTGGAGGTGTGAAAGCCTACCTGATAAATATAATTAAAGATACTTAAAGGAGACGTAACACCTCCTAATAATAACCCCCACTTACTGTATTATGGCCAGGAAATCCTAAATGCCCCTATGAACTTTGCTCTTTTGTCTTTCTTCAGAGAGATAACATTTTTAAATCAGTTCTGGATGTCATGTCCATGGGGGCAGACATGACCATTCCTGGCAGTTTTTTTGTTTTTTCCCCCAAACCAAAGCAGGCAGATTGTGTGAGCCTACTTCAACCATTTTAGGAACAGATGGGTGCGCTGCACTTCACTCTGGTCCTTAAAGGGTTACGATTACCATGTGTAATGCGAAAAGCGTGTGTGAAGAGGTTCTCTCTTGAACAAAGGCACCTAATCAAATGATAATATCTTCATTAGTACTGGATGTCATGTCCATGGAAGAAACATGACAGCTCCTAGCAGGACCACAGGACAGGACTAACTGATTGTTATCAAATGGAAAAGAAAAGAAAATCATAAGGGCTATTAGGGTTTTTTGTGTTTCTTTTTAATACATAACTGAAGTAGGGGTCATTATAAGAAGGTGTTACTTCTTCAACCTTCCGAGTGCCATAGAAGTATCCAGTGCATTGAAATGTGTTGGATACCTCTGTTGCACTCAAAGGGTTAAAGTCTTACAGGCTAGTCATTTCCACTTTATGTTTACAGTCTTACAGGCTAGTCATTTCCACTTTATGTTTACAGTCTTACAGGCTAGTCATTTCCACTTTATGTTTACAGTCTTACAGGCTAGTCACTTCCACTTTATGTTTACAGTCTTACATGCTAGTCACTTCCACTTTATGTTTACAGTCTTACATGCTAGTCACTTCCACTTTATGTTTACAGTCTTACATGCTAGTCACTTCCACTTTATGTTTACAGTCTTACATGCTAGTCACTTCCACTTTATGTTTACAGTCTTACAGGCTAGTCACTTCCACTTTATGTTTACAGTCTTACAGGCTAGTCACTTCCACTTTATGTTTACAGTCTTACAGGCTAGTCACTTCCACTTTATGTTTACAGTCTTACAGGCTAGTCACTTCCACTTTATGTTTACAGTCTTACAGGCTAGTCACTTCCACTTTATGTTTACAGTCTTACAGGCTAGTCACTTCCACTTTATGTTTACAGTCTTACAGGCTAGTCATTTCCACTTTATGTTTACAGTTTTACAGGCTAGTCATTTCCACTTTATGTTTACAGTTTTACAGGCTAGTCACTTCCACTTTATGTTTACAGTCTTACATGCTAGTCACTTCCACTTTATGTTTACAGTCTTACAGGCTAGTCACTTCCACTTTATGTTTACAGTCTTACAGGCTAGTCACTTCCACTTTATGTTTACAGTCTTACAGGCTAGTCACTTCCACTTTATGTTTACAGTCTTACAGGCTAGTCACTTCCACTTTATGTTTACAGTCTTACAGGCTAGTCACTTCCACTTTATGTTTACAGTCTTACAGGCTAGTCACTTCCACTTTATGTTTACAGTCTTACAGGCTAGTCATTTCCACTTTATGTTTACAGTTTTACAGGCTAGTCATTTCCACTTTATGTTTACAGTTTTACAGGCTAGTCATTTCCACTTTATGTTTACAGTCTTACAGGCTAGTCATTTCCACTTTATGTTTACAGTCTTACAGGCTAGTCATTTCCACTTTATGTTTACAGTCTTACAGGCTAGTCACTTCCACTGTATGTTTACAGTCTTACAGGCTAGTCACTTCCACTTTATGTTTACAGTCTTACAGGCTAGTCACTTCCACTTTATGTTTACAGTCTTACATGCTAGTCACTTCCACTTTATGTTTACAGTCTTACAGGCTAGTCACTTCCACTTTATGTTTACAGTCTTACAGGCTAGTCATTTCCACTTTATGTTTACAGTTTTACAGGCTAGTCATTTCCACTTTATGTTTACAGTCTTACAGGCTAGTCATTTCCACTTTATGTTTACAGTCTTACAGGCTAGTCATTTCCACTTTATGTTTACAGTTTTACAGGCTAGTCATTTCCACTTTATGTTTACAGTAAAGAAAGACTCTTGTACAAATGGTAGTTTAGAAAAGACAGACAGAGCAAATGCCTTCTGGACCTGAATACTACATCAGCAAATGCCCAGCAGTACCAGGCTGAGCAAATAGAAATCTAGTATTTGATAAGGGGCTTGCTTGTTTGTTTTACATAGGACTAGCAGGACCACTAGTAGTAAATTAGGTTCAAAAAACAACACAAGTCCATCAAGCTCAACCTTTGCCTCATAAGCCAGACATGAGAATTATATATCTTTCCTGCTGCCAAAAAAGTTATCCTTTATCAGACCTTCCTAATCTGCCGACTAATAAACAGTATAACACTGTATGTTCCCTTTTGAAAGAAATGTATCCAATCTTCTCTAAAAGGGATAGTAATACTTGGATTTAAGAAGCTTTAATATTCTTCATATTAAAAAAATAAATGAAATGAAGCAAATCCTGTTGCTTAAAGATATATATTTTAAGATTTATAAGCTTTTAAAGTCCCCCCCTCCCGCATTGTAGACAATGCTATTTTAGCTCTGCTGAAGAGCCATCTGGTTGCATGACCAAAATCTTGATCTGTCAGCTAGAGCGCTGACGTCTGTAAATGGGGCGGCAGATGGGACTTTAAAAGCTTATATATATATTAAAATATACATCATCTTTAAGCAAAGGGATTTACTTCAGTTAATTTACTTTTTTCATATGAACAATAATAAACCTTCTTAAATCCAGGTATTATTATGCCTTTAAATGTATCCATTGTATCTGCCATAACCACATCCTTGGGCAAGGATTTCCATAATTTAACAGACCTTACTGTAAAAAATAACCTCTTCCTCTGCTGAAGCAAAAACTACCTTTCCTTTAATCTCAAGGGGTGTCCCCTAGTTATTTGATCAGGTCTTGGAATGAATAGCTCACCAGAGAGATCCTTGTATTGACCTCTCACATACTTGTACATTGTGACAAGATCTCCTCTTAGTTCTCTTTTCTCTAGAGTAAATAAACCAAGTTTGTCTAGTTGTTCCTCATATGTCAAGTCCTCCATTACCCTAATTAATTTTGTTGCTCTTCTCTGTATTCTCTCCAGTTCTAGAATATCCTTTTTCAGATCTGTTGCCCAAACTTCACTACATATTCGAGGCGAGGTCTTAACATTTTATTACTGTACAAATAATTGGTATCTCCTCTTGCTTCAAAACTGCTTTTAATGCAAGACAGGACTTTGTTTGCTTTTGCTACTGCTGTTTGGTACTGGTCACTGTTTCCAAGTTTGTAGTTTACAAGGATTCCCAGGTCTCTCTCTAGCAACGAGTCCCCTGAAATGATTGCATCAGACTGCTACAGTTTCTATACCATCCAGAGTTGGGAACTTGTTATCTGTTTGGAGGGTAGCGAGTACTTATTCACGGACTTAGTGGAACTCTTGGAGTGGTAGAGATCTCCCCTATACAATCTATATAAATACCACAGACTGTATGTGAAGAGAACAAACTTTTGAAAAATTACTTTTTTTTCTTTACTACTGTTTTTTTTTTGTTTTTGTTTTTTTAATATTTATCATTGTCTGTGTATTACAGTATATTTTGGTCTGCCTCCCCGATTAGGTGTTCAAGGAGTTTGGTAGGAGGGTGTGAGCAGATTAGTATTTATTCTTGTTTTTCAGTACATTTGAAATGTGCGTGGGGGGGTATTTTTTTCCTGTAGCACCAACTTCTGGAAACATTTATGCACACCCGGCTATGGGTAGAAAGAAAAGTGACCCCTCATTTGATGCAGGTGGATGTTTGCATTTAAGAAATATATACTTTTATGTAGTTATTGAGCTGTTTTAAAGGTAGTGTTACCATGCAACAAATGGAATGTACATTTTTAGTTCATAAAGTTGAAAATACAATTTTGCTCTCCTGTTAATTAGGGGTCTGTGCAGTCCATACTTGTAGGCAAAATTGTACATAATTGGTATTTTTTTTTATTCAAGGGGCTCAAGGCTTAAAAATTATTGAAATTTTAACTACCAACATAAATGTTTTTGAAATATCGTTTATGAAGGTGGCAATTTTTTTTATTTTTTTATTTATTAAATAGCTTATGCAAAATTTAGTTTTTGTGAGGTGCCATGAAAAAGCTAAATTTGTTTGAAAAAGAAGAAAAAAAAAAATTATATATATATATATATATATATATATATATATATATATATATATATATATATATAGTTTTCCAGATATAACTATAAAGTTACTAGCGAGAATCATACCTAAACAGATGGATAGCAAAAATGCTGAAAATGTGTCCAACCAAAAGAGCACAAAAAATTCCCTAAGTCACTGGCACTGAAACGAGTAACTCATCCAACATCTTCAAGATGCTTTGGCCTGTTCAGCGCACTAATTAAGACTCTTATGCACAGCCTCGTACGAGCCAATCCAATCTGTTTAATGGATTTATTTTTAAAGGCACTGAAATCAGTGGAATTAAAAATACTTGTGTGAACTAGGTATAAAGCTGTGGCCTGCTAGGCACCCTTGAGAACAGTGCCAATCATGCCATGGTGAGGGCAATAAGAATATAGTATTCAATGTCAATCTATGTGAAAAGTTCAAAGACATCCTACAGTCTAAAAGAAATGTGCTTGCTTTCTTATTTTAACAGTGAAAGTTGGAAGTTGATGAGATGGTTATAAAAATATCCTGTCCCTCTGAACAGAAGCCCTTTTTAAAGAGATAGTAATACTTAAAATTTACTAATCCCCATATTGTAGGCATTAAAAAAGAAATTAATTGTCCCCATGGCAATCTCTCAAACCTTTATGGTTTGAGAGATAATCGCTCGCAAAGACCCCCCCCCTTTCCCTGAAGTCAGCGTTCTAGCTGACTGAAGGGGAATCCAGTCTTACGTGCATCAGGTGGCTCTGCAGCAGAGCCGAGATTGCGTTATTAAAAAAGAAATCCTTCACTGAAACGGTCTTCTACAGTGAAGGATTTCTTTTTTATTAATGCGATCAGGCGGCTCTGCTGCAGAGCCGCCTGATGGTCGTACGACAGGATTCCCCTGCAGTCAGCTAGAATGCTGACTTCAGGGAAAGGGGAGTGAGGGGGAACTTTGCGTGTGATTATCTCTCAAACCATAAAGGTTTGAGAGATTACATTGGGTGCAATTAATTTCTTTTTTTAATGCCTACAATATGGGGGTTTGTAAATTTTAAGTATTACTATCCCTTTAAGCTCATTAATCTGCATACACACACTGAGAACTAACAAAAGAAGTGGTATTCTAACAGCAATACTGTGATAGATTCCCTTTAAAAACAAGTTATTAAGGATGGGCAAAAAAAGCTGTTTTTCCTGAGAGAATTTAAGATAAACCTTTCAAAACATCGTTTCTTCAGTGAAAATTCCTATGCATGGAAACCTCATAAAATGTCCATCTTTTGCTAACCCCCAAAATATTTTGTATAAGAAATTTGCAGATTTATGACTATATCCAAGACATTCCACCAGTGTTCAGACTCAGTAGTGTGTGTAGTTCTATGGCTACAGTGGAGTGGGACAAGGCTGGGATTCAGGAGGTCACTATGGGTGGTTCTATGGCTACCAATGCAGTGGGACAGGCTAGGGGGGGCAGTATGTGTGGCAGTGTTGGGCAACATTAAGCCCTCCAGCTGCTGCCAGACAAGTTCCACTACTGCACTCCAGTCATTGCCTGACAAGGAATGATGGGAATCGTAGTCTGGAAGCAGCTTGGTTCAGTATGTGTGGGTCTATGGCTACCAGAACAAAGAGAAAAGGCATACGGGAGTGGGGGTCAGTATACGTGGTTCTATACTACAGTGGGATAAGACTGGAGCTCAGTATGTGCGATTTGATGCCTGGTGCAGTAGGATCAGGCATGCAAATAAATGAAAGAAAAGCATATTTAAACAGTTGCTCCCAAGATTGTCTCTATCAAACAACTGTATTTCACATATGGTAGGTATTCAGCACTCTCTATGAAAGACAGTAAGTAGCAAGTTTTAAACATTTTTGCATGACAAACTGCAAAGTCTTAAACTAATTAAGAGGAAAGAACAACTCACAACACAATACCAACATTCAAAGGTTTAAAAAATAACCAATAAAGTTTATTTGGCTCTCGTTAGAAAATAAGAAAATAGTTGCAAGTAAATACAGGTATGTTGTCAGGATATTTTGGAAGTAAACAAATCTCTCACAGATAGTTTATAAAGGTGGCACTTCAGAATGATATGATTGGATAGCCCCAGTTTTAAGGTATGTTTTGCAGGTTGTACTTTAGCCAACCAGCTGACACTGCATCATGGTCTGCCTGCAATGTTATGCGTGCATTCCAGACATTTCAAGGGATAGTAAACTTTATGAATACTTATATTATAGGGCTCTACCGGTTGTGTAAAGCAAGGGCTCTCCCACTAGTATCAGCTGTTTCATTCAAACAGTCAGGAAGTGAGTGAAAGCATCATTAGTTCCTGAAAGTTCAAACTCAGAAGAATGACAAACTTTCTACCACATTTTATGGAGAATTGCTTTTCAGTGATTCCCCTTTTCCACAGAATGGAACAACATAACTGAAAATCTGACCACTAGAGGGCACTGTGAAGGAAAAAAAAGTTTAAACTGCAATAACTCTGGAAGGATGCATCTCACAGCAGGAAAAGCACTACAACATGTTTTATTTTTTGCTTCCATAAATAAACACTTTACTTCTCCTTTAAAAGTGGGCAATCACCCTCCGGCTCGTTGAACTACAACTCCCGTTGCACGACGTGAGATGTAGATATTAGCAGGAGTAGCCAAACCGGTCTTCAAGAGCTACCAACAGTACATTGTTTTATGGCTATCCCTGAATAAGCACAGATGGACCAGTTAAAGTAACTAATCCGCTGATTAGTCCGTCTGTGACCCAACTGGGATAGCCTGAAAACATGAACTGTTGGTAGGTCTTGAAGACCAGGGTTGGCTACCCCTGAGCTAGAGGGTGATAGGCTGCACAACCAGATTTATATATTTTACAGTATGGCTAACCAGCAACAAAGTAGAATAAGAAAAAATGTCTTACTTGCCCACTCATTTGCACAATGCTAGGGAGAAACTAAATAGAGGAAGGAGTAATGCTTGCAAAAATTACAATTTAAGTGATACATGAATCTGGATGATTTAAAAGGTAAATCGTTCAGCTGCATAATTATTTTCATTATGGTGTTGTGTTTTGGAAAAATAGATATTTAGGCCAAATGGGATAAAAAGAGAGGTTAGTTTGTATTGCAAAGTTGTGAAATTATGAGGATGCAAAGAAGGCTGCTCTTAATAGCTGTGTATCTAGGAATTATTTGGTGGTCTACAGGCTACATGTGAGTCTTGTGGTAAATAATGTGAGTTCCAGATTCAGGGTACAGCACAGTCAAGAGAATTAGGAAGTGACAGAAATTAATTGAGGAGCAGAATATTTTGAGATATGAGGGGACAGCATCATGGACAGCTTTGGGAAGAACAAGGACTTTGAATTTGATTCTGAAACAGAAGGGAAGCCAATACAGGAATCTGCATTGTCAGATACCACATAACTGAGTGAGGAATATGCTTCACCTGAAGGTGAGAATCCGTTAACAGAATCTGCAAAATGATTTCTCTGAGTTAATATATGCCAGTTCTGGAGGAAGCCACTATGTTTAGCCAGCCTCAGGAGAAGTAATGAAGAGGGGGCAGATGAGTAAATTATTTTGCAGACTGTACCACACAGATCAGGGAGATCTGAACTATTGAGGTCCAGAATGTCTAAAACCGTAACACTGATTGAAAACTAAAAAGCACTAGGCAGAAGCAGTGTAAATTTTGAGACTAAAAGCTGTGTAATTACAGATTCACATTGATTAATCCTGAATCATTATTCATAATTGATTAAAGAGGTGATAGTATGGTGAATGGAAGGTCAAGTAAGGAGAATGTAGTAATCATCAAATTAGAATTTTTTTTGTGGATCAATATTTTGCCATAATGTATCTTTAAGTTATTAAATATGCAAAACAGTTTAAACAAGTAGTAGTAGAAACTCAAAACAGAGCATTCTTAATGTGCCCAACAGCATTTTGCAGCCAAAAAAGACATATATTTTCCTCATGAGCATAAGTGGCATGAGAAAAAAAATATATACATTTTAATATACATCTGTTCTCATTTGAGGGGATCCATAAAACCTGTATGATGAGCAACAGTCACATATTATGAATCTATGTCTGTCTTTAGGCATTAGAAGCACATTAACCACTCTATAGCTGGAATGTAGAAAAATTGTATCAGGTTCACTTACACTGCCCAGAAATACAGTAATTCCTTGCCACAGTGCAGAACAACATCAACCCATTCAATGCCTGCCACAATGCAGAAAAATACAATCCCCTTTATTGCCATCAAAGTACAAAAGCACACTAGCCTATTAATTTGCATTCACAATGCAAAAGCAAGCCAGTCCCTTAATTGCCAGGCTGAATTAAGAAATATATTCTTGACCCTTTCACTGACAGCTACATTCGGAAACACCTTTATTAATTGACAGACATTTGCAAAGCATAACGCAGAATCGTTCTAAAACCATCACTGCTACTGCTATCAGACATATTTTCTTTTCCACCATTACTTGTAGCTATAAGGCCAATCATCACTCAGACTGTCACATCCTGAAGGGCTTGTAATGGTATAGCATGCTTAATAAGGTACTGTAGTCTCATCTGACAGTGAGGTTACCTCTGTCCTCCAAATGACTGGGATGTGGGAGGAGACCTTCTCAGAAACATACTGACAGGCATACAGTGCAGCTCAGTTAGTGAGAGCTATAGCATTACCTGATATTTATCCGGCCAGGGGCCCCCCAAACCCCCGCACCGTGTCAGCTGTAGCCCAGCAGATATCCACAGCTCCTATTCTTTCTCACCCCCCGGAGGGACAGAACAATAAATGCCTTAAACAAGAGGAGGCGGCTGCGACAACATCCCTGACTGAGCCCCAACACCTGCAAACCTCCGCTATGCAGCTGACGAAGTGTTGTGGTGCTAACCGCTGACGTCAGTCGTGCGTCATCATTCCGCGCTAACTTGCTATTGCATTGGTTGTCAGTGGACGTAGTGGTTGGCAAGGACGTCGCCGTCAAACTGCAAGTAGGTTTTGTTGAGTTAGGTTGTGTTCGATTGCAAGTGTTGTATGGTCAGTCAGCAATGGGAGTTGTAATCCAAGAAAAGCGCAAATAAAAAACAGTTATTGGCTAAACAGAATGGTGTTTATTATATTGCATGTATACAATACTCGTATATTTAGCAGCGCTGTGCATTTTGTAGGAAAGACTGCCTAATAAGTCGAATTCACAGAATATTTTAAGGAGTATTTAATTGAAACATTGCAGTACAATGCAGCAAATAACGGAACATTGTGGTGTAATAGTACAAAAGAGTAGACAGATCATAGCGAAAGTTGGCATACTCGAAATGGTCATAACAGGGGTTATACTCTGGTTTCTATATTGCACCATCACATTCTGATATAGTAAATGCTTATTAACATACCTAGGATCTCTCAGGGTTTGACTCCGATCTCAGGGTGAAGAGAGTCCAGTGATTTACCACATGATCTACACCATATAACTGCTTCTATAGTATTTTAATTGGTGCTATTCCTACCAGAAAGAAAGATAGAGAAGTACTGGCTGCCTTATGTGTGATAAGGCAGTGATGTCTTTAAGTTGTAGCAGGTTAAAGGTTCCTTGTGAACTGATTGTAGCACCTCTGTGTTACAGCACGTATGGAATTATTGCTGAGAATCTGCTTTCTGGGGAATGTAAATGGTTACTATTTTAATGATCTCAGGGTTAGCCGGGCCCATTTTGAAAGTTCCCAGGTATGCCTATTAAGGTAAAGCAGAGGACAAAAAGAGTTGACCTGAGATCTCCTCAATTGCCACTGCCAATCATGGGGGGCGATGCCCATAATCGAGTTGACCTGTGTGAAACTCCACCATCTCCTTGATACTCAAGGGAAATTACTTATGGGTGGGGTAATCCTCCTCCCCATCCTACTCCACAAAAGGTCTGGAGAGATCCTAACTTCGCTCATCCACCCCTCTTAATTTGAAACACCAGTGGTCTGATGAAGTTTATGGAGAAGTATTCTCACCCAGCCTCCGCGAACAGCCCGACCAGGGAGACCACACATGATACTGAACCAGGTTCCCTGTGGATGAAGCGTAAATTCATTTCATGTCTTGTAATACCAAGATTGAATACAGGGAGGGAGTGTTTTTACCACAATCAAAGACGAAAAGAAACTCAGTGCAAACTCATCATATAATTTACATATAATATACAAATATAAAATTAGGACCCAAGTGAATAAAATATAGATAGCAGCAAGGACTGAGGGGGTTCTTCAGGCCCCCCAAAGTTAATACAAAAGCTAAAACAAACCTGCGCTCCTCCATACATATTATCCAAATATGCACCCTCTATACGGCCTCTATTATACCACCGTGTTAATAAATTTCAGGTTTTCGTTACATAGGGTTTTTTCCACAATGCTGGGATGTGCAGTTTTTCCTGCATTTGTAAGAAATAAAAAAGTGTACAATATGTCTCTAACTCGTCCGGGAGGCACAGGAACAGATTTGACCCAAATCTCTGGTTATTTGTGCCCAAAAAGGGTGTAAGGCTCCACAAAGTCACCAAATGTGGATCATAGTTCCGTCCTGTCGCTCACGTCTCCAGCACAGCGGAGAGGCCGATGGGTAAATGTTAGCGAACTTTAGCGGAGTATAGTACCATAGAATGAGGAGTTTAACAACCACACACATGCCAGGAACGTTACACCTTTCAGTCCTTTACGAATGCCAGGGAGGCTGAAACTGATTGCTCCAAGACCAGAGCAGTCAGTTTCAGGCTTTACCCCTGTGATTGCTCACATGTGCCAGCTCAACGAGTAAAA
This sequence comes from Rhinophrynus dorsalis, assembly GCA_037306005.1. Classification (NCBI taxonomy): domain Eukaryota; kingdom Metazoa; phylum Chordata; class Amphibia; order Anura; family Rhinophrynidae; genus Rhinophrynus; species Rhinophrynus dorsalis. Next base: position 455,737,990 of record CM074719.1, on the reverse strand, counting down.
TGGCCCTGGTCCTCCGGTTTACAAAACCCCTGGTCCTTAAGGGGTTAAAGTTAACCTCCTTAGCCGGGGCACTCAGGGACTTAATCCATAAAAATGTTGTTATTGCATTCCAGTCAGCGATGGGCCTGTAGATCTCCCTCCCAAGTAACCAAATAGCCTGGTTTCCACCAGGAGGTAGGCACATGAATCATTTTATAAAGTTTTGAAATGGTGTGGCGTATTAAGGAAAAAGCTATACCCTATAATCTTTTCCCATTAGGTGTAATGTACCTTTAAAGCAGTACATATGCATGAGTGTTTTTGCTCCACTGGTAGCATACAGGGGTTAATCACATCTAAATACATTTAGGTATATGACAACATTCATGTAATAAAGCACCATCTCTTTTGATACTAGTATTAATCAAATTATAGCAATATGTTTAGTTGTGTGTAATCTTCATATAAAGTTATTGATTGAATAATACTCAGCACATAAATGTTAAAACGTATTCTGCCCTGTCATCTTGTTTACGGACAAAATTTTGCTAAAATACACAAAAAAGGACCTTTGCACACACATGAAGATATACATCTGTCCTGAGAGATAAAGAACCTATATGTAAAGGCCACTGATTGGACACCAACAAGGGTGGATCCCCCCTCAAAGGGTACAAAAAGGGGACTCTGTAGAGGGAGGGGGGCGCGTCTATACAGAATTCTATGTAAGTGCGTATATACATTACTTACCTGTATTCATGTATTGCTGTTATTATTGATTTTTCTTTTAAATAATAACCGGTCTTTAATTTGGAGCAACTGTGTCACGTGTCTATTATTATTTCCCTTACAGGAGTGTTATACCATTTCCCTGGACTGCAACTACGAAGGGAGTAAGTGGGTGTGGGGAATAACCCCTCAACAGTATATCTAAGAGAAAGTGATGAGCTTGTCTACACTGCCAAGTGTACAAGAGGAACATTCAGATTTCGACAAAGATATTTAAAACTATAAATTCTGGTCTCCGTCACCAAGGATTCCAACATGTGTGATTCCACAACTCACCAGTGCTGAAAGGGGCCACTTTTTAATCCAGGGGAACATCAGGTTCCTGTACAGAAATAAAAAAGGGGGTAGAAATGAAAAGCAACCAGATACGGACCTGAAATCTGTCCAAGGAAGATAGATGTGACAAGACGAGATGGGAAGTCATGTTCTTTGTTCAGGAAGCCATAGCCATCCACAGGAAGAATAAGGAAATAACGAAATCCAGTCTGAATGGGGGTGGAAGTAGCAAACCAATAACGTAGCCACAGCTGAAGCCATAAAAGTGAAGTAGTTGCGTGCAGCCCAGTCCCCCTGCAGCTGGCAGAGGGTACAGTCTAGAAGCAGGTACCCTAGGTTTTTTAAATGCCCAAACAAAAGCGTTCATTAATAACTGCAGTTTCCCAATTAACTTCCTAGGAAAGGTGAGAGGAATGGTTTTAAAAAGGTAAAATATTTTTGGGAGAGCAAACATTTTCGCTAGGTTGGTTTGACTGGACCAGGAAATAAACAAGGTGTTCTATTTGGGTAAAGTCAATTCAACGTAGGAGTAAAGTGTAGTAAAGTTTTCCTATACTAGGTCAGACAAAGAGGAAGTTAAATAAATCCTAGATATTTTTTCATGCCAGAGGACCACTTAAAGGGGAATCTAAATTGCAAGGCAGTTTGTACTTAGGAGGTGATATTGATATTAAGGATTTTAGACTTCTGAAAATTAATCAGCCCGCTGTATTCATCCAACATGTCAAGTAGGGGAGGAAGGGAAACCACGGCTGAGGAAATTGAAAAAAATGTCATCTGCAAAGCTGTACGTTTGGTCATACCTCCTGCTCCCCGAATGCCTGCTAGCGAAGGATGGAGCCTAATCAGATTCAGGAGCAGTTCAAGGAATAAAATGAAAATAATGGATGAAAGAGGACAAACCTGCCTGGTCCCATTAGAAATATTGAAGGGGTCTGACAGCAAGCCACTGATCTTCAAGCATGTGCTAGGTTAAGAGTAAACATTTTACACAGTCTACAATTGAATTGGAGCTATGCTTTTGATACCACTGATCTTAAAATTGAAATATAGCTGAGCCTGCAGAACTTACATTTGAAATGGAGCTGCACAGGTAATACCACAGAGCTTACTGTTGAACTGGAGTCGCAAAAGTGATACCACAGAGCTTACAAATTAACTAGAGATACACTAGTGGCACTACACAGCTTTCAGTTGAAGTGGAGCTAAATAGGGTACCACACAGCTTACAAATGAACTGGGGCTTCACCCAGCACCCAGCTCAATGACATCAATGGCAAAATTAATCCCTGCAAGGAACCACCCTGCAAATGTGCATGTGCTACAAAGAAGTCCTGGGCCTAGATGCACTAAAGGTCAAAGAGGGCTAAGAATGTCGATGTTTTGTTGGAGCAGTGTCGTAGGCACATCCACAGTATTCACCAAACTGTCTACGACATTACATCACCAGCACTCAGACAAAAATATGCACACATCTACATCAATCCAACAGGTTTACGAATTTTCATTAATCTCATAGACAATGGCCTATTTCCATATGGTAATGAAGCATAATGACTCATTCCCATATGGAAATGCTGAATAATGAGACACATTCGTATGCAAGGGGGTGTGTTGATACGATAATCATCCTGTCGTAGCTGGGATCTACCCTGTACCTTCCTATGGAGTAACAGCTGGGAGAGCTACGACAATTCTGAACAGCATTCTCTGTGCTTCCTTACCCAACCAGTAGGGGACTAAAGAGAAGGCTGCCAGCACCATGGATAGCATTGAGTGCCAAAGAGATGTGCATTGCTCACCCCTGTGGTACTCAAAGGGTTAAAATAAACAAAAATAGTGCACCAAGCACTACGCAATTATCCCCTAATTAATTTATCATATATTATACATGCTGTGCCCCCACAGGGGAACAAGAATAGGGATCACACAGCATCTATATGGATTTGTGGCTACCACTTGCCCCCCAGCCTTGTTCCCTTGCCCAGTGGTATCCATAGAACACCATATACACTGTTTGGCCTTCACACCTCTTCCCTTGACTACTGGTAACCACAGATCCCCATGTACACTGTCTGACCTCTCCAGCCTTTCCCCACTGCTAGCCACAAATCCCCATGGCCACTTCCTGGGCAAGAGAAAAAGGCTGCGGGTGTCAGGCAATGTATATGGGGCTAACACACGATGGTGTTGTTCCCCACATTTTAGAAATCAGACACAGAGTGCCCCCCTTCAACATATTAACCCCCCCCCCTTAATAATTCGGTATATTGTGCTCCCATTCGACATACTAATTTTTGTCCAACTTTATTCGACATACACGTCACTTCATTCAACATAAACTTCCCTTTATTCGACATTTAACCCTTTGAGTATTATAGAAGTAGCAAACTCATTGCTAAGCAATGCCTTGTTACCTCTCTGGTACTCAAAGGGTTAAGTGTCGAATAAAGGGAAGTTTATGTTGAATGAATTGAAGTGTATGTCAAATGAGGTGAAGTGTATGACCAACACAGTTAGTATGTCAAATTAGAGCAATAGATGTCAGAATAGGGCGTTCTCAAAACTCACTGGCACATACACTTCTTATTAGTGTCGGAGAAGGGCAAGCAATAGCACTGCTGCATTGGTACTATAGTATTGGCTGTCTAACAGGAACATTTGAAGAATGAGCCAGTGGTCTGCCCTTCTGAAGCTGACTGGCGTATTCCCAGAGCAGGTCCTGGGTCTCTACGGCCAAGAGCACCTGCCTATGGAGGTGCAACAGTACCTTGTACCATGGATTGAATCCAGGACTGGAAACTGGCAGCTAGAGACCTCTCCATGGCTAATATCCAACTTCGGAATCTCCTGGAACATCTGGACAATCAGTACAGCCGCTTCACTCAGGAGCAGGAGATCCTCCAGCAGAGCAACCTTCACAGATTTAACCCTTTGAGTGCCAGAATGGTACACAAAGCATTGCAAAGTAATGTGCTGTTCACCCCTCTGGCACTCAAAGGGTTAAGTTTAACATTCAGGCTCTATACCAGGCAGATTCACAGAAACTGGCAACACTGATCGGAGATATTCTAAACCACGAGAAGCAAATTCTGTTAGAAGCCCTGGAAATGGAGTCCCAGGCCAGGCAACCAGATCTGGTTTCCCCGGGTGCGACTTTGCTGCTATTATTTGGAAGTTGTTGTACTTAAAGTCAAACATCTCCTGCAGATCTTCCAAAAATCTCTTCTTGCTCTACCAACTGCACCAACTCGCTTACTTCTGTCACTCACTTGTCAATCTTGTACTGGGTTTACTTTTAAAAGGTTGCACGCTAAAGAGCATGCGACCAAAAGATACATTCACCATGTCGTCAGAATAATAAAGTAAAGAAGTGAAAGCTAATATTACCTGCATAACATACGTTCTTTATTTTATTATTCTGACGACATGGTGAATGTATCTTTTGGTTGCACGCTCTTTTGCGTGCAACCTTTTAAAAGGATACCATAAAAAGATGAGCTGCAAATCCAGCTGAATGAACTGAACAGAAAACAGAAAATGAAGTTGTTGCTTGGGCTATGCAAGACCCTGCTGCATTTCCTGCAGAAAGAGCTGGATGAATGGTTGTTAAAGCAAAAGCTGTCTTGTATCGGAGCCACCACAAACACCTGTCTTAACCCTTTGAGTTCCAGAGGAGAATGCAACGCATTGCTTTGCAATGCATTGCATACCCATCTGGCACGCAAAGGGTTAAACTGCTCGAGGGCTGGATTACAATGACGGTTGAAGTTTTTTTTTACAGCTCCAACGTCTTCTCAGTCTTCTTACTGAACTTCCTACCCGAGTATTGTATGATGGAGACCCACTGAAAACTGACCCTCCTAACCTGAATAGCAGCCTTCTTGAAATGCTGTGCTGTTTGCTAAAGAGATCATTTGTGGTCGACAAACAGCCAGTCATGGCTTATACTTGTAAAAGACCCTTGGTGATTAAAAAAAAAACAGCTCCCAGTTCTCTGTGAGGGCCACATTCCTTGTGAACCTGCCCAAACTAAGCACAACATAAAGATCTCTTACATTGTGGATAAGGATTCCCTAAATATCAAAGAGTACCATAGATGTAATCTGCTAGGGCCACAGCCTAAGGCCATGGAGGATCTCCAAGGAGAGGGACTGGTAGTGGACTACAAACGACACTCAAAGAACAGAAAGCTGGTACTGGGGGCAAGGGTGGCAAAGGATCCTGTGAGGGATTGCTCAGCGTTGTGGAGGAAATCCATCTAATTACTTTCACTACCCTCTTTGACTGCCATCACTTGAAGCTGGAATTAGAGGTTACCACTCTACCGTTTATAATTATCTCCAACATCAGTCTGTTTGTTAGTTCGGGGGCCTCAGTTCTGTGGTTCAGCTTGCTGAGCTTGGACCCTAACGATGTGAACTTTTTCTCCAAGCCACCTGCTGCCCCCTGGCTGCAACTGGTAGAAGCCCTGAGCTGAGTTCTCCTGCAGTACCAAGAGGGGCTTAATGCAGACCAGCTATCAATGCTGCAGAAGAAGCTTTGTGATAAAACCCTGAAAGAGGAGAACACTGTTTCATGGAACATGTTTTCTAAGGAGAACATGCCTCATGGGTCTTTCAGCTTCTGGATTTGATGCCATTCTGAGCCTGATGAAAGGACATTAAACATCTGGAATGATGGTTATGTGATGGGGTTTTTGAGTTGTAGAAAGGAGGACTCACTTCTGAAGACAATGAGGACAGGCACATTCCTGCTCCATTTTAGTGAGCGGGAGGAATTACCTGCTCCTGGGTGGAGCATTTCCAAAATGAAACCTATACCATTCATTCAGTTCAGCCCTACACCAAGAAGGAGCTTTCCAATATTCCCCTCACTGAGATAATCCGGAACTACCAACTACTGGCCGAGGAACACATCCTAGGGAACCCCCTGAAGTACTTGTACCTCAACATCCCCAATGACAAGGCATTTGGGCCATATTATGAGCAAAGAAGTGAAGTAACACTGGAATTTAACAAGTACCTAAAGCGCAGACTGATCATTGTTTCTGAAAGGCAAGTGCAGGACTCTCAGAATTATCTTTCTCCTAGCACACCCCAATTCAATGAAACAGAAGCCATGGACATGAATTTCTTCATTGATGGTGAAGTCCTGGAAGCCATGAACATTAACACAAGATTGATGAATCCTGACACTGGGGTCATGTTGCCTTATGTTACAATGGAATCCAGTGAAGCATTGCAGTGATTGCCAATCGCATCCAGCAGAGGACTTGTACCGTTTCTACTAACCTGAACATTGGAAGATGCTTCTGTGCTGTCCATGGTGCTGAAAGCCTTCTCTTTTTTCCCCTACTGGCCAAGTAGGTATCACGGTGCCCGTGATTCTCTGTGCGACATTCCTACTTCCGGGTTTGTTTTTGGCTGTCTCTTATTGGTGCTAGCTGGCTAGCCCCTCCCAGGGCTAGCCTTTATATACGCCCTCCTGTCACTAGGCCGGTGCCCTTTCGTGGTGTTCCTGACCTTACGTTATTCTGTGCTCCTGTTCCGTGTTGATCCAGTTTTCGTCTGACTTTGTTCCTGTTCCGCTCTCTGTGTACCGATCCAGGCTTTGGCTGACTACCGCTCTCTGTGTACCGATCCAGGCTTTGGCTGACTACCGCTCTCTGTGTACCGACCCAGGCTTTGGCTGACTACCGCTCTCAGATGCTGATCCAGGCATTGGCTGACTAACGCTGTTTGTGCTGCCCTTGCTATTGTTGTCAGTCCTCTCATATTTGTTGCCTCCGGTTGCGCTACTCTCTGCCTGTGTATCAGTGTGGCCTCCGTTACTTGATACCCAGTCTGTGCTCTCCGGTCACTAGCGGTTTCTATTTGTCAGCTCATTACATTACGCTCAGCCTTTGATTCAGTGGGGCTTTTGTCAGTACTACTTCCTGAGCGTACTGGTCTACGGTGTTAATACCTGTCAGTACTCTCTCTGCTGCACCAGATACCAGGCTGCCTTACCCGGTATTCGGTAAGGCCGGTAGAGCCTCCTCTGTTCCTTGTGGCACCAGTCACTAGGCTGCCTTACCCGGTATTCAGTAAGGCCGGTAGAGCCTCCTCTGTTCCTTGTTGCACCAGTCTCCAGGCTGCCTTACCCGGTATTCAGTAAGGCCGGTAGAGCCTCCTCTGTTCCTTGTTGCACCAGTCTCCAGGCTGCCTTACCTGGTATTTGGTAAGGCTGGTAGAGCCTCCTCTATTTACTGTCCCACCAGTTACCCAGCTGCCTTACCCGGTAATCAGTAAGGCCAGTAGAGCCGCATTATTTTTATTGCTATCTATATGCCCTGACCTGTGTCAAACTATCTTATTGCTGCTTGTAGAGTTTGGACCCGTGTAGGGCCTTGTTGCGCTTTATCTTGCCTAATAAAGCTTTTTTATTTTATCCTACCAAATTGTCTGAGTGTTCAATAAAACCGTGACAGTAGGGAAGCAAAGAGATGCTGTTCAATGTCAGAATTGTTGTAGTGTTGGTGATGTGTGAAAGGAGGAGATCCCTTTTACACCAACAGCATTTTGACAATCCTGTACGCTAATAGGGACCTTCTCCAACCTTCCCCTTTCATCTGACAATTTTAGTGAATCTGTCGATGTGTGTGTAGATCGAAAATGTCGAAGTGTTTTGAACACATTGACAAGATCATATCGACACCACATCAACCTATAGTGCATCTAGGCCCTGAACAAACAACATCAACCCCGGACAAGGGGTTCACAAATCAACCCCAAACAATCTGTGGCAACATACCCTAGCACAACAGGGGTTAACACATGCCAACACATATGTCCGCACAACACAATATGCATACCTGGCAATCGTTAAGCAACTGAAGACTGCCTGTGCAACATCAATAGCAAATGGACACTTAGGTGCACCAGTACCTGTCACACATGCATCTGACAGGTAAACAGAAATTACTGCAAACAACAAGAGACACACCGGCATACACTCATCTGGACAACACACACCTTCCCATTGGTCCCACCATACCTGATGGCCACAGGAACCTCCAAGCACACCTGCACATCTTTTGCCTATTGCAACTGCTGATGCTCCAGCTGCAGAGCCAGACAGAAGCCATCTCTACCTGGATGATCAAACCAGCCAGCAGCAAGTGGATCTCCCACAGCTGCCACAGGGACCTGTGGAGCAGCACAAGGAGGATAGATGACTGCCAAGATCCAGGATATACTGCACAAGGGTTCACTATGAAAATGTCGCCCTCTATTGGGCGACCAACACAACCGAGCATTAAAAATGAGGTTGTGTTGAAAAGAGCGATATCAGAATGCTGCACGCATGAAAAGGGCGAGACTCTGATATTGCATTCCATCCGAATGTCGTATCCACGTTCCCTGTCCCTCCCATCAACAGCCACCAAACCTGAAACACCAAAACATAAAAGGTGAAATGCTGAAAAATAAAAAAGTAAACCAAAAAAGCAGTCACTGGTTTAAATATTAAATACCCACAAGAGGTATAAAGATAAGACAGGTAAGGATATAAAATAAAAAAGTAAATAAGCCGAATATGCGTAAATCTGGATGTGATATTAACAAATATAAAATCAACTTGAAACCAATTCAAGCTTCAAGAAGTGCCAATATGGATCGGAAATAGATTTTTCTAAAATAACAAATATGTAAAATTTCATGCCATCACTCTGCGTTCCTTTCTTACTCCATCTGAGGCGATGCTGAAAGGCAGACGGAGTAAGGAAGTAATGCGGCATGATGGGGATCCAGTCGGGTGACTGGATATTAGCTCCTTCTCTGTCTATTCTGTATGGGGGCATAGAGAAGATGACAAGAAACAGTCATCTTTGTGATTGACAAAGAGAACTAAGCTTGCAACTGATCCCTTGAAGTGTCCATCTATCTGCTAGATATTAAATAAATAGTTTTAATGAGAGAGCCTGATATTCACCATTCACCTCAGATGGAGTAAGGAAGGAACGCAATGTGATGGCATGAAAGGGTTATTTAATATTTAAACCAATGAGCACTTAAGTGTAGTTTTGTTTGCTTCCTCTAGTTATGCCCTGCTGGCCAGTGGTTTGGGTATATGTTTAGGTACTTCATAAATAAATAAATTGATCCTATAAAGTGTATTTAGGTAGTCTGACCTGACTGCTGTTCTCCCTACTTTTTTCATTTTTTTATATTCAGTTAGTGTCACATTCTTTATGCCAAACACTGTTTTGCAAATTTCTCCCTGTACAAGTTTATGTGTGCGAAGCCAACAGCTTTTGTCATTAACACTTGTGCTGGTCGCCCAATAGGTGGCAACATTTCAGTAGGATACCCTGCACAAGGATCACGCTTTTCAGAATGACGGATGCTGAGTGAGAATCATCAACCTATATGAGGTGATCAATGATGATGTAGACCCCATATACAGCAACAACCATGCACTATCTAGAATGCAGAAGCTGATGTGTGCCTTACATTTTATGGTAAGTGGATCCTTCCAGTCCACAGAGGGATAAGTATCTGCTATGTCCCAGCCCTCATGTTCCAGAGTGTTGTCCAAGGTGTTGGGAGCCCTGAAAAGGCCAGGAGATACATCCACTTCCCTCACACCCAGATGGAGTGGAATCATGTCAAGCAGGACTTCTACACAAGGGGAGGTATACCCAGAGTCATGGGGGTCATCAACGGCATGCATGTGAGCATAAGAACTGCTACACATGAGGTGCATCTCTACATCAATTGAAAGCATTTCCAATCCATCAAAGTACAGATGGTGTGTGATGACAACATGAGGATCACCCATGTATTTGCTTCCTATCCTGGCAGTTGTCACGACGCCTACATCCTCTGTCTTCTGGGACTTTGAGAATGGCACCTCTACAGGAGGATGGCTGTTGGGTGAGTGAACAATCTACACATCACATAACACACACACACACACACAGGGTCACTCAAATATTTAATGAAAACCCAGCTTAGCATGATCATGAAACACAAGTAGCATGTCCCCCTTACACATCATCCACATAACCGTGTGTCATGGTGTCACTCCACAGCGGATGCTGGATATGGATGCAAATCGCGTTCAAAATCCTCAAACACCTGCACAGCACTGCTACAATGAGGCTCACATCAGGACCAGGAATGCGATTGAATGCACCTTTGGCCTCCTCATAACAAAACGTTGGTGTCTGGACAACTATGGGGGGTGGTGTTCTTCAATATGTACCAGGAAAAATATGCAACATCATCCTAGAGTGTGCCATTGACACGGACTTTAAGAACGAGAACTAGACCAGTACTGTAGGTAGCTGTTACAGCTTACCTTGACTTCAGCAGTAGCTGCAGGTGCGAGGCTTCAAGCATGCTGCAGGCCTCTGTTTTATCTGTTTGCTTCCTGTAGTCTCCTACTACCAACTTTCTACTTCCTCCCTCTGAGCTGCTCCTCCTACTTCCTGTAGAGGGGTTTAAAGGGCAGACTGAGACCTGACTCAGTTGCCCTTGCGTTGTTGTTCATAGCAGTTCTGTTACCTTGGGCTCCGTGTATGATCTGGCTAGTCTTCCATCCATTCTAGTGCTGACCTGTGGCTCTGCCTGACTATTCTTTTGCCTAACCCCTAATAGTGGACATCCAATCTGGTGCAGACTTGTGGCTCTGGCTGACTACCTGAACTGTGCATGACACGGCTTGTCTGGCTACCCCCACTGGTGCTGACTTATGGCTCTGTCTGACTATTCGTTTGTGTTTTCCCCTGGTGATCAGACACCCAATATAGTGCGGGCCTGGGGCTCTGGTAGACTTGCATAGCTGACTGCAGACATAAGTCAGTTTTCAACTTACTTCTAATGACTGCAGGCGTGAGTCAGTATTCGCTCCTACTGACTGCAGGCGTGAGTCAGTATTCACCCTCACTGGCTCCTGGTGTGAGTCAGTAATATTTCCTTCTGACTGCAGGCTGAGTCAGACCATATTCCTCATCGGATCAAGATCCTGGGTTCCTGTTCCTGGTTCCAGCTAAGGTTTGCTGGCTATTACCCTGTGCTTATTCCTATTGTATATATTGTATATATCCTCTTTTTATCATTTGTTAATAAACTGCATTAACTAAACTTTACTGACTCCTGAACTTCTCTGGGTAACTGTGACAGTAACACAATCTTTATTAAGATACACAATGTACAGAATGATTCGGCAACAGCAAGTACACAATACAATATAGATAATGTCAGGAAGGATAGTGCTGCTGTAGTGGTATCGAACTGAAACCCAGAAGGCAAGCAGGAGAAGCCACCTCAGGTCCACACCTGAGTAGTCTACAACAGGTCCGCACCTGTACAGACAACGTTCCTGAGTAAGGTTAACTGTGTAACGGTTATGTAAGAACACTTAGACAAATTAGGTAAGGTTAAGATCAGCTTTATTGAAAATAAATAGCAAGGAAATGATCAACCTACTCGATCCCAGACAGGGACAGTACTGTGGTACTTCCCAAATCTGTCACAGGTCAGGATGAAAACAGAAATAATATGCAAATGAAAGACAATACAAAAGGTAACTAAGTAGTCTTGATCCATAGGCTGGATACTGGAACAGAGCAAACCACAGCAGTACCAAACTCACAGGAAGGCACACGAAGACTAGCGACAGGTAACTACAGGGCAATTCCCTAGAACGCTAGGGAATGTAAGAGGCAACTCACTGACCGTATACCGGCTAGTGATCGGATCCCTAGAACTCTAGGGAGTATAGGAGGCAACTCACAGACAGGACACTGACAAGTGACCAGATCCTTAGAACGCTAGGGAGATCGGAGGCAACTAACAAACCGGATACTGGCAAGCGTCCGGATCCCTAGAACACTAGGGATATTGGAGGCAACTCATAGGACACTGACAAGTGACCGGATCCCTAGAATGCTAGGGAGATTGGAGGCAATACACAGACCGGCTACTGGCAAGTGACCGGATCCCTAGAACGCTAGGGATTATCGGAGGCAACTATCACAGTGCCTGTGATTCCTGTCACTCTCAGTTGTGGCTGGCACTGATTTGCTAACTGAGTTTGACCCGCCTCCGGATGACCTTTTTATACCTGGCTATCACATCTGTCAGATGTCCTTTCGTGGTGTTCCTGAGCCAGTAGTGCTGTTGCTGTGTTCCTGTATTCTGAGTTCCTGTGTACCGATTCGGCTTGTCCTGACCATTCTCCAGTGTACCTGCTTGTGTATGACCCGGCTCGTCTGCGTACCACCCTTGGATCCTGACCCGGCTAGACTGACATTCCTGCTCGTGTATGACCCGGCTTGTATGACTGCCTCCTACGTGCTCCGGCCCGGCTGACTTCCTGCTCCGAAGATCGACTTCCAGCTTGTTCCAGTGACCTGCGTTTCAGTTGTCGCCGCAGCGACATTTCCAGTCTCTGCTGCCCGCGTCAGAGTGACTGCCTTGCCTGGTGCTTCCCTCGATTTAGTGCTGTGCCTCGTTCTTTGTGCAGAGCTGTGTGTATGCTGTGGGTCTTCCTCCCTGTGCAGAGCCTTGCAGTAGCGCTGAAGCCTCGAGTAAACGTGCATTTTAACTCTTGCAGTGCTGCCTCGAATTCACTCTCGCTATCTCCTGTACGAGCCTCATTACCCGTGATACTGCTGCTGAGTTGGCCGCTCTCCGTCGGCAACTCTAGTCCACCATTGCAGAGTGTTCACATAGTTGGGCCGTTTGGGCGCTTAAGGCTCTCTGGTATTGGCTACCGACGATATCATTTGACACAGAGTGTTGGCAGAAAGGCTTCAGTGTTGGCTTGTCCGGTACTACGCCCGAGGGGGCTAGTGGCTCTTGCTCTCTTATTCCAGCATTCGATTACACTTAAGGAGGCTGTTAGCTCTTGCACCGCCGGCCGGTTTCCGTTACGCCCGTGGGGGCTATTGGCACTTGCACAAACGAAAGCAGTTCCTGTAACTACGCCCGTGGGGGCTAAGTTGTTTTTCTTTCTGCTTACTATCCAACACCTTGGCAAGGCAGCTCTATCCTCAGCACTTGATGAACTTTGTCTATACAGCACAGCCCTTTTAACATCCAGGGCGTGTCAAACCTCCACATCTGAGACAGACTGTTATATGGACATTAACCCCTTGGGGGTCAATATCATCCTAGTGCATACTGTTTTGCATTTATGAGATTGTAAAGCGCTGCGTACACTTGTGGCGCTATATAAATAAACATATTCATTCATTCATTTTGTGCTATTACCATTGTAAATATCTCAGTTTACTTATCTGTGTATTATCTACCGCCTCTAGAGGGCGTACTGGTGCCTTATTCACTTTAATAAAGTGTGTTTTATTTTCACTTATTTGGTCTGAGAGTCCTAAAAAACCGTGACAGCAACTCACAGACAGGACACTGACAAGTGACCTGATCCCTAGAACGCTAGGGAGATAGTAGGCAACTCACAGACCGGATACTGGCAAGTGACCGGATCCCTAGAATGCTAGGGAGTAGCAGCAACAGTAACTACTCGCAACTTAGTCTCCCAGGTATGCTAGGGAATAGCAGGCAAGATGCTAGACTGTTACAATTTGTTTGACACACAGACACAGTGATTTAGGATAAAACACAGTTTTATTGAAATCACAGTAATATACTAACCCTCACAGGTCCTGTAGTATTTAACCAGAATAATACAGACACACGACAGGTTACATATACATATGTCTACACAGGTCCAGTACCATAACAACATATACTGACACAGGTCAGGCAGAATACGATGAATTCCCAGGAGAAAGGTACTGCATGGGTCAATGGTCTTCAATGAGGGTAAACAGTCCCATGTGAGGAGAGGTCTGTGATGGAGCTCACTCCATATAGAGAGCTTAAGGATACGTAATGCCCAGAAATAGGTTAGCAGAACAAATGTGAACTGCCAGAGTAATATCAGGAATTGAGCAACATATGACACTGCCGTAGCAGTAACGGAGACAGAGACTTGCACTCTGCAGGAGCAGTAATGGAGACAAGGCCAATGGCACACTGCCGTAGCAGTAACGGAGACAGACACTTGCACTCTGCAGGAGCAGTAATAGAGACAAGGCCAATGGCACACTGCCGTAGCAGTAACAGAGACTAGGCCACTTGCGCTCTGCAGGAGCAGTAACGGAGACAAGGCCAATGGCACACTGCCGTGGCAGTAACGGAGACAGACCACTTGCACTCTGCAGGAGCAGCAACGGAGACAAGGCCAATAGCACACTGCCTTAGCAGTAACGGAGACAAGGCCAATGGCACACTGTCGTAGCAGTAACAGAGACTAGGCCACTTGCGTTCTGCAGGAGCAGTAACAGAGACAAGGCCAATAGCACACTGCCGTAGCAGTAACGGAGACTAGGACACTTGCGCTCTGCAGGAGCAGTAACAGAGACAAGACAAATGGCACACTGCCGTAGCAGTAACGGAGACTAGACCACTTGCGCTCTGCAGGAGCAGTAACGGAGACAAGGCCAATGGCACACTGCCATAGCAATAACGGAGACTAGGCCACTTGCGCTCTGCAGGAGCAGTAACGGAGACAAGGCCAGTGGCACACTGCCGTAGTAGTAATGGAGACAGACCACTTGCACTCTGCAGGAGCAGCACGGAGACACAACTGAACACTGCCGTGACCGGACTGACTGGGCAACTATCACGGTTCCCGTGATTACCTGTCACTCTCTGAGATGGTGTGTTCCTATTGGCAGTGCTTGTTATGGCCGCCCCGGTATGGCCTTCTTATACCGGTCCTCTGGCACCTGTCAGGTGCCCTTTCATGGTGTTCCAGTACCAGTGCTTCCGTTGCTGTGTTCCTGTGTACCGATTCGGCTTGTCTGACTATTCTTCTGGCTCCTGCTCTGTGTATGACCCGGCCTGGCTGACGTTCCTGCTCTGTGATTGATCCAGCTTGTCTGACGCTCCTGCTCTGTGTATGACCCGGCCTGGCTGACATTTTTGCTCCGTGATTGATCCGGCTTGTCTGACGCTCCTGCTCCGTGTATGACCCGGCCTGGCTGACTTTCCTTCTTGGTATCCAGCTTCCTGTGTTCCGGTTCCAGTGTGGCTTTGTCTGTGTCGCTTGGCGACATTGTGAACTGTCAGACTTGTGCTTCTTAAAGCTGATCTCCCACTTGCTGAGCTTGTTCCCTCCGTTACCGAGCCTGTCCATTAACATTTGCTGTGCTTGTTCTCTCAGATACTGAGCATCCGTTAACACTAGCTGAGCTTGTTGCCTCCGTTACCGAGCCTGTCCGCTGACACTTGCAGTACTTGTTGCCTCCGATTCTGGACCATCCGTTAACACTTGCTGAGCGTGTTGCCTACATTGCCGAGCCTGTCCGTTTACACTTGCAGAGCTTGTTGCCTCAGATACCGAGCCTCTCCATTAACACTTGCTGAGCTCTCACCTTCATTACCGAGCCATCCGCTACATTTGCAGAGCAGTGGGTTTCCGTTACCATCTACCGTTAGCTCTTGCAACATTACGCTCCATTGGCGCACCTGAAGGGTGCTACTGGCTCTGGTCTTACTCAGCTCTAGCAGTGCTGGGGTATCCGTTTACGCACCACGGGGTGCTACTGGCTCTGGTCCCTTTCAGCTCTGGCAGTGCGGATATCCGTTGACGCACCAAGGGGTGCTACTGGCTCAGGTTCCATTCAGCTCACACAGTGTCATAAACCCTTTCAGCACTGCAGAGTGCTGTGGCTCCGGTCCCATTCAGCACGCGCACTGCAGAGTGCTGTGGCTCCGGTCCCATTCAGCTCGCGCAGTGTGCCTATTCGGTTACGCATGGCAGAGTGCCCTTGGCTCTAGTATTATTTAGCTCTAGCACCAGTGTTGGTCTTGCTTATCACCAGTCCTTGAGGACTACTGGGCGTTGTCTTACACACCACATCAGAGACTGATTATTTGCATTGGACTTAACCCTAGTCTTACTCAGTTCCATTGCTTGTATGCATTGCTCTTTATCCATACTGTGTCTGCTATATTACCATATTGCCTTCAGTTACATGTAATTACCTATTGCTGCCCTTAGGGGGCCGTGTTCCTCATTTATTCTCAATAAAACTGTGTTTTATTTTTTACCTCTGGTCTGAGAGTTTGAATAACCATTACAGCAACCGAGCAACTCGCCCTGAGGTCGTAACCAACCGGAAGCGACACAAAATGCCTGATGGATAGGAATGTTGCCAAGGCAGCCAGAGCAGGAACGTCAACCAAGCCAGGTCGAATCACGAAGCAGGAAGGTCAGCCAAGCAGGGTCGGTACACAGGAGCAGGAACGTCAGCCAAGCCGGGTCAGTACACAGGAGCAGGCGCAGAAGAATGGTGAGGCAATCCGGGTCGGTACACAGGCAGGAGACGAGATGCAGAGTAGTCAGGCAGGCCAAGTCGGTACACTGGGAATTACTGAGCAGAACAAGCACTGATACAGGAACACCACAAAAGGGCACCGGAGGGGCGCCAGAGCCCAGTATATAAAGGCCATACTGGGCAGGACAAACACAGAACAGCCAATGGGAGCAAAGCATAGTGTAGACTGACAGAAAGTAGCAAGGGGAGCACGGGCACCGTGATATAGGCGCTGTAACGGAAATCGCTGAGTCGTAATGAGAGCGAGAGTAACTGAGCTCAAAGTAATGCCCACAGAAGGGTCAGAAGCCAGAATGCCAGATCGGTACACACAGAGGTAGTCAACCAGGCCTAGTCAGCAACGGAAGCAGGTACTCAGCCAAAGTCAGTTCGGTACACACAGAAGTAGTCAGCCAGTCCTAATCAGCAATAGAAGCAGAATCAAATCAGGAACAACAGAAGCGTAGTCAGGCGAGCCGGGTCATACACGGAGCAGGAACATGCAGCACCTCAAACTCTAGGTACAGGTACACCACAAAAAGGCGCTGAAAGAATGACAGGGTCAGGTATAAAAGGGCTAACCCTAGACGGAGTCAGAACCCAATGACCAATAAGAACCGTGCAGGGTGAAACCCGGAAGTAGCAATGTCGCCATGTAGGGAGGATCACAGGCACGGTGATACTGTGCTACAGGTCCGCACCTGAACCAGTAAATGGACGGAAGCAAGGAGAAGTCTGCCAGAGTCACTGAGAGCACCCTACAGGTTATCCACTGGAGTGTTGGTATGCTGGGTGCGCAGTGCACAGCCCCAGGTAACACCAAAGTGGGTAGTCAGACAAGCCAGAACATACACGGAGCAAATCGCAAACCAGAGCCTCAGGCCTGCACCAGATTGGTTATCGGACTAGCCAGGGTCATACATGGAGCGGGTAGTTGGACAGAGCCACAGGTCAGCACCAGAATGGATAGTCTACCAGAAGAAATGTCAGACTAAGCCAGGGTCATACACAAAGCAGGTAGTCAGACAAACCAAAGGTCGGCATCAGAACGGGTAATCAGACAAACCAGGTAATGCACAAACTCAAACCAACTGCACTGGACACCACGAAAGGGCGACTAAGCATAGTGTCCAAGCAGTATTTGAGCTTAGGAACCAGGAAGAGGAGGAGTCAGCAAATGTGTCGCTGCCCCTTTAAATGGAGCGCACGTCCATGCTCTTGGACATGTGCCCATTAGCTGTCACAGACCAGGCCGGAACCCAGCGACAGGAGGCGACCGAACCGCCAACCCCATATGGCTGGAGCCGCCAAACAGCAGTGTGGCTGAAGCCGCCAGGAAACACTGCGGCTGGAGCCGCCGGAGGAAGCCGCGGTCAGCTCGAGCAGCCGCCGCACTGGTACACTAACAGTACCCCCCTCAAAGTCCCCTTCACCGTGGTTCGGGGTGTGGGCAGTCAGGAAAGCGTGAGTGAAATCTACGAATCAGGATGGGAGCATACACATCTTCCGAGGAGACCCAAGAGTGTTCCTCCGGGCCATAACCTCTCCAATGCACCAAATACTGTAATCTCCCCCTAAACCTCCGGGAATCCATGATGCTTTGTACTTCATACTCCTCAAGGTCTCCCACCCTAATGGGGACTGGGGGAGCAGTAACGGAGGTATACAGGTTACAGGTTAATGGTTTGAGCAATGACACATGGAAAACGTTATGAATGAGCATAGTAGCCAGGAGTTCTAGAGCGTATGCCACAGGATTGATTCTCCGAATGATCCAAAAGGGACAGACGAAGCGAGGGGCCAGGTTCCTACATGGCACCTGGAGATTGAGATTTCGGGATGACAGCCATACCCTGGCTCCAACTTGAAAGTTAGGTGCTGGTTGTCGCCTATGGTCAGCCTGCCGCTTGTGTCTTAGCATAGAACCACGTAGGGTATTCTGTACCTGCACCCAAGAGGAACGGAGAGCCCGTAAATGCTCCTCCAGAGCCAGAATCACTTGTACCTCAAAAGTCTCCGGGAGAGCAGAGGGCTGAAACCCATAATTTATCAGAAACGGAGAAGACGAGGAATTGATGGCACAATTTCTGGCAAACTCCGCCCAGGATAACAAGGAAGCCCAGTTGTCGTGGTGGTTATTTATGTAGCACCGGAGAAATTGCTCAAGGGCTTGGTTTGACCTTTCAGATGCACCATTAGATTGCGGGTGGTACACTGAAGAAAAGGCCAGCTGGATCCCCAATTGTTCGCAGCAACATCTCCAGAATCTGGACACAAACTGACTGCCTCTGTCAGAGACAATCACCTTCAGTATGCAGTGTAGGAGGAATACTTCCTTGGAAAATATCTCGGCCAACTCTTTGGCAGAGGGCAACTTTTTAAGAGGTACGAAGTGTGCCATTTTGGAAAATCTGTCCACTTCCATCAGGATAACCGTGTAACCCAAGGACCCCGGAAGTTCCACCATAAAGTCTACGGACAAATGGGACCACGGATGCTCCCCATTAGGAATGGGTTGGAGGAGACCCACAGGCAAGCTAAGTGAAGATTTATTTTGAGCGCAGATCTTTCAAGCTGCCACGAAGGACGCACAATCCTTCCTCAAACTTGGCCACCAGAATAAACGAGAGACCATATCAACTGATCTTGCCCATTATGGCCAGCAGTTGTGGAGGTATGATTTGTTTCTAGGAGTCTGGTACGGAGCTGAACTGGCACAAAACATCTCCTCTAGGTTTCTCCGCAGGTGCCGACACCTGAGCCGATAAAATCTCCTCTCCCAACGGGCAAGTAATACTAGTACGAATATGTGCTAATATACGATCAGCTGGAATGATCGAGGTGTGGGGAGATTCTTGCTTAGAGTCAGGACAATGATGGCGAAATAGAGCATCCGCCCTGATGTTTTTGGAGCCAGGGAGGTAAGATACAACAAAGTTGAACCTAGACAGTAATAGTGCCCATCTGGCTTGGCGAGCAGACAATCTTTTAGCGTCAGACAAGTAAATCAAATTTTTACGGTCAGTGAGGATCAGGATCGGGACACTGGTTCCTTCAAGTAGGTAACACCAATCCTTTAATGCCAAGATGATAGCTAGTAATTCTCTGTCACCAATGTCGTACACCATTTCAGCCTTGGATAGCTTTTTGGAGAAATAGCCACATGGAAGCAGCTCCTCCCAAAGAGCTGAGACAGGAGAAGAGAAGTTTTTAATGAACTTCCGGAAGTAGTTCGCAAAGCCCAAGAAACGTTGGAGAGCCTTCAGACCTACCGGGCGAGGCCATTGTACAATGGAGGATAGTTTTTGAGGGTCCATCGCGAACCCAGAGGCAGAAATCACATAACCCAGGAAGGTAACCTGCAATTTATAAAACTCACACTTCTCGAGGTTGCAGTAAAGACCATTCTCTCTCAGTAGTTGTAAGACTCTAGACACATCTGCGATGTGAGTTTCCATAGAGGGTGAATGGACTAGTATATCGCCCAGATATATGACCACAGACTTTTGTAGCAGGTCCCTTAAGACATCATTAATCAATTCCTGGAAGACAGCAGGCGCATTGCACAACCCGAAGGGCATCAGTAAATACTCATAGTGGCCGCTTCGGGTATTAAAGGCTGTCTTCCACTCATCTCCTTCTCTGATGCAGACGAGGTTATACGCTGCCCTAAAGTCAAGTTTGGTAAACACCTTGGAACCCTTTAGTTTGTCGAAGAGTTCAGTGATCAAGGGTATCGGGTAGGTGTTCTTAGATACCAACTTATTTAGGCCACAATAGTCAATACAGGGCGCAGCTCCCCATCCTTCTTTTTAACAAAAAAGAAGCCTGCACCAGCTGGGGAGGTGGATTTGCGAATTATTCCTCTGGAGAGACCATCGGCCACATAGTCCTCCATAACACTCGTCTCCTGCATAGACAGTAGATAAACCCGACCCTAGGAGGAGTAGTACGAGGGATCAATGTCGTAGGACCTCTGAGGAGGCAACGCACCGACTTGACTTTGTCAAATACGTCACGGAAAGCCCTGTACTCCTCAGGCAGAATAGAGGAAGAAGTGCACATCAGTTTCGTAGGACATGCAAGACAGGAATTAGCTCAACTAGGGGCCCATGACACTATATCACAACTGAAGCCACGGAAACCCCAGGACAATAGCATAGTGAAGTGAGTGAATTATTTGGAATTGCAGGGTTTCCGTGTGCAAGGCTCCAACTCGCAGGGTTTAAGGGTCTCCTGAGTGATATGAGAGGGTTGTAAGGGTCTCCCATCAATGGCCTCAATAGCCAAGGGTGAAGCACGAGACTGCAAAGGAATAGCTTGACTTTCAGAGAAGTCTGCTTCCATAAAGTATCCTGCCGCCCCTGAATCTAGTAACGCAGTGGCAACTGTAGAGGAATTGCTCCAAGACAGGATAACTTTGGGGATGGGTTTACCCTTGACCACCTCCGGGGACTGGGAAATGCCACCCAAGATCTGTCCCCGGCATTTCCCGGACACAGAGGACAAGACTTCAACAAGTGACCGGATCTGCCACAGTACAAGCAGAGACCTTCCCTCCATCGGAAGGCTCTCTCCTCCCCCAAAAGGCGAGTTGCCCCCAAATGCATGGGTTCACTTCAGTCCGAAACAGGCCCAGGAGGCATGGAGGCAAGGGAGGAATGGGTGGGTACGTAAAGCTGGGAGCCAAACGAGATGGAGGCCTACGCTGGCTGTGTTTGTCTCCATGACACCTCCTGGACTATCTCCAGGCCTCCCTCAGCAGCCTCCTTTGGATGCTGAGGAAATCCTCATCCATCCTTACAGTTGATGTCCCTGTGGCAGAAGATGCGGGCATGGATAGTGGACTTGAGGGTGATGAGAATGCCTTTCCTCCTTGCTGTGGCTCTGCCTGTTGCACGTTGGTTTCCTCACGATCTGGATGTGGGTCAGACACTGCAGCTGGTGGTGAGGTGTGTGTGTGTGGAAATAGGTGTCAGGGGGCCAGCATGCGAGGAATGTGAGGGTGATGGCAGTGCTCCACCACATAATTCGACTCCTTACTGGCCACAAATGGTTGTTCCCCTGGTTCACTATGTGCTGGGGGTGTAAAGTCAGAGAGCGGTTGACGGTGCTGTGGCTCACCAATAAGGCCCAGTGTTTGTAGTCCAGTGACCACTGGTATCCATTGCCTTCCCACAAGGGTGTTGGGTCATAGCTGGGCTCCTGGTGTGGTTGTATCAAGGTGAGTGGCTGTGCTCATACTGTGGGCCCATATGCCCCATATTATGGGGTGGTCACCATTCTGGGCATCCCAGTGGTAGTGGCGCTGGTGGGGCCATTCAGTAATGGCTGCAGTGGTAGGAGGCATCCACCTCCTATGCAGCATCCTCTGTGCCAGTTGTGGGTGGCAGGCCATAGTCTGATGGTGGTGATGCTGAACTCAGGTGGTTCCCAGTCTTGGCTCCTCAGGAGCTGTGCCACTGGGGGGAAATAGCTGTTACTCTTCCTCCCTCTCCACCTGCAGTTTAGTGTGTGGAAATGAGCTGTGTGTGAAAATGAGATTTTTAAGCTGAACTATGACATGGCAAGGAACACCTTCTTGCCATATTCACTCTTCAGGATACATATGATAACCAGAGTTCAACCATGTCATGTTGGACTTGTGTTTGTTCTGGTTCCTTGTCCTCTGTTAGAGGCCTGGAGGGGTACTCAACGCATGGTAGAACATTGCGTGCATATCCCTCTAGCACACAAAGGGTTAGGTGCTGACCTCCCTGTGGCTCCATGTGTAACATTGTGGATGAACATAACAGATGTTTGTATGACAAGGTGATGGCAATCATTGTTTGTGTCCAGTGGGTTTGATTGATCAACACAGCAACGAGGGGGTGAAACCTGGACTTGGATATAATTTGGTCTGCTTAACCCTTCGCACTTCTGTTTTAGATGTATAGGATCATCTCCTGGTCTGAACCCTATCAGCTCTGTGTTGGTAAATTTGTGAAGATCAATGCTGGCCATGTGTTCAGCTGGTACTGTGTTGTGGCATACTAGTTAAGAGGGTTTTTGTGGTGGGCAGTCATGGAGTGATAGATTTACTAGGAGCCTGGATGGTGGTGTTCTCGCCAGTGTCACATCTGCCAGAGACCCCATGAATAGCAGTTGTGGAGAGGAGTTGGTGCAGCATCTCTTCCTAGTCATTAAAAGTGATGAAATTCATGTGCATGGCAAGGTCTCCAATACTTGTACTTGCCTTTTGCAATCTCTCCATATCTTCTTAATGGACTCAGTGATCCGATTGGCCACAGGATTGACATTAGTGAGAACCTGATGCCAGACGACCTTCTTCCGAGCATTGATCCCAGTGGCCTTCTCCATGGAGGACAGAATGTTCTCCCTCTCAATCACACTCTTCACAAGTACCATATTCTCCTTGTGGGAGTACATTGGGTCCTGTAATATCTCTTCCTCCACACCAGCCTGGTACATGTCAGAACTCTGTGAGGTGGCCCTGCCTATGATGTCCCTGGCTGTTTGTGTTGGTCACCAACAACCACCCCTCGTCCCACTGCCAGTTCTATCCCTGTCTGCAGTGTACCTATCATTAGTCGGGTAACTCTCTGCCCAGCTGCTCTCCCTCTCCTTCTCTGACCAGTGATGCCCTGCTTGCCTTCCTCCTCTACTGTGCATCTCCCCATCCCTCTAGCCTCCTCTCCTATCCTCTCCCTGCCATCTCTCACCTAATCACACTCAGCACTCACACAGGCCCTCCAGACACACTCGATCATGTTCCTCTCCTCTCCCTGCCATCTTACACCCAGTCACACTCAGGCACTCACACAGGCCCTCCAGGCATACTCGATTACGCTCACTCACTTGCACTCACTAAATCACACTGTATAAATAAAAGATAAAGATGTGTGTGTGTGTATGCAACATGTTCAAAAATGTATTATGTGTTTTAGTGCAATGCCCTCCGCTCCAAACTCCCTCTACCTCACTCAAGTGTCTGCTCCTCTCTCTCTTTATCACTATCCTTCGCTCCTGGGCTCTGTGCTCTAGCTCACAAAAACTTGAAACACAGGCAAAGTGTGTCATTTGGTTTGGAGTATATATAGGTATATTTAAATGTACTTGTTACTTTGGTGTGTTGGGATTGGCTGTGAGTTTGAACTTGTCTTGACAACGTTTAGCGTCGCTAAATAACGTTGATTGTTATCTTGTTTCCTTTGAAGTTGACGTATCTGGTGTTGTTTTCTGACTGAAGTGAACACACAGTGAGGTAAAAAAAGGTGCAACACATTCTTTGAAGTTACATGTATTTTTTAGCCATTCTGGTAGATCGCTTATTGCATAGCTACACTACTTAGACATGGCTAACAGTTGGTAATGCTTTTTGCCTTACGAACAGTTTTACTGTGCTCTAATGAATCAAGCCCCTAGTCTCTGAATTTTCCTGTCTATTTAAAATGCTCAGTCTTACTTATTTTTAAGTTTAGCCATATATATTCCCTAAGAGTTGTTACACTCATTTACTGTAAGCTTCCCATGTATAAGAAAACTGACACACAAAGTTTGAAACCTACAGGGAATTTCGCAGAGCTCACACTCAGCATATTTCCTATTCAATAGAGCTTCTAACTTACAAGTAACTTCTTAACCCTTTGAGTGTCAGAGGGGTACAGAATGCATTGCAAAGCAACCCCTCTGGCACTCAAAGGGTTCAATTTTATAATCATATCCATCACATACACAGTGTCACTAAAAGTCGGGTGAAACAGAGTGAACCTGTGTGTTTGTAATAGAAATAGCAAGGTAACAACTCTAGTGGACACTCGTCTTAAGTCTCACAGTCTCCTCTAACTCTTACACAGGAATTGGCAACCCATGACTCTCCAGCAGTTGTTGGACTACAGCTCCCATCATAACCAGCTAACCACTTTCCACATAAGTATGATAGTTGCTGTAGTCCAGCAACTGGAGAGCCACAGAATGTCCCTTTCGTACACACTGATGCTGATGCACTAAAATTAACTGGAGCAATTCTAGGGCAAACCAACTGCATCATAGGGAACAAATAAATATACACATTGATTTTAATGCTGCTAACCCCATCAATGCTAGGGTGTCTCCTATAAAGAAATGTGTTAGATATGTTTTAGCATTCAAAGAGTTAAAAACTGCAAATCAGTGAGAATGTGGTGCAGTTGGTGTGCCCCAAAATTCCTGGACTAGATAATATGTGGCTTTAAAGCTGTGCTAACCTATAACTTCGATCCCTCTTAGGCAACCATCGACTTCCTCGGTATGATGGGAGTTGTGTGCTGGGGTGACAAATGTTGCCTGACATTGCTCTTTCCTTTTAGTCCAGAATCCAGCTTCTTTACTGCTTTTTACTATCAATCCTTACCTGCAGCCCTAGAGAACTGTCCCCTCCCTGAGTAACAAGGATTTGCACTGTTTGGATAAGTGTCCGGATCCTCCAGAGGTGGGCTGGCATGGAGAGCAAGAGGACACTTCTGACAGTCAGATAGCTGTTTTACGTCAGGAATGACAGGAATAGGAACAGCTCAGACAACAGTAATGCACAGCGGAAGAAACCCTGAGTGGAAAGGGATCAGAGGTTCTGCATTTATCAATCTGTCCAGGTTTTTGGACCAAGGAAACCCAGACAGTGCTTAAAGATTTAGACAAGCACCCCAAAAAACAGACTATCTGGGTTAAAACCTGACAGGTGCCAGCTGTACTCGGGTGCTTATGTTAACTGATACTATGGATATATTCAAATGACTTGTGAGAGACATTACCATGATGGGGAGGAAATGGTTAATTTTTCTTTTAAATTCTCTAAAAATTTGTGTTTAAAATGTGTTTAAATTAGCTCATTCTTCTGGGCAAAAGGGGCCTCTATTTACCTATATCTAGGTGACTTTTAGGGTGATTGATATCGAATTGCAGACAACCACAGTCTCAAGCAGTATTATTATCTTATGAGAAAAATCTCAAAGTCTAAAACAGAGATATACTCCTCTATGGGAAATCTGGCAGGATGACATATTTATGTGACATAGGATTAAGGTTCACATTCCTATTTTTTTTGATAGAATACAGACCAGGTATCATTTTAGGTGTGAATTTTAGTGTAGCGTAATGGCGCCATCTACAGGATATATAGTGTTATTACCAGTGTTTTGAAGAATTTCCAAAAACGATGATAATTTTATTCTGATGTCACTGCATAATGAGATTGCTCTTTAACCAATCAGAGCAGATTTTGATAAGAGTAAATTCACATTATAAATATGCAAGTTTAGAGAGAAAAGGGGTCTTGTTTTTTTTTCCTTTGATTCCTGGCTTTTCAATTTCTGCTATATACCTGGCTGTCTGCTAAAGAAATCCTAAGAAATCCACACTGGACTGGTAACTATATATCTTTCCTTATTTAAATTCTGCAAAATTCAGAATCAAATATATATTTCTTCTACATGTGAAGAAACTTAATTTTTCTTATAATTTGTCTTAATTGGACTGGTCAGCCATTTGGGATCAATTATAATAAGATATATTAGCTGTAATAATTCTAAATTAAAGGGGAACTACCACCCCACAAAATCTTTACCTTAATCCAGTCCCCATCTGGCAACTAGCTGCTTAGTAGCTCTAGTCACCAGAATTATTACCTGGTTTAACTGATTTTACGCTTGTTCCGAGGCCATAGTGACGTCCGTGTGCCTGTGCTGTCAGTCCCTTTTGGAGCCATTGGCTATTCAGAGGAGTGAATGGACAAGCTACCGTACAGGATTACCTGCAAGTCTTGCAGGATGCTTATAGAAAATCAGAGGACTCTGATGATCTATTAGTCAAGTTCCTAGCCACCGAGCAGAAGGAGCATGAGAAACCTGAGAAACAAAGACTCTCCACTGTTTCTTTATGTTATCCGTACAAGACCATTCTTCCAACAATTGCACATCATTATCCTTCCAGGCCTCAAAGGTTTCCTCTCCTGCAGGATCAGGCTGATTCCCAGAAAACACCTTCAGCTTAAGGTAGCTGTGGGTGTGGGTAGCCGTCACTATGGCCTCTGAGAGTTTTTGAAGTATTGCTTGAATGTTACTTTCCCCTGAACTTGAGTTACTCAGTGAGTAGTTGCCTGTCTTTGGTGATGTTGGAGATGAGGGAAACATGAGACCTGGGGTCTTAAGGGTAGTTGTCCCTTGCTCTCTGGAAAAGCAGATAGTTTGTTTGGGGATGGTTCCAGTCTCTAAACATGTATCTGGTAACCTCCAGGCAGGTTTTTGTCACAGGGATCAGAAACTGGGATTAGCCTGATACATCAGAGTCTCTTAGGCCTAAACTGAAGGGTCGCTGTGGTGTAACCCTTCCTCCTTGTCAGGGAGAGCGTACACTAAGAGGCATCCTTCAGGTGCTGATCCAAGAAGGTGTAGGCCTCCAATGGCCTCTCAAATCTGCATGAGAATATATTAATATGTAAGTCTGACCCTCTGAATCCTGCAAGATATCCCTGATAGTAGCCATCTCTATTCCCAGTATAATGTCTAAAAATTTGGTGACATGTCTCATCTCACTACAGAGAGTATGTAATGTTACCTTCTGTCACTGGGCCCACTCTGTTGCAAATGGGAGAGTGAGCTGGGGAATTAGCATATTCTCACTGATTTTGCATAGGCCCACAAATACCCCTGTGGTCCTTTATCCCAGAAAACTCCTTGTGCTCTGCAGGCTGATCCTGAGCCTCCGCTACATGGGAGCTGGGGTACATGACTGCGGCAGTGCCTCTACCCAGCTGGGTATCCAGGGTCTGGATGTGGAGTCCAGATGGGAACATATTTAAATGAGTAATAAAACTGACGCAAAGCTATCTTTTTACAATTCTACAAAAATGTTTGGGATTACACTCTAATGATGAATTTATATATGACAAACTCCTCGATACCTACCTTGGAGATGGAGATTTTTGAGAAGTTATGCCTAAAACCTTCGATATCTCATGGTACTGCTATATTGTATTCTATTTTAGGTAATAATGAGCCACCTTATCACTTTCAAAAAAATTCTGAACAATGATTACAAATAATATGTAATTATTTATATTCCTCTGTTAACACTTTAATAGTGGAAACTAATTACAAGCTTGCTACTAGGTGGTATAGAACACCTGAACCTTTACACGATATGTACCCGGTCAATAGAAGTGACTTAGTGGAAATGCGTAAATGAAACAGGCACCATGACACACATTTGGTGGTCGTGGTCTAAGATACAAGTTTTCTGGGAAAAAATTTTGGATATTATACAAAAAATTACAAAGGTAAACCTGACTAAACAACCGATTTACATACTTCTTAATCTACCTCAGGACAATATAGTGGCCCCCTCTAAAATTAAAGGGATAGTAATATTTCGTTTTAACTTTATTTTATTTTGTAGGCATTAAAAAAACTTGAAGAACGATATAAGTCTTATCTCTCAAACCTTTATGGTTTAAGAGATATTCACAAGTAAAGTTTCCCCCTCCCGCCCCTTTTGCCTAGTGTAAGCTATCTCTTCTCAGATGTGAATCTGGTTGTAAGACCAGACAGATAACAGCAGGGGACAATCTTCTTTATATGAAAACAATGAAAGCCCTGCCCCCCTTGACAAGCTTTTCAGGTTTTTCCCTTATCTTAATTGAAGATTTTCCCTCTGTGCAATCTACCTAGGCACCTCCATTCTGCTTTGGCTGAGCAGTGTTACATCAGTAAAAGGGACGGGAGGGGGACATTTTGTCATTGAATTACTCCTGAACTACAACTCTGACAGAACTGAAATAATACTCTCCAAAGTCCAAATACTATGATGATTAATTAGAGCTGTTTTTATTATTAAACATTACTATCCCTTTAAATGTTTCATTAACCACCTTTTAAATGCATCTAAACAATTTATAACTGCTCTTTGGAATTCCCAGACTGTCCCTTCTGTTAAGGAAAGGGAACATAGGGCATGTCATACTATGGTTATGGAGATGCTAATCCATAGATCTTCATCTCTCACAAATTAATTTCTTGATATTTGGCACCCTTGTTTTTTTTATCCCAATATTGATTGTTTGAAACAAGATCATTACTTTTTCTTAAGTTTTGTAAAGATAATGGATATTTAATGTTCAAAATAAATGCGGTTGAGAACACAGTCTCTATTGAGATTTTCTAAACTAACTTTACTAATTACACCTCTCTTATCTCTCTTCTTTTTCTTTCTCTTGTATTCTACCATATCCTTTTATATGCAAACACAATTGAACAATATTCTTTCTCATCTTTTAAAAGATTTTATTTACATATCTTTGAATGACAACACTTGTTCTGTTGTGTAAAATGTTTGATATATATCTAATATTTTCTGTGTGATGAAGATGTCTAAGAGAACTAATTGGACGTCATGTAAGCCTTCATACTTCATATCTAAATCTTCCAGGTCGCTTATATTGGTATTTATGTTTCTTTCTAATGTTTTGTATGATGTTTGGATGAAAATACCAATAAAAATATATTTAAAAAAAACCCCAAAAGAAAATAGAACTTTTTATTGCACAAAAAGAAAATCCTGTGCAGGAATACAGCAGATATGCAGGAATATAACAGATATATGCACATAATGCAGTAAAACAGTTCAGTGTGGTATTCACCCGCCCACAGCAAATACTGCGGCCCACCCTAGTGGCAGTTGGGTACCGTTAGTTGTGCCCAGAGTAATTGTAATCCACATTATGGTTTATGTTATGATGTTATCGTCCAATGATCAGTGAAACTATAGACCAAGGTCTCTGAATTGTGTAACCAGATTCAGGGTGTCCTGTGGTGAAATAGGGGGAGAGGTTTCAAGCTTACCACTCAACAGTCTGTAATCAGGTCAGTTCAAGAAGGGAAAAGCCTGCTCCTTTAACTGCTATTGGAACTTCTGCACTCTTCACGGCATTCGCTGACAGGAACAGTAATGTGCCTTGATTTGGTTACAGCTGTCTGCTGGAATGCTTCTTCCAGGATGCTCCAGCACTGGATCAGACAGATTTTGTCACAGGACTCTTAGGTAAATAAAGCACACAACACAGGTACAGATGAATTTAACCAGTTTATTGTACCATCCAGGAGGTAACGCCATTTTCTAAGTACGGGAATAATAGCCAGGAGTTCTCGATCACCAATATCGTAAAGGCTCTGTGCCCTAGATAGATTTTTGGAAAAATACCCGCACGGCAGTAAGGGTTTGCCAGGGGCCGAGTGCTGAGACAGGAGGGCTCCTACTCCTGACTCATATGCGACAACCTCTAAAGTAAAGGGCAGGGCGTGATTGGGATGAGACAGGATAGGAGCCTTGGCAAAAGCATCCTTGGAATCGTCAAATGCTTGGATAGCACTGGGGGACCAGTTACACGGATCTGCCCCCTTATGTGTCACATCAGTAAGTGGCTTAACCACCAAGGAAAAGTTCCTTATAAATTTCCTATAATAATTTGCAAAGCACAGAAACCTCTGTATGGCTTTCAAGCCCACTAGATGGGGCCACTGCAGGACTGCCGACAATTTTAGTGGTTCTATGGCCAGTCTGGAAGAGGAAATCACGTAGCCCAAAATGTCACCTGGGACTTGTGGAACTCACACTTTTCCAATTTACAGAATAGCTTATTCTCTCTCAGGAGGTGCAAGACCATCCGCTTGATGTGCCTTCAAGGTTGGTGACTGGATAAGAATGTCATCCAAATAAACCACTACACACCTCTGTAGTAGATCTCTTAATACATCATTGATGAATTTTTGAAAGACTGCCAGAGCATTGCATAAACTGAATGGCCTGGCCAAATATTCATAATGTCCGCTACGAGTGTTAAACGCCGACTTCCACTCATGCCCTTCCTTAATTCTGACAAGGTTATATGCATCCCTTAGATCAAGCTTGGTAAATAACGTGGAGCCCTTAATTCAGTCGAACAATTCCGTAATCAACAGCATGGGGTAAGTGTTCTTGACCATCAACTTATTCAGGCCTCTGTAGTCAACTCATGGTCTCAGCTCCCCATCCTTCTTTTTCACGAAAAAGAACCCTGCACCAGCAGGTGAGGAGGAGTTGCGAATGATCCCTCTGACCAGGGCATCAGACACATACTCCTCCATGGCTCGATTCTCCTCTACTGATAGAGGGTAAACTCCTCCTCTAAGAGGTATGGCCCCTGGGATTAAATCAATAGTGCAGTCGTAAGGCCTGTGTGCCAGTAATGTACTAGTCTTTACTTATTGAATACCACTTTGAAAGATTGGTACACTGCAGGTAATGAGGAAGAGGTACAGAGTATTCTGGTAGGCTGCTGTAAACAAGTCTTGGCACAATAGGAATACCATGACACAATGTCACATGTTTGCTAATTTATCCTGGGGTTGTGAGTTTGTAGCCAGGGAAACCCCAGGGTGACGGCATAATGAAGGGAGTTTATAATCTGAAATTGTAGGGTCTCCACGTGGAGCACCCCTACCTTTAGAGATAAAGGACATGTCTCCTGTGTCACATGTGATGGTTGCAATGGTCTACCATCAATAGCTTCAATAGCCAGCGGAGAAGAGTGAGGCAGCAACGGGATATCGTGCTTGGCCTCAAAGTCAGCATTCATGAAGTATCCGGCAGATCCAGAATCCACCAAGGCCGGAGCCGTGACTAAGGATGTGGACCAGGATACTACCACTTCAAGGATGGGTTTCCCTTGTCCGGAATCTGGGGACTGCGAAACTCAACCTAGGGTCTGCCCCCGACACAACCCTGGGTGCGGGCATTTCCCAGACGAATAGGACAGGAGTGCAGCAAGTGCCCTGCTTTACCACAGTATAGGCAAAGGCCCTCTTTCCTTCGGAAGCCCTCTCCTCCCCGGAGAGTGTGTAAAGCCCAAATGCATAGGTTCGCTTCTGGCTGATTCAGAACCAGAAGGTATGGGAGGCGAAAGAGGACAGGGTGGGAGAGAAAAGCTAGACACCAATCGAGTCGTGGGTCTATGCCTCAGATCTTTGAATGAAGGTCTCTCTCTGAGCCTGGTATCAATCAAAATAGTGAAGGTAATCAATTCGTTCAGATCCTCCAGCAGCTAACTGGCTGCCATCTCATTTTTAATGGAGTCACGCAGACCCTGTGAAAATGCTGCTATGAGTGCCTCATTGTACCAGTCCGCCTCTGCAGCCAAGGTGCGAAACTCAATGGCGTACTCGGCCATATGGTCATGAGCCATTTCGCTGCAGATACTGCTCTGGCTGGAACGTCAAAGACCCTACAGACTTCGTCCACATATTCCGTGAAGTTGGCCACAATGGGCGTCCCTGTCTCACACAAGGGATTGGCCCAAGCCAGTGCCTTACCAGACAACAGTGAAATCAGAAAACCGACTTTACTTTGTTCACTTGGAAAGGCATGTGTATACCATTTCCAGGAATATGCCCATCTGGTTCAAAAACCCTCTGCAGAGAGTAGGCTCCCCTATCATAGCGTTGAGGAAGGGGAGCGATACCTGACAATCCTCGATAAGTACTGGTCTTAGGATTAGAGGATACCACCGGTGCAGAAACTGGGGAAGCCACCGATTGACGAGGGGCCTGACCAATGTGTGCAATGTGGTTAAGGAGTGTTTGCATAGCAAATGACAGCTGATTGATCCTCTGATCTTGTGAGTCCATTCTGGCTAGAATGCTCTGAACTGGTTCATCTGTAACTACAGTACTCATGTCCCATTCGTACTGTCACGGGACTCTTAGGTAAATAAAGCACACAGCACAGGTACAGATGAATTTAATCAGTTTATTAAAATAAATAAGCAAGAGCAAGCACTTCCACAACCAAGATCGGAACAGGCGTGAGGACAGTGTCTGGTCCAGTACCCAGGACCTGACACTGAGCTGTAGCCGATCCGCCATAGACCTAGATAATCTTGAGTATAGAATCAGACGTGGTTCTAACTAGCAGAGTGAGCGGAAACCTGGAATGCCAGGAGTCCAGACCGAGAGAGCGTAACCGGTTGATCCCTGAAGAGGAACAATATCAGACTTGTAGCCTCGGGCGGCTTGCAACAGTACTTGGGTAAATGTTGCGTAGGCAGAGAGTAACGAGAGGCCTATCAAGAATAACAGCTCCCGGTAGGACTGAGTAAGCCCAGAGCGGAGGCCACAGAGCGGAGGGCAACATCCAACAATACCGGTAAGGTAACTGCTGGAAAAGCACAGTGCAGCAACAGAGTGGAAGGCAACCTGCATAACTACCAGAGAGTGGTTCCAAAAGGGACTGACAGTGCAGGCGCACGGACGTCACTGGGACGAGATGTCCATGCTTCCTGCTCCTGTGAGCATCGGTAAAACTCCAAAATCTTTGGAACCAGGTAATATTTCTGGTGACTAGCGCTACTAAGCAGCTAGTAGCCAGATGAAGAATTAATGCATGTTAAGTTATTGAGGGGTGGTAGTTCCCCTTTAAGTATGTAAGTGTAAGTATAGTGCATACACTATGGTATAGAATGCATCATGGGTGATAAATGTTATTATTATCCTTTTGAAGTCTATAGGGGACTTTATAAATAAAACCAATGATAAAGTTATTGTCTGTAGTGAAATCCAGCCCTTTGCTAATTATCACATGAATGATGACCTTTGGGGCAGTACATGGCTACCATTAGGAATTTTAGAAACCAGTGTGTGAAATGTTATGTCCTAATGTGAATATGTATACTTTTTCTAGTTAGCAGTCTCCAATTGTCACATGAATCACTGTGGGGACCTTTTAACTCCTTCCGTTCTAGAGAGGTCTCTGACAAATTCATTGGGTTAACTGGGCTCCTATGTGGCAAAAATGCTCCTGGGCTGAAATCATTTTTGCTCCCAAGTTCTGCTTGTAACAACGGCTTACTATAGACATTGAGGGCCATATGTTCAAACAAATGTGGAGTAATTCTGGGGCAAACCAACATCAGCATAAGGAACTCTCAAAATTTCTTAAACCTGTAGTGATTTAATTGGGATGTTTAACCACTTGAATGCTAAAGAGATCTCTACCACATTGCTTCTAGTATCCAAAGGGTTAAAGGAACAGATTAAGTCGAAGGGTAATTTCATTTGTCCTTTATGAAGGAGTTGGTTTTTCACAGAGTTTCTATTCTTTTGTTTTGGACAAATGGCCTTTAACCTTTGGGTGCCTGAGAGGTATCCAGTGCATTGCAACACAGTATGTTGGATACCTCTATGGCAATTAAAGTTTTAATACGCGGTCAGCCTTTGTGGGTGCGTAACTGCACAAGGTGCCACCCCATGAAGGCACTATGCAGTCTGACAATTAAAAACACACTGGTTACTGTGTGGTGACTGCCTTATTGAGTCCTACATCCACTCTGACTATTGCATCTGAAATGCGGAGAACCAACTGGGTGGTAAGTTCATATTTGCCAACTCTGAGTCCCCCATCACCACCTGCTCTCCTGTTTCAACACCTCACAAATCTTTGCAGTGACACCGGTGAAAGAGCTTGACTGGAGGGAAGTGTGTGGGAGAGGAGCACCAGATAACTTCAGGCAGCCAGTGCTTCTAGTCTAGACCAGGCATGTAGCGACCCTATAGTATCCAGGGCCTGACCTCATCCTGTTCTTATCCTTTTGAGTGTCAGAGGTATCCACAATGCATTGCAATACATACTCATCTATTGGGGGGGGGGGAAGAAGGTGTTCCAAGAACAGTCTGATCTTACTTCCAGTGTGTGATTGGATTTACTATAAAAACGATTGCATTGCACCCCTACATTATGCTTAACAGCACTGACTCTCCTGTCAGCAGTGCTAGACACAATGTGGGGCTGAAAATATATATTTTTTTTTAGTAAATTTAATCACACACTGGAAGAAGGGTCAGACTGACCTTGGCACAGCTTACTACCCCACAGATGAGTATGTATTGCAATGCAATCAGTTATCGGCAAATTAGATCACATGGGAAGTAGGGTGAGACTGCCCATGCTGTGGCACACACACAGGCACGCACACACACACAGGCACGCACGCACACACACACAGGCACAGGTACGCACACACACACAGGCATGCACACACACACTTGTTTGTGATGAGAAAAATACAACATCTCAGGTGCCCTCCCAGCAGAAAGAGTCAAGCAGGATGGATCAGGCCACAAAGACTGAATATTGTTTTATACTACAACTGTCCTGATAACACACTGATGTCCAGTGAGGTCTGATCCCAGCGCTCTGCCTCCTGCACATGATGGAGTCTTAAATGTATCTATGTGCAGGAAGACAAAAGTACTAATCAGCACTGGGCTAAAGCCAGGTCATGAAATTTGGGATTAGGTACATTTGGGAATAAGTTAAGTATTCTCAATTATACAATATTTTCTGCCTCATATCATTTCGTAGTTGCAGCCACAGGAGGGTGAGAACTTCCGATATGTGTCCCTTAGCTATGTTGTCATGCATATCACTATATAGGTTGCTAGTTTTGTTATCTTATACATGTTATTATACTGATTACTAGCTCTGTTCACTTGGGTATCTATAGATTGTCTGCTTAGCATCATGTGTGTCACTATACAAATTGCTAGCTCTGTGTACTGGGCACCAGTTAGCTTAAGGTCCAACAAGTTGCTTTTAATGTGTTGTGCACACTACATTGGCACTAAAAGGTTAAACCAGTGATGAGCAGATGGGCAGGTATTTCATTGTTCGTAATGGTGGTACTTTCTGTATGCTACATGTTGCTTTAAAGGGATAGTAATACTTCTTTTTATCTTTATTTTATTTTGTAGGCATTACAAAAACATGAAAAATGATATAAGTCTTATCTCTCAAACCTTTATGGTTTGAGAGATATTCACAAGCAAAGTTTCCCCTCCCGCCCCTTTTACCTAGTGTAAGTCATCTCTTCTCAGATGTGGAATCCAGTTCATAGACTAGACAGATAACAGCAGGGGACAGTCTTCTTCCTATGAGAACAATGAAAGCCCTGTCCCCCTTTGACAAGCTTTTCAGCTTTTTCCCTTATCTTAATTGAAGATTATCCCTC
Source organism: Rhinophrynus dorsalis (assembly GCA_037306005.1). NCBI lineage: Eukaryota > Metazoa > Chordata > Amphibia > Anura > Rhinophrynidae > Rhinophrynus > Rhinophrynus dorsalis. The sequence continues at coordinate 455,702,483 of CM074719.1, read as the reverse complement.
TCTGCAGTCTACCTGGGCACCTCCCTTCTACTCTGTCTGAGCAGTTTTACATCAGTAAAAGGTGCGTGAGGGGGACACTTTGTCATTGAATTACTCTTGAACTATAACTCTGACGGTATTGAAATAACACTCTCCAAAGTCCAAATACTATGGTGATTAATTAGAGCTGCTTTTATTATGAAACATTACTATCCCTTTAAGTCGCTGTCATACATGGGAGCTCCTGTTTTAAACTTTCTCTGAGCCCAAAAACAAACTTGATCAAGTTTGAAACAGATGCTCAGAAGTATTACAGCATTCTGGTCATTCAGCGTCACACCTCAATCTATTCTCTGAGCTTCACCCACCAATCTTTCTTTTAACTTCATCCACCAATCCATTTTATCAACTTCACCCACCAATCTGTTCTCTAGCCTCATCCACCCATCTTCTCTCTCCTCTGCCCCTAGTCTCAATATTTACCTTGCTCATTCCATACCCCTGTCTTTTCTCCCCTGTCACACACTTGGTATTGGCATGCTAAATTCTAAAACCGTGTCTTGGCAGGTTTCAGCACTCCATTGTAAGAAATGTTGAGTATGTGACCCTCAGTTATATTTTAGTTTATATTGTTAAACACGTGTCAGATTGCTAACAATACTGGTGTGTCATTTGTGTTACTACACAAGTTGCTAGCACTGTATCATGCAGGTCATTACAAGTTGCTAGCTGTCATGTGGTTCACTAGTTTGCTAGCTCTGTGTCATGTGTGTCACTGTAGACTGGTAGTAGCACTGTTGTGATGTGTGGGCCACTATAGACTGCTAGTATCTCTTGCGGTGTGTGGGTCACTATAGATTGTTCTCTCTATTGTTTTGTGTGAGTCACTATAGATTGCTAGTAACTCTGTGTCATGTGGGTCACTATAGATTGCTAGGTCAGTTGTGTGTTTCACTGTAGATTACTACCTCAGCTGTATTAAGTAATTTACATATTAGTTAAACATATAACCTCTGTTTAATGCAAATATGTCATATTTATATTCTGCATTTTAATGTATTTACAAAACTAAAAAGACGCAACAGTCTCAACCAATAATATAGCTTTTTTATTTTCACGGGGAGGGGGTTCTTGGTAGTGAGCACAAGGGGTGCCACAGTAAGTTTTCACATGGGATGCAAGTAGGCCTAGGTCCTAGGGTAAACCCTGGGTTAATGTATATCAGTATATGACCCCTATCATTTGGTTATGTAAGTTGAGAGGTAACTTTCACCTTTATACATGATATTGGTGGTGAGCAAGAAAATTTTTTCTAATTTCCAATTTAAAATATTTACTATAAGGATTACATGTAAATATGCTTTGTCACATTTCTACTGTCATGGCTCACGGTTCAGTGTTAGTCAGTGGGGGGAAGCTCCCCACAATCCAGGTTCTATGCTAGCAATAGAACAGCAGACCTATTTTTCACACATTTTGCCTCACCGAGGTCAGCTCTTCTATTATTTCTTTCTGAGAGTCAGTACACTGGTAGAGAATCCTATTCACTTTAGGGTAAATTTGAGATCACTACCCTGTCATTTTTGCACATAATTGCAAAACTGTCCACATGGCTATCTTTGAGGATTGGTAAATGCAACACACTACTTATTAACTGGTTGGATTCTAGAGACCTCTTCTACACATTGTAAAGTCATTGGTGATGATTTCTGCCCCTTGCAAGCATCATTTCTTTCTCTTCTTCTTATGGATAATTAGAGCTTCATCCATAAAGGGTCACTCAGCGTGTCACTTCACATTTAGTATTTTTCATATACAGTCGTGTGAAAAATAAAGTACACCCTCTTTGAATACTATGGTTTTACATATCAGGACATAATAACAATCATCTGTCCGTTAGCAGGTTGAAATATTAGGTAAATACAACCTCAGATGAACAACAACACGACATATTACGCCGTTTCATGATTTATTTAACAAAAATAAAGCCAAAATGGAGAAGCCATGTGTGAAAAACTAAGTACACCTTATGATTCAATAGCTTGTAGACCACCTTTAGCAGAATAAGTAATAATTTTCTCTATGATATGATGTACGCCTTTCACTGTTTACCACCGCTTTCTCAAAGCTCCACAAGCCGAAAGTTTTTTGAATTGCAGCTTGTGGAACTTTGAGAAAGCGGTGGTAAATCGTGAAACGCGTAAGCATTCAAGCCCCCTAGTTTTTAATAAATATTTTTCTACTTGAAAGAGCCTCCACCTTTAAATGTCATATTTGTTAATCTGTAAATACGACAGTCGCTGTAGGTAGACACGGACGGAGACTGGTATATGCTCACCGTACACAAATGTGTTTGACTGAGAACAGTAGCCTAACCATTTTACTTGTAAGTAATATTGTATCTATCTACATTGCATTTGTGTTTTGCATCAGTGTTACACTATTGAGCACCTTTCTTTTCTGTTTTCTTTTTGGTGACTTTGGAGACTTGAAAAACTTTTGGCAAGCTGAGGTCTTTGACAAAGTATGTTTTTAATTTTTTTAACAATAAATAATAAATAACAATAAATGACATGATGTGGTTGGTGACTGACACTTCTCATGTATCATACTCCTTACCAAATGAGCCATGCATATTCTTCAGGTTGGAGTGTGTAGATGTTCCCCTAAACCCTTCATCTTATTAGTCTCAACCACATTGTCATGTATATAGAAATATTGCTATAGCCTTACATCTGCAGAATTGGTGTTGGTTCTAGTAATGGCAATGTCAATGCCTAGGAGAACCCAGGGGGCGCCATGAAGACGCTAGCAAAAGACAAGGCAGATGACGTTGTCATTGTTTTTGGTTCGTCAGGGCATTTAAGTGTGGGATTTTAGGGTACTTCATTGTTGTCAATGGGAAGAGTGACAGAACCTGATTCCATAGGGAACAATTTAACATTGTGCAAAAATGTACTTCTTCCTTCCCACTCTTCACAACCTTTTCACACACACTGTGAGCATTGCAGTTATTGATATGGCACAGTCCCTGCCCCCAAGGAAAATATTCCTACATACAACAAGGAACCCAGTGATACAAGTAGGAACAAATTCAGTAGAGTAAAGGTACAAGAACAGCAAATGGAGCAACCACAAGGAAGGCTAACAGGAAACCAAAAGTGCAGGATGTAGCAGCGATCAGGACAGGTGGCAAACAAGCAACATCTGGAACTAGATGTGGTAAAACACTGAAATAAACTCAGGGATGTTATTCAGTGTAAACAAAGATAATTGTAGATCAGGGATTAGTGGAGCCTGTGTGTCCAGAGAAGCAAACAGAACTGCAGGTAATAGCAGAACAGGATATCTAGATGCAGTTAATCACAATAGGCTGTTTTTTAATTGTTTTATTGTACACACATTTTTTATTTGTTTTATTAAACATGCTTACATTCAAGTTCCTGAAACCATGTCAGTATCATTGGTACTGCCTTGTAGTATATAAACAGGGGCATATTGGTTACCCCTGAATGCGGTCTATACCAGTTTGCACAGTTGAGCATACCTCACAAGTATCACTCTTTACAAGGGACAGTCCCTCTGTCCCACACTGGTGTCCCTCTTTTTAGGATATCAGACTGTGTGGTGTGTATATAAGTGTATCACATTACTCCACAGAAATACAACTCACATTAATGTTTGTTTAAGCTTCAGTATGTATATACTAATAAATATGTCTACAAAAAATATTTGGTCTTGTTCTAATCATTTATTCAGTTACACAAAGAAGTATCAATAGGACATGAAATAGTCTAAAAATTCCTTGTAATGCCCCCCCACCAGACACTCCCCCAGCAACATCACCTAAAACAAAAAGTGTTCCTATGTAGCCATTTGAAATGTTGGGAGGTATGGTGAGTGCTCTCTGGCCAACTAAGCAAGTGAGTAAATTCTTGTTGGTACATGCTCATGATTATATATTTGAGTGTTTTCATTTGTATTATGAATCTCTTGATAAATGGCTATATAATTATGTTCTGGCACCTATAGTATCTTGATTATAAAACGATATGTTAACAGTACTGTGTGTGCTTGTATAATCAGATGAACCTTTAGGATATGATGAAAGGCTTAGTGAGCCAATCACATCAGGAGATCTTAGTTTCTGACACATCTCAGGGCAATTGGTCAGGCAGATCCCTGACAGTCAAATTAGGATCAAGAGGGGAATCCCAGGTATAGTTGTAGGGAGTACTACTTATTAGTTGATGACCCACAAGAGCATTCTACAGGTCAGTAAGATGAGAAAATGGGAATGTGGCACTAAAACACTTCAGATTCATGGACTAGTGAGGATCTAGCTGGTCCTGATTAAGAAACGAAGACCTTTGGCACCTTCTTGGTTAAACCTGTTGGCCTGCCAGCATCATCTCACATGCAGATATTCTGGATACAGAACATAAGCAAAAAGAAGCACTTGTGAAAAGGTGCAATTCAAGTCCAGCTTTTGTACAAAGGAAAAACTAAAAAAAAATCAAATGTACTGCTGGGACAACAGGTAAGTGGCTTACAATAGGATAAGTTATGAATAGGGTGAAAATAAAGATCGAAAATCCAATTGAAACTCTGATATGCCAACTGATAATAATAGGTTTAAACTCAGATCCACAAACACCATAAACAAAAATCATTGGAGAGCCCAAAAAGCAAGTGGAGTGGTTAAATTCATGCAAAAAGGTGCAAATGAATTATGGCTAGTGACCCAAACATGCTAATAGTGAAAATAATATCTATTACCGGCCCTGAAAAGGGCCTTGTTACAGCATGGTAGTATTCAAAACAAATTCTATATTTAGCAGATCTGGGGACCTTATGCGTTTCAGATAGGTATTACTTCTTGCATTATTGTGCATTGTGGTTATAAAAGGGGTGTTACATATCCTGTGGCCCTATTGAGCACAACTCATGAGACACGTTTCCTGCCACTTTTGGTACATACAGGGTGGGGCAAGTGTTGTTACACTGCCACCTACTGTACTGTCCATAATTGTAAGGAACAATTAACCCTTTTTACGCTGTTGTCTTCAGTATTGCTAGCTTATACCTCTGAATACCTATATGTAAGGTTTAACCCTATATGTGCTGGTATGTTATCTGTATAGTTATCTGATATATTTTCTCATATTATATTTTCTTTATGCCATATATATATATCTTAGTTTAGGACTTGGTTGCATTACGATATATTACTTAGTCAATTTTGTATACCTTATATCCCAATTCACCGATTATTATTGTATTTTATATATCACATTTTATTTGCCTTTAAATAAAATTACATATATTATTTCACAAATTGATTCTTTTTAATCAATTCTGTTCATTGTGAAAAAATGTGTCATACCTAGATTGTGTACAAGATCTCAAATGTATTTATTTATATTTTGTTTATTTTATGTGAGATATACAGTGCCTGGTCTTCTGTTTCTTTTGTATATCCTCAACACTACCCACCTCTGACCCACCTTGAGGCAGCCTGGTGATCTGTTCAGCAACTTGCATGTTTGAATTTCTCACCCTCTTCAAATTAAAACATGTCACTCACCAGAAAGATGTGCCAGCTGCCTCTGGATGGATCTTCAGCATTGAAGTGGGTAGAGAGAGAAAGGGGGAGAGAAAAGGGGATTTTTTTCTGTACTTACCAATAAATCCTATTCTTAGTCCATGTGGAACACAGGAACCATGAGATAAATTATCTTCCTCTAGAAGGCAAGGCACTTCTGTACAGAGTTCTGTGGGTGGAGACTCCCTCACAGGTCCAATTTACCCTGCCTAGTAGGCTCTTTTCAACTTATAGCCAAGATAGAAGCAAAAGAGAAGTAGGGAAGGAAGGTGATCACCATACCAGAGAACCCAAAGCACACCCTGTCTGTAACTCAAAACTGCTTTTCCTCCAGATGGGACATCCTATGTTCCACAAGAACTAAGAAAAAGGATTTATCAGTAAGTACACAAAAAAATTTCCCTTTTTCTCTTTCCTCCATTGTGGAACACATGAACCATGGGGATATACCAAACCTATATACCAAACTACCATTATTCCACGGAGGGAGAGATAAAACCCTGAAAATGCATACTAGTTTCAACAGAGACAAACCAGAAACAAGTTTGAAGATCAGGTGTCAACGGATACCGACACACCCAACCAAGTAACAACCAAAAGGTTACTAGAAGGCAAGGAAGACGTCTACATCAGCATTATGGTCTGTTGGACCTTCCACCTAAAACTAGCTTAAGCAGAAGCCATAACAATGACTTTGTATCTTTTAGCAAATGTGTGAATTGACAGCCACCTTGCCAACTGCTACACAGAAACCTGGTTCTTGTAGGCCCAGGAAGCACCCATCATTCTGGTGGAATGCGCAGCAACCCTAGAAGGCATAGGCTTTTTCCTAAGGACATATAGCTCGCAATTGGTCAGAAAGCCACCGTCACCTTAAATGCTGCTTGGACTGCACGCGAGCTTACAAAAAACAAGTCTGATTTGCTTCTAGAAAGGTTCTATGCAACGAATGTAGTGTTTCAGACAGCTAAATACATACAAGCAGTGAAGCTCATGCTCCCCATTTGTTAGATGGGGCTGGATAACATATAAGAATAATTTAATAAGTTCCTGATTAATATGAAAATCAGATACCACCTTGGGAAGAACCCAAAAGGAGTTTGCAGAACCACTTTTTCTGCAAGAAAAATAAGAAAGGGGGGGTCTATAAAACAAAGCCTATAATTTGACCTCTAGCCAAACATACACAATTACAAACATGAAGCCAGTGAATAGATACCAAAGCTAAATACTCAAAACGATAATTTGAGAGCACTTCCAGGACCAGTTTTAAGTGGCATCCTGAAAGAAAGGGTAGCCATGAGCCACCCCATGAAGAAAGTCTGCAATGTGCACCTCTGAAGAAGAAAAAATACTATAATGCTAAAACCAGGACCTCGATAAAACTAAAAGTAAGTCATTTCTGAAGCCCATCCAGAAGTAAGGCTAAAATAACTGGAAGATGAAAGGGTCGTGGCTGCAACCCCTGGGCTTCACTCCAGTTAAAAAACAAGAACCAGACCCTACAATACACTTTCGATGTAACTGGTTTCCAGGCCTTCATCATGGTTGCGATGGCAGATTCAGAATAGTCCTTCCTCAGAAGCCCAACTTCAAGAGCCATGCATCAAAGCTAGCCTGTCCTCCTCTAGGAGACACAGCGGACCTTGTCTCAAGAAATCTGGGAGGAAGGAAGATGAAATAGCTCGACAATGGATAGATCAGTGATTCTCAACAAGGGTGCCATGGCACTTTGGTGCGCCATCAATTCTATAAAAACCTTGACAAAATATGAATATGGAGATTCAAAATGTATATTTCTGGACATGTTTCTGCAGAATATGTTTGTTTTTTTACTCAGATTGTGAGACATAAAAAGAACTATATATTTATGCATTTGTATTCTCCATTACGTGCTTGATAAATGACTGTCACGGGATGACTTTGGAATAACAACATTGACAAGTACAGATACAATTAAAATGAATATCTTTATTGAGAAATAGAACAGCATGAAATAAAATGTACTTTCCCAACCCTCAATGGGCCAGGTGTAAGGACAGTGTCTGGGAACTTCCCCAACCCTCACTGGGCAGGTAAGGAACAAGCACAGGATCGCCTGACTGAATAATGGTAAATACCACTCTGACTGAAGGCACTTTTCTAGAAGCAGTGATGGTAGTAGCTACTAGTACAGGAGCAGCTGTAAAGCCCCTGGGAACAGAGGGAAATGCACCAAATATCTTAAGGTGGTTGAGCTCATAGACAGGACTCCCTAGAACGCTAGGGTAGTTGAACAGGCAGCGGTAACTGATATTCCCCAGAACGCTAGGCTAAATCAACAGACAGCAGAAACTGATATTTCCTAGAACACTAGGGTAAACCAACAGACAGCGGTAACTGATGTTCCCTAGAACACTAGGGTAACCCAATAGGCAGTGGTGGCTGAGACTCCCTAGAATGCTAGGGTAGTAGAACAGGCAATGGTGACCGAGACTCCCTAAAACGGTAGGGTAAAGGAACAGGCAGTGGTGACTGAGACTCCCTAGAACGCTAGGGTAGCCGAACAGGCAATGGTGACTGGAACGCCCTAGAACGCTAGGGTAGTCTAACAGGCAGCGGCACAAAGCGGAGATAGCTAGAATGCCAGTGGCATGGACTGACACAAACTGAGCACCGCTCGAATGAGGGAGCGTAAGCGGAGACAGTAGGCCACTGGTATAGAGGATTAAGGTCAGCCAGAGCCGGGTTAGTAGAGAGTGGGGAGTCAGCCAAAGCCAAAGTCAAACTGAGAGCGGGTAGTCAGCCAGAGCCAGGAGTCAAACCCAGTGGGCAGCAGTCAGGGATCAAACAGAGCTGAAGTAATACAATGTAGCCTGTACACACAGTCGCTGGAGGCAATCACGGGCACAGTGATAGTACTCCCCCCTCAACGATCTCTCCCCCGCAGGAGAGATCCAACTTTATTAGGAAATTTAGCATGGAATCTGCATTGCAGAACAGGAGTGTGAATATCAGACTGATTCACCCAGGAACGCTCTTCAGGGCCATAGCCCTTCCAATGTACAAAGTATTGAACGTGCCCCCGGACTCTACGGGAGTCCAAAATGCTTTGAATCTCATACTCCTAATGATCTTGGATGTGCATAGTACCTGGCACTACTGGAGTAGAAGTGTATTGGTTACATACCAAAGGCTTCAATGGGGATGCATGGAAAACATTGTGCATACGCATACTTCCAGGAAGGTCCAAGGCATAAGAGACAGGGTTCACTCTCAGAAGTACCCAGAAAGGACCTACAAAACGTGGAGCCAGATTATTACAGGGTACTTGCAAGTGTAGGTTTCTGGAGGACAGCCACACTCTAGCCCCAACTTGGAAAACAGGAGCAGGACGCCTCCTGTGGTCTGCATGTTTCTGGTAGCACTCAGAGGCCCTACGCAGGGCATTCTGAACCTGTGCCCATGTGGAGCAGAGCTGCCTAATATGCTCATCCAGAGCCGGAATGTCTTGAGCCTGAAAGGAGTCCGGGAGCAAGGATGGTTGGAACCCATAGTTAATCAGGAAGGAAGAGCTCAGAGACGAGGAGTTTATTGCACAATTCCTGGAAAACTCAGCTCACGGCAACAGGTCAGCCCAATTATCATAATGGTCAACCCCTGGTTGGATCTTTCAGCAGTACCATTCGTCTGGGGATGATAGGCAAACGAAAATGACAGTTTAATGCCCATCTGATCACAGAAGGCCCTCCAGAACCTTGACACGAACTGACCTAGACCTTTGGTATTCCATGGAGTCAGAACACCTCTTTAGCAAACACCACAGCCAATTCCTTGGAGGAAGGTAGTCCCTGGAAAGGGACAAAGTGAGCCATTTTGGAAAAAGGGTCCATTATCATTAGTATGACCGTACACCCTTTGGACACTGGCAACTCTACCATGAAATCTGTGGATATGTGTGACCATGGGCGATCGCCATTTGGAACCGTCTGGAGCAGCCCCAGAGGAAGGTTTCTTGGGGTTTTAGCATGAACACAAATGGAACAAAAGCTGTACAACCTGCTCTTAGTCTGGGCCACCAAAAGAGCTGAGATACTGACAAGATTAGTTGGTCAAGCCCAATATGTCCAGCCACCCTCGAGAAGTGGTATGTCTCCAACAGTTTAGTACGGAGAGGCTCGGCTATGAAACATTTGCCACTAGGTTTTTCTGCTGGAGACCCACCCTGGGATGCCAAGATCTCCTCGCCTAATGGAGACATGATACTAGTGCGTATGGTAGCCAGTATGCAATCTAGGGGAATAATAGGCAAAGTTGCACTTCCAGTCTCGCTGTCTGGCCCAAATTGCCTAGACAGAGCGTTAGCTTGAACATTCTGGGACCCTGGAAGATATGAGACCACAAAATTAAATCTGGACAGGAACAGTGCCCACCTGGCCTGTCGTGGTGGCAGTCTCTTAGCCTCAGACAGGTATGTCAAATTTTTATGATCTGTCAAGATCAGGACTGGAGCATTTGACCCCTCCAGGAGGTGACACCATTCACGGAGAGCGAGAATAATGGCCAACAACTCGCAATTGCCTATATCATATAGGCTTTGGGCCTTAGTCATCTTTTTAGAAAAGAACTCACAAGGCATGAAGGTCTTCCCAGGCTCGGGTCTTTGGGACAGCACTGCCCCCACTCCTGTCTCTGATGCATCCACCTCCAGGGTAAAGGGCAAGACAGGGTTCGGATGCGACAAGGCTGGAACCACAGCAAATGCAAACTTCAAAGCTTCAAAAGCCTCCTTGGCCTCAGGGGACTCAGCCGAAGGATTAGCCCCTTTATGCGTCAGGTCAGTCAAGGGTTTGACTACTGTAGAAAAATACTGTATGAATTTTCTATAATAGTTTTCGAATCCTAGAAATCTCTGTATGGCCTTCAGGCCCACCGTAAGTGGCCATTGCAGTTCTGCCGAGAGTTTCTCTTGATCCATAGCAATGCCATCAGCAGAGATTACATACCCCGGGAATGGTACTCGATCTTTATGGCATTCGCATTTTTCAAGTTTACAATATAGTTTGTTTTCTCTCAGTTTATGCGACACAGCAGCAACATCTCTCCGATGTGTCTCAAGTGTATCAGATCCATAACTGGAATACTACACACCTGAACTATGGAGTCAAAAACCATATGACAGTGTCAAGTAATATTTATGAAGTCATCAGTGGAAAGCTACCTATGTCTAGCCTGAGAGAAACATCACATGGAAGAGATGACACTACTGTCTGGACCGATTCTTGAGAATATCCAGAATGTGAAACTGGACAAATGAAACTGCCTCCAGGACACGGACCTGATACTCACACACCTTCATGTTTTCCAGCACTGTTTCTGATAGAAGAGTCAAGGTCTGAGATGCATGCCATGAGAACATCTGAATCTTGTCTTCCAGCAGAAAGATTGTCCCTGAAATGTAGACTTTCATGCCAAGAATGACTAGAACCTGGGAAGAAACCAGAGAGAATTTCTTCAAAGTGAGCTCCTAGCTGTGCTTCTCCAGTACAGTCACACATGTATGGAGATAACGATGTATAGCCTTAGATGAAGGAACTTTCAGCAAAGAGTAAAGGATGTGAAGTGAATGGATGTGAGGAGACAGTGCCACCATAACCTTTGTGAAAACCTGCTGGGGGGACAGCAGCTTAAAAGGGAGGGCACTGAACTAAAAATGATGGCGGTGCAAGGCAAAACTAAGGAAAAGATGATGATCTATCTAAACAGGAATATGCAGATATGCTTTTTATGTCTTGAGAAGACATAGGCACATAGAAATGATGATTGAGTACAAGAGAGCCATCTTGCACCATGAACTTAGTGAATCAGACACTTCAGGTCCAGCTGTCATCCTTTTTTGGGAACTATGAAAAGGTTGGAATAAAATCTCATGAGTTTCTCCTGTGGAGGAACTGGCAACCAAGACCTGTATATCCAGCAGGGAGGTAACCACCCCAGGAATAGCAGGTCTCACAACAGGTCAACGGGGACCAAAGACATGAAAAAGTGAGGAGGAGGAGAGGATTTAAAATCTATGCAATAACCTTCTAAAGTCCATGGATCCAGCATACATACAGAAAAAGAGAAGCAGATGTCCTCTGATCACCAGAGGCGATCTTGTGAAGGTAGACCTGCTACTGGGTAGGCCTATACTTGCTTGGATTTTGGAGAAGGGCACACCAGATTCACAGAGGGAGTATGAGCCTTGGATGCATATCCTTACTGGAGGCAGGGGATAGCAAAAGCTGTGAGATCTCCGCAAAGAAGGACACTTGGAGGTAACCTGAGGCAACAGAGTACCCTTGGCTAATGACTTTGCTTGTCCATGTAAAGAAGAGATACCAGGGATTTCTTAGATGACTGGTCAGCAGAACAAATCTTCAACCAACATCTAAGCCTCTCTGCAACAGACAGAGTAAGGACCTGCCAATAAGCTTGGCAGTGTCAAGAGTAGCTTCAATAAGATATGCTTTAATCTTCCCAATATCTGCCTTGTTCTCAGACATAGAAAGTAGACCGTGAAAGAGGGAAAATCAAAGCAGTAAAAAAAAAATAAAACTGTTATCTGTCTGCTGTGTGGCAAAGATAAGTTGCTAGGAGGGAGACTCACCCATCCTATAGATCAGGTGCTTCAAGGTCCTCCCTTTCTTTTCCCTGAGGCCCAGAAAAAAACAGGCCTCATGGGAACCTTAAAATTAAGTGGTGGCTCTCCAGCCACTCATGTCTGATCACAGTCTTGCAGAGAGGGAGACCCTCACAGGGGTTTTATTAAGTAAAAGAACAAGGTCTGTCCCCTTAAGATAATTTTTCAGACCAGAACCCACACAGTACTGCAGGAGATAGCTGATTGATAGAGAGATGTAATGCCTCTACCAAGATGGCAGCTGTGAGTGCTAGTCTTATAGGTGTTAAGCTGCATAAAGATTTGTCCCAAAGTCATAAAACACCCCTGAAGCTCCAAGGGACAAATGGAGAGTAGTAAATTAAGTGGATTGTACTGCATTAAGAGCTGAAAAAGTCAGAGTACAAAGAATGCCCAACAACCACAGACCTCATATTTTGGCTGGCAGACAGATAGGACATACTCACAGGACCTGTGCAGAATTATTTTCTTTCTTAAGAAAACAAAGAGAGAGGGGAGAATGGTAAAATAGCGGTAGCCTTCCTCATGCAGACTCAAGATCCTGAAAAGTCTGCCCCAAGTAACATATCCATTCTGGAGGAACAGAGAATAGGAATCCACCTAATGGGGAATTGAACATGCAAGTTACAAAAATAAAAAGGAACTATAATAATTGTCACCCTGTTATGTCTTTTGAAACTGGGGCTATTTGGTTTGGGTAAAGAAAAGCTGGGAGTCTTCTGCTTCAGAGAACTCTGTATATAAGTGTCCCGCCTCCACCACTGACGAACGAAAGAGAATAAGGGCGGGAGGTAAACAGAGTAAGAGAAAGGATGGAATTAAAGGTGTGTTTTAATTGTGGTCAGGGCTTCCAGAGTATGTTACCATTAGGAGAAGTGCCGTCCCCCTGAGCTTTCGTAAGCCTCTGGGGATGAGAGACGAAGGTGACCTGAAAAAGAAGGCCACCTCATTTAGCAATTAAAGAAAGGGGTGTTGGTGGGGGGCATGATAGATGATGCGGCCCACTATTTAAGGGTTTCTGCCCCTCCCACAAATGCAGGTTCTGCCTTTAACTTGTGGTCAGGGCTTCCAGAGAATGTTATGGTTAGGAGAAGTGCAGTCCCTCTGAGCTTTCATAAGCCTCAGGGGATGAGAGACGAAGGGCCTACGAGAACCAGGCCTCAGCTGATCAGTTGTGCAAGGCGGCCACTTGGTCATCTGTGCACCCTTTTTCTAAACACTATCGTGTGGATGTGCTGGCATCGGCTGATGCCAGCTTCGGGAGAAAGATCCTGGAGGCAGCCTTGCCTGTCTAGGATCCCTTTAGTCTCTCAGTACTCTTTCACTTTTGAGCCCTGTTGGCTCTAGTTTAGCGTGCTGTGCAACAGTTTATGGGGTTTGATTTTACCCCTGTTCAGTGTCCATTGACACTTTGCGTTTAGTGTTGAGCTATTTATGATCTGTAGGTTCACTGGTGCTCTGGTGACTTTGGGGGCCTGCGCCTGGCCCTTGACTTTCTTCCCGCCCTGGGGAACTTAATGATTGGACATCCCAAAGTTACCAGTAACCTGTATTGGACGACAGAGAAAATAGGATTTTATTATTACCTCTTAAACCCTTTTCTCTTATTCCATACAGGTTACTGCTCTCCCACCCTGTCAAGGGACCATGCTTGGCTTTCCTGTGGCAGAATGTGAGGGTCTTTTCAGGTTCATGCTCACAGGAGTCTTCCTTTACCTTCTTACTACCTAATCAATAGTGTGCAAATTATACTAGTTGGGGACTGGCTAGCTGCAAGCTAAGGAGAGGAGGTAGGCTCCACCCAGCAGTCACTTCTCAGAATTGTTCCTGACTATTAAAGGGGCTGATCGCCTACCCAAAGTTACCAGTAAGCTGTATTGGACGACAGCGAAATACCTATTAAAGCATGCAGATCGCCATCTACCGAGGTTTTGTATGATATGCGCGGGTACTTGATTTCTAGAGGCTAATGATGCTGCTCCTATCCTAAATGAATGACCTGAGTACTGTTTTGGATTGTAGCCTAGATGTGACAGGATGGTGCCTATATAATAAGTGAAAGGGGTTGTCATGAGTGGGCCTGATAGTAGTGGACTAGTGCTGTTGGATGACGGCAATGAGGTGAGTTAGGGATTTATAGGGGCACCATTGGTCTTGAGTGGCAAAATATGGGATGAAGTGACCAGCGTGAGACTGATTGGTTTTGGAGTGAGTGATGAAGAGAGTGAAGTGATCTAAGTGGTGGATGAGTTTGTCCTTTCTCAAGAAACCCTCAGATCTCATGCGACAGAAGAACTTGTCTAGACGGAGAAATCCAAAAATGCCAAGCATACTGCAGCCTGGAGAACTATATTTGTCTGTTGCCGAAATGGCTTGGTGTTAAGTTAATCGTAGATGCGCCTGAATATGTGCCAGGTGATGGGGAGGTGAGTGCGAGATGAATGGCGGTGAATGTTTGAAATGCCTCTGTGTAATACCATACACTGAAAGTATGGATGGGTTGAATGAATGATGCAGAGCGTAATGGTGTTGTATACCTGCTAAGTATACTTTGATGGAGGTGGCTGACAGTTTAAGACCGGAGCGGTAGCAGGTGGTGAATGCTAGTATGCTGGACTGAGATTATGGGTTAGTTGGTTTTGTGACTGAAATAAAAATTTTGAATGAATCCCATGCCTGTTCGTATGCCTTTCTGGTGTTGAGGTCCAGGGCTTGCTTTATGATTACTGACGCTTCTGTCAGTAGTGAGCTTATTGCATAGTTAGGTCCTTGAAGGCTTTAGGCATGGCTGGTTGTGCTACTGCTGCTGGGTGCTTACTGAAGAACTGCTTTAATTGAAATTGTGAAAGAGTGTTAGCTGGCAGGTTATCTTGCCTTGAAATGAGGACACTATATATTGTGAATTTATTGAGCAGGGATAGCCATGTGAACTTTCTGAGGAATGGCATTATTGGGTGTGGAGGATCTACCTTTTTATGAGTGTGCAGATTGCTTGTGTAACGGATCCTACCCGTTACTTGAGCCCTTGTCTGGCCATAAGTTTGTTTAACCAAAAACTGTGGACATTTTTCCCTGGTTATGCACTAAGAATACTTTGTGTACGCTGTATGTGAATGAGAACATGGACATTATTTCACACATGGCTTGTTTCCAAGGGAATAGGCAGTGAGGGGTTAATTATTCCAATGTGTATTGCGATCCCTCAAGGCATTGACTACTTGTACAGTAGCAAGACCTCCTGCTGGGTGTTAACTAAGCCATTGTGAACTGCAGTCAGACCCCCTGCTATGTGGTAATTAGTTCAAACCCTCAAGTCTTTGTTCAATCAAAACCTTTTGTATCTGAAATGTAATCCTGTCTAAGTTATTGTATCTGTTAAGACCATCTGTTGCTGGCCTTTGTCTGATGTATTGTGATTGCATCACACCCTATTGTATTTGGTTTCCCCCTTAAAGTACAATGTAAAGATTTTTGTATAAATATCTGTGGTTTGTGTCAATAAAGTGAGTTATGTTTGGAGTGAACAAGGAGTCCTGGAGTCTTGTATTGCTTATGGTCTAAAGTGTCCACTCTGATACCCATCTGCGCCAAGTATCCTGAATCGTCGACCGCCTGCTGCCAGTTTCCTGTGACCTAACTTCGTGGACTGTCAGGTGGCGACGTGGACTCTTCCATGCTTCCCTGCTTCCAGCGATCCTGCGACTGTTTCCAGTGACCGTCCATACTTCAAACGGTGTATGTGATGGCGCTTATCTGGCGTCAAGAAGAAGAGACCCGGGAACGACGGCGGAAGGCGACGCGGTCCCTTCTCAGCTTCCGTTACATTGGTGTCAGAAGTGGGATTTCTCCTTCTTTCATCGGTTGCATCGAGTGAGATATGGCGGATGCTTTGGGGTCATACGAAAACCGATTCGAATGAATCTGGTTCCAGTGGAGGTTCCGTCTGGGAGATATCGTAGATGATTTTATCCCAGAGCTGGGTGGTTGTATCACAGAGGAGTTACGGATGCAAGACTCCTACTGGGCTCTGGTAAATCACATGAAACAGGAGTATGGCCCAGAGCCCCCCGTAACCTTCTCCCCGGCCCGCTTGCGATGTGAGATCCAAGGGCTGGTGTGGGATGCCTATCTTTGGGATCCAAACTTTGGCAGTCCAGGAAACTATCGTTTCTGGGAAGTTTTGGCCAAACGAGAGGATATGCTAGGGGGGGTACGTTCCTGTGAGCCTACAAGAGGACTTGAGAGATACAGTCAGTTGGGAGTGTGATGTGGAATATATGTATGCCAGATTATTGCAAGAAATCCGGGAGGCCCTAGAGGAAGAAGAAGACTGGGGCGGTCACTCATCTGAGGAGGACCTCAGTGAAGCTGAGGATCTGGATGGAGTTTCCCCTGTTCACTCCACACTGGTGAGTGGGAATGCGTTCCTCACCAGTGCCCTTTGTATTGCCCCTACATCAGGGAATGGGACAACGGTCCTCCCTGATACCCCTTTTCCCTTGGATTATACTTTTCCTGATCTGAGGAGTGGGAACGCATTCCTCCTCAGCCAAGAAGATGCCTCTGCATCAGTGGATGGGACAAGCGTCTCCCCTGATAGGCATGTTGCCCCTTCCCCTGTTTTCCCAGCTACGGTGGATGAGACACAGGTCCCCACCAGCAGTAGTGTTATGCCCCAACTGATGGGTAGGAGAGAGCCCATCAGCCCCTGTGAACCCCCTGCTGTGGTGAGTGAGGAAGAGCTCACCAGCAGCCCCAAAGAGATGCCCCATGTTGGATTGGAAAATGCAGTGGAGAAGGAGCAAGTTGCGCACCCCAGGGCCACGGATGATGCCGCCTTGAGGGATGGGACTGCGGTCTCCCTCAAGGCAAAGAAGGGCCCTGTGGTTGGTGGCCTACAAGAGGAGGACCCCAGCGGACTGGAAGAGAGCAGTGCTGCTGGCCCTCCTGTGGATGTGGACTGTGAACTGGTGGGTTCCCCATCAGCCCCCCTGTGAACCCTGGCCTGGTGAGTAGGAGTGAGCTCACCAGGGCCTGGGAAACCCCTGCTGTGGTGGAAGAGACGCAGGTCCCCACCAGCAGCCCCAGTCCGTCCCCTGTTGCTGTTGCCCTGGAAAAGGGAGGATTTGTGCTCCCCAGGGTCACGGAGGAGTTTGCCATGGGACGTGGGACTGTGGTCCTTCCCAGTGGCCACATGGTCCCTGAACTGGTGAGGAAGAAGGTATGCCTCACCAGCAACCCTGTGACTGTTCCTGAGAACCCCAGCCTGGAGAGTAAGAGAGAACTCTCCAGTTCCCATTTCATCCCTGGCCTGGTGAGTGGAAGTGAGCCCACCAGGCCCTGCGAGACCCTGGCAGTGATGAGTGGGACAGCAGGCCTCATCACCAGCCCCCCAGTTGTTGCCCCTTTGCTGGAGACCCCCAGCTTTCTGAGTGGGACCACAGTCCTCACTAAGGATGCTGTTTGTGCCCCTGTGACCTGTGAACTAGTGGGTGGGAGTGCGCTCCCCATCAGCCCCACTGTGACCCCTGTCCTGGTGAGTGGGACCACGGTCCTCACCAGGGATGTTGTTATTCCCCCTGGATTCTCTGATCCCAGCCTGGTGGGTGGGAATTCGGTCCCCACCAGGCCAACTATTGACCTAGACAAAGGAAGTGGGACCACTGTCCTCCCTAAGGAAGTTGGGTCTTGCCCCAGTTTTACTCTCAACACAGAGTCTGCTTGCCCTGGATTGGTGAGTGGGAATGCGCTCCTCACCGGTCCTTTGAATGCCTCTACCCTGGCCAAACAAGTCCCCAGCGTTGCCCACAGTTCTCTGAATGTTGCCTCAGTCCAGGAGAGTGGGAGCAGCATCCTCTCCTGTCACTGGGGGGTACTTGAACCCAGGAGGGCCTGATCCCAGCTCTGCAGGGAGCCTGGCCCAGGAGGGGCCTCCCATGTGGTGCTAGCCAGGACCAGGAGGCAGCAGTTTCCCTGGCCCAGAACTAAGGACCAACCTTTTACTCTTGGCCCAGGCCCAGATATATGTGCATTGTTTTCCATGGCCCAGGACCAAGGGCCCCAGCTTTACTCCTGGCCCAGGACAAGGGGCACACCTGCCGTTTCCTGGCCTGGACAAGAGAATGACATGTTCCCCTGGTTCACACAAAGGACCCAACTCTTTTCCTGGCCCAGACAAGGGGCTGATGTTTTCCTGACCCAGGACAAGACACTCAAATGGACTCCCAGCTCCAGACAAGGGGCTCAACACAGTGAGGCTCTTCCAGAGTCCCAAGCCAGCACTTACTACCGCAACCGTTGGCTTGGTACAAAAAAAGGGGAGAAATATAAGGGATTCTACCCGTTACTTGAGCCCTTGTCTGGCCATAAGTTTGTTTAACCAAAAACTGTGGACATTTTTCCCTGGTTATGCACTAAGAATACTTTGTGTACGCTGTATGTGAATGAGAACATGGACATTATTTCACACATGGCTTGTTTCCAAGGGAATAGGCAGTGAGGGGTTAATTATTCCAATGTGTATTGCAGTCCCTCAAGTCATTGACTACTTGTACAGTAGCAAGACCTCCTGCTGGGTGTTAACTAAGCCATTGTGAACTGCAGTCAGACCCCCTGCTATGTGGTAATTAGTTCAAACCCTCAAGTCTTTGTTCAATCAAAACCTTTTGTATCTGAAATGTAATCCTGTCTAAGTTATTGTATCTGTTAAGACCATCTGTTGCTGGCCTTTGTCTGATGTATTGTGATTGCATCACACCCTATTGTATTTGGTTTCCCCCTTAAAGTGCAATGTAAAGATTTTTGTATAAATATCTGTGGTTTGTGTCAATAAAGTGAGTTATGTTTGGAGTGAACAAGGAGTCCTGGAGTCTTGTATTGCTTATGGTCTAAAGTGTCCACTCTGATACCCATCTGCGCCAAGTATCCTGAATCGTCGACCGCCTGCTGCCAGTTTCCTGCGACCTAACTTCGTGGACTGTCAGGCGGCGACGTGGACTCTTCCATGCTTCCCTGCTTCCAGCGATCCAGTGACCGTCCATACTTCAACCGGTGCATCTGATGGCGCTTATCTGGCGTCAAGAAGGAGAGACCCGGGAACGACGGCGGAAGGCGACGCGGTCCCTTCTCAGCTTCCGTTACAGCTTGGTTTGTGAAATGAAATGTAATGGTTTGCCCGGACCACAGGTGTCCCCAGAGGGTGGCTGCTGCCACCACTGGGTATATTTCTAACAAGGCAGGGAGGGTTGGATTGTTGGAGTGTTTATTATTTTCTGTGGCCATGGTTCAGAGAACCATTGGGTGCCGCATAGGGTTGCGAAGCCCAGACCTTCTGTTGCGTCCATATATACTGTTGGGCTGGATGGGGTGGGTGAAGGGGCAACATGGATCGGCCATTCCAGTGTCTAAGGAAGTTTGACCACATGAGAGGGTCTGAGAGTGCTATTTGGTCAAGGGTAGTGATAGCGCTTGGCTGAGATGCGGAAGGAAGCAGGGAGAGGAGGTGGGAAATGAATGAGCGCTCTTGGGGTATAACTTTCATGATGAAACTAAGGTAGCCTATTAGGGATTATAGTTCTAATTTTGACAGGGAAGGTTTGGATAGTTTGTCTTGTATTATTGAATTAACTCACTCTAGTTTATCTAGTGGAATGCGAGTTTCTAATAATGCTGTGTCTAGCATTCTGCCCAGGAACTCTATAACTTTGGTGGGGCCACTTGTTTTCTGAATTGATAATTGGATGTTTAGTGACTTGAATAATTTTGTAAGTTTTTGGAGACTGGTAGGAGGGGATAGTATAATATCGATAAGGAGAAAGTCGTTTAAGTAATGTAAAACTGCTGTACATCTGCAGTGGTTGAGGAGAAGGCAGCAGAGAATGTGTGCAAAGTTATCGAAAATCTTGGGACTGCTGTGGCAGCCAAAGGTGAGTCTGTTTGTGAAATAGTATTGACGTAGCCATTTAATTCCCTGTAAGTGCCAGAGTGAGAGGTGAACTAGGAGGAGTTTGAAAGCATATTCTATGTCTGTTTTGGCAAGCCAGCAGTCTGGGAGGGCTTGTTGATTGAGACTAATGGCGTTATCTATGGTGGCGTACTGAAGTGAAAAGGAGTCTGATGGGATGAGCGAGTTAATACTGGGGGCCAATGTGGAGTGGGGGGCTGAAAGGTCTATGATCAATCGCTTTTTTGATGAAAATTTGCACATTGCAAGTCCTAGCAGATTGATGTGCCAGATGGGAAAATGAGGGGGATTGGAATGGACCTATTAGAAAATCATTCTCTTCTATTGCTAGGAGTGCTGAGACTTCTGCTGGCTCGGCTAAGTTAAATACTAGGTTGGGGCATTCAACTGAGGTGGATGGGCAGGCTATTATGTAATCCGTCTTTAAATACCATGATTATGTATTGTCAGTGAGGAATCGGGGTGAATAATAAGGAGAGACTGTAGCAGAGAAAGGTAAATTCCACCCCGACTTTTATTTATGGAATTAAAACATGGGTGTATGGTACTGGAGTGGGTTTTTCTTACAATTTGAGCATATGTGCGAGAGCCGGCATCTACTAAAGAAGCACCCCTTTGAGTTGAAGTTGTTGCATATCGGGGTGCTTCCTATGTAGTAAATTGGCCAGCCGAGCTTATTGTAGGTTGATGAGGAGGATGAGCTACCGGGCTGGATTGGCTGATGAGGGGCTGGGATAGCTAACTGGTTAGGCTGACTATAGGTTGGGGGGCGGATGGACAGAGGGAGGAAGAGTGATATGATGACTGATAATATAGGCCCAACGGGGCTTTTAGCCCGGCGAAGTGCCTACAAAATAGTTCTGTATCCAGACTGCTCCAATCGGACTGGGGAACCTTCGGCCTCTGGTAATAGGTAAGGTGTCTAAGTGGGGAGCCTTTGGCCTCTGTGAAGAGGTAAGGTGTCTGTACGGGGAACCTTTGTTCTCTGCAAAGAGATAAGGTGTCTGACTGGGGAACGTTCGGCCTCTGTGCAGAAGTAACGTGCCTGACTGGGTAAGGTCCTTCCTCTGAGATTTAAGGTGTCTTCTGCTTTATGGAAAAGTTAACTGACTGGGGAGCCTTGTTTATTGGAGGATGATGTGGAAAGGGGAGATTGGAGGGAAGGTAGTGTAAGTGGGGTGTGCCGTGAATGATGGGTTCAAAGATTAGTGACTGGTGATCATGCTGCACCCTTAATCGGTTTCATGGGCACCTGCAGAATATAGCTGTATGCATTGGCTGGGTCGTCTAGTGGTCCTGGGTCTGGTTACGGTGTTTATGAATTAGCTTGTGGTAGAGATGAGCGAGTGGAGACAGAGTCCAAGGAGTATGGTACCCCTTTTATTGGGGCAACTTGCGATGTGGGTGTGTCCGTCTTGCTGTCTCTGCCTATAGGTAGTGAGAATGGTTGTTTGGGGAAGACAGAAAGTCTCTCCTGGGCGTGGCGTGCCTTATAATTGAAATATCCCTAAGAAGTGGATGGTGTTCTTACCTTGTCTTAGGCTGAGTGATGGCCTATGGGGTAGAAAGCCGGGTGAGATAAGTGGGAATGCATGTAATATGTTTGAAAGCTGGTTAATACTTAATTATCAATTGGGGAGCAGGAGGGACTATACCTTAATTGAAGTTGTGGGATGGGTTCCTGCAGATCTGCATTGATAGCAGATGGTATAACAAGGTGCGTATGAGAATGAGGTATTAGAAGCAGTGATTGGTAATCTGTAGTTCTTATTAATACAGCCCCTCCCACAAATGCAGGCTCTGCCTTTAACTTACAGATACTGAATTTGTCCCTAAAAATAATGTGGTGAATAATTTACACCTGCTTATTATACACACGTGTGTATTGTACCAGAAATATTACTGTAACTCATTTTTGCACAAGAATGGAAATAAATGTCCTGTTAGTGGTCCCTGAGGATAGGGATATTTACCACAGATCTTAGTTTCAAGCTGGGTTGAGAATGGGGATGCACTAGCCACTTGTAATTGTGAGAAAAAGGTGAAATAAAGTTCACTTTCTCTCTGTCTCTGCTACAAGAAAACACAGGACATTTACATCATACTTTACAATTCCAAGAGCACAGATTCTTAAGCCAGGAAAAAGAGGACATGTCCTGGAAAATGCAGACATAGGGTAACTATAAGAGTTAAGCGGTTTTTCTTTTTTTTTTTTTTTCTTTTTTAACAGATTCAACCAGGTAGGTGTCCTCCTTCATACATCACTTTGTCTATATATTTGTTTGCGATATATAATGACTTGCCTTTATTTACTACCTCCCTCACCACAGACAGCAGATCTGAGGGGATTTTACAATCCATTGTCTGTGTCCAAGACAACAATGAAAGTGAACAGCAATAGACAGAAAATTTATGTTGACTTTTGTTTTGCATTTTATCTTTCTTGTAGTTTACTGCTATTTATTTTTGCTTATAATATGATACAGCCAATTGACCCTTGCTATCAATTCAGGAATATTGAAACCTGTTTGCCATGAGAATGTTTGACCCAGAAGCATATTTCAATAATATGCCTCTTGTTCTGAAGCTTTTGACATAATTCAATAAGTATAAATATATAAACTATTTGAACAATATATTCTAATTATTGATTCAGTCTATGTCATCTCAAATATATCTATGGGTATAGTTCCATTTTATCAGAGAACCAAGGAAAGGAAGTGGAGATGGCCTGTACATGCATACAAATCATTACACAGAAGCTTCATCCTGGCATTATGCAGTTCCTGAAGGATATTGAACATTAGAATACCTACACACCCTTCTGTCCTGGCAATACTTCCTTACCTCTTCCTGAAGGAGGTGTCCAGAAGAGAATGTGTGTTATGTGTCACACAACAGTGTTGATTTAGGGAACTGTTAAAAGTGGGGTGGCGGAGAATAGATTTATTGAAGTTGAACAATATTCCTTTCCCATGGACTGAGGGTCTCAGTCAACTTTCTAGGATAGTGGTCATGGAAGTTTTACGAAGTCAAAGGGAAATGATGACTGCAGTTTATCTGTTAAACAGCTAGGGAAATGTTAAATGTGATGTGATGTGTGTATGTGTGTGTGTGTGTGGGGGGGGGGCACAGAGGACTTGAGGCCCAAGGATTATTCCAGTTGCTAGTTCAGGGGCTATTCTCAAGATATTTGAACTTCCCTCCACTACAAGGTATCAGGAATGAAAAGAAAGGAATACTCCACACTAATGAGTTTGTCCGACGAAATATGAACATCCATGGATAATGGTGTGCTTGACCTAGCTTAGGTTCAACTTCTCAGAGCTGGACTCAAGGGTTTTATGGAGACCGAACAGGAAGAATGGACTGGTGGCAGTAGTGCAGCTACTGTTGTGGCATTCCCTTTGGTATAAGTGAACCCTTCAAAGCAGAATTATGATCTCTCTCAGATATAAACTTTAATTGTTTTTGCTATTTTGCAATATATAAAAGGCTTTTGTAACTATTATACAGGCTAACCCCATAGCAAGAGACTATAGTAATGTGTGGGAGTAAAGATTTACCATGACATATAAATGGTACCTTTTAATTCCAGAATATTAATCGCAGTGTAGGAATCTGGTCCAGAAGTGTAAACCTGTAAATCATACATCAATAAAATATAAAATTTCACATTGATCCCCAGGCACCCAGTGGAATCATGTGGATGATGGGACATCTAGTCCAATAACACCTGGAGGACTGCAGGTTGCACATTTCTGCTTTCTACAAACTCAGTGGTGCAAGGTTGTTTGTTCCTTCTTGACCAGCATTCCTTAAGCACTGCAAAAGATCAGCAATTCTGGAGTCAAGCAATTGCAACATGGGGTGTGCAAACCAGGCACAGGTTGTAGACCATTCAAATGAAGTATTTCTGTCTAACTAGCATAATCACAGCTCTGCTGAAGAGCGCAGGATGGTCTGTTGAACTGGGTCTCCTTCTCTAACATGGAAAGCTGACATAAGTGCAAGAGGAGGGAAAGGGGAACTTTCAAAGCTTATATCTCTCAGACCATAGAGGTTTGAGAGATAGGACTGGGTGGAATTCATTTAGTTTTTAATACCTACAGAATTAAATATACTTTTATCAAAGTATTACTATCCATTTAAACATATCAATTTAAATAAGTGAACATTTTTCATTTGTAACCAGTGGTGCAGTTGGTTTGCTCCAGAATTACTCATCTCTTACTTTCTGCTTACAGCCTTAACCCTTTGAGTGCCAGAGGGGTACACAACACTTTGCAGAGCAATGCTTTGTGTACCCCTCTGGCACTCAAAGGGTTAAGTGTAGTGTAGTATGTGTGTGAAAGGTCTTTCTTTTTAAGGAACACCAAAACACAATTTAATAATAAACTACTAATCTAAATCTGTGTAAAAAATCCTAATGGCCTCTGTGAATCAATTCTTCATGAATCAGATCAACAAAATTAATATTTTTTCAGTACTGGATATCATGGCCATGCAGGCAAGATTATTTGTTGCAGGACTCAAGCACCCCAAAATCTATACAATGAAGTATTCTCTGGAAGCCTTCAGTGTGAGAGGTCTGAGATCCTTGCGTCCTGCAACAAAGAATAATGTCTGCCTCCATGGACAGGCTATACAGTACTAAATTTTAATAATTTTGTGGATCCAATTCACACAGAGTTTTAGCCCGGATGGAGGTTTATTATTTATAGGCATTAACGCTCCTTTAATAAAGTTAAATAAATAGGCATAGTTTAATATCTGAAATTTTACAGTCACAGTTTTGCATTTGAGACAATATTAAGACAAAATGAAACTCTGCTGATATACAGTGAATGCATTTTATTTGAGAAGGAAGATCTCAACCGAGTGCCAAGGCATCTCAATTGTTAACAGGAAAAAAAAACTCCACAATCGCTTCCAGCAGAATAC
Source organism: Rhinophrynus dorsalis (assembly GCA_037306005.1). NCBI lineage: Eukaryota > Metazoa > Chordata > Amphibia > Anura > Rhinophrynidae > Rhinophrynus > Rhinophrynus dorsalis. The sequence goes on along the minus strand of CM074719.1, from coordinate 455,677,331 downwards.
AAAAATACACATCTCAGTGACTTCCATACAATAATAAATATGTAATAATGCATCCAACAAGAAAAAAGGCACAGAAAACTGGTCACTTAGTAGTCATAAAAATTACTAACTACATTAACAAAGCCACCCAAATATCTGTACAAGGAATTGTAACATTATATTCCAAAGGTGAAAACACATAAAACATTTGTTTTTTCTTTAAAATAGTATGCAATAAATACCTTAAAAGTTGAATATATTAAAATTAAAAACTGTGCCATTGTAAACAGTATGTAAACAAACAAAACTCACTTTTTCTTAACATTATTACAAGTATATAAAGAAAAAAAAAAAAAATTACAACTTCTGCTATTTTTAAAATATACATCATTGGCGAGCCTGCCTGGCAGTTGTGAGAATAAATTATTTGCTGCAGCAAGAGAAAAAAAAACACCTGTATAAAATACTTTTTTTTTTCTTTGACCATTTGAATGCCAGATGTGCAATGCATTGCTTTGCAATATGATACATATACCTCTGGCACTCAATGGGTTAAACATTTTGGTCATTGAGCTCTTTGCAGTGGCCAATCTATAGTGTTCCATACCAAATACAATTTACCCCAAGAGAAGGATAAACCCAAACAGTTGCTATATGCAGCATGGCAAACCAACTGCACCATAACAGACAACATTTTTTCCCACTAATTTAAATGGGACTTTTAGCCCCTTGAATGCTAGAGATGTCTCCAGCGTCTTGCTTTGCAGTGGAGACCTTTCTTGCATTCAGAGGGTTAAAAGCTCAATTTGAATCAGAGGTGGTTTGCCCCAGAATTGTTCCACTTTTGCCAATGTGCATACTGCCCTAGGCAATCTTGCTTGTAGCATATCTGGTGATAGAGAAAGCAGAATGATTGTCTTGGAAGGAGTGACTGGATAAGGAAGTGCTAGTTCTAGCAAAAAAATCAGTTAGAATCAAGATTCTGTGTGCAATGCATACCCAGCCCATGGCCCTTTCCCATGTGCACTAATGGTGTGTGTTCTGCAGCAAAGTATTAAAACCACACAACCTTATTTTAAGTACAATTATAACTGGGAAGAAAATAAAATTGTCAAAAATATGGGCTAGGATTAAAAAATATATATTTTTTTTAGATTAATGCACAGTATGTCTCAGGGTACACAAAATGATCAGGTGCGAGAAAAATATAAGTGTTAGGTCAATTCTTGTTTTACATTTTTACATTTTTTTTTTTATTCTCGGTGCCAGTGTGGTTTCCAATTACTTTGCACCATAATCAGTGCTAGAAAGGTGTGCAACATGAAGTACACCTCTCTGGCATTCAAAGAGTTTAAATGACTTTGAACATATGCACTTAAAGATGCCATGAAAAAAAAAGACAAAACAAACAAACAACAAGATTTCAGTAGTGCATGTTCATACACAACAAGGCATTCTGTCTGCTGTTGCAATGGTACATTCTGTTTCTTATTAGAAATATGCCTTTAAAGTGGAACTTTCATCGTAATAAAATTGCCCCCAAATAGATTGCTAACCTAGCAATATGCAAAGTTATACTATCCTTAAGCTCAATAAGTCAGCGGTATTGAAGAAAAAACAACATCATCTGCAGGCATCAGGCTGCACAGAGCTTACAAGAGAAGGCCTGCGCGGTCAGTCCTTTACGGTACCTTAAAGGGATAGTAACACTTCGTTTTAACTTTATTTTATTTTGTAGGCATTAAAAAAACATGAAGAATGATATAAGTCTTATAGCTCAAACCTTTATGGTTTATGAGATATTCACAAGCAAAGTTCCCCTCCCCGCCCCTTTTACCTAGTGTAAACAATCTCTTCTCAGATGTGAGTCTGGTTGTATGACAGTACAGATAACAGAAGGGGACAATTTTCTTTGTATGAAAACAATGAAAGCCCTTCCCCCCTTGATAAGTTTTTCAGCTTTTTCCATTATCTTAATTGAAGATTGTCCCTCTCTGCAGTCTACCTGGGCATCTCCCTTCTGATTTGGTTGAACAGGGGGGGGATACTTTGTTTGTGAATATCTCTTAAACCATAAAGGTTTCAGAGATAAGACTTATATCATTCTTCATGTTTTTTTAATGCCTACAAAATAAAATAAAGTTAAAATGAAGTATTACTATCCCTTTAAGGCACCAAGGAACATCACCACCAGTGCTGGCAGTGAACAGGACAGACAGTGCAGACTCAGAAGTACACTTCCTCCAAGATGTCTGCTGTGTCTGTCCTCTGGTTCCTACAGAAGATGTGGTTTCTCTCCAATACCACTGACTTATTGAGCTTAAAGGGATAGTATTGTTTCATAATAAAAGCAGCTCTAATTAATCATCATAGTATTTGGACTTTGGAGAGTGTTATTTCAATACTGTCAGAGTTATAGTTCAAGAGTAATTCAATGACAAAGTGTCCCCCTCCCGCCCCTTTTACTGATGTAACACTGCTCAGCCAGATCAGAAGGGAGGTGCCCAGGTAGACTGCAGACAGGGACAATCTTCAATTAAGATAAGGGAAAAAGCTGAAAAGCTTGTCAAGGGGGGCAGGGCTTTCATTGTTCTGATAGGAAGAATATTGTCCTTTGCTGTTATCTGTCTGGTCTATGGACTGCATTCCACATCTGAGAAGAGATGGCTTACACTAGGTAAAAGGGGTGGGAGGGGGAAACTTTGCTTGTGAATATCTCTCAAACCATAAAGGTTTGAGAGATAAGACTTACATCGTTCTTCATGTTTTTTTAATGCCTACAAAATAAAACAAAGATAAAACAAAGTATTACTATCCCTTTATGGATAGTATAACTTAACATATTGTTAGATTAGTAATCTATTTGGGGCAATTTTATTTGGATGAATGTTTTGCTTTAACCACCTGAGAATCAGAGGGATGTGCAATGCATTACGACACCATGCGAAGTGCACCTCTCTGATCCTCAAGGGGTTAATCCTTTGAGCGCCAGAGGGATATGCAACACATTGCAAAGCAATGTGTTGTGTACCCCTTTGGCAATCAAAGAGTTAAGGACATAGCATTGTGAAGCATCGTGTTGCACACGACTCTGGTCCTTACAGAGTAAATTCACTTACCAAGCAAGGATTTTGTAGATATTTGGCAATAAAAGATTTAAAGAGATAGCAATGTTTCATAATAAAAGCAGCTCCAATTAATCTTCATAGTATTTGGACCTTGGAGACTGTTATTTCATTTCTGTCAGAGTTGTAGTTCAAGAGTAATTGAGTGATAAAGTATCCTCCTCCTGTCCCTTCTACTGATGTAACACTGCTCAGCTTAGAGCAGCAGGGAGTGTCCAGGCAGACTGCAGAGAGGGACAATCTTCAATCATGATAAGGGAAAAAGCTGAAAAAACTGTCAAGGGGGGCAGGGTTTTCATTGTTCTCAGACTAAGAATATTGACCCTTGATGTGAGCTGTCTGGTCCATGAACTGGATTCCATATCTGAGTAGAGGGGGCTTACACTAGGTAAAAGGGACAGGAGGGGGAAACTTTATAATTCAATTACTCTTGAACTACAATGCTCACAGTAATGAAATAACATACTCTATGGCTCAAATACTATGAAGATTAATTGGAGCTGCTGTTTTTGTGAAACATGACTATACCTTTAAAGGAACATTAACACCTACAGTTATAAAAATGTACATATACTGCATTCCAATTTAGTAAATGTAAAAATGATTTACTTGATTGTAGAGCCATAAAAAAATGAAGCAGTTTGATTTTCATGTATGAAAAGCTCATAATATATATACAGCTATTGACTGATCTGACTGACATAATGTTATTTACAAAGATAAATATGCACCTTATCTACGGAGAAAGGCTGTTATCTTATATGTCAGTTTACTGACAATACTGCACTATCAAGCTAGCAAACAGAAGACATGAACAAAGTGTATTTATAGCTTGACTGTATGCTTTCTGCACAAAATACATCATTTTTATAGATGTTTACTTGTAGTACATGCTGATTATAGTATAAAACCTAATTTATTTTAAAAGAACAGTAATCCTTTATTTTGACTTTACATATTCTGCAAGTGCACAATATGTAAAGCCAAATTGCCTATACTTTTTACAATTAAGTCTCTGACATGGAGCTAATCTGATTTTATTTTTCCAGAAAACCTTTTGTGTGAGGCTGTGAAAACAGAGAGAGTGCAACAATGTAAAACAGATACAAAGTAAAATAACTAAAAACAAAAAATGAAACAATGCAGAAAAGCCACCACTACGGCATACAGCTCAATCAGTACTGCAGGGAGACTTATAACATTCTGTACATACCCCTACTTCCTATGTTAGAAAACTCTCTAGAAAAATAAAAAGTACAGGCAATATGATTTTTCATATTATGCTCTTACAGAATATGAAAAGTCAAAACAAAAACTTGCCTTTCCTTTCAAATGTAATTATCAATTATTTTTATAATTGTGGATATATATATATATATATATATATATATATATATATATATATATATATAAAGAGAGAGAGAGATACACATACATACATACACACACTGTTTCGGGGGCAGAATCTGTGCTACACACAGTGAATCAGGGTCGACAATTTTCATAGGTGCATTGTCTGCCGCGATCCAGAGAATCTCCGATATGTACAGCATGACCAATGGGCAATGCTGTGCACTATTCACTAGTGTGTGTGTGTGTGTGTGTGTGTGTGTATATATATATATATATATATATATATAGAGAGAGAGAGAGAGAGACAGAGAGAGAGAGAGATTTTGAAGCAAATTTTTGGTACACATCCCTTAAATAATTGGGTGTACAAATACCCTCTATCTGTTGGTCCAGGGAAGAAGACTGGGCCAGCACACATGGTAAGTGTTAAGAAGAATAAGGTTTAGTCAACCAAATGAACAAAGCAATTCTCCTGCATTTCAGATCAGCTGCCCAATGATGACAATAACTTATGAAGTGCTGTTTCAGCTGTGATATGTGATGCCAGTAGGGTTATGGATCAGACAGCACTGTGTACACACTACCAGCATGTACAGCACCTAATTAACCCGCAATTAACCACCTACTTCCTAAATAAAATCTGATCTAAATTCACAGTCCTGTGTTATGCTGTTCTTTACTGATGGAGCCTGTCCATTTCAGTGCCAGAAACTTACCCAGAGCATTGTGTTGCAAAGCGCTGGGTAACTCACTGGCACTCAAAGGGCTACATTGGCTCTAGATATTTTTGAGAAATGTAAATTACAAGTAAGATCATACAGAAAAGCACATCATTAAAAAAATGAAATGGATCTCCAAAATGACCACTCACTGTTAGTAGGAAGCTCTGTGGGCCAAAAGCACAAAGAAAAGGGAAACAATCTGAGGGAAAAACAACTACATCATAAGGGAAATAAACATTCCCAAGATTCCCACTAACTTAAATGGAACCTATAATATCTTACTTGCTTGAGAGGTTCCAGTGTATTGTGAAGCATTCTACCTACCATTCAAGGGGTTGGAAAAACCCATTAGACAAGTGGCTAAAGCAAGAGGAGGAATATTTTAAATCGACTTTGACAAGGAATATGAAGGTAAAAAGATTTAAACATATGCTATTCATTACAAATTAGACCGAACAATCCTATACAGATTTTTTTTCACATTGCTTTTTTAAAAGAACATACACATATGCTTGTGCAGTGCATAGAAAGTCCATATAGCAATGGGAAGGATAAAAGCTTGATTTCCTCAAAGAAGTCCAGTATTGCGGTTCAGAAAATTGGTTCTGTGTGTTTAACCCTTTGAGTGCTAGAAGGGTATGCAACACGTTGCTTTGCAATGCGTTGCATACCCCTCTAGCTCTCAAAGGGTTAAGCATCAGGTGGGTGATTAGTGCACTGCATTTACCTCTGTTCCTTGCAGCACTGAGATATACATTTGTAAATCTGCATTTTTGTAACACTCACTGGCAATTCTTTAGTGCATACTGTATAAAGTGTCTGTTTTAACATTGAAAACCCTTTGAGAGCTACAGGCCATAACGGACACAAGATATGTGCAGTGGCGTTTGACAATGAAATATTGGTGATAATGGTTAGATAAAAAGGGATCTCTTATTTAAGAACATGTTTTTAAGTACTACCGACCCTTACACTTAACTTCTTTTAAACTGGTATACAAATAAACTCCCCAACTACATCTTCCTTTACAGACATCACCTGACATTTTAACCAAGTTCTCTAGAAATTCCAAACCACATAATGGTCACTGGGGTCCATTAGAGGAATTTGTATGCATATACAGTTTATCTGCTCATGAATTGAACCACTTTTTCTTTATGCAGTAGCATCAGTGATTTGTCTGGTTCTCTATATCTATCAATGCCATAGAGCACAAAGGACACCTCTCTTCCATTCAGATGGTTCCATGTCACATGTTACTGCTCTGTGCAAAAAAATGGGATTACTCCCCAACACACTAAGGCGTGGATCACAAGGTGACTTGGCAGCTCTGCATTGTTGCACTGAGCAAGTCCGTGGTGCAAATATACCCTTGAAGCCCTGTAATCCAGAGGTGTGACTGATAAGCGATACATGTTGGCACCAGCCATCCTTGCTTGGCTAATGCCCCTGTGGGCCTTTACTGAATGGACTGCTACTTGAGCATCACAGTGATTCGATCACCTATGTAAACAACCTGAATGACAGCCCCATAGTCAGTCATGCAGATCCTTCTCTACTACATGCACAGTAAAGATGTGTGGGAGCTCTCACACAAGGCAATAGTCACCCATGTGAATAGCCCCATAAGAACATTTATGGGAAGTGAGGAGTACGACTGAAACACTGTTCTAACCCAGTTCATTGTAGATAATACAAGCTATCACTGGGTTTATCTCACAGATTCCTTTTTAAGTCTATGGGGAAATTTTAGATAAAACAATGATAAAGTTATGACCTGAAATGTAAGCCAATCCTAAATCAGCCAAATTATTTTAAATATAGAATGCAAATGTGGAGACTTAAAAAAGGAAACTGTAGCAATTCTGGGACAAGCCAACTGTATCATAGGGGAGAAATACATTTTCCCAAAATATCAATTTATTTAAATGTGGACTTGAACTCCTTGAATGCTAGAGCAGTCTCCAACATATTGCTCTGAATGCTCTGGAAAACTGTCTAGTACTCAGATGTTTAACTCTTTGCAATGCGTCGCATACTCCTCTGGCACTCAAAGGGTTAGCACACTGGGGCTCTAAGTCACTAAGAGTTCAAAAAATTGTAAGCTGATGCAATAATCTTTGAACTTTTGAGTGCCAGAGGGGTGTCAAATGTTAACAATGCATCTTACTGTAAAAGGAGTATTGCAGAGATGGACATCATGAGGCTCTCCAGCTGTTCAGGAGTACAACTCCTGATCACCCCCAGCTAGCCAACGGCTAACTTTAGAAAGCAAATGCTGTTGCTGTAAATAAAATAACTGGTAGGAAGTGTTTATATAAATAAAATGACTGGTAGGAAGTGCTTATGTAAATAAAATGACTGGTAGGAAGTGTTTATGCAGCTATTTTGTGATAAAGAGCTGCAGAAAAAACATGGGATGGTGGTGTGAAATTGACAGAAGTTGTAGGAAAAGAACAATTCCTCAAGTAATAGGAAGACCTACTTTTGCATGGGACTAAGATTTGGTTTTATACACTATGGAGTTAAAGGAACTGTTTAGCAAAATTAATTTAGAAAATCAAAACTTAGGTTGTTTATATGTACAAGTATTGCTAAAGAGATATTATTTAAACCCAATGAACTATAGAATATTGACATTCACAGTGAAATCACCATGGAAAAACAAGTGTTTTAATAAGGACAATTATTAACCTATAAAATTAAGAACAAATTATAGTCTTTTATCAAGCTGTTGGCCAGTAGTAAGACTAGTAGATACACAAAACCTTTCCTCAATCAAAACCATTACAAAACGGCCATCTAAGAATCTTGTGACAACACATCATGGGTTAAAGGTCCCTCCAATAAACACACACACTTTATCACAAGATACGTCTTAAACTAAATAACATTGAGGCCACAAGAAACATGTCAGTGTGACATCAATGGAGAATAAATGAACATTCTTTTGTCTTTCTTAGTGTTCCATTAATATATTTATAAACACCTCCAAATAATAAATCTCTTTATACTGTATTACAGGTAGAACATTCTAGCTACCAATGCTGCTTGGATTGCTTCCCCAAAGTTAATCATAAACTAGCAGTAGATATAATTTACAATAAGGCAGACATAATTCTTTTTGCAGTACTCAAGGATGCTTCTATCTACTATGAATCAGTGCTGCTTGGATTGGTTCCCCAAGATGATACTAAAATTAGTGCTAGATATCACTTACAATAAGGCAAACATTATTCTTTTTGCAGGACTCAAAGTCACCAAGCTAAAACCAATGAAATCATAGGAATTATTCAATGAGAGAAACTTGAGTAATTGAGGAGACAATCAATCCACACAGAATTGATTCATACTGGTTAATAAGACTGTCTGCTCTGATTACTTTAAAATGGGGAGTATATTATTAAGATAGGTCTACTTCACCACTAGCAGTATGAAAGCTCATATCACTTTTCTCTGTTGGCAGTATGTGTCAGTTTTTATAGTAAATGTAAAGGAACTTAAGATGCAGGTTTGAGCCACTGTCCAAGCAGGCTTGGATACGGATTTAAAGGAGTAGTAAACTTTTTTTTATGAAAACCTACATTTTATAGGATTTTTTCTGCTGAGTAAAACAAGGTCACTCCCACCTCTGTCACTTGTTTTATTCAAGCATTATAAGAGTTCAAATAACCAGGAAGTGAATTTACTGTGTTTACTTCCCGATAGTTCTAACTGACAGGAAGTGACTTAGCAGTTTCTATCACATTCTATGGAGAATTGCAAGTCACTGACTTAGAATTTAATGAATAACTAATTAGAATTTGAAAACTAAACGGCACTGCTGATGTAAAAAACATGGGTTTAATCAGTAATAACTCTGGAAATATGCATTTCTCAGCATGAGACGCCATACAATATATAGTTTTTCATAAAAAAAGTTTACTGCTCCTTTAAACAAAAATTTGCCAGTATAGTAATGGCGTTCCTAAATCATGTAATAGCTTAAATGTGTGCAAATTGTACTGATTTAAAATAAATGTCATCCCCTATACTACAGGTTTCCTGTATTTTAAACCTACGCATTGCTCTGACTGAACTCTGCCTTCAGCGAAAATACAGAATTTGCATTCACTCATAAAAATGAATATTTAAACCACACTTTATGGTCAACCACTTTCTTCAGTTGCCTGTACATGACAGGAAGTCTCTGCCTCATACGAGCAGCAGACACAAAAAATCTAATGCACTAAAATGAAACAGAGCAATCTGGGTCAAACTAACTGCATTAATGAAGACAAATATTCCCTTTAACATAACCCTTTGAGTGCCAGAGCTGTATCCAATGCAATGAGTTGGATGCCTCTTTGGCACTCAAAGGATTAAATAGGGCTGTTAACCCGTTGAATGCTAGAGATGTGTCTAGTGCATTGCAAAGCAATGGACTGGAATCCTCTGAATCCTCTAGCATTTAAGGGGCTAAGATGCCCATTTAAATCAATTGGAATAGTTTCCTCGGTGGTGCAGTTGGTTTGCTTCAGGCGGGTTTGGTGTAGAAACAGCACCACTGTAAATTTTCAGGCCACTGTGATATTGCACCTAAAAATTTCAAGTTTGAGCTGTTATAATTTTTTAATAAAATATCTCTCAGCAGTGGAAGGACCCTTGTTTTACTCAGGGGGAAAAACCTTACAGCATATATTTTTTACATTTTAAGTATTACTATTCCTTTAAATTAGTGGCTAACAGGACTTCCATGTACAGCCATTGAAAGCAATTTGTGCTATGGTCATCAGGTGGTATCACCAACTTTAGATAAAAACAAGTCTATCTATATCTACTTATCGATCTTATAATAAACATTACTGAACTGACTGCTATGACACCATTGAAATCAACCAGAATTGTCATGATTTCCTATGGGGCAGTTGTTATGCACCATCTTCCCTTAGTGCACCAGTCAAAGTGTTTACATATTGGTGGATGCATGTAATGGTGTCATGCAGCACATCAGATACTGTGCTCACCAATTTATAATTGCTTGCCTTGGTTGCCAACAAATGGATAGGCCCACATTGTCAGCCTCACTGTTCGGTGTCCATGACTGATCAAGTATATCTCTCCTTCTCTAGTGAATAATGCTGAGGGAAATCAGTAAAAGAAGAACTTTCCAACTGAGAAAACGGCTACAAACAGCATAAGTGTACAAAAGGAAAAGTGAAGCAAATCTGGGGCAAACCAACTGCACCATATATGACAAATACAAATCCCCCTTGAATGCCAGAGATGTCTCTACAGCATTGTGAACTACTGTGTTTCTAGAAATCAAGGGGTGGAAAGACCCATTTAAACCAATGGCATTTTTGTCTCCTGTAGTGTAATTGGTTTGCCACATAATCGGTCTCGACTGAATTTATAATGAATTGAGTAGAATGAAAACAGTTACTCCTACTGCTAGGAGATTTTTTGTTCCTAAGTTACAAGTAGAATATTTTAACATTAATGGTGCCCTCTGGTGTCCAGAGAGCTTACCTACAGTTCCCTTGGTGTCATGATAGTTACCCTGTCAAATGCTATGGGAGAGCTGAGCCTTTGGGAAAAATGTGAGTGTATGTATATAATATATAATATATATATATATATATATATATATATATATATATATATATATATATATATTTTTTTTTTTATTGACTTCATATTTTTAATAAAGCTGTACTATTACTTTTGAGGCCTATGCAGCATTATCATTTTATAGCCCCCCCCTTCATTAAATAGGCAAGTACAGATCTTTGCTATTCAATTGATAAACATCTATTTTCATGTTTCACCATTAACTGTTCAATAAATAGAACCCAAATGGTAATGCAGTTTACTGAGTTGAAGTGCTAGACTACTGTCAATTTACTCTTCAACTAGCGGTTCTGGGGATTGTCTTATCTAAATTTGGTAGGACAATACCGGACTTTACCGATGCACACACATTCTTTTAGAGTCTCTTGATTGGACACAACTCTGACATTCAAAATGTATATTCCATGTTTTCTTATTAAACAGACTATGAAGGGGCATATTTATTGGTTATTTGCAAATGGAGCATAATTAACCCTTTGATGACTACAGGGATTAACCATCTGAGTGCCAGAGGGGTACACAAGGCATTGCTCCTCAATGTGTTGTGTACCCCTCTGGCACTTAAAGGTTTAAGAAAAAAAATTAAAATACAGTAAACAGCATATCCAACACACATTTTCCTGTGATATTTATTTTTTCTGCCTCTATTTTACTACTGAACAATATGTTGATATTAACTAACTTTCCTTATTAAATGTCACTAAATTATTTTTCCCCACTATTTCGGATGCTAAATATATGGTAACGTTCATCATTAGCATTTGTTTTATTCTCACTGATTTGTGGTTATAGAATCATTGATGAATCTGTACCGGCATGCTCAGTTTTTTCCTGTATACACATTTACTGAACCCTCTGACACTCACCAGAAAAGATCTCCCCATGTGTCAGTGTATTGAGCACATGAAAGAAAAGGCCATTTAACACAGTATATAGAACTAAAGACAAAGAAAAGAGGTGCAGCTTGACTCTTCGCAAATCATTTCTGGGGATAGGGCATTAATATTTCATGACAGAGGAATAGTAAACTTTTTTTTTTTTTTTATGAAAACACATGAATAAAATGTTATAAGGCTTTTCCTGCTGACTAAAACGTAATTCCAAGAGTCTGGAGATTTTGTTTAATGGTTATTACAAAGCAAATACGTTTTCCCTAAATCAAACAGTAACACTGCCATCTAGTGTCCAAAATGCACATTTTTAATAACGCTAAGCAATACTCTAAGGGGGGGGGGGGGGAGATTCACTAAGCGGTGATAAAGTGGAGATGACTTCTCCATTTCCTGTGATATTCTATGGACCCTATGCACTAAGATCTCCAAAGCTGAAGAAATCTTAGTGCATAGTTTCCATAGAATAAGATAGGAATTGGAGAAGTAATAAACTGGAGAAGTTATCTCCATTTTATCACCACTTTATCACTTATCACCGCTTAGTGAATCTTCCCCCTTGAGTCAGATTACTGTGTACTTAGCAGCACTATATAATAATAATAATAATAAAAAAAAAATATATATATATATATATATATATATATACACACACACACACACACACACATATACACACTGCTCTCTGTACTAATTGGTTGGAACAGCACCCCCTGGTGACCCCAACAAAGTTCTATTATTAAAAAAAAATAATAATAAAAACACAAAGGGGGAGATTCACCAAGTGGTGATAAAGTGAGATCAGTTCTCCAAGGCCTATGTTTCTATGGAACCTATGAACTAAGATTTCTTCAACTTTGAAGATCTTAGTGAATAGGCTCTATAAAATAACATAGGAATTGGAGAAGCAATATCACTGGAGAAGTCATCTCCACTTTATCACCTCTTTAGGAATGAAAAATCTCCCAGATGTCCGAGTACTCTTGCTGTACTCAGCAGGAAAAGCTATTATATATATATTTCTCTCCTTTCAGATTAGACTATCATTGACTACTTGGGAACAGAAAACAAGCATTAATTGACATTACAAAACTACTTATTTATCTTGTGAATTGACCTTTCCAAATAAAAGCATGTACCAAACAGTACTGAGGTGATAATAGCGCTGCTTTAACACTGGATTCTATACAGAGTATCTCACACCCTAACTAGGACACAAAGGGTTACAAATCCATTTGCCTTCTTTGAGATCACTTATCACTGTTTTATATACAAGCTACTTACATAGACCAATAAACTATGTAGCCTAAAGTTACATAGCACCTTTTGAGGAAGGAGATAGAAGGTCCTATGTTCAAGAAAAGTAGAGACATTTTGGAGCAAACCAACAGCACTGGGGGAGGAAAAAAATGCCATGGATTTAAATGCAGCTTTTAACCTTTTGAATGCTACAGAGATGCCACACCCACTGGGGGTTTTACACTAAGGTGTGATAAAGAGGTGATAAAGAAGAGATAACTTCTCCAATGATATCACTTCTCCAATTGCTGTGTTATAGTCTATGGTGCCTATGAACTATGATCTCACCCACTTGACATTAGTGCAGAGGCTCCACACAAGAACATAGAAATTGGAGAAGTGAGTTCTCTGGAGAAGTTATCCCCACTTTATCACACCAGAGTGCATTTTCCCCATTGAGTCATAATGCGACTGTAATATCTATAGCTTTCAGGGGGTTTAACCCTTTGAGTGCACCACATTGCAATGGATACCTTTCTGGGTCTCAGATGGTTAAACGCACCATTTAAATCAAAGAGAATTTTCGGAAGTGTCTATTTGTCCCTATGGGGTAGCTGGCTTGCTCCAAAATTGATCCACTTTTCTTTTAAACATAGTGATTTTAAATGATGGCTTAACTCCTTGAATGCTTAGAGGTGTTGCCATCACATTGAAATGCAGTTCAGACCCCAATAGCATTCCTGTTCACATCGATGGGGATTTAATCCCTTCAATGCGTATTTTCAAATTTCTATGATTAGAAAGGTTAAAAGCATCACTTAAATAAACAGGAATTTAGGGAATGTTTATTTGTTCCATATGGTGCAACTGGTTTACCCACACACTTGAACCACTTCTGCCATTATACCTATGTCTCTTGTTCTTAAAGGGATAGTAATACTTCGTTTTAACTTTATTTTATTTTGTAGGCATTAAAAAAACATTAAGAATGATATAAGTCTTATCTCTCAATCCTTTATGGTTTAGGAGATATTCACAAGCAAAGTTCCCCTCCCCGCCCCTTTTACCTAGTGTAAGACATCTCTTGTCAGATGTGGATCAGGTTGTATGACAGGACAGATAACAGAAGGGGACAATTTTCTTTGTATGAAAACAATGAAAGCCCTTCCCCCCTTGACAAGTTTTTCAGCTTTTTCCATTATCTTAATTGAAGATTGTCCCTCTCTGCAGTCTACCTGGGCACCTTCCTTCTGATCTGGTTGAACAGGGGGGGGATACTTTGTTTGTGAATATCTCTTAAACCATAAAGGTTTGAGAGATAAGACTTATATCATTCTTCATGTTTTTTTAATGCCTACAAAATAAAATAAAGTTAAAACGAAGTATTACTATCCCTTTAATGCAAGATTTTCAAGACATTCAGCCTGAAAGTAACCACAACCCTACAGACTGCTCACTGCCAGTACTCATTTCTATTCCTGGATCTGGAAAGGTATAACACAGAGCTGTGCAACCTGTTGCCCTCTAGCTGGTGTCACACTAGGATCTGCAACAGAGAAACGTCTGGAAATCCATCAGTTGCCCTCACCTGATATAGCACCATGTGCCAAGATTTGATAGAATCGTGTTAGTGTTATTCCAGTTAGTTTTTAGTTACGGCTTAAAAATACATAACAATGGCCCGTATGTATAAAAAGGGAGTTATTATGGAGTAAACCAACTGCACCACAGGGGACATATACACATTTCTAAATTCCCATGCATTTGAATACAGATTTTTAACCTCTTGAATGCCAGAGAGGTCTCCAATGCACTGCTTGGAGTTTAAAAGTCCAATTTACTAAAACAGGGATTTTTATTTGTCCCCTGTGGTGCAGCTGGTTTACTTCAAAATAACTCCAGTTTGCTTTTAAAAATATGGGTCAAGGTCACTACTTTTGAGGTCAACTAAAATGTACAACTCCAAGCTAAAAGTTTCTACCACAGTTAAACAATCTAATAAAAACGAACTATGTGCTAAGTATGACTATCATTGTTACTACCAGTGAGAATCACATAAGAGCTATATATGAACATACAATCTGTTTTGTTGGAGAAATTGTCTCTTTGTTACTGCCGTGTATTCTAGGGTACAATGTATTTACATTTTACTTTGCCAAATTATTAGAATTTAGTGGATGCTGGAGAAGTTTGATTTCCATAGTGGGTCCTCGCAAGACATTACCATTGCCTTAAAAGAAGAGGTCCTGACAGGGCAATGCTGGAAACGGGCGGCAAATGTAAGCATACCGCCACTGTGACCCTGTAAGGCTGATTGGACTAGAGAGGGGGTGAGAAGGCTGAGGGTAAGCATGGAGGGAAGGAATCAGGGGGCAAGAGAAAAAAAAAAATATATATATATATTTTTTTTTTCCCTCGTGTATAAGCATCCCCACTTCACATAATGTGAAGAGGGGCAAAACTGAGCGTATTATACGCGAGATTTTACTATACTTGGATTTTGCAAAAGCATTTGATATTGTGCCTCCCAACAGGTTACTGCATAAATTAAAAGGCTTCTGTTTGGGAGGTGATAGCCATACCTGGGAAGTTTCAAAATTAGCTGATGTGGAGACCTTGTAAATATTAACCCTTTAAGTTCCCACAGTATAGATTCTTTGTGATTTGTCCCTGATCACTGTAATTGAGAGGTGCTCCAGTCAGTCCTTAAGGAATGATTAATATAAAATAGCTTAAAGGTATCATGTGTGAACACACAAACAAGGCAATCAGGTCTTCTCCCTCTGCATTCCTGGTACAAGTGGCACCAATTTAAAGACTAAAGATGCAATTAACTGGAGCAGAATATATATATAAATAGTTGAAGAGCTCATGTACACAGGCCACAGTGCTACCCAGCAACGGCCGCGGTGCAGTCATGTGCACTACAGACTGTCCGCGCAGTGACAGATATGGAGCGGGGCGCTCCGAATTCAGACCGTGGTCCAATCTGCACACCACGGTCTGAATTCGGAGCACCCTGCTCCGTATCAGCCACGGTGTGGGCAGTCTGTAGTGTGCATGACTGCAGCCCATGCAGCCGTCTGTACTGCGCAAGATGGCTTCTGACAAACACACATTTAGCGAATTATTATATAGGATAGGTAGCGCTGGACTTTCTCACCCTGAGAATATGGTCTTTCAACCTGAGACACTGAGATTTTGGTCAAAACCCTGAGTCTCAGGGTCAAATCCTGAGAGTTCCCAGGTATGGTAATGTCTGTGCATGTATAGAGAACTGGTTAAATGAGAGAATGAAGATTTAGCTGTAAACTGATTATCTTCAAGCTAGTCTAAAGTTGTAAAGTAGAAAGCCACAAGGTTCAGTCTTGGGCCCAATGCGTTTTAATTTGTTTATTAGTTATCTTGAAGTGGGTATTGAAAGTAGCATCTCAGTTGCTGATGACACTAAGCTGTGTAAGGCAATACATACAGAAAAGCATGCTTTTTTCTGTAGATAAACAGAGAGAGAATGGACAGAAAAGTATCTGATAAGGTTTAATACAGATAAATGTATGGTTATGCATTTGGGCTCAAGAAATAAACATACTACCTATACATTAAATGGGGAAACTACATGGGGATTCCTTGATACAGAAAGATTTGAGAGTACTAATAGACTTCACAATAGTGTCATTAGGCTGCCAATAGTGTGTAACAAGGAGTACAGATGAATTTTAGGCATCAGGTCTTAAAGGGATAGTAATGTTTCACAAAAAAAGCAGCTCCGATTAATCTTCATGGGATTTGGGCCATAGAGGGTGTTATTAGAATTCTGTCAGGAAGATACTTGGGGAGGGAACAGATGAAGACTAACAGGCTGCAGTTCAGAGCTGTAATCAACTTAATTTATACAAAAGCACAAATTTCTAGACCTAGTGTAAGTCACTGATCAGTTTCGATCAACTTAATGAGAATAATGTTATTTAAGAGACTGAATTATTCTTGAGAACTCTGACAGGGGTAGTCATTTGTTTTGGACTACAACTCACACCACCCCCAACACAAACAACTGGAGGAGAAAACAACTGACTACCCCTTCTGTAGGTAACTGTGGTGGTGGTGATAGGCAGAATGCACTCATGAACTAATAAACCATTAGTTCCTAACTATCTAAATTAGTAAATATTTTTTTGTTAAAAATCTCAGACGGGGGGCACAATTGGCTCAGGAGGGATACATCTGGCTCACAGGTCGCATGTTGGACTCCCATGATTAACAACAGGACTCTGGTTGATGTCCTTCATACAGTCTTCCAATATATTATATATATTAAAACTTGTATTTTATTTATTGCAGTTTCCTGTATTCATAGAGACTCATTTTATTCTGTCTTTAGCTCTCATCAACTCTCAACAGACAATAGACTTAATCAGTCTGAATTAGGAAGACTATAGAGAAATGACAAACCAAGAGTTTTTAGAACATTAGGGAGATGACAGTCCTGCTAAGCACACAGCCATCTATTCTTATATGTATAGTTCCTATTTAAAAGGGGAGTAACACCTCCAAATAATAACCCAGAACTTGCCTTTCTATGGCCAAAAAATCCCATTGACCCTTACGAATTTTGTCCTTGTGCCTTCGTTTACCTGATATATTCAATCAGTCCCGGATGTTATGTCCATGGAGATGGACTTGACAGTTGCTGGTTGTTCTTTAACCCCTTAAGGACTAATGATGTGCCAGGACCATCATGGTGGTCCGACACTTAAGGACCGATGACAGTCTTGGCACATCATGGAATTCCGGGGATTGCCGCATGGTCCATTGCAACAACAACAAAAAAGTGCCATGGTCTTTAATGGCCACCCTCCCGTGGATCCAGTGGTTGTTAAGGGGTTAACCAAAGCAGGCAGAGTGCTTGCGCCTACTTAACCCTTTAAGGACTACATTGGTACACAACCACTGAGAAGCAATGCATTGTGCATCTCTCTGGTGCACAAAAGGGTTAAGATTACCATGTACAGTGGAAGCAGGTTGTGTCTTGTGGTCCTGCTAGCAACTGCCATTTCCGCCATCTGAGCATGACATCCAGGACTGACAATGTTATCTCTTGAATCACAGAACATGGGGGAAAAAAATCGAAGGGCCCTCAAGGATTTTCTGGCCCTAGTAATGTAAGCGGAGAATTATTATTAGAATGTGTTACTTCACCTTTAGTATGTAGCACATCTCTCTCATCCACTGTATTAAAGGAACACTAAACCCCATTTTACAATAATCTGGGAAGAAAGTCCAAATGGCTGCTATGAGAATGGTTCTCCTCTATGGATATGATATCCAGTACTAATTAAAGCTTAACTGAGGAGAACCAACCCAGACAGAACCGATTTACAGTGGCCACTAGGAATTTCAGACCCAATATAGATAAACTGGGATTTATTAATAAGATGTTAGTAGGTGTTAGTGTTCCTGTAAACTGGCTGCAACAACAATGAATATTTAAAACATCTACATCTTCATATTTGCAAGGGGACTAATACCAATACATTTGATTTTGGGAAACATTACAGATATACAATACATAATGAAGCAAAGGGGTAACTTATATTTATTGAAATGTAACCTTTTGAGGGCCGGGGGGATATCCAAAACACTGCTGCACAATGCACTGGCCAACTGTCTGGCACTCAAAGGGTTAACATACAAATTTATAAACAAAGAAAAGCTAAGAAAATCAATATTAATTATGCACAAGATACGGTTTTATATGTCTGATAATGCTGAGACACGATATACAAATTTGCAGATCAACTGCATTAGAATTGTGAAGTATCTAGATATAGTATAATGGAAGTGCAATGGTAATCCCATTGTTAAAGGCGGCATGATAAGTTACCTCATAAAATGAGTGCCGATTTAATAACACCTTATGCTAGTGGTTCTTAATCTTTTGCAACTCCAGGCACCCCCAAAGTGCAATCTGGAATTTTCACAGCACTGCTAGCATTTTATAGGCCATTTCTCATGGACTTCATGAAAGGTACATTACATAAATGTACAGTTATTCTGAGATCTCGCAGTCAGAATGACATCAAAGAGTGTATTTTGCATAATAATTTCAATTTACATTAGAACCTTAACAGCAGCTTTCTCAAAAACTTAATAGAAAAAGGGGGACACCCATAGCAGGTGTCCGCAGCACACTAAAGTGCCATGGCACTCTGGTTGAGAACCGCTGCCTTATGCATATAGCTTTTCATATAAATATTGCACGTCCAACTGTCTCCTGTTTTGCCAGAAAACAGGCATCATTTAATAAGCAGGGGAAACACCCGCTCAGCTATTTCATACAAAATCTGCTTAGTTGCATAATGATGTTTTAATCCAGTGATGGGCAACCTGAGGCCCTGATAGTTGTACAGGACTACAATTTCCATCATTAGCTTACTAGAAAAAATGGGAACTGTAGACCTGAACAGCAGTATGGCCTCTGCCTGTCTACCACTGCTTTAAGCCACTGAATGCCAGAGGAGTATGCAGTGTATTGTGAAGAACTGCACTGCTCACCTCTCTGTCATTCAAATGGTTAATAACATGTGCTGCCTTCATTTTGGTAAAGGGATAATATATATATATATAACAGTATTGTGCAAAAGTCTTAGGCAGGTGTAAAAAAATGCTGTAAAGTAAGAATGCTTTCAAAAATAGACTTTATTAGTTTATACTTATCAATTAACAAAATGATAGTGAGTGCTTTTTTGAAGGCAAAAGGTGGTTCCACCAAATATTGAATTGATTTAGATTTTTCTTCTGTTCACTCACTAGGCATTTTGTTAATTAATAAAAAAACTATTTTTGAAAGCTTTTTTACTTTCACATCTGCCTAAGACTTTTACGCAGTACTATACACATACATGATACACATATATACATACACTAGATATAGAACATAATAACAAAAACAAAAGGATTAAAGGAATTAAAGGAAGCCTACTTATGTACAGCAATGCCATTACAACTTCAATGTGAAAGGTCTGGTCTAAAATGATATTTAACTCTGAATGCTAAAGTGATCTACAACACATCACTCCACAAGAATAGTACAACAAAGCATGCAAAGAGTTACCGGGGACTGTAATTAACAAAGGCCAAAAAATGCAAATCACAACTCTTTTGCATGAGTATGATTTCCAAAGCAATGGAGACATCTCTAACTTCCAAGGAAAAATAGTAAAAATAGTCTGCGCCTCAACTGTACCTCCAAGGGGTAGTGCCTCTTTCATTAAAAACAAAAATATATACCTTTCTTGATAAAAACTTCATTTGGGAGTCTATTCCTGATACTCTTGTGGCCTTGCAAACCTTAAAAATACACAGGTAATTTTCTGTCATCATCTGAAAAGCAGCTGATTTGCTCTTCTTTCTGATCAAGTTCTTCTTTTAAATCTAAAATAATGAGCAAAACTCAGCCTCACAGAAAGAAATGTGAATGACCGGAATGAGCAGAGAGGCCAAAGTGGGTTTTGAACAGCTGACATCACCAAAGTAGAAGCAAAGAACAGTTCCAATGCCATAACAACCTGCTAAGCTTGCTATAATGTGCTAACTTTTTAATTTTATGCAAATAAATTATGTGAGCTCAAGAATAATAACACAGATACGTTCTTACCTCACTTTTGTCTTAGGAGGCACTGACTTTTGAAGAACTCTTATCTACAAAAGAAAAAGAGGAGCAACTCTGCTCCAGCTGCACTATAACTTTCCAAGGATTCATATGGGGTTTTTAACCCTCAGAATGCTACAGATTACGCCAGTGTATTGCTCTGCAATGCTTTGGAGACCTCTGCAGCATTCGGTGAATTAAAAGCCCCTTTTAAATCAACAGGAATTTTGGAAATTGTTATTTTTCTCCAATGGTGAAGTTGGTTTGCCCCAAAATTGCTCCTGTTCCTTTGGGCAAAAGGCTGTGTGTGTCTAATTCTTTGTTCTTTTGGGCCAGTGATTTAGCTACACAGAGAACAAAGGAACAGTACTCGCGATTCTTTGCAGATAGAGTTAAGTCACAGACTCTTTTTAAAGACTGCAGGTAGAGGGAGCTCACATCACTGAATGTGGAAGCAAGAGAAATGCATATAATTGATTCATAGTATGCACAAAACATAAAAGAAAAATAAATCCAATAGGTATAAAAAAATATAATATTGACTATAATAAAATTTACTGCTCTGGTGATAACCGGAGCAACTCTCTTTTATGAAGGCAGGTTCCAAAAATGATCCACAGATGTGAGTGTGCAGCTTAGTTCACAACTGCACGTATGCTTCAAATCATGTGTATTTTCTGTGCCACAGATTCTACTGCACACTCCATATTCTTCTACAACCAATAGATTGAATAATCAGGCAGTAACTGTGGAATCATACAATATTCTCATCAAAACTGAAACATAACACTTTAAGTGCCAGAGGTGTGTTCAACTCATCACAGAGCAAAACACTGCACAGCCCTCTGGCACTATAACAGGACTTTATCAAAATTGTTAAACAGATTTAAAATGTCTTCAATTTATCAACATTGTGACAATTTTGCCGCATACAACCCAATCATAACCACTAAATTTCAATACAAATTGTTAATCTATCCAAAGATATACAGTAACCATATTAAAAGTTATTAGGAAATGTATGGTCCCCTTGGTCTTACAACAGAAAAAAAAAAAATTAAAACATAAAATTTGTGAGGTAACCATCTTTACAAGTGTTCATTTAGCGACGCGCGCCGTTTCTACCTATATTATTAAAATATATTGACTAGCCATAATAAATATGTTTTACATACATAATGCACATAATTTTCTGAATATTCATGGCACAAAAGCTACGTGTTGACATCCACAAATCCCTTGCCACACAACATTTTCATGCAAAAATATACAAACACATAATAGAAAAGTGCCTTTAACCAACAGAGCGACACTTCAGTAGTAATAAATTAAACCTTATTAAAATTGATATAAAAGTTGTTCAAGTTTTTTTTTTCTTTTTTTAAGTTTGTTATGTTCTAGTATCTGATATGTCATGCAACTGAATTACAATCTAGGCATGCACTCCATGCAATACAGACTGCATTCGTTTTATACAAAGCGCTTTTCAGTTGTACTCCTTGGCCAGTAACTGAGTGATACCTGAGGCAACGGGAATCTAGACCATGAAGTAAGGCCTTGATTTTATCTGGATTTTGGCCTTCCCCGTTCTTAGGAAGCATGGGCCTCATACAAGCTAGCTAGATAACTTTTTGCCATAAAAAGATATGTTGTCACTCTACTTTTAAGACATATGTGCTACTTCATCACCTCAACTGTACTTCAAGATCGAACAAGCACGGTATATTTCCACTCCGTGAAGTGCAAGACAAAATATTCCAAGTTGTGCAGATCCAACCTTCTCCAAATGGTTTTGCAAAATTTGCTTTTTTTGGCACAAACTCTGTAAATTCCTAAGCCAAGCTCACAATACTTTAGACTTGTCCTCCTCCAGCTGTATATCAGTGCTTACTTATTCAAACAGTAAACTAAAGGACAGCAGAGTGCCCCAAACAGCTCTAGAAAGTGACAAAGCCTTGCGCCTTTCAGGTTTTGCACCAGCGCCTTCACACCTCAAATAAAGATGCGTTTTTGCTGAGTTCCTTAATTCCCTGCAGAATTCGCTTCATATGACCCACTTTCATTATCCCCAGATCCTGCAAAAGAAGTAAAAAAGGTTTATTAATAGACTGAACGCTACTTTAAATGTTAATGTATGGGACTGGTTACATTAGAAGATAGCATTAAAAAATAAAACGCAGGGGGCTCGATCTATTACCAGCACTAAAAATAAAACAGGCGTTTTTTTTTAAGTCAGTTTTTGCTATCCTATTACCTGACTTGTGAAAACAAAACCAGAGGTAATTATACTTACCTCCAGTCTAAAAAAGCCCATAGGAAACAACTAAAAACAACGTACAATTAGTATCCTATTACCCACGCTCAGTATTACCGCCTGTTTTGTGGTTACATTTAAGTCAGAAATTTTGCGCCTCAGAGGTTGAGGCGTAGAAGCCATAACGACAGTTTCAAAACCATTGTTGTTCGAACAAAAACAGTGTATAGTACAGTATACATCATAGAAATCTGACATAAAGTGCCCCTCCTCGACATATTAACCCCCCCTTCTAAAAGCCGACTACAGTGCTTTCTTTCACCACATTAATCCGACAAATATTGTTCATAGTCGACAATTAACCCTTCCCCTTCCAAAGTCGACTTACAGTGCTTTTTTTCCACCATATTAATTCAACGAATATTGTACATCCGACATTTTAACCCCCCCTCCCCCTTGAAAAGTCGACTACAGTGCTCCCATGATTTTCTGTCACCATTTTTATCCGACATTTTACTTCTCCTATTATACTCGACATGCCCTCGTATTTTGTATTGCAAGATTAACCCTATGAGTGAGTATCAGAAAGGTATTGTAATGTGTTTGCTACCCCTCTGGCAGTCATAGGGTTAATAGGCAACCTGTCTATGTATCAAAAAGGTGTTTGTTTTCATTAAATATGTAATTTGTGTGAAAATATAATTAAATATTTAATTTATGTGTAACAATGATTTTCTTTTTTTAAATTCTATATGTAATTTGTATTAAAAAAGTACTTCAGACCTCAAGAGGGGTATCATGACCCCTCATGACACCCCCCTAGCATGGGGGCGACAATTGCCCCATTTATTAATTAACCCTTTGAGTGCCCGAGGGGTACGGAACGCATAAGTTACTTGCTCTTTAATAATGGGGGAAATTGTCGCCCCCATGCTAGGGGGTGTCATGAGGGGTCATGATACCCCTTTTGAGGTCTGAAGTACTTTTTTAATACAAATTACATATATAATTTAAAAAAAGAAAATCATTGTTACACATAAATTATTTAATTACATTTTCACACAAATTACATATATAATGAAAACAAACACATTTTTTATACATATACAGGCTGTCTATTAACCCTATGAGTACCAGAGGGGTAGCAAACACATTACAATAAAAATGGTGAAAGAAAATCATGGGAGCACTGTAGTCGACTTTTCAAGGGGGGGGGGGGTTTAAAATGTCGAATGTACAATATTCATCGAATTAATATGGTGAAAGAAAGCACTGTAAGTCGACTTTGGAAGGGGAAGGGTTAATTGTCGACTATGAACAATATTTGTTGGATTAATGTGGTGAAAGAAAGCACTGTAAGTCGTCTTTGGAAGGGGAAGGGTTAATTGTCGACTATGAACAATATTTGTCGGATTAATGTGGTGAAAGAAAGCACTGTAAGTCGTCTTTGGAAGGGGAAGGGTTAATTGTCGACTATGAACAATATTTGTCGGATTAATGTGGTGGAAGAAAGCACTGCAAGTCGACTTTTAAAAGGGTGGGTTTAATATGTCGAGGGGGGCACTCTGTCAGATTTTGTTATGTGGAGAACACATCTAACACTGAACTTGGTCTTTCTGTCATCAAACATACGCCTATTTCCTTGGACTTTGACATTTTGTACGTTTTTTGTAGGCAGTTTTGTTACTACTCTGAAAAGTGCTGTCTACGCCAGTTTTGTTTTACCGTGGTTCTACAACAGAATACCGACATTATTAACATGGCAGAATACCGACGTAACACATGTTTGCAAAATCCGTGCTACTTGTTTTTCTTATAACACCGGTTTTAGCGCGGGTAATAGAATCGAGCCCATGGTTAGAAAATTTACTATATAATCATTATATGCTGTGCATGGGCAGTGTGATCTGGAGTTATATACAATTAAATACCCTATACTCCATGTTAACACCTAACAATTCTTTGTTTTCTGATTCCCTAAATATAGTGTTTAATACTCTGTGGCACAGTCATTCCTGAGCCTTTTCCTGACTCATATTACTATAAAAATTTTGATAAGTGTGTCAGAAGTGATAGTGTATGCTGTCCAAGAAAAAAGTCTCTGTTTAAGGCTGCTTTCCTGACAGATACACACAGAGGCTGGGAATGGGGTGAAGTAATACACATCTGGGATAAGTAACTCCATGCATTTATCGGTGCATGAACTTCCATACCTCCACCAGCTCCTGTGAAATGGCAAGTTGTATATATGTATTGTGTCTTTATAATAGAACAAGTGATTTCATGTGTGTGTAACCTATGGCTGGGCTCCAGTATAGACAATAACTTTATCACTGATTTTATTTACATATGTCAAAGTAGATTTTAATAGGAACATATGAGAGAAAACCAATAATAAAATCGAAATCAGCTGTATGTGTCTAAGGCCCCTTTCAAAAAGGCAACATCAATGCAGTGGTGGAGCTGGTGCAATTTCAATCATGCAGAAAGGTGTGCTTTTGGTATACTGTGCCTTTCACACAGGCAACTATAGTCTCTTGAATGCAGTTATATCCAGCAGTAAAGCTGCAGCACAGCTAATCTGCAGAGCAGCCTATGGGACTGTCAGAAGATCTTAATACAAGCTACACTAGAGGATGCTATGCTAATTATGTTTGGCTCTAAGCCATGTCCCCCCAGAGACAGGATCACTGGAGGAACGCTGAAGATGAACATGGGAAACAGAGATGTCCTAAGGTCTGCTAAGTGCAAAACAGAAACAGTCAGTGCACTATATGTCGCCCCATGTATCAAGGTAAGGGTACAACAATTCTGGAGCCAAACAATTGTACACAGATTTCAACTGTACTTCACAGAGTGCATTTTTGGTCCCATCTTGCTCCAGTTTTCCCTTGATACGTAGGACAATTTTTTTGCCCTGACTTTGCCCCCAGGAGCATGTGTGTAACTTTCTGATACACTCTGCCTTTATCTCGGGCAAAGCAGGGGATATATTCCTGGCAAAGCTGAGGGGTGTGTGTGTCTGTGTTTGTGTGTATGTGTCTTGCACTGCTGTGTGTGTGTGTGCGCGCGCAGCAGTTAATCTTCCACATTTCAGATTCCAAAAAAATCTCCTACAGACTGAGTGAGCAGGACATGACTTTTTGGACTTCATGGTTGAGGCCAACAGGGCTCTTAATCCTGGTGACTAAAACTGCACCTTTTTGTAGGAACACTGCATCTTTTTCCCCTGCCTGTACTTATTATCTCACCAGCAGAAGATGGAGCTGTTGAAGCACGATGAGGATATGATTATATTGTCTGTCAATCAGCCAGGAAGGAATTAGAGTGACATTTTCACAAGTGCTTATGACAAGGGCCTAGAAGACTCCTAGATCTACTGCAGGCAATATGTCATTATGAATATATCAAGGGCCTCCTCATTCAAACATATTTCAAGTTCAGTCAAATGATGGCATGGTCATGGTCTTCAATCCTTTTGATGTAGATCAAAAAATAAGTGTAATCTATGAATGTAAATAGTCAGAAAGCTGATGAAAGTTGCATTCTTAAGTGTTGATTCATCAGGATAGTGCTCTTGTATACATCCCGATTTTAATGTTAGCATTCCATTAATTTGACATGGTCCTCAGCACCTGATCTGCTTCCATGTTTCAAGCATCAACTGGATGCAATAAATGTGAATAACAATGTGATGTCTGTTGTTACAGAATGGATTGGGACAACTGACTTTCCCTCAATAATAGGACTTGTTAATTATATTGGAAGTGCCGAGTTGCGCAGTCGCAATCAGGTAGTTCAAAAATACAATCTTTCAAAATGTAGATTTTCTCAATTTCAAATTAGAATATTTATTTAATTATTGTAATATGCAAGACCAGTGGTTCTCAGACTATTTTTGGCAGGACCCAATGGTTCCCAGAAGTACCAGGGGTTCTACGAACCACTGGCATAATACCCACATCTTGGGCATCAGTAGATAAAGTGAAAGTAAACTCTGCCTCCTTTATATCAAATCTTGATGGGGATACGATTATTGGGAAGTATCACATTTCAATGGATGGTACTCATGACAGTTTATTAAACATCATTTCCACTTTATTGGAATTTCAATTAAAAAGAAAAAAAAAAATAGGTATTCTGGGTACTTTTTTTAAAGTCATGTTAGGGGTATCCACAGTGGGTTTGTCGAACCCCCCCCCAAAAAAAAACAAATAATATATGTCAAGTGTGTTTGTTATTCATAGAAAAATGACTGAAACATGCTTAATGCAGAGGGGTATATAACACATTGTGAAGCAATGCCTTGCACGCCCCTTTAGCATAAAAGGTTAAAATATAAACAATAATAATTTTTGAAATAATCATCTCCTAGCTTTGTGAATACTCTTGTTTTATTTGACAGCAAAACTACTATTTGTACATATTTTTATTTTAAATAAAACGATTGCTGTGCCTTTAAAATAGTGGGAAATGTATCAATGGGAAAATTGAAGACATGCAGAGATATATGCTAGTATTTCCCTGCATTATACCATCCGTTTTATTTACCCACCTGTAGTCTACAGACATATCAAGCATACAACGTGATAATCAGTGGCTATATATTCTCTCATTTATCACTGCACCACAGAAATAAACCATTTTCAGAAGCCACGTTTTACCTGGTGTACCCCATTGAAGGCAATGACAGACATAAGTACATTCATACAACGGGGAAAACACTCAATCATTCATAAGTATCTGAAGGAAATTTATGAATGATCACAATGTACAGCAATGCATCAGATACTCTGCTCTCCCAGAAAGCTTCAGAAATTCTACATTTACATTCAACATCCTTTTATTAAAACTTGTATTATGGATTCAAACATTGCATCAAAACACAAGGAAACTAAACCGCCACCTTCCACACTGATCCCATTTCACATCCGGAAGTAGTCTTGATATTTAACTTCATAGTTTGAATAAGGTATAAGGCACACTGGATTTAAAAGGTTATTTAAAGGGGAACTATACCTACAAGTGGCTCTTAATGTGTTTGACAGAAACACTTACCTAGGTATGAAGTGCTTGACAGAAACACTTACCTAAGTATGAAGTCCTTCGTACAGCATTCAGAGATATCTACTTACGTATTTTGTATCTGCAGTTGCCTATATTTGCTGTTTACCGTTTTAGATCTGTAGTTAGTTCACAGCTCTACACAATAAACAATAGATTGTATCTGACCGAATGAAATTTGCCAAAAAGAGAGCACCGCTCATGATTGTAATAAGACACAAGCTTGCTCTCAACCTACTAAATATGTCCTTGTTCAGTTATAGACTACAGCAGAGTTTAAATACAAAAAAGTGTAAATATATTTGACTGTTGTGTTAAGCAAGTCATTCTATTGAACAAATTAAGAACCACTTATTTCAAGGAATTAAGTTCCCTATTGGTATTGGTAATCATTCAGTTTTGAAGGCTGTGTCCCTGTTACAAATATTGCTGATATTGTAGGCTGCAATTGCAGTATAACACACAAGGAGTGCAGGCCACAGGACAGTGCATATTAGTTTACAGAGTTTGTAATATAAGCCAAGCTACAAGCACATAACAAGAAGGGGACAGGAAAGAGGACTGATTCCCACCAAAAGAAAAACAAGCCCTTAACCCTTTAAGGACCGGAGGGGTGTGCAACACATTGCTAAGCAATGCGTTGCACACCCCTCTGGTTCTTAAAGGGTTAAAGAGAGGAAAGTAGCACAAAGGAAATACCTTAAGATCCCGCCTTTCCAGGTGCAATAGCTCTGAGCCTCGGATATCATGACGGATGAAGATTTCTCTGTACTCTCCCAAACTGAGAAGATCCAGCCAAACTGCAACTTCATCTGTGCCCCATTTTTGAACTAACAAAGTTAAGAGTAAAACCCCCTTAATTTGTACATGCAGAACAAGCATAAGGTTAGGCCAAAGAGTGGAAAAACAGAGAAATGCAGTGCTAGCACAGGGAAAAGAGAAAGGTGTCAACTGAACAAATCTAATGGTTTGATTGTCATTTGCATGCAGGTTAAAATCAGCAAGAATCAAAACAAATGTCTATACAGAAGGACAGGGTTTTTTGCTTTGCAGCCGTGCTTTCAGCTTGCCCTCCCGCCCCAAGCTTGGTTTGTATTAAATATTAAGCCATCTGTGAAATTCAAATTGCTGTAGGCATTAGGATCAGTGGTGCAAGGTATAAATTTAGCCTAAAGTGTTACCAATAAAATGGGAGTTGTACAAGCTAAAAGTGTGTTTTATGGGTACAAAATGTTAAAGTGGATCTTTCACCTTGATTCAAGTAGGCATATTTGAAAACTGCATTAACTCTTTGAGTGCCAGAGAGGCATCCAACTCATATGTTAATGAAGCTCTGTGCAGTACCAGGAGATTGCCACTTTCACTTTTCCCACAATATCTCCTAAACTATAAATCTGCTGGACTTTTGGTTAACATGACATATAGGCAGTTTTTAATGAAGTTTTCAAATGTGTAAAAATAATAAAGGTGATAGCTCCTCTTTAAGTACCCTTAAGCCCTGAGGGTTTAAAGTATAAATTTATAAAATAATTTAATGACCTTTATCTCATAGGATGCTAGAGAGTTATCCAGTACTTTCTGTCTTGATGCACTGGAGACATATCTAGCATTCAAGGTATTTATGGTCAGATATTCTAATTTCCTAAATGACATGATATAGTTATACAAACAAATCACCACACCTTATTGTTTAATAAGAAGAGAGAGTTAATGTATTAAGTTTTGAGTAAGGATTCTGTAATGGTTTAAGCAATTAACACAGTACTTGAGATAAAACATCTCTGCTCACACAGGGGATCCTGATCACCCCAATTCTCACTAATAATGGTGCACCAATAGAAAAATACTCAAAGTCCTCTTGAGGTGATGGCGTGAGAAAGTGAATAAGAGAAAGGTGGTGAGGTGAGAGCAGAAAGAGGATTACTGATGGGGGAAAGGGGTGTGAAGACAGGGTGGGGTGAAGAGATGGGAGATTAAATGGATAAAAGGCAAGAGTATGTGGAAGGTGAAGAGATGGAGATGAGGATACCTCAGAGAACAAAGCAGATGTAGACAGGAGCACTTCTCCACCAATCCCTGTGGTAATCTGATTTATACTGGCATTGATGAAGCTTGCTCTCTATAACAGCTGTTTGGAGTAGGGAGACGCTCCATAAAGGTAAGCATATGTTTGCTTCTCCCTGCTCAGAATGACATGCTGTCTGGGACACTGGTCAGGGGCTGCAGGTCCTAGTCCACACTAGTGTGACATGCCCATACACCTAGATTCAAAAGTTCATATGTATACAATTAGAGTGTGAAATTCTGGAGCAAACCAACCACAGGGAGCGAAGAAACATGCTCATCAATTTATATTGGGATTTTAACCCCTTCAAAGCATGTGGTCCCCAGTGCATTGCAAAGCAATGCGTTGGACATCTCACAGTTACCCCACTCCACTTTAATACATATGGGCCATAGTTTCAATAAAAGGCAATTTATACGTTGTCTCAAATGTCATGACATATTTACATTGTTTCACAATCACACAGAAATATCAATTGCTCTTGCAGTTATATTTTAGATAATTCTTTAATCTATTTTATCTTTAGGCTGGTTTTCAGACTTCTGTGTTAAACTATTTTACTAGAACTAGGGGAGTTCAGTAGCTGAATCATACCATAAATGTCATACGCTAGTATATGAGCCAGTATTCCTGTTTTCAGTATCCTATAGAAACACCCAACGCCTTGCAATATTGGATACCTCTCTGGCACTCAAAGGGTTAAAAAAACACAACAGGAAGCAGCTACATCATCAGTAACTCATATGACAGGCTTCTCACCTCTTTAGCCCTCTTAATTGTTATGGCTCAGTAAATGGTAAATACATGAGAAACTAGATATTCCTATGTATACTAGTGTGGTTCAGTTCCATAAAACCCACATATTCAATTATACAGAATTCTACAAACTAGGGAAATTGCAGCTGAAGTGAAAAAGGTCAATCAAAATGTAAAATCAAATAAAACTCTATTTAAAAGGTGTATTGCATTTATTTTTTAACATCTTTTTTTTCTTTTCTTGCTGTTCTTTTGTAATACTTAAAGGGGCAGTGCATAGGTAAAATAACCTTACAGAAAACAAATGGCTAAGATAAGTATTACAAAAGAACAGCAGGAAAAGAAAAAAAAAGATGTTAAAAAGAAATGTAAGTGTGCAGACGCAGGGACTTCGTCTGGGTCAAAGGCTGCTGTGGAGGGACAAGATACTTCAAAGTCTACTACTTTATGTGTAATATTAATAATGACCTGAAGTGTAATAAAGAAATTTTTCATTTGTTGTCCTTCCACAGAAAATATACTGTAGCTTCTCTAACTGATCCTCTACCTATAAGTTTTACAAGCAGAAGACCAATGACTGTGCTCACATGATGATTGAGTGATTCCTGAGACTGTTTTAATAAATAGTCAACTACAATGGTGTGATAAGAAATGTGATGAAAAATCCTTTTCTCTTAGTCCATATAGCTTACAGGTAACTTTAAGAAGGTGACCACCCCTTGGGCAGGAACAATTCTTGAAAAGAAGTGCAGGGTGGAGCCTTCCTTCCCTGCTTAGCTGGTCACCAGCCAATCACTATCCAGCTAAGGAAGGCTCCACCCTGCACTTCTTTTCAAGAATTGTTCCTGCATATTTAAAGGGACGGTAGCCTTCCCAAAGTTACCTGTAAGCTATATTGGATGACAAGAATAGTAGCTTGTCTCATTTCCCGTTTAAGAAGGGACATTTCAGATTATCTGATCCATCCCATATTGATGGAAAGGACACTGTCATCTATTATAAATTATAGATAATGAAATGCACTTAAAGTTTAAATATGCACACTTATTTAATGGGGTTATTAAATGAACAGTACAAGGCCTTATTGTCATTGGCTTGCCTAGCCTAGGTTTACCTTTAATTATGCTGCATTATACAGGTTTCATGCATTTTGTAGTTGTAGGTTGGCTATACCTATATAAAGAGGCTGATGGAAGTGTTCATTCCTTTTAGGTCCCCACCCATTCACTGCAAAGGTCTCCTGTTTGAAAGCAGGTCAGTCTAATCAGGATACTAGATATTTTATAACTTTATGAGTAACAGTTTAGTCATTTTTAACCCAGAGATTTTAAATCCAAAGCATTTCCACAAAAGCACTAAGAATATTTTTAAGCCATTAAGATGGCAATATGTATTGGATAATACTCACTTAAAATGGGTACCTTAGCAGCATAAGTGAGCCTCAACATACTTTGGCTAAACATCACAACAAAACCCTCACTCTTTCAAATAAACAAATTAACATATTGGTATAAAATATGCTCTATACAGGGTTCACATATGGGTAAATTGTATGGAGAAGTGCAGAATTGGCTTTTTGTAATTTATGAAGGAATGAAAGCCACCTAATAATAATAATAGTTTTAATAAAGGGGAAATATACCCTATGAACAAGTTACTCAATTTGTTGAACATCTTGACTTAATTAGGAATCCTTTAAACAGCAGTCAGGTGTATCTAGCTCAGCATTTTTATTTATTTATTTTTATTGTTTGCTCAGAGCACTTGTGACATGCAATTTTGAATTCTCAGGGAACAACAAGCATTTTGTACATCATTTGTCAAGGGTTTGATGAAGGATACAAGTCCATTAATACTTTGGTCCCAGAATCAGAATGAATAAAATGAGCATATTGTACCTAACAATTTTCATAAATATACATTAGAAACTGAACTTTAGCAGTTTTGCCATAATATTTAGCACACAAAATGTGGCACCCTAAGCTGGTGCTTAAGGCATACCAAACGGCAAAGGCACCCAGGTTCAGAAAGACTGATCCAGCTATATATTTTCAGTATTATATCTGTAGTTTAACATATAAAGTATTTTATGGTGATGTCTGTTTCGCACCTTCTTGCAGTGAACAATATGCTCCAATGGATCTTAATGACTAATAAGGAACCCCAGCTGTTTTGAGACAAACAACAAGCAATGTAATTTATTTTGAGGTCTGCTTCTAGAGCTCACCTCCTCTCAGTGAGCAATGTGCTCCAATGGATCTGAGTGACTTGTGACAAACCCTAGCTGTTTTCAGGCAAACAACAATTAGTAGATCAAACGCAAACAAGACCAGTAAATAAAAAAACTTACTGCCATTTTAGTGACACTTACATAGTTAAGTACTCCTGATGAACAAATTAAGAGCCTCTTATTCTTCAGGCATATTTCCCCTTTAACAAGACACTTGCAGAATGCTCTACAGTACGGTAAAGAACAACATTAAAACACAAACTAATCTCTAATATTACTTTCACCTTTGCTGCCAAAATGCACCAGACTTTAGCAGAAAAAGTTAATTAAAATATTATTGACAGGAATGATCCTCTAGGGTGTAGCATTGCTACAGTTATAAGATCTGAATACTCCCTGGCACAATGAGATTCCACTTATAGGCAGAGTTTATTCCTAACTGTATCTTCAATCCCTTGAATTGCTCTTTGCAGAGCTTTAAGAAATGTGTTCGTATAGAAGGCTTGCATGCATATAAGTGGAGAAAGTGACAGATAACCCTATGTTTATATATTGGATGAGGTGTCTTGTCCCAATAACACACAAATCAACAAACACATACCAGGCTGAGGGCTGGTCTTATGCTTCAGCGCCTTCTCCTTTTTAAACTTTGGCACTATACGGAATACCGTGCTCCTGCTGTTTCTCTTTGCATATTCCAGGGGAGGGTCCTATATGAAACAAATGAAAAAAGAGTATTCTACTAAAGCACAAGAAAACAGAATGATGGAAACTCCATTTACATTTTATCAATTGACTGGATTACACTGAAAATATTTTATGAAGTGTTTATATATAAATTTATACAAAGACTATACAGTGAAATCTGTTAGTAAAACTATTGATAACTCATCAACTACACCATAATCTAGTTTCTCAAACATGGTACTCAAGTATGCCTAGAAGTTCTGGATTTCTCCATCTTCCTGCTGAAAACAAGTGAAATAGATTGAATGATCGACTAATTACACACTTGTGCTCAGGCAGGAAAATCTAGAAAACTTGCACTGTTAAGGATTCTTAAAGACTGAGGTTGAGGAACTCTGGCCATCCTGAACATAAAAGAGAGCTTAGTGTAAGGGCCTGGACTACGGCTGGTGCCCAAATGCAGGAACTCTAGGTCTTGCAGGCTGCTGGACGAAGGGGATAAGAGAATCGGCGTAGTAGCTGTCACGAAAGCCAAGGGTCAGGAGTGGAGAAGATGGAATAGTTGCGGTCACTGTAGCCAAAGGTCGGGAGTGGAGAGAGCAGAATGGTCGAGGTCACGGTAGCCAATGGTCAGGAATGGAGAAATCAGAATAGTAGGGGGTCACTAGCCTAAGTCAATGTTCACAGAAAACGCAGACAATATAAGCTGTAAGGGTATGGGGCTAATACAAGCAAGCCCTGAGCGAAGGGATGCCCAGGGTTTAAGTAGAGGTGCTGTGGCTTGCATCCCTGTCCACTGATTGGTCCCCACAGACAGGTCCCGCCCCTCCACACAGAATGTGTGTGTATAGCGCACCCGTGCAGCAGCGCGCTCCCAGCCACGTCCCCTCCCAAACTGCTGACACACACGCTGGAGCCACTAGGCTATCCAGGCGTGGTGCACCGCCAGGACAGAACCGGAGGGGAACTCTACCGGGACACCACGCGCACAGCGGGTGCACTAAACGGAGGACTCAGAGCGGACCGAAACTGGGGTAAGCGCCTGACACTTAGTAACAGAGAGTCCAACTTTTTCTATGATGAACTGGGAGAAAAAGCAGAACCAGTGGAACAGGTGGATGCATCTCATAAAAATAATTTTCTTTATAAACAAACAGTGGCACTCAAACTGAAAACATGAACCATAAGAGGACTAAATAGAAGTAAAAACACAAAATATATATTGGTGGTAAATTACTGACCATTTATTTACTGTAAAACAGGGTTGGGCAAGCAGTGGTCCTCCAGCTGTAAAGAACTACAATTCCATTAATCCTCTACCAGCTATAGCTACCTGGGGAAGATGGGAGGTATAATCATGCACATATGGAGGGTCCCAGGTTTCCCACTAATGCTCTAAAATCATAATTTTAAAACAACACATTAAAGGGATATTTTATCATTGGATTACTTGGTTATGAAAAATGTATCTAGATATGTGTTCTTCATAAAGCACTCAGATTTGAGATTATATATATATATATATATAGATATTCAAGTTTATCATTCACATTTATGCTACTAAAAGTAGCCACAGAGATGATAAAGTTGAAGAATTTTATGATGATTTATTACGCCTCTACAATAAGAAGTTTTAAGATACAAAATGGTGAAAAATCAAGCGGACCACATGGAACAGGAAAAAGAAAGATGATAGAGGCAACCAACTGATCGAATTTGCAGAAGAACAAAATATGTACATTATGAATTAATTCTACAGGAAAAAGACCCAGAGAAAATGGACATGGAAATGCCCTAATGGCAATACAAGTGAAATAGACTTCATACTTGCATATAATAAAATGATATTCACTGACTGCTCAGTCTTAAACCGTTTTAATGTTGGAAGTGATCACTGTCAAGTGAGACCAAAAAGCAAAATTGACTGCAAGAAACAAGAAAGAAAATGATCAAGACAACAAAATCCTAAGAATTTTGAGATAGCACTGTCTAATCGCTACAGTGTGCTGCAAGAGCTTCCAAACACAGACATTTCAACCCACAATGAAAAGTTATTGAGACTTTTGTAGACACTGCCCATGCCACCTACCGTGAAACAAGAAAAAACAACCCAAATATCAAAAGAAACAGTTGCCATGATGAAAAAGCAACGAAAAATGAAGCAAAACAGTAAAATTAGAAACCGAAAATGTACAGCAGGGAACAAGGAGCAGTCTGTCTTTGGCAGAGAATTTGCACAGTAGCGCTGGGCACGGCCACGACTGAAGACAATAGGGGCAGGCTTAGAGTAGAGGGTGGAGGGACAAATTATTTCATTTCCATGAAGCTTTCTGAGCTTTTTGGGGGAGTACAAAGCAATCTGGGAGGGGAAGTTGGCACGTGACAGTTCCACTTTAAAACATGAACTCAAAATCAGCTATTGTAAAGTGACATTGTTTTTGTGCTGTGAAATATTTTTTTAAAAATTAAAGAACTGAAATATGTTGATTTTGTAAGTACTCAATCCCCACACTTCAATATTTGGTAAAGCCACATTTTGCTGCAATATTACCTTTAAGTGTTTTGGAGCAAATAACACACAGTGCACTGCACACAGTGTCAGAGTGATTTTGACCCATTCTTTGCTCTAGGTTTTCCAGTATGGTTGGATGTCACTTGTGGATTGCAATTTTCAAAGAGCACCAAATATTCTTATTGGAGTTGAGATCAGAACTTTGACTTTGTATATTCCCTTACCCTACAAAAACAGGAAACCCTGTGCACACAAAACATTATCTTAGCTCCTTTGTCTCTTTCTTTCTGCTCCTTGAAGCTGAAGATCTCTCACCAAACTCTGGCCCTTCGTCTTTTTGGAAAACCCTTTACCTACAGTCAATATAGGAACATTTCATAACTAATCACCCTTCCCTGTCATGAACCACAATTCCTTCCTTTTCCTTGTGGTCTCTGGAATGCTCATTCTGATTCCACTTTAGAGGAAGCAAATTCCTATGGAGGTCTCTTCTCTCACACTAAATGCCAAACTGGACTTGAGGAAGGAGTCAGACTTCTACTCTTTAAACAATGCCATTACAAACAACTTTCTGCCCTCACCTCACTCTGCTTCCATTTTCTTGTTCACTCCACAGAACGTACTCTCACAAGATTGGTCAATGATCTAAACATTGCCAAATCACAAGGTCACTATTCAACACTTATCATGCTTGCTCTCTCTCAACTGCTTCTGCACTGTCGACCATGCTCTCCTCCTCCAAATGCTTCACTCCTTAGTTATCAGTAACATAGCCCAGAACTGGCTGTCCCCTTATCTAACTAACTGATACTTCAATGTCTCCAGTGCCACATCTATGTCCTCTCCAGCCCACCACTCTGTTGGAGTTCCTCAAGGTTTAGTTCTAGGACCGCTTCTGTTCTCGCTATACAATATAATACTTGGTGAACTTGTTAACTAATTTGGACTCAAATATCACCACTATGCAGATGACACCCAGCTTTATTTATCTGCAACTCAACTGACTCCTGATATTCAATCTAAAGTCACATATTGCCTCTCGGCTATATCTCAGACTGGATGGCCCATAGGTAACTCAAGCTTAACATGTCAAAAACAGAGCTACTCCTCATCCCACCTAGACCTGGCCCAGTAGTGCCTTCCCAGATCATAGTAAATTATACTATCATAAATCCATTTTGAGAAGCATGGTGCTTAGGGGTGATAACTGACACTGCTCTCTCACTCTCCTCTCAAATTAATGCTATTTGCCTGCTATTTTCTCTTGAGTAACATAGTAAAAATATGTTCTTTCCTCCCTTCCACTACAGCTAAAATTCTTACAAAACACTGCCTATCAGACTCCGGATAGCTTATAAAATACTGCTTCTCTCATTCAAGACTCTTCTCTCCAGTATCACCTTCCTACATTTCTACTCTGATCTCCCGCTATACCCCCATCCCATCACTTATGATCAGCCAATGACATTTCATATCAGACCCTCATTGATCCTCATCTATGGAATGCTCTACTTCCCAGCCTGTATCACAAAACTTCTATTGCATTCTTCACGTCTCTCTTAAAATTACACCTCCAGAACAAGGCTTCAACAAACTGGAAGGCACTGAATCTGTACATCCAAGTCTCTTATAATTTAATTACTTTATGTTCCCCATATCTTGACCAAAATTCTAGGACTGTATTGCACTCTTAACCATTATGTAATCTGTATTTCTCCCTTTACCACTTTCGAGCAGGGACCTCACTTCTAGAATTTCACTTTGCAAAACATTTGTAACTCGGTCTAATCTCTTAAATTGTAAAGCGCTGCATACACTTGTGAAGTTATATAAACATATTCATCTATTTATGTGAGTATAGAAGTATGTATACATGTTTGTGTGTATGCGTAGATATGTGTAGGTATGAGATTAATATGTATGTATGTATATATGTATGCATAAGTGTGTGTGCTCATGAGTAGACAACAGCTCAGGCTCCACAATTATAATTTGCCCACCCTTGAGAAAAGCCTGTGCACCAAAATCTGACTGGGAGGACCAAGTTCATCACTCCAGGGACCAGACACTGCAAATGTAAGTGTGGAGAAGAGGACTGTACACCGTATTTCAGCTACATAACCCTTTCATGCATTTTATACCCACCTGGTTCTTAAAGTGTTAAGTTTTTCTTTAATGCTTTATCTCACTATTTTTCTCTGATACCCTTCCCCCAGCTGTTGTACTACAAAGTCCCCATTTTCATCATCTAGATTCTGGATGGCTGTGGATGATGAAAGTTGTAGTCCAACAGCAGTTAAAGGGCCACAGGTTGGAAAGACACACACACTTAAAGAGACAAACGCACACAATAATTTATCTTCAAACAGATAGACAGACAGACAAATAAATATGACTTTCCAAACTCATTCAGAGCCAATTATTCTACAGGAATAGCTCCCTTTAAATGGATAGTAATGTTTCACAAACAAGCAGCTCCAAAAAATCTTCATAGTACTTGGGCCATGGAAAGAGTTTTTTCAATACTTTCCGAGTTGTAGTTCAAGAGTAATTGAATGATAAAGTATCCCCCCTCCTGTCCCTTTTACTGGTGTAACACTGCTCACTTCAGAGCAGCAAAATTGTACGGATGGATCGTAGAAAGGGACACTCTTCAGTGAGCATAAGGAAAAACCTGTCAAGGGGGCAGGATTTTCCTTATACTTACAGTAAGAAGATTGTCCCTCACTGCAACCTGTTTGGTCAAGAGAACAGATTCCACATCTGAGGCGAGGTGGCTTACACCAGGTAAAATGGGCAGGAGGGTGATACTTTATGATTCAATTACTCTTGAACTACAACTCTGACATATTGAAACAACACCATCCATGGCCCAAAAACTATGAAGATTAATTGGAGCTGCTTTTTTGTGAAACATTACTATCCCTTTAATACTGTCATGTTCAGTGCACAGGTCAGTTAAGGGCAACATGAGGTCCCTCAGCTGTTGCTGAACTATATGTTCAATTGTCCTCTACTTGCAGCTGACTGGTAATGGAACATAGGAGTTGTTGTCAAACAGCAGTTGGAGAGCTTCACATTACTCACAACTGAAATAGGTTGTATATATGAACAGTCAAGCCTTATCATACCTCATCATCATCGGGTTGTAAGACATAGTAAAGCCAAGGGATCTCTGCCAGTTTTGTTAATTCAACCTCTACATTGTGCAGCGCATCGGAGAGAAGCTCTTCATGATGGGCTTCCAACTGCTGTAAAAAATAAAATGGCATGAGTAAACTCTTTCAAATCTGCAGATAATGATTATAATTCGGCCCACTTTATATTCATATTAGCTATGTAGCACAACGTTGCCAGTGCAGCGAAGGTGAAGAGGAGCAAAGGAGAGAGGGTGCCCCCTCCCTTTCATTGCCTCGCTTCCCTTTCTTTCACTTTAGCCGCACAGGCAACGCTGTGCTGCATAGTGATCCATTGTTTAACTCTGAGTGTCATAGCTGTTTACAACGCATTCTTTAGAAATGTATTGATTTATTTAGAAAATGTTTTACCAGGAAGAATACATTGAGATTTCTCTCGTTTTCAAGTATGTCCTGGATAGTTTTCAGTAAAGGGTTACATATTTACACTAATTGTGAGACATTATATACAAACATACATAAATATACATACTTATTAAATAATGGGATAATTTACAGTTACACACTGTTTTTAGATATA
Organism: Rhinophrynus dorsalis; assembly: GCA_037306005.1. Lineage (NCBI taxonomy): Eukaryota > Metazoa > Chordata > Amphibia > Anura > Rhinophrynidae > Rhinophrynus > Rhinophrynus dorsalis. The sequence goes on along the minus strand of CM074719.1, from coordinate 455,637,477 downwards.
AAGAAACATTTGCTTTTAAGGATTTTAGACTGAAAGCAGATTATTTCCGGCAGATTGTTCCAGGTTTTTGGAGCTCTGAAGGAGAAGGCAGATCTTCCTGCTTCTTTCTTGTATTGTGGTATACGCAGTGAGTTGTTAGTAGTGGAGCGGAGATTATAGTTAGTATGGAGAGCTGGAGTGAGCATACTGCTCAGGTAGTGTGGTAGTTTTCCAGAGAAGTGGTTGTGTACTAAGCAAGAAAGATGAAGGGTATGTCTAGATTTGAGTGTTAGCCAATTAAGTTCTTTAAGCATGTCACAATGATGGGTAGTGTAGTCACATTGGAGGATAAAGCGGCATAATGAATTATATAGTGTCAAGTTTACTGAGATGGATTTCTGGCGCTGGAGCATATACTTCGTCACCATAGTCTATGAGTGGCAGCAGCATCTGCTGTACAATACGTTTTCTCACCAGGGTACTTAAACATGATTTGTTTCTAAAAAGAGTACTTATTTTGGGATAAAGTTTAGAGGTTAATTTGTCAGTATGGTGACCAAAATTGAGGTTAGGGTCAAGCCACATACCAAGATATTTGTAGGAGTCTACTGGGGCCAATTTACGATTAGACTCTGTTACAATGGATAGGTGGATATTGTCGAGATTACGCAGTTTGTGCTTTGTGCCAAATATCATTGTGACTGTTTTATCTGTGTTTAAGAAAAGTTTGTTCTGTGTTATCCATCTCTCCACTTTGTAGAAATCATGTTGTAATTTGGTTTCAAGTTGTGATATGCTTGAGTTTTTTGCATAGATTATGGTGTCATCTGCATATATGTGTACTGATGATGATTTGCAAACCTTGGGCAGATCATTTATAAAAAGAGAAAATAGAAGAGGGCCAAGAATGGAGCCTTGGGGAACTCCACTTGTTACTTTGAGCAGAAGGGAGTCATTGTTTGCAACTGACACATACTGCATTCTGTCTGATAAATAGGATCAGAACCAGTTTAGAGAATTATTACCCAATCCTGAGTTTTGCACTTTGCTGATAAGAATGTTATGGTCTACTGTGTCAAAGGCCTTAGCGAAATCTAGGAAAATAGCTCCAGTGAGTTCACCATTTTCCATGCCAGTCTGGATATCATTGGTTACTTTTAGAAGAGACGTGACTGTTGAGTGGTTTGGTCTAAACCCTGATTGAAGAGGGGTGAAGAAATTGGTCTGTTGGTAATATTTATGTAGTTGCACATGTACACGTTTCTCTATGATTTTAGATAAAGTGGGGAGGAATGATATTGGTCTGTAATTTGATACTACATCCACTTTTGTGGATAGGTACAACTCTTGCCACCTTCCAGGATTTGGGCATATACCCTGATGTCAAAGAGGCATTAATTAGAGTTGCTATCGGTTGGGCTGTGACCATAGCACTGAGCTTTAATAAAATTGGTGGTAGATGGTCAGGGCTAGACTGCGATTTCAGTTTTGGGTTGAGGAGGTGATCATATACTTCAGTTTCATTTACTGGCATGAAATTGAATTAATTTGCACTGTTGGACCAGGCAACAGGTGCCAGTGACTGTTCTGGACTTGGTGGAACTTCAGAGTGGCCTTTGTTTTGTTTAATCAGTGTGGTGGCACATCCAACAAAATAGCTGTTGAATGCATTGGCTCTGGCTGTGGGGCACTGTATGGTCTCTTTGTCTATTGTTATATTTGATGGGTGAGAATGGTTAGGTGGGTTGTACATGTTTTTTATAACCTTCCAAAAGTTGTCTGGCTTTGAAATGTTATTGTACAAGTTGTTAGTAAAATATTGTGCTTTTGCTAGTTTTGTTTGTTTTGTACATGTATTCCTTACTTGCCTATATATAGTGTGATCATGAGGGGAGCCAGTTTGTTTAAATTTTGTCCTTAATGAATCTCTGAGACTGTATAATTGAATCAAGTCAGCTGAGACCCATGGAAGATGTGCACCCCTAACCCTGACCTTTCTTAGTGGGGCATGGGTATTACAGACCTGTAGGAATTCTGAGTTAAAAAAGTCAATCGCTGAATCAAGGTCAGGTATTAGATATAATCTATGCCATGAGGAGTTTTTTAAATCATTTAGGAAGGACTGAAGGTTAAACATATAGTGAGAGGGTGCGTCTGTTGCTATAATTGCTGGGGCTGGGTGGACTTGATTTTAGTACTCTCCACCAGCATTCAGTTGATAGTGCACATGTATGCATGATGAATTATTATGTTATGGTGAGGGTGCGGGGCATGGTTGCAAGGATGAGAGCAAATCTGTATTATTAGTGGAATGGTTAGAACAGAGAGTATTAATCTATTCATGTTGGCATGCATGAGGATGATACTAGGGGAGATATAGAAATGCGCTGGGCATCCCTCTGGCACCCAAAGGCTTAACCTTTTTTTTTCTGGTAAGGAGGAGTAGATGAAATGGGGAGGATGGGGAAGGTGACAAAATGAGGGGAAGGTGAGGAAGAGAGAGTGAGTTGATGAGACAGTGGGAGACAGGACAAACCAATTGGGGAGGGGCAATGAAGGGGAGGGGGAGGGGATTAGGCAAAGGGGAGGGTGTGAGGAGGGTGAGGTGGCAAAGAGAAGAGTGTGAGGAGGGTGAAGTGCAGGGTGGGAGGTGAAAATGAGGTGGTGAAAGAGCTTTGGATGGGGAAATTATGATGCAAATTTGGGGGTGGGAGGGAGAAAAAGAAAAAAAATGCACAAATAACAGCAGACCGGAGATGATATAAGGCAGGGCCATGGATGAATACTAGCTCCTTCACTGTCAAAATATCTTTGTGGGGAAGACTTAAACATACGTGGTATAATTAGATTCCAAATCATCTAGATTAACTCACCTGTGTTCAAGCACAGAAATCCTGCAATACTTTGCACACGGCTCACATTCCCAGGGTTATGGATTTTTCTACTTGAACAAAATTGAAGAAACCAAACTGACTGAGCAGCGAGAAAGAATGTCATGGGTTTTTTTTCCACAGAGATGAATTGACAGTGAAAGACAAAGGGACTCTATGATAATTAGGTCAGATACAAGTCATACAGTTACCTAACATAAAGTACCCAATAAAACCAAAGAAAGACTCAACCTACAATGTTGTGCACTGGTCAAGAGGTGGCACTTTTTTGTTTGCAGTTTGATTACAAAGAAACCACCTCTCACAAAAATTCAAATATGAGCTGTAATAATTTTCAAATGAAGTATCGCCCAGGAGGGGAAATACAATTAATAGTTTAATAATAAACAATAACTGTTCTTTTAATCACATTGGAAAATATGATGATCTTTATTGCCATAGTTATGTTGGAAAATACCATGATGATCTTTACTGCCATAGTTCTTTACAAAGTTATGGTCTAAATGATGATGGGACTTGCAGTTCCACTACAGTCAATGGGCCACAGTTTTCTGCCCCTGGTCTAAAACCTGAACTGCTGTACCAGTGGTTATGTTACCTCATATAGTACAACAACATATATGCTTGATAACTATATACCTTTATCTATATTTCTGTGTGTGCATCTCCTTTATTTGTATGCAATATACAGAAAGTGGAAACCATTTTAGCTGCACTGGATATTTGTCTGAGACATTTGTGCTGCAGTATTAATCTTCTGAGCACAAGAGGGGTGTGAATGCAGAGCTATTAAAAGTAACAATAGTAAAATGTTCCTTTTATGCTGTTGACCAATTCACATGGGCTAATGACACACCACTTATGCAGCACAGGTCACAAGCTGTTGCAGAATACAGTAACACTGGTGCATTCATTGCAAAAGCATCCAAGTTGTAGCACTCCTGATTTGAATAACAATATTGGACTTTAAGAATCACAACTTCCATTGACTGACAAATCAATGAGAGTTTCAGTTAGCAATATATGGCAGGCATTTGATGTTGTCCAGACCCCAACATACTACTGTCACCCCACACAGCTCTTTTTAAGTTATCTGTGTGAACAGGCTCTTATGCAGAAAGCAAAAGATGCAACAGAACCGCATAAGACATGACAACTCTGACAATTTATACAGATTTAAACAGGGCTTATATAAGGTCCATATAAATCAATCAAAATTTTGCAAATAGCATATGGGTTTCCTCCATGTTTACTACAATTTTACTTTGAAAATATGGACCTAAATTAGACAGAATGCTTTAGCACACAGACACCAGCACAACTAAAATCTGTCTGCAGAAAGATTGGAAGTTGTGTAAAAGATAAAATCATACATATGATGCATTGCACCAGATACAACCTAGAGCTGGGGACTTAGGTGAGGCCTGGAATCACAAAGTACACATATTAGAAGCGAGGGAGATTTTCTTTGACAAATGGAACCTGATTATGTCTGTAAGATGTTTCAACTAATAAGCCTTTTACTTGCATATGTTACATTGCCTGTCAGAGAATTGTTCAAGTGAATGGGGTAAACAGTTGTGCTATTCATACTTTGAACCAGTAGATGGCAGTGTCAGACTATGACAGCCATCTCAAAACAGGAAGGAAAAAGACAGATATTTCCTACAATATTAAGTTTTATTTATTTACTCAGTGTTTTAGCAGGAAGAATACATTGAGATTCCTCTCATTTTCAGGTACAGTCATGTGGAAAAGAAAGTACACCCTCTGTGAATTCTATGGTTTTACATATCAGGACATAATAACAATCATCTGTTCCTTAGCAGGTCTAAAAATTAGGTAAATACAACCTCACATAAACAACAACACATGACATATTACTCGTGTCATGATTTATTTAACAAAAATAAAGCCAAAATGGAGAAGCCATGTGTGAAAAACTAAGTACACCCTTACTGCTACCATAGGAATTAAGTGGCTAAGTAGCAGACAGGTGCTGCTAATCAAAAGCCCTTGATTAACTGATCATCAGCAAGTGTAACCACCTCTATAAAAGCCGAAGTTTTAGCAGTTTGCTGGTCTGGAGCATTCAGGTGTGTATTAACACAATGCCAAGAAGGAAAGACATCAGCAATGATTTTAGAGAAGCAATTGTTTTTGCCCATCAGTCTGGGAAGTGTTATAAGGCTATTTGCAAACAATTTAAAGTCCATCATTCTAAAGTGTGAAAGATTATTCAAAAGTGGAAAACATTCAAGACAGCTGCCAATATTCCCATGAGTGGACATCCCAGCAAATTCACCCTAAGGTCAGACTGTGCAATGCTCAGAGAAACTGCAAAAAAAAACAAGTTATATCTCAAACTCTACAGGCCTCAGTTTGCATGTTAAATGTTAAAGTTCATGACAGTACAATTTGAAAAATACTGAACAAGTATGGCTTGTTTGGAAGGGTTGCCAGGAGAAAGCCTCTTCTCTCCAAAAAGAACATGGCAGCACGGCTTAGGTTTACAAAGCTGCATCTGAACAAACCACAAGACTTCTGGAACAATGTCCTTTGGACAGACGAGACCAAAGTGGAGATGTTTGGCCATAATACACAACGCCATGTTTGGCGAAAATCAAACATATATCAGTACAAACAACTCATACCAACTGTCAAGCACAGTCACAGAGGGGTGATGATTTTGGCTTGTTTTGCAGCCACAGGACCTGGGAAACTTTCAGTCATTGAGTCGACCATGAACTCCTCTGTATTCCAAAATATTCTACAGTCAAATGTGAGGCCATCTGCCCGACAGCTAAAGCTTGGCCGAAACCAGGTCATGCAACAGGACAATGATCCCAAGCACACCAGCAAATCTACAACAGAATGGCTTAAAGGGATAGTAATACTTCATTTTAACTTTATTTTATTTTGTAGGCATTAAAAAAACATGAAGAATGATATAAGTCTTATCTCTGAAACCTTTATGGTTTAAGAGATATTCACAAACAAAGTATCCCCCCCCTGTTCAACCAAATCAGAAGGGAGATGCCCAGGTAGACTGCAGAGAGGGACAATCTTCAATTAAGATAAGGGAAAAAGCTGAAAAACTTGTCAAGGGGGGAAGGGCTTTCATTGTTTTCATACAAAGAAAATTGTCCCCTTCTGTTATCTGTGCTGTCATACAACCAGACTCACATCTGAGAAGAGATGTCTTACACTAGGAAAAAGGGGCGGGGAGGGGAACTTTGCTTGTGAATATCTCATAAACCATAAAGGTTTGAGAGATAAGACTTATATCATTCTTCATGTTTTTTTAATGCCTACAAAATAAAATAAAGTTAAAACGAAGTATTACTATCCCTTTAAGAAAGAAAAGATTCAAGGTGTTGCAATGGCCCAGTCAAAGTCCAGATCTCAACCGACTGAAACGCTGTGGTGGTACCTTAAGAGAGCTGTGCATAAACAAATGCCCACAAGAAGAGTGGGCCAAAATTCCTCCACAACGCTGTGAGAGACTGATAAAGTCATACAGAAAATGATTACTTCAAGTTATTACTGCTAAAGGTGGTTCTACAAGCTATTGATTCATAAGGTGTACTTAATTTTTCACGCATGGCTTCTCCATTTTGGCTTTATTTTTGTTAAATAAATCATGACACTGTGTAATATGTCATGTGTTTTTGTTCATCTGAGGTTGTATTTACCTAATTTTTAGACCTGCTAAGGAATAGATGATTGTTATAATGTCCTGATATGTAAAACCATAGAATTCAAAGAGGGTGTACTTTCTAACACTACTAATAAAGGATAAGGAGTGGCTCAGTTGATTGATTGATGACTGACACTAAAGGCAAGATACACACAAAGACTGTGAATTTTTTGGGTAAACCAAGTGCACAATAGGGAACAAATATAATTCCCATTGTTTTTTTTTAATATTGACACTTATTGAGGTTTCCAGGTTTATAGCAAAGAATAACAGCCACTTACAATAGTTATAGTGAGTGACAGTGGGTAATAAATGGTATAAGTACATTTCAGCTCAGTATGCAAATGTGTCAATGTAGTAGAAAGTTGCTGACATCAGTAACCACAAGACACAAGGAAAGAGTAGGGGGCGTTTGGTGTTAGTGTCAAATCCATCTAGAGGTCTTATTCTTGAGGGTGCATCAACCAAGTGCATCAGATTGTCTTCAATTAATCAGAAGTATGATTGTATAGTATACGTAGCCATTTCATATGGTTCAATCAAGCAACAACTTTCACCTGTTTCAGGGTAGGCTGATGCTAACTCTGCTATATTGAGGTGAGTAGCCATGCAGAGATAGCTAGACTGCACTTTTGTTTTTCTTGATCAGCTTATAATGCCAACCAGGGGTTGATGATAAAGTATGGAATATATAGAACTTCTCAAACCAATTACTCCACCTTACTCCAAAAAGGCAATCACTACCTGAGAACAAAACCACCAAACATGGAAGAAGGTCCATCTCTCCTGACAGGGTAAGTAAAAAGTGGTACCATGTTAGCCGTGAAAAAACAACAAAAAAATGTAGCACTTTAACTTAGCCATTCTCCGCATAGTTTCTTAGACACCAGACAGGTATGAAAGCAGGGTCTCAAATGTTTGGTCCCTCAAGTTCACATCCCTGAAATTACCATGAATTGCACAGAAGATGTAGTATTAGTCCTCTGGGACTGTGGTCTCCCATATAGTAGACATTCAGTATCTAATACAATTTGGTGGAAGAGAAGCACTATCCAGTAGTATCTAGTAAATTGCAGAGACTGAATCTCGCTTCACTGAGTATGCAGGGTTGAGTCATCAAAGAAATAGCCTCTTAAATCCAGTTGGCCCCAGTGTCAAATAATTGTCCTTTTTGGCAGTGATGCAAGTTGCAACTAGGAATTGTGCCTGGCCAACTTCCAGGGCAAGAAGTCCCCCCACAGATAATATCAGAAACTGTCAGGGAACACCCACTTGCCAATGATATACCTACCATGCCCAAAACTGTGACAAGAATGAATCCTAACCAATAATTTAGTGGACACGTAAGTAAGCTTCACAAGTGAGGTATAGATTTCTGCAGGGAAGCAATCCGAAAGATGTTATAAATTGGACTAAGAGACCTTTCTAGTAATAAAGTGGTTAACAGTCCCATTTCAAACAATGGGAAGTACTGTACTATGTATTCCCTGCAGTGCACTTTCTTCTTCAGCCCCAGTGACTGTGAAGCAGGGAAAACATGGCTCTCTTCCAGAGTCAGCCTGTTAAACCAAACCTAAACCAAATCACTATCTCCCTGTGGTTCAAGCACCAAAACGCAGACTGTTAAATCTATGGGGGCAGGACTCACTGTGCTTTAAAAATTCTGTATAGAGTACAGAGTAGAAATTTGTAGCTATATTTTATAATTTTACATTATGCAAAGAATAAAAAAACAACAACAAAAAAAAAAACAGCTTGTGGACATAAACGGTGGATCATAACTTGTGGTAAGATTACCAAAGGAACAATACAAGAGAAAGGCATACATAAATATATGACGTGCATCCTAAACACATTTGTATATGATTTATCAAACTTTGTATTACAAAACACAGCAGGTAAAGAAAATAGAGCATGTATATAGCTTCACTTAAGACAGATGTACAATACCAATCAAAACATTAAAGGAACACTAACAAATTATATTGTATATTGTAATGTTTAATATCATGTATTTCCAGACACTGTCTGTAAAATTAGTTATTTTATTTTACATCCCAAAGATCTAATCCTTAATTTGGATTAGAATGTGTGTGTGTAAATTGTCCTATTCAGAAACCATTTTGGTTTATTTTGTTTGTACAGTCTGTAATGAGAAACATGAACTATAACAGTTCGTTTATTGAGATTAGTCCTTGCTTTCACAGACATTGCTTTCAGAATATATTAAGTCAAAAAGATGCTTCATTGTCTCACACAAAATCCATATAAGTGTGACATGATCTTACCAGTGGTACTCTTCCAACTAGTAGAGACTCTGTTTCATTGTGCAATGCCTTCACATTGACTGCTACTTCAATGGCAGTGTTTCTAGTGAGATTCTAACAAGAAAAGAGAGGCTATTTAATTCTGTTAAAGACATACTTCCGGCCATATTCTACCAAACTGTGCATTGTCTGTATGTATATACATACATTCCCCAATTTGCAAACCATTGAGAGTCAGCAGTGTGTATTTTCTTAAAACAAATTCACTTGTTGTGGCTAAAGTATTAAAGTGATAGTAAAAGGGGAGTTTTGTGTACTTACTGATAAATCCTTTTCTCATAGTCCATGGGGAACACAGGAACTATGGGGTAAAGTCCCTTCCTCCAGGAGGGAAAAGCACATGATGAAAAGAGCTCTCTGAGGTGGAGACTCCCTCCTATATCCACTTTACCCCATTTAGATGGTTTTAATGTAAGAAAAGGATGGAAGAAAAGAAACAGACATGGAACAAGAAAGGGAATCCCTTGATACAGGGAACCCAGTAGGACCCACTCCTTCCCACCCGGCATTCAACCTGTTGGTTTTTCTCTGAGAGGGAAGCCCTGTATTCCACAAGGACTAAGAGAAAATGATTTATGAGTAAGTACACAAAAATTGCCTCTTCTCTTACATCCTATGTGGAACACAGGAACCAAGAGGATATACCAAATCATCCACCAAGATTCTAGAGAGAAAAAGAGAAAAAACCCTCACAATACAGAGCAGTTCTAACAGAGATGAACTGGTACAACAGAAATCAACACTGCAAACCAAACAACAGGAACTAACTGGCCCAAAGTAACACAGGCACATCGGTCTGTAGGACACTTAGACCGAAAATGGCTTCAACTAAAGCCAGCATATTAACACCATAGTTTGAAAAGTAAGAAGGAATGATCCCACCACTTCCGTACACAACTGCTCAGCAGTGGCCAGATTCTTGCAGGCCCAAAACACTCCCATCAAACTGGTAGAATGCACAGAAAACCAAAAGCATACACGCCTATCCTTGAGAATACATTCCTTGCAAATTATTGAATTACTCCAAGAAGCCACAATTACCTTGAATGCAGCCTGGCCTGCCCACGGGCCCTCAGAAATGTCAAAAAATGAAATCAAATTTTGGAAAAGGCTATATGTACTGAACATACTACACCAAGCATCTAACCACATCCAAAAGATGAAGATTTTGCTCCTGTCAAAGAGATGGAGCTGGACAGAGAGAGGGAAGAAAAATGTCCTGGTTAATGTGAAACTCAGAAACAACCTTAAGGAGACGTCCACGATACACATCGGGTGATTCTTCTCCCCCTCCTTTGTTCATTATGTGCCGGGTCCCTCCCCACCCCCTGTGAGTTTTTCTCTGGTTCCGGTTTCAAGCACAGGTCTCCCGGTGGAACGCTGCTCTCAGCATCTTTCGCTCCACGTGTGAAACCAGACCTAGTTATATTTGGAGTTTCCTTGTCCTTATCGGGCTACCAGTCCATCGCAGCATACTAACTACTGCAGAGACATTGACAAGTTATTACAGGACCATCGGAGCATCTTTAGGACTGATAACGGAGTTGAGACCAGTCGGCTGAACCAAGAGACACATTTACGTGGTTATATAGGGGTTGGGACCCCGAGACAAATAAAGCCCAAGATGGGCGTATTGTAAGTGCAATGGGAGAGGGGGATTGTTTTTTGGGGACAGTGGCAGTCTCCCATGTGGATCTGCTTTGTTGTGCAATACTATACTAGTTTGTATTTTCCACGGCTATGGCATGTCTGGTTAACTGACCTGGAAGACAAAACAGAGTCCTTAGTGTCTAGATCTAAATTATTAAAAGAGGTTGCTCTGATTAAAGAAGTGTGATGCCTCCTTGGATCCTGGCTTTTGGCCAGATCCTCAGACCGGTCTATCATGGTTAGAAGATATTTATGGTTGAAGCCATGGAGTGTGGACGCCTCCTCCAAGAGCAAACTAGTGTCCATAGCTTTCACAGAATCATGCCTCTTTGGAGAACATTCGCCTGTGACTGAAATTGGTTTCTTTAAGGCCCCATCTAGTTTCTGCTCTGCTGGATATCTCAAAGAGGTACCATCTTCCAAAGGAAGGATGGTTCTCTTGGCCTGATGAACAACAACCACATCTACTTTGGGAAAAGTGGTCCAAGTTGTTACATCTGTATCGATAATGGGAACATCTTCTTAAGTTTCGTGGAGACTGCTGATCTTCTGTCCCCCAGATTCCATTCTAATTTGTTCAGATCAAAAATAGACTTATCTACTAGAAAAACTGGTACAGAGTTCTTCTTGTCCAGGAAGGCTGTATCCATTTTATCTAGATCTTGTTGAGACTCAGAGATTCCAAGGGTTTAACTTAGAGTTTTGACAAAGGGATATACTCTATCTAGGTTAAAAACTCCTGAATCTTCCACTATTTCTCCCTCTTCTTCAGATGACATACCTGATTCCAAGTTCTGAAGTCTGGATTCCAAATCCTATTCGTTCTATAATCTCCTAGATGAGGTACCTTCTCCATGATCCAGATGTGGTTTCTTGGCCTTTTGTTCTTCTTCCTCCATTGCTTTAAAGGTCTCCTGCATTGAGGATTTCATCAAGGCTAAAAAGTCCTGTTGCGGGGATGGCATCTCATTCATAGACACATTTTGTACAGCATTTTTGACACAATTTTGCCACATCAGAGACTGGGAACTTGTTATTGCAGCCAGCACAAGATTTATGCTTTGTAGGTAATTTATCCTCCTTAGCCACAATCTCGAAAACAACTTTATCTTTGCCCTGAGATTTGGAGGGAGCTGGCATGCTTGTCAAAGGGAGGATCCCAAGAAAATAGGCAAACCACATTACTTACTTTGCCTGACATTTAAATAGATAGAATGTATAGTTTGCTTATGTGTTCCACTTTTGGAACAAAAGGCAATATTTTCCCCGGAAATAGAGGAGGCATTGAGAAATTACGGCTGTGCATAGCAGGGAAGAGAATGGAAGAAAACGGAGAACGGAGAAAGGAAGATCCAGAGCACCCTTTTAAAGTTTGTGATTAGTCCTAACAAGATGGAGGATATAGACAATACCACTATTCTAATGCCTCGAGGGGACACAGAGGAAAATGCTGATAATGCAAGACATCCTCCACAGACAAAGGTCCTTAAAGTCTGTGCTCTGGTTCAACCCAACCAAGAAAACCAGAGACAGAAGCCCACTAATGGGGGACTATACAGCCCCATATCCTATCAGCATAACACAGGAAGGCAGCTAACTAAGAGTGAAGTGTTATCCTTGAATACAACCTGTTGTAAAGTCAATTTAAAAACTGAGTATGTTCAGGCAGGTGTAAAGTGGATATAGCAAGGAGTCTCTGCCACAGAAAGCTCTTTTGATCAAATGCCTTGTGCTCCTGGAGGACAGAATTTGACATCATGGTTCATGTATTCCAAAAGGAATTAGGAGAAACATACACACCGCAGTGTTTTTCCTGCTGTGTAAAAGTGCTCTGCAGGGGAAGCATCAAAAGTAATTCAAGCTAAATCTTATTCAAACCTTTTTTTCCCCTTTTCGAACATCAGCTTTAAAAGTCACAAAAACGTATACATCATGTTGATATACTTTTCAAACGAGAACTACCTTCAGGGACAGAAAGCCTTCAAAGACAGGAAAATAATACATCTTGTCATCTGATTTAAGCTATAACTACTTTTGAATGAAACATCCCCCAGCAGTATTAGAATTTGTTAACAAGCAGAAAAAGTCCTTAAAGTAACAGTAATGCCCCATAAATTTTCTTCTTGTTTTGTAGATTTTAAAAAATCCCTTCTCTCAAACCTTTATGGTTTGAGAGATAGTTCCCCCTCTAATGATGTCTGCTGTAAAGCTGACAGCAGGAGATTCGAGTCGGCTGACTCGAGGAGGCTCTTCAGCAGAGCCAAAATCGTGCTATTTAAAAATAATTACTTCAATGGGATGGTCTACAAAGTGTGCTTGCAAACCAGGCACACTTTGTAGACTTTTCCAATGAAGTAATTCTTTTCAATATCAGTATTTCGGCTCTGCTGCAGAGCCGCCGGATGGTCCCAGGACCGGGATCTCCTGCTGTCAGCAGAGTGCTGACGTCAGGAGATGGGGAGGGAGGGGGAACTTTAGCGGTGAATATCTCTCAAAGCGTAAAGGTTAGAGATAGGATTTGTGCCACATAATTTATTTTTTAAACTCTACAAAACAAGAAACATTTTTTATCTGACATTAGCATCCATTTAAATAAAAGTTTTACTTAAAAAAAAAAACACTCCACCATAATTGAAAAATTCATTTATAAGGTCTGTATAGAAATAAATTTATGACTGGCTCTTTTGCTAGCTATAACAATTTTCTGCATGATGAGCATTGCTGTTATGTTTGGCCTACCTCTGGAAACCGTGGATTGGCTTTATTCAGTGCATGTGAACATGCATTCACTGCATGGGCCAGTTCTTGCTCCAACAAACTATGTGTTTTTGCAGCTTCACATATTCTGGAAAAAAATGGTATAGTTTAATTCTACTCTGAGGAATAACCATATTGTCATCTCGCTAATTTCCAGGAGATTATTATTTTTTTTTTATTAACAGCTTAGTGCAGCTAAGGTGTACATTTATCTTGACAATGTAAAGAGGCTGGGGGGAAACACCAGGGGGGTTATTGTCACAGTTCCCAGAAAAGTTCAGGAGTCAGTACGGTATAGTTAAATGCAATTTATTGATAGTAGTAGGTAGGCAAATATATATATATAGTAGTAACAAGCAGAGGGTTACAAGCCACTGAGCACAGTTATCAGAAATAATAGGCTGCCAGGCTTGACCACAATGCTAGAGACTAGGCCTCAGCCACTGGTAGTCTCTACCAGAAATAGGAACAGAACAGGAGAAGGAACTGGGTCAGGAACAGGAACACAGGATTTTGATCCGAAGTGGAAGATGCACCGACACACGCCTGTCGTCAATAAGGAGAGGACTCTGGCTCAGCCTGCAGTCAGAGAGGAAGTAGATAGCTGACTCAAGCCAGCAGTCAGTATCAGAGCTGATCTACCAGAGCCCCAGGTCCGCACTAGGTTGGATGTCTGCTAGGTAAAGGAGCAAATGTAAGAGTAAGAGTAGTCAGACAGAGCCACAAGTCAGCACCAGAGGGGATAGTCAGACAAGCCAGGTCATGCAGAGTTCAGGTAGTCAGCCAGAGCCACAGGTCTGCACCAGGTTGGATATCCACTAATAGGAATACGCAAAAGAATAGTCAGACAGAGACACAGGTCAGTGCCAGGTTGATGGAAGACTAGCCAGGTCATACACACAGCCCAAGGTAAGAGAACTGCTAAGCACAACAACGCAAGGGCAACTGAGTCAGGACTCAGTCTGCCTTTTAAACCCCTCCACAGGAAGTAGGTAGGAGGAGCAGCTCAGAGGGAGGAAGTAGGTTGGAGGAGACTACAGGAAGTAAACACATATAACAGAGGCCTGCTGCATGCATGAAGCCTCATGCCTGTAGATGACGCTGAAACTAAGGAAAGCTGTAACAGTCCCCCCCCCCAAAAGACCCCCCTCTGCGGAGCCTGACAGGGTTTGTCAGGGAATCGAGCATGAAACCTGCGTATCAGTAAAGGAGCGTGGACATCACTGGCAGGTATCCAGGAGCACTCCTCAGGCCCATATCCCTTCCAATGAATATTGTAAGCGCCCTCTACTCAAACAGGAGTGCAGAAAGGTTTGGACCTCATATTCCTCTTGATCTGCAACTCTCACTGGGGGAGGAGCTTAAGTATGCCGGTTGCAGACCAAGGGCTTTAGCATGGAAACGTGAAAGACATTGTGAATGTGCATGTTGGCAGGAAGTTCCAATGCATTAGCCACCGGGTTAATTTTGCGCAACACAAGGAAAGGACCACTAAATTGAGGAGCCAATTTGTTGCAAGGGACCTGGAGGTGCAAGTTGTGGGAAGACAAGCACACTCTACTTGGAAGGTAGGTGCCAGCAGTCACCTGCGGTTAGCCCACCTTTTCTGTCGCTGCACAAAATCACGTAGGTTATGCTGTACCCGTACCCACGAGGAATGGAGCACCCTTAAATGCTCATCCAGAGCCGGAATTTCTTGTGCTTGGAAGGTCTCGGGGAGAGCCGAGGGTTGGAACCCATAATTGACCAAAAACGGGGAACTCTTAGTGGAAGAGTTAACAGCACTATTCCGGGCAAACTCCACCCAAGGTAACAGGGTATCCCAGTTATCGTGATGGTCAGAGATATAGCAGCGGAGAAACTGTTCCAAGGCTTGATTAGACCTCTCTGCTGCCCCATTGGACTGAGGATGGTACGCAGAGGAAAATTCCAGCTGAATTCCCATTTGAGCGCAGAAACACCTCCAGAAGTGATACACGAACTGGCTACCTCTATCGGATACAATGACTTGAGGGATACCATGTAATCGGAAGACCTCCTTAGCGAATCTCAACGCCAACTCTTGTGCAGATGGTAAGCCCCTGAGTGGTAAAAAATAAGCCATCTTAGAAAACTTATCCACAATCATTAGAATGACTGTATAGCCCATGAACTTCGGAAGTTCGACCATAAAATCAATAGATAGGTGTGACCAGGGATGCTCGCCATTGGCAACTGGCTGACGCAAACCCACTGGCAAATGTCCAGGAGACTTAGTTTGGGCGCAAGTCATACATGCGGCCATGAAAGCGGTACAATCGGCCAGGAGGCTAGGCCACCAAAAGACTTGTGACACGGACCATATTAGTTGGTCTTGACCAATGTGACCTGCTACTTTCGAAGCATGATTCGTTTCCAACAGTTTAATACGTAAGTGTGCGGGTACAAAGCAACGGCCCTCAGGCTTCTCCGTAGCAGCAGAATCTTGGGCTGCCAGAATCTCTTCTCCCAGAGGGGACGTGATACAGGTACGAATAGTAGCGAGGATCCGATCAGCCGGAATGATCGGAGAAGGGGAAACCTCCTCTCGGGATAAGCTACAGAACTGGCGAGACAACGCGTCTGCCCTTACATTCTTAGAGCCAGGAAGATAGGAAACAACAAAATTGAAGTGAGACAGAAACAGTGCCCATCTGGCCTGTCTGGGAGACAAACGTTTAGCCTCAGAAAGGTAGGTGAGGTTCTTATGGTCAGTTAAAATCAAGATAAGCACCTTAAAGTCTTCAAGCAAATGCCTCCATTCTATCAAGGCCAGGACTATGGCTGGTAATTCTGTCTCCAATCTGGTAAAGCATCTCTGCTTTGGACAATTTTCAGTAAAAGAAACCACACAGACGTGGCGTCTCACCCGGGGTTGTGCACTGGGATAACAGGACGTCCACTCTGACCTCCGATGCATCAACCTCAAAGGTAAAGGGCAGGGAGGGGTTGGGATGCGCCAATATGGGCCCTGCAGCGAAAGCAGCCTTGAAGTTTACAAAATCCATAATAGCCGGTTGAGACCATTCAGAAGCGTTAGCCCCCTTACGCGTCATGTCAGTCAGGGGTTTGACAATAGTAGAAAAATTCGTAATGAATTTACGGTAGTAATTCGTAAAACCCAGAAACCTTTGGAGCGATTTGAGTCCCTTAGGATGCGGCCAATCCACAACCGCAGACAATTTTTGAGTGTCCACGGCAAACCCAGCAGCGAATATTATATAGCCTAGGAAAGTCACTTGCGGTTTGTGAAATTCGCATTTTTCAAGTTTACAGAACAACTTGTTTTCCCATAAAAGGCTAAGGACCTTTGATACATCAAACTGATGAGTCTCCAATGTAGGAGAGTGGATGAGGATATCATCCAAATATACCACCACACAACTTTGAAGGAGTTCTTTTAACTCATAATTTATGAACTCCTGGAACACAGCCGGGGCGTTGCACAATCCGAAGGGCATGACCAAGTACTCATAATGCCCACTCTGGGTCTTAAAGGCTGTCTTCCATTCGTGTCCCTCTTTAATCCGAACCAAGTTGTACGCGGCTCTCAGATCGAGTTTTGTGAAAATCTTTGAACCTTTGACCCGCTCAAAGAGTTTGGTAATCAGGGGAATGGGATATGCATTCTTGACCAAAATCTTGTTCAGACCACGAAAGTCAATACACGGACGAAGCTCTTCGTCCTTCTTTTTGATGAAGAAGAATCCAGCACCAGCAGGGGATGTGGATTTATGAACGATGCCTCTGGCCAACGCATCAGACACATATTCCTCCATGGCCCTATTCTCTTCCACCGACAAGGGATAGACACAACCCTTTGGGGGAGTGGTATCAGGCAGCAGTTCTAATGTCTATGAGGTAGGAGGAGCTCGGCCTAACTCTCACTAAAAACGTCTATAAAAGAGGTATACTCCTCTGGAAGGAGTGAAGTTGAAGCCTGAGTGACTCTCACGGGACATGATAGACAAGACTTTTTACATTGTGGTGACCAGCCCACCACCTCATCACAGTCTATCCTGGGGTTATGTTTCTGTACCCAAGGAAACCCCAGGACCATGGCATGATGTAGAGAGTTGATTACCTGAAACTTCAGGGTTTCCATATGTAGGATTCCCACTCTCAAGGTTAACAAGGCATAATGGAATATTTTTACTGGCTGCGAACTCCGCATCCATAAAGCAGCCAGCCACTCCTGTTTCCAGTAACGCTGGAACTGAGGTGGATTTGTTAGTCCAATAAGTACAGGCCGTCAACACGGGCTTATTCGAAAGGAAAACTGGAGACAATGAAATTCCCTCAATCATCTGCCTCCGACCCACTTTAGCATTCAAGCGTCTCTCAGGGCGAATGGGACATGACCGTAACAAATGGTCCGCCTTACCACAGTACAAACACAAGCCTTCCCTTCTCCTAAAGGCCCTCTCCTCCCTAGAGAGCCAAGTGACACCCACAAGCCTGGGCTCACCACTCTCAGAGACCAGATCAGGAGGCATGGGAGGAGAGGGAGGATAGGGTGGGTCAGAAACATGAGGGGACAAATCTCTTTGAGGCCTTCACAGGTCCTCAGCGACTGGGAGTCTCCCCCTGACAATGGCATCCACCTGCATAGGGTCGGTATCGTTAAACACAAGTCCTGGAGGACTGGGAGGAGGGATATGATGGACCAGAGTAATTAGTAGGCCCTCTGTTTGAGGACCTCTGCAGGTACTCCTTAAAAGAGGGTCACTCTCTGATTCTGGTGTCCACCAGAATACAAAATTCGATCAGTAAGTCTAAATTGTTAGGTAGGTCACGAGCTGAGATATCATCCTTCATAGTATCGCAGAGCCCCTGAAAAAAAAGGCAATCAGGGCCTCGTTATTCCAGTCTACCTCGGCAGCATGGGTACGGAACTCAATGGCATAGCAGGCCACTGTGCAATTACCCTGACACAGGGTCATAAGATGCTTGGATGCCAAGGCCACGCTGCCTGGCCTATCAAAGACTTGTCGGAATGATTTCATAAAATCTGAGAAATCTGAACAATGGGTTTATTCGTCTCCCATAGCGGATTGGCCCATGCCAGCGCCCTACCACTGAGGAGGGATATCAGTAAACCAACTTTACTTCGTTCATAGGGAAAGGCATATGGTACCAAATTGAAATATATGCCTAACTGGTTCAGGAAGCCACGGCAACCTTCCGGATCCCCACCATACCACTGTGGGAGCTGAGCGGATCCAGTAAACCTCTTAACCATACCTGCGTCAGGAGGATTTGAAACCATTGGTGCCTGGGAGGTCTCAGGAGGGGCCACAAATTGGGTACAAATTTGCTCAAGATGAGCAGTGTGCTGCAAAACCATCTGCATGGCCAAAGACAACTGATGAAGTCATTGACTCAGTGTTTCCATCCTCTCCAGGATGTTTTGGAAAACTGCATTGCTGTCACCATCTGAACTCATGGCCCCTGCGTACTGTCACAGTTCCCAGAAAAGTTCAGGAGTCAGTACGGTATAGTTAAATGCAATTTATTGATAGTAGTAGGTAGGCAAATACATACAGTAGTAATAAGCAGAGGGTTACAGGCCAGTGAGCACAGTTATCAGGAATAATAGGCTGACAGGCTTGACCACAATGCTAGAGACTAGGCCTCAGCCACTGGTAGTCTCTACCAGAACCAGGAACAGAACAGGAGCAGAAACTTTGTCAGGAACACAGGATCTTGATCGAAGTGGAAGATGTACCGACGCACGCCTGCTGTCAGTAAAGAGAGGATTCTGACTCAGCCTGCAGTCAGAGAGGAAGTAGATAGCTGACTCAAGCCTGCAGTCAGTATCAGAGCTGGTCTACCAGAGCCCCAGGTCCGCACTAGGTTGGATGTCTGCTAGGTAAAGGAGCAAACGTAAGAGTAGTCAGACAGAGCCACAAGTCAGCACCAGAGGGGGTAGTCAAACAAGCCAGGTCATGCACAGTTCAGGTAGACAGCCAGAGCCACAGGTCTGCACCAGGTTGGATGTCCACTAATAGGAATATACGAAAGAATAGTCAGACAGAGCCACAGGTCAGCACCAGGTCGGATGGAAGTCTAGCCAGGTCATACACACCCAAGGTAAGAGAACTGCTAAGCACAACAACGCAAGGACAACTGAGTCAGAACTCAGTCTGCCTTTTAAACCCCTCCATAGGAAGTAGGTAGGAGGAGCAGCTCAGAGGGAGGAAGTAGGTAGGAGGAGACTACAGGAAGCAAACACATAAAACAGAGGCCTGCTGTATGCTTGAAGACTCCGCCTGTAGATGATGCTGAAACTAAGGTAAGTTGTAACAGTTATGAACTGAGGAGTGATAAAGTGAATACGATTTCTCCAGTGATATCACTTCTCCTGTTCCTATGTTATTCTATAGAGCCTATGCACTAAGATTTCTCAGATTGGAGAGATATTAATGCATTGACTCCATAGAATAACATAGGAACTGGAGAAGCAATATCACTGGAGAAATCATCTCCACTTTATCATCTCTTTATCACATCTTATTGCATAACTGCCCAGTTTTGATGCTCTTTCTTTAACCTTTTCTTTCTTGCATTTATTTATAGCAGGTTTTATAAAAATAAATATTGTGTGTCCTTTTCTGTAGGTGCACGTACATAATTAGCGGTCAAATTCAAAATCAGTCCAATCTCCTAAGATCTGACTTTCAATTATACACAACTCAGCAAGTACATCTTTTCTCTGGCTCTTAAAACTCCGCCTGATCTTGTAATACTTTATAACTAAGACTGCCAATTTTAATGAAAAGAGGAAATAAAAAACTATTTTTGCAGGTATTTTTTTTACTGGTTTTTAGCACAAGCCACCTTATTATGTGATTATTTTGTTCTGGATGGTTATCCTGCCAAGTGGAGCACCATATGCTCATTAAAGCTTCACCTTAAAATAGAATTTGAAAACCATCAGGCAGAAACAAAACAAAACAAAACAAAACATGAAAAAATACAGCAGATTTATGATAGAAACTCTAATGGAGCCTGGAAGTTTTAGTTGATTTCCTTTTCATATTTCTCATACACGTGATGCTTATGAGAAGCTGCAAACAGCTATGGGAGTTTTTGTGTTTCATGTGTTGTTTACTTGGTAAGGAGTATATAGAGATTGGCTAGCAATAAGATCACAGACCTTGTAATAAGTTCCTCTGCAGCTTGCGAGCAGAGATGTATTAGCGCAACCTCGTCTTCTGAAGCCAAGTCAACAGCTTGTGGAGAGTATAGGTGAGAGCGAAGGGAAAGCTTACAGGAATCGCTTTTGTGCTTGTCTTCCCAAGATTTTAGAGTGTTCTCAAAAGCCTGCAAACAAGATTTTTCACATTTACTAGAGCAATTCAATTGCCTCTCCGTGCATACTGTTCTAGAATGCTATTAAACTGTATGGTCCTTCATAAATTGTTAATGGAGAATTATACCCTAAAAGTGTCTAAGTTCTTACAGTTCTCGGACTTCATTTTGTTGGAATCCTCCATACACCAGACTGGTACATCTATTTACATATGTTTATATTTCAACTGCAGAGGCTTGCTTTAACTGAGGACCATTTTATTCTGCCATTATTGAAACCTCTTCACAGTAGATAATAGGCTTCAACAGTCTGAATGAGAAAACATGTCAAGAGAAAGCTTCCCTCCGGTGCTAAAAAAGCAAACCAATTGAGCCATAGGGGCAAATATAAATCAACAAAATTCCCATTGATTCAAACATGGCGTTGAATGCTTGGGAAGTCTCCAATGCATTGCACATCGATGTGTTGGAGACCTCTCTTTCATTCAAGGAATTAAAAGCTCGATTTAAACTAATGGAAGGTTTTATTTGTCACCTATGGTACAGTTGGTTTGCCCCAAAATTGCTCCAGCTCTTCTTCATAGATTGGCCTCATTATATTCCTATGCCCCAGTGCAGAATGAAGGGCCCCAATCCAGACAGGTCATTCTTTTAAACAAATTAATCACTGGAGTTCCAGAAGGGTGTGCAATGCACAGGACATGGACAACACTCTGGAAGCCAAAGTATTAATAGGTATTTTTCCCTTTAAACCCAGCTAGCCTTTCCACTGCATAATCAAGATGTTTCCATAGCAGAACATAGATACAGCAAAGGGCATCACCACACAATCACACAAGTATCCCCTCCAGTTACTGGTTTATTTCAGCAATGATCAGAAAAAGTTCCTTTGACTTCGAAAGGCTTCTCAGGCTACATACGTCTTGACTTTTAACTTTCCCTACTTGCCTTGATCTCTTCTCCTTTGTATCATGTGCCTCTCTCTTTCTTAGTAGCCAGATGCTGTTCATATGTATTGCTCTCAATGATCAAAAGTCCTTCCATCAGCTAGCACCCTTATATTAGGTTGTCACACCCTGTTAGATGCCAGAGATCTATTCTGCACTCAATGTACCTGTGTTTCTACTACAGATATACTTATCTGTACAGGATTAACCCTACAATGCTTCTGTTTACATGTATTACTATTACAGTGTAATCACAGTCTGAAGGCATCAGAATATGATGCATTTTAAATATATGAGAGATAATCTATTGCTCAGTGAAGTACAGGGAGCTCTGCACACTGTTATTTTCACCATGGCAGATACCATCACATCACCCACGTATTTTGACACTTGTCAGGGTAAAATATTCCTATAGAATGCTACATGTCACTACACATTGAGCGTGGGGAAAAGCTGCTTTCACAATGATTGATGACATTAAAGTAAAGCTGTCAGGTCGAAGGGAAGAATTATTTAACTAAAAGTGACAGAGGTTTCTTTAACCCTTGGATAGTAGAGATGTCTGCAATGCTTTGCTCTGACCTGTCATACATGGAATTAACCCTGTGGGATCCCAGTAAATATATTTCAAGAGCTCAAAACTATGATTAGCAGATCATTGTACAGAGTAACAAAACACACGCATTCATCAAGTTCAGACCATGCCATATCACCCTTCTTGATTCAGAAAAAGACAAAACAAAATGTTTTGAAGCCATTTACAATACGCCTGGGATGACGCCGCGGCGACAGTTCAAACCAATATATTACCTGTGTTAACCCAGAAGGCGTCGCTGGAGATAAGGTAACTGACATTATGTACACAGGATATCAGTGCTGTGTTACCAGGTCATTTTAGGTGCCTTCACTGTAATCGTGTTGTATACTACGTGCCTATTATAGGCAGATGGGACACCATTTTATTTTGTATTACCATTTGCCTTGCTGGATGTTTGTATTACTGCTTTCCATTTTCATGTGTCTCATTTAATAAATATATATATTTTATTTTATAGTGTACTAGAGCGCTGTTTCCTTTTTTCTTTCATTCTTTCATATATATATATATATATATATATATATATATATATATATATATATATATATATATATATATATATATATCTCATTTGAGACCTTTTTATTTGCTGTTTATACCAATGACTTTTTGTGCTGGGTCCGTGTCCCCACATACTGTGCTATGAGCCTATATACTGAACAGAACTAATTAGCATATTGTGTAGGGAAGTAGCATAAGTTACCACACACTGCCACTAACCCAAAAAGGTTCATTTCTCAAAAAGAATTTATTTTACAGGACAAAACTGCTAGTACAGGATGAAGGCTGAAATCAATTATTTGTAAAGAAAACATGTCCACTTTAATTACAGGTCATTTAGCACAAGGAACAAAAATCTAATGTGCAACCTCTCCACACTTACCCTGTCCCTGGTTAACATCTGAGCTCTGTTCTTGTGTACAATTTTAATAACACCTGGGGGCTGAATCCACGCCTCTCCGTCAACCTGTACAGGGACGCCCTCCTCTCCCAGTATGGTGATCTTCACTGACCGACACTGAAGGACAACAATGAGACACATTATGCATGGCCTATTCTGTTACTAAAGCCAACCATCCACCTGTTTCAGGCAGATGTTCTTCCGTATTTGTGGCTCCAAGCCAAGGCCTGTACATGCACCAAAATACCTTAACATTATCTCTAGCATTTCCACTTTGACCGTAAATTAACCCTTTAAGGACCAGGGGTGTGGGCAGGGCATTGCTATACAATGTGTTGCATGCATCACTGGCCATTAACCCTTTGAGTGCCAGTGGGGTACACAACACATTGCGGTGGGGCATATGTAAAACCACCAAAGTTATTGACTTATGGGGAAAAACAAATACACCATATGTATATGATTAACCCTTTGAGTGCCAGAAGGGTATCTTCCGAATGCACTTGGATATCTCTTGTGCACTCAAAGGGTTCATCCTTTGGATGTTAGAGTTGTCTTCAGTGTATAGCTTTGCAATGTGTTGGAGACCTCTCTAACATCCAAGGGATAAATATCATTGAGGATCAGAGAAAGGTAGTTACTAGTCAGGAGGGGAAAATGTACTAGCCCACTCAAGTTATACAGAGAAAAGAATTATTTTCATACTCGCCTATTTTCACACTATTGGAAACATCAATTAACAGTCATTATTTTGATCTTAATCCTGAACATATTTCGATGGAGTGAGTTTTATTGCATTAAGTGCAGTATGATATAGTGCTGTATAGGTTAAACGCCAAGCTATTACTGTTTAATTAGGCACACTTAGCTGGCCAAGTGGTGAACAAAGGGTGCCTGAACTCTCTCACACACACTGTGAGCCATTTATCCACATGGAATAGGACTGACACTTGATTAGTTGCATGCTGAGTGGATAATCTGGTGCCCATTGTTCTGTGCTCTGGCATGCACTGTATAATGAAACCCTGGTTAGGCAAACAGCAAGGCTGATGCACTAAGCACTGGAACAATTCCTGCCTAAACAAACTGCACCATAGTCAACAAATAAAAATTCCCCAAATTTGATTTGATTTAAATTGGACTTTTAACCCCTATGAATGCTCAGCAATATATCTGACACCTCTCTAATATTCAAGAATTAAAGCTCCCATTTTAACTGTAAGAGAATGTTTATTTATCCCCTATGGCGCAACGGGTTTGCACCAGAATTGCTGCAGATCTTCTTGATACATTATCCACAGTGTGTGGCTAATTGGCAACATAGTACAATGTCTCGCTTCTTTTGCGATTCCTCCCGATTTTCAACAACACATGTCCCAAGGAATTACAAAAATAAGTGTCACAGTGCCTGCTTAATACATTACACCTGCCTTGATGCACAGGCATATTTTGATTGAAGATCCCCAAGTAGAGCAGTGACAGGCAACCTGGAGGCCATACAGCTGTTGAGGATTACAATTATCATCATGGATATGATGGAAATTGTAATCCACAACAGCTGGAAGGCCTCAGGCTGGTCACCCCTGAAACAGAGGCTACCTTAAAGGAATGCTACAAAACAAATAGGGCATATGCTGTACAGTCCCAAGTGGCTAAAGCCACTGATCACACTTGCTGGTTCACATGAGAGAGAGAGAGAGAGAGAGAGAGAGAGAGAGTGTACTTTAAGTATTTTAAAGTTAGTTTTTTAATTAATTTTCCAAATCCATATCCCTTTATCTGTAGATGGGGTTTTCAGCTGATCTCCAGTACAGTGCTAGTGCAGTCAACATTGTACAAGTCAGGGCATGGGACAACACTGAATTATATACCTGAGCTATCCTGTGATGCTGCAGCTTAATCACCCTAGAGACAGCCATCTGCATGCTTCCAAACACTGCTACCACCTCCAGGATCTTATCATCAAATGATGGGGCACCGAAGATCTGGGTAGAGAGAAAGAACATTAGCAGCATCCATAACTTTATAGAAGTCTGGACACAATTTAAGGCTCTGCAGCTGTTATGGACTATAGCTGTAATCAAACCCAGCAAACCAATGGCCATCCAGGGATGATGGGAACCGTAGCCCACAACAGCTGGGGGACCTCAGGTTGCCCAACCCCACTTTTTAGACACAAAAGCACACTTGCACCCAAACAGGCAAATACATTGCACACTCATTTCCAGTGCACATACCACAACATGTATAAATTCAAACACTAGCAGTTTAAGTATTTGTAATGTTTTATGGTTACACAAAAGAATTATATATATATATATATATATACACACATGTAGCAAAACGGAGTATTTCTTTTCCAATGACAATGATAGTATGAGATAGCACTGTGGCACTCCTGTTCATCCAAGCCATTAGTATATACCAGAGGTTCTCTGTTTTACTCCCTTTGAGTGCCAGAAAGGCGTCTAATGCACTGTGCTGTAATGCACTAGATACCTCTCTGGTACCCAAACGGTTAAGTAGCAGGAGCTAAAAAAGGAAATGGAAGAGAATACACTTCCATGGAGATTCATAGCTCCCAGTAAGATGCAAGTATGGTTAAATGATACAGCATATTTAGTACTTTTAAAATGTAAGGTAACAAGGCATGGGAAAAGCCTGCAATACATTGCTTGGGTTTAAGTGAGTGTTTGTCAGCAGCTGCAAAAACTATGCACTGTGAGACACACATAAACACAAAGTGAAACCTTAAAATAAGTTGTAGGCTATTTTTAGCTGAAAGAATTATGTAGTAATAATAAAACCACCCTATATGGTCTAACTAATATTATTATCATTACTATTATAATCAGTATGTATTCATTTAAAACTCAAAACACTAGGTGGCGCTATTGGTAAGAAAATATGACACTTTTTTTATATATATATCAAACAGAAGCAAGAGTGAAAATAAATATGCATGGGGATTATGCACTAAGAAAAGATAAAGAGGAGATGTCTTCTCCAATGATATCACTTCTGCAGTTCCTATGTTATGTTCCTATGTCTCCGTTTTATCACCTCTTTGTCACACCTTAGTGCATCTCCCCCATAGTGTTCATGTGTAGCGATTTATATACACATTCAAAATAAATATCTACTACACTCATAAATATGTCATGGCCAAAGCTGGAGAATACAGCTATCCTATATAATAATTCCCTAGGATGTTTGTCAGAAGCCGTCATGCGCAGTAGAGACTGCCCGAACGCAAAGAATGCTGGGAGGTGTAGGAATGCTGGGAGAGTTCTGTGCTTTCGGGCAGTCTCTACAGTGCATGATTGTGTCAGGACGCAGAGCAGGAACGACCTCTTAACCCTCTGAGTGCCAGATGTGTCGCCTACCCCTCTGGCACTCAAAGGGTTAACATCACCCGGACCTTGGCCCGTGTACACGGGCTTTTACATTAGTTATTAATAATGATCTTGCCTGCACAGTAAAAATACTAATTCAATTAGAAAAAAATCTTACATTTCAGATAAGGAAGAACATTTAAAATAGAAGTGAACTGTCCATTTTGGTTCCTTTATGGTACAACTCATGGAGAGTAATTCTCCTTGAGGGGGATACACAAATCTGTTAGTACAGCATACGTGCTGATAGATATTTAACCCTCTGAGTGCCAGAGCTTTACAGAATGCATTGGTTTGCAATGTGTTCCGTACCTCTCTAACACTCAAAGGGATATATATATATACTAGTTGAAAAGCCCGTTACACGGGCCACAGTGCCACTGCCAGCCGGTCGCAGGGCAGTCATGTGCAGTAGAGACTGCCCGCGCCACGGCTGATACAGAGCAGGACGCTCCTTCGGAGCGTCCTGCTCTGTATCAGCCGCGCCGTGTGCAGTCTCTACTGCGCATGACTGCAGCATGTGCAGCAGTCTCTACTGCGCATGACTGAGGCGTTACACACATTTTAGCGAATTATTATATAGGATATATATATATATATATATATATATATATATATATATATATATTTGCTAATCCAGCATGAAGCAAGGAATTGCTGACCTCTCTACTATTGAAGGGTATAAAAGCAGCATGTAAATCTATGATAATTTGGGGAAAACGTTTACTGTCCCAGATGGTGCAGTTGGTTTGCCCAGAAATTCTCTTTTCTTTTGTACATTAGTGTTCAGGAAGGTTTACATCTCAGTCTCATTAGCTTTAATCCACATTTCTTGGCTGGTTTTGTCCTCTCTGTTAAATAGTGATGCTTACTGTCATATGCAGATACCATACTTTCTCTGAAGTTTATAAAACATATATTGAATTGTTTAATATTCTGAGTAAAATATGAGTACTCACACTCAA
The DNA here is from genome assembly GCA_037306005.1 of Rhinophrynus dorsalis. Lineage (NCBI taxonomy): Eukaryota > Metazoa > Chordata > Amphibia > Anura > Rhinophrynidae > Rhinophrynus > Rhinophrynus dorsalis. The sequence goes on along the minus strand of CM074719.1, from coordinate 455,610,035 downwards.
ACTATCAAAATGTTTTCAAAGCTCAAACTTGCATTTTTCGCTGCAGTACCTCCATAACCTGAAATTATATGGTGGTGCTGTTGCTACAGAGTTTATGAAGATCTATGGACACAGTTAACCATAAACCTTCATAGGATGCTGTAGCAAAAGGGCCACCATAACATTTCAAGCCATGGAGAAAATTGAGAAGTGCAGTAGTCTGTTAAGGGAAGGAAAAAAAAAAAAAAAAAAGCTGTGTAGGTAACACATCCACTTTAAGTGTGCAAAACTACATATAATAAGCAGTGCAAATTTGCCATAGCAATCCTTTGAACATGTTTCCAGCACCCAAGGGGTTAAACGTACCCTTTTTTCACCATTCATCTGAATGCTGTAGATTTGCTAGTTGACAAATCTCCATATATAACATTAGAGTAGTAGACCAGCCCAGTATGTCTGACTGCAGTTTCCCATGTGAAATAACATCCGCTTGTGCTTCTGTATGTTACTCTATATGTCCAATTTATCAAGCAGAGAGTTATCTTCTTAGACACCGTGAAAACTTTATAGTCAGATCATAGAATACAGTCATGTAAGCCATCACCCATCTGATATACATGTCCATTCTACATAAAAGTTCTATGAAAAATAATTGTGCAAACCATTTTATTCTTTGGTTCAAGGAAATGTGTTTTCTTGCTTGGCAAAACTCCTGTATCAACAAAAGCCAACGTTCAAATTTGCCATATAATAGTAGTAAGAGATTATAACGGCATCAAGGGCTAAAACAAACATTTGTGTGTACATCATACACGATTTCCTCAGACAGATCTCCAGCATTCGCTTTTCCCTAAGAAGACAGAGCCTCAGGGTGAAAACAGGCAAAATGAGAACACGTGCTGTGACCTTTCACTTACAATCATTCACATGGATCACTATACAAAAGCAGCTGCTGAAAAACTTAAAGGGATATAGTAATACCCTTAGATCTGTGATCCGGTCGTGGGACCGGACGGATGCAGCAAGGGACAATCTTCAGTCAGTCCTTGAAGATGGAGGGCAGGATTTTCCTTCTGTTTACTGAAGATGACATGTCCCTCGCTACTCTCCATCCAGAGCAGACAGAGAGGCAATGTGACACAGCCAGAAGGGGCAGGAAGGGAATCTTTTACTCTTGAATAGCTTTTGAACTACAAATCTGTAAGTAATTCTATATAGAAAAATATGTTAAAAAAATTGTAAAGAATAATCGGAGCTAAAGTTTTATGGAGGTATTACTATCACTTTAACTATCAAAGCACAGTAAGGATTGCATTTTCCATTGTAACTACAACTTGGTGGTTTTTTAAACACGTTTCAAAATCCCCAAAATTTATGTCAGCCATGTTGTTATTTAAATCAATATTTTTTGGGGTATTTAGACTAACTTATTTGTCAGTCTGTGAAAATTCGACAGCACTCTCCCTCCCAATCCCCAGTACTAGTTAATTTCTATAAACTGACAATGATGTAAATCCTGTCAAGATAGACTGAGGTGAGAATGTGACCAGGTGATGGTTGCACTTAAAGTATGTGTGGAAGGAGGAAAGTTATCCACTGTATAAGAAAAAGTGGTGCAATTATGCAGCATGCAACTGAACCATAGGGAAGATATATAAAATACTGAAGTGTCAATGAATTGGGAACCTATGTAGCATGCAAGGTGCTAAAAGCATTCTTTAAATCAATGTAATTTATTTGTTCCGTACTGTGCAGTTGGGTTTCCCTAGAATTGCGCCTCTTTTTTTATTGCATCAGCTCTGCTGTTACAGAGAGGCACAAAGTCAGTATCACATGCCTTGTTCCACTGTCCTCTTCCAGCCAGAGACCTACATATACACTGTGTGACATCCCAGCCCTGTTCCACTGTCCACTGGTACAAATACAACTATATGACATCCTAGCCATGGCCCACTGCTACACATAAAATCACACATACGCTGTGTAACATCCAGCCTTGGTCCACTGGAACCACACAAACTGTCGGACACCCAGCCTTGTCCCATTGGTGGCCACAGAATCACACATATACACTATGTGACCCAAGATTTACACCACTGTCCTACTGGAAGCCACAGAGACATATACTCTGTGTTATAATCAGGTGTGTCTCACTGGTATCAAGACAATGACAAATGCACTGTCTAACACTCAGCCTTGTACCACTGGTAGCAATAGAAGCACATACACATGCAACATTCAGCCTTGTCCTACTGGTGTCCATAGAATCACAACCACACATACACTATTTGATACTGATCCTTGCCCCACTGATAGCCCCATAAACACACATGTCTGCTTCTCCAGCCTTGTCACATCAGTCAGGGGCAGGTACACATACACAGTCTTACAGCTTGTGATGGGCTGAGGGGACAGTATTGGTGTATGACATGGGAGGGTGGCAGGTGATCCAGGGTATGTAGTTAATACGGAGATGGGGTGACACAGTAGGGAAGCGAGGGAGCAGACAACAAGGAGAGGGAGCAGATGTCAAGTGGAGGGAGTAGATGACACTTGTTGGAGAGGGAACAAATTGAATAGGGACGGGAGGGAGAAGATGGCATGGGAAGAAAGATGACACCAAATATTGATTTGATTTAGGTTTTTCTTCTGTTCACTATAATTTGGTAATTGATAAATATAAACTATTGACATCTCTATTGTTGAAAGCATTCTTACTTTACATCATTTTTTCACACCTGCCTAAGACTTCTGCACAATACTGTATCTATTTTATCTATTTTTAATTAAATATCATATTTTATAAGATATAATCAGCATACCCAGTAATTATATGCTTATTCACTTTTCTTAAAGGCTGAGTGACATCAGTTTGTGTCACTGAATTTACAGAATCTGAAAAAAGAAAAACCTTCTTGCTGCTCAATCGCAGGCTCAGATTACATTGCAGGTGATACAAATACAATGGAAAAAGACTGCAGTTAAATGACAGCTACAATGCTAAACAGTTTGAAGAATGTTAGACTTTTCTTATAATGCAAATATAATTTTGTATGCGAAAATATATGTTCAAGCTGGCCTACTGAGCTTGAGCAGTGAGGAAATGTGCCAGTGATCCAGTATAAGAAATCAGAGTCCCAGTGATATCACACTTCGCTTTAAAGTGAGTAATGCAATGTATTGGATACCTTTCTGGCACCAAAGGGTTAATAACCGCTAAATGCCAATTTAAATACTGAAGAATGGGTATAAAAACAAAGTGGTATAATTCTGGGGACAAACCAGTTGCACCATAGGGGACAAATAAACATGCTCTTTGATTTAAATGTGGCTTTTTTCCCCATTATGAAAAGCTTTATTAGGTAAACTGAAAATTACATTGTAAAAGAATAAGCAGAGAGGAAGGGTTGTATAAAGATAACCAAATCACATTAGTAAATATAGGTAATAGCAAAGTAATAACTGGAAGTAAGGTATAGGGTGAGAGGGAAGTTCAGGACATAAGCTGGAAGGATACTGTAATGCTTATTAGCAATCTGGTGGGCATTATAATACTTGAAGCAGATAGAGATGGATTAGTAAAGGGAGGGTATATTCTGCTCAGCAGAGAAAGATAGATTGAATACTAGCAATATTGGGGATATCGGAGTGAGGGTATGGGGGAAAGGTATGTGTGAAATGGAGGGGGAAAAAAGAAGGGGGAAAGGGTCCAATTATATGCATACAGACTTTGTGCAGGGTCACCGAGGGCATATCAGTAAGGGATGAAGCAAGTGATCTAATTAGCACAAAGTTCATTGTCACCAATGTCAGCGGTGTCGTGAAGGAGGGGGTATTTGGAAGTCTCGTGAACCAATATCCAAATGGGGAAGTCAGTGAGGGGTGGGGGCAGCATGCAAGGAGATCCAGGAGGACCAAGCCTGTGCGGAGGAAGAAAAAAGGGATGTCATGATAGCATGACAATGCTCCATACAGATTAATGAGTCCATATGAGTGTGCCAGGCAGAAAAGGGGGGTCTAGCCAGAACTGGGGGATCACAGCTTTCATGGCAGACATCATAAATCTCAGCTGATAGAGGTATGGGGAATGGAGTATACTGAAAGAGGTAAAAAAAAGGGGGTCTCGGGGCAGACGGATCAGGTAGGTGTTTTGAATATGAGTGAAGATTTGGCCCCATAATTTCATGATGGCAGTGAAGGTCCATAAAATGTGAAGCTTCGTGCAGAGGTTGGAGGAGCAACTCCAAAACATGTTGGATTTGGAAGGAAAAATTTGTGCCAACTTCACTGGGCTCATATACCATTTAGAGATCAGCTTTGTAGTGCAATTCTAGGATTTTGGAGCTTCTGACTGAAGAGTAGTTAATCTTAAGCAACTTTGTCCACAGAGCGTCAGTTAGGGAAAAATATTAAGTTCAGATTCCCATTGTCGAATAAAATAGATTGTGGTAGGGTCTATAGTTGTTTGAAGAAAAGCACAGTAGAAGGAAAAGGGTTGAACATGTGAGTGTGTGTGTGTTTATGTGTGTGTGGGGATGAGATAGAGATTTTTCAAAAGATGTGAACGGCCTATGAGAGAAGCCTCTCACTTCAGCAGAGGAGGCCCAATGTTTTACCTGCAGGTAAGTCCGCCAGATTGCTCTAGGTGATTTTAGAGTACTAGAAATATGGTGCATTGAGAGAAAACTGGAGGGAGGAAGAAGGGTCACATGTGTGTCAAGATTATGGGCTTTCCAAATCCCAGTGGCAAGGTTGGAAAGTCCATCAGAGAAATCTGGGCTACCTACAACTGACGTTAATGGGGAAGGGACGAGCTGGAAAGTCTTATTCACCTTCAATCATTTGGACAGAATGTGGTTCAAGATGCTGTGGGTAGAACATGTCTCTGGGGAAGGGCGAGTGTGGGACCAAAGAAGTTGTATGGGGTCCATATTACTGAGGACCTCAGAGTGGGATTAGGTTCAAAATGTATGGGAAGGCTACCGGAAGTCCAGGAATTTAGTTACTGCTGGAGCTTGATAGCACTGAGTGAAATCAGGGAGGCCAATAACACCGTGACCAGGTGATAAATGTGGCTTTTAACCCCTTGTACACTATAGAGGTCTTCAACGATTTGCAAAGCAATATGTTGGTGACCTTTCACTTTCATGGAGTTAAAGGCCACATTTATAATACGGTGAATTTATAGAATAATTTTTTGCCCACCTCTAGTGTAGTTGGTTTGCCCTAGATTTCCTCCAAGTTAACTTTGTACCTATAGCCCATTTGGCCATATGTATAAAAGCAAAGTGGAGCAGTTCTAAGGCAAACCAACTACACTAGTGACAGACAACCAGATTCATACCAAAGGCCCATAAGTGGTCTTCAAGTCCACCAAAGTGCCACATGTGGATTAAAAATTCTAAACAAGGGTTAAAAAAAAGCTAACGAACTCCTTTGATGTTAGACAGGTCTCCTACTCATAGCATGTGTGATGTGATAGAAATAATCTCCTTTTCCCACTGTACCAGACAACAGGAGAAGCCTCTGAGGGATGCTTATTGCCTACCACTATGCTGCTTTATACGGGGGCATTCCCATTGATATATACAGGATTTTTAACCTCTTAAATGCTAGAGATGTCTCCAGTGCATGGCTCGTGCATTTGTCTCCATGTTGCAGTTGGTTTGTCCCGGAACTGCTTCCCTTTGGCTCATAGGCCCATATTTATAAAAGCAAACAAGTTAACTGGGAGTAAACAAACTGTACCATAGGGCATAAATTAAAATTCCTGTTACATTAAACTGGGCTTTCAGCCCTTTGAATTCTAGAAAGGTCTCTATTGCATTGAAAAGAATTGCACTGGAGATCTCTCTTGCATTCATGGGGTTAAAAACCTCTATTCACATGAATGAGAATTTAGGAATTTGTATTTGTCCCCTATGGCGCAGTTGGTTTAGTCCAGAAAAACTGAAGTTGGCTTTTATAAAAACATGGGCAATTGTAATTACTATACGACTATAAATATTGATTTTTAAACTGTTTACTGACCCTTTAACAAACCTGAGAAGAGTGGACACGAAAAGCAACAGCAAAAAGGAAGGATGATGTCTGCACACGGAGTTGTAGTTTAAGCTCTACTGAGCATGTTTATTAATCACCATTTGCACAACGTTTCGGGGAAATCTTCCCTTCGTCAGGTGCACCATCATTCCTTTTTGCTGTTGCTGTGGGTCATAACGTGGCACTGTACCTTGTGATACCTTGCGCTGGATACATAACCTGGTGTGCTGGAGTAAAGAACCTTTTTCTAGACAGGAAAAGCAAGACTTTATTTAAATAGACTGTGACATCTTCTGTTTTGCTGAACTTACATCATCCTCTTTAGTTCCGCCCCAGAAATTGGTACCACCAGCATAACTTGGGATGTTTAGCACAGCAATACCCTGGAGGCTGGGAAGGGGGATGTACTGTCCATCACACTGCAAGGAATACAGCACAATAAGGAACAATGGAAGATAATATCAAGGAAATCCTTACATAATTAGAAGCTGTGTGAAATGCAGGCTCTGAGCTTCTGCATGTAATAACCACAGTAATGTAGTGTCTCTTCTGCTGCAACTAAATACCAGTTAGATTAATCCTCTGAGTGCCAGAAGGGTATGCAACGCATTGCAAAGCAATGCGTTGCGTACCCCTCTGGCACTCAAAGGGTTAAATGGCATTAACCCTTTGGATGCTAGCAAAGTGTTGGAGACTCCTCTAGCAAGAAAGCGTTATTCAGCCATTGTGGAACTTCAGTTATTGCAACAAATGCTGGCATTTGCCTGTACAATATTATCTTGTGATCATTGTTAACCCTTTAACCCTTTGAGTGCCAAGTGGGTACATTGTACGAGTTTGGACAGCTGTACCCGCTGTGCCAAGCTCGTACAATGTACCCACTAAAATGCGGTCACTGCATGAGCCGGTATAACCGGCATGCAGTGGCCGCATTTTAAAAAAAAAAAATGTGGGCAATCGTGGGGGGACATGAGGATCACTCCTCATGTCCCCCCTGTTATTGATCTCCCAGCCGATCGCGCTGGGAGATCAATAAAAGAAGAGGAGAAGCGCAGCTGAGGCGCAGCTTCTCCTCTTCTTTGTCTCCTACCCGAACTTCCGGGTAGGAGTGGGCGGGACCGGGGGAAGCCTCCCAGCGTCATCAGTGACATGTCACTGATGACGTTGGGGAAGTTTCCCCGGTCCCATTCACTCCTACCGGTGGTAGGAGTGAAAGGCAGGAGAGCTTTTGCTCTCCTGCAAGTCGCCATATTGATCTCCCAGCCGATGGCTGGGAGATCAATAACTGGGGGGACACCAGAAGGGGTCCTGATGTCCCCCACGAGGTCTGAGAAATTAAAAAAAAAAAAAAACAAAAAAAAACAAACGCTAAGTAGCCCTGTGAGTGCCGCAGGGGTCCCCAGCACATTGCTTTGCAATGTGCTGGAGACCCTTGTAGCACTCACAGGGTCTTTTCTTTGGGTTTTTTTTTTTATTTTTTTAAAGACCTCATTGGGGGGATCAGGGGGGATCCTGATGCCCCTCAATGAGGTCTATTATTAAAAAAAAAATAAATACAATTTTTTAACCCTGTGTGTGCCACAGGGGGGGGTCAAATGCACCCCCCCCTCCTGTGGCACACACAGGGCTTCTATCATTACTTTGTTACTAGAGATTGTTGGGGGGCCATCAGGATTTGTCCTGATGGCCCCCCAACAAGCTCTGATTACAAAGTATTAATAAAAAAAAAAATTAACCCTCTGAGTGCCAGAAGGGTCCAATGCATTGCTTTGCAATGCGCTGGAAACCCCTTTGGCACTCACAGGGACATTTATTTTGATTCCTTTTTTTTTTTTTTTTTTTTAAGACCTCGTTGGGGGGAATCAGAGGGGTCCTGATACCCACCAATGAGGTCCATAATAAAAAAAGTAAAGAAAAAAAATTAACCCTGTGTGTGCCTCAAGGGGGGCCAATGCAGCCCCCCTTCTGCGGCGCACACACAGGGCATTTATCATTACTTCGTTATCAGAGATTGTTGGGGGGCCTTCATGATTGGTCCTGATGGCCCCCCAACAAGCTCTGATTACCAAGTAATGATTAAAAAAAAAATTAACCCTCTGAGTGCCAGAAGGGTCCAATGCATTGCTTTGCAATGCGCTGGAGAGCCCTTTGGCACTCACAGGGACATTTATTTTGATTCCTTTTTTTTTTTTTTTTTAAGACCTCATTGGGGGGAATCAAAGGGGTCCTGATACCCACCAATGAGGTCCATAATAAAAAAAGTAAAGAAAAAAAATTAACCCTGTGTGTGCCTCAAGGGGGGCCAATGCAGCCCCCCTTCTGCGGCGCACACACAGGGCATTTCTCATTACTTCGTTATCAGAGATTGTTGGGGGGCCATCATGATTGGTCCTGATGGCCCCCCAACAAGCTCTGATTACCAAGTAATGATTAAAAAAAAATTAACCCTCTGAGTGCCACAAGGATCCAATGCATTGCTTTGCAATGCGCTGGAGACCCCTGTGGCACTCTCCGGGTCCCCTGTTTGTGGACATATATATATATTTTTTTACTAAGACCTCATTGGGGAGGGATCAGGGGGTCCTTATGCCCCTCAATGAGGTATATAATAAAAAAAATAAAAAATAAAACACAAATTAACCCTGTGTGTGCCACTAGGAGGGGAGTTCAATGCCGACCCCCTTCCTGTGGCACACACAGGACTTTTTATCAACACTGGTAGTCACAGATCTCCCATACACACTATCAAACACTGCCCCACCATCCTTGCTCCTCTGCTCATACCCACACACACTGCCTAATCCCTCACCCTCCCACATACTTTGTTACACTTGTAGTCACAGGTCCGCACGTACACCGGCTGACGCCCTAGCTTCTTTCATCTGTTAGCCATAAAATCACACATACACTGTTTGCTTTACCATTTCTGTTTCACTGGTAGCTACGCTCCTGTAGCGTAAATTGGTATGTCAACCCACAGCAGTGGGGTACCATTTTTCTTAGGCTGGCAAGAAGTCCTCCTAGGAAATCCCACGCCATTGAACCATTTTAGTATCTTTGAAGTGACTGATGTGTAAAACAAAATTTTATTTTTTCCTGTAGCACCACATTCTGGAAATAGTTGTGCCAACTAACTTAGGGGTAAAAAGGCAAGTGACCCCTCATTAGATGCGGCAGGTTGTCTTCTTTCCAAAATGGTATGGTTTATCTACCTTTTCTTCAATTCTGAAGGTGTTATAGTCATTTTCGTACAGGCAAGTCAGGTTTGAGAAAATGTTAGAAACATCAGAGGTTGTAGTAGGTGTAGTTTTCTACTTCTAGCACCCCCTAAGGTAGTTCAACTCATACCAATGGGGTGTCATTTGACTCCTAAGAGCACTAGCAAACAAATGCAGTTGAAAATTCCATGGTTTTCACAGCGCTCCATACATTTGAAGGGGCAGAAATGTAAAAAAATGCAATTTTTTTCCTATATCGCCTCCTTCTGGAAACATTTATGCACACCAGTATTGGGGTAAGAAGGCAAGTGACCCCTCATTAGATGCGGCAGGTTGTTTTCTTTCCAAAATGGTATGGTTTATCTACCTTTTCTTCAATTCTGAATGTGTTATAGCCATTTTTGTACAGGCAAGTCACATTTGAGAAAATGTTAGAAACATCAGAGGTTGTAGTAGGTGTAGTTTTCTACTTCTAGCACCCCCTAAGGTAGGTCAACTCATATCAATGGGGTGTCGTTTGACTCCTAAGAGCACTAGCTAATGAATGCAGTTGAAAATTCCATGGTTTTTACAAAGTTCCATACATTTGAAGGGGCAGAAATGTAAGAAAATGCCTTTTTTTTTCACTAGCGCCACCTCCTGGAAGCATTTGTGCATACCAGCCTTTGGGTAAGAAGGCACGTGACCCCTCATTAGATGCGGAAGGATGTTTTCTTTCCAAAATGGCATTGTTTCTCTACCTTTTCTGCATATCTATTATGGTTATAACCATTTTAGTGCAAGCAGATAATTTCAAAAACAAAAGTGTCAGGTTTACGTACGTGTTCCTAGCACCCACATATTCTATGTTAACCCACACAAATAGGCTACCATTTTTCTCATGTTGGTAGCAGGTACTGAATACAGCAGGAAATGTTATGGTTTTCAAAGATTTTAGTATCTTTGAAGTGGTGGAAATGTAAAAAAACATGTATTTATTCCCATAGCGCCACCTTTTGGAAATATTTGTGCACTTCAGCCCAGGGGGTAGAAAGGCAAGTGACCCCTCATTTGATGCGGGAGAATGTCTACTTTCCAAAATGGTATACCTTTTATACCTTTCCTTCATGTCTCTAACAGTTATGGACATTTTAGTACAAGCCGCCATTTTCGAAGAAGCAAACAGGTAGGTGTAGTGATGTGCTTCTGGCACCCCTAAGGTAGGTCGACTCATTCCAGTGGGGTGTCATTTTTCTCCTAAGAGCACTAGCTAATGAATACAGTTGGAAATGCCATGGTTTGCACAAATTTCAGTACATTTGAAGGGGCAGAAATGTAAGAAAATGCCTTTTTTTTTCATTAGCGCCACCTTCTGGAGGCATTTGTGCTCTCCAGGCTTGGGGTAACAAAGCAAGTCACCCATCAATAGATGCGGCAGGGTGTCTTCTTTTCAAAATGGTATGGTTTGTGTACCCTTTCTTCACTTCTGTAGTTGTTATAACCATTTGGGTACAGACAAGTAATGTTTGAGAAAATGTTAGAAAAATTTGAGGTTGTAGTAGGTGTCATTTTGCACTTCTAACGCCCCCTGAGGTAGTTAAACTCATACCAATGGGGTGTCATTTTTCTCCTAAGAGCACTAGCTAATGAATACAGTTGGAAATACCATGGTTTGCACATATTTCAGTACATTTGAAGGGGCAGAAATGTAAGAAAATGCCTTTTTTTTTCATTAGTGCCACCTTCTGGAGGCATTTGTGCACTCCAGGCTTGGGGTAACAAGGCAAGTCACCCATCATTAGATGCGGCAGGGTGTCTTCTTTTCAAAATGGTATGGTTTGTGTACCCTTTCTTCACTTCTGTAGTTGTTATAACCATTTGTGTACAGACAAGTAATGTTTGAGAAAATGTTAGAAAAATTTGAGGTTGTAGTAGGTGTCATTTTGCACTTCTAACGCCCCCTGAGGTAGTTAAACTCATACCAATGGGGTGTCATTTTTCTCCTAAGAGCACTAGCTAATGAATACAGTTGGAAATACCATGGTTTGCACATATTTCAGTACATTTGAAGGGGCAGAAATGTAAGAAAATACCTTTTTTTTTCATTAGTGCCACCTTCTGGAGGCATTTGTGCACTCCAGGCTTGGGGTAACAAGGCAAGTCACCCATCATTAGATGTGGCAGGGTGTCTTCTTTTCAAAATGGTATGGTTTGTGTACCCTTTCTTCACTTCTGTAGTTGTTATAACCATTTGTGTACAGACAAGTAATGTTTGAGAAAATGTTAGAAAAATTTGAGGTTGTAGTAGGTGTCATTTTGCACTTCTAACGCCCCCTGAGGTAGTTAAACTCATACCAATGGGGTGTCATTTTTCACTTAAGAGCACTAGCTAATGAATACAGTTGGAAATGCCATGGTTTTCACAAATTTCAGTACATTTGAAGGGGCAGAAATGTAAGAAAATGCCTTTTTTTTCATTAGCGCCATCTTCTGGAGGCATTTGTGCACACCAGGCTTGGGGTAAGAAGGCAAGTTACCCCTCATTAGATGCGGCAGGTTGTCTACTTTTCCGAAATATATAGTTTTATATAGTTATTCCACTGTTTTAGGGTAGTTTTACCACAAAAACCCTAGAATGCGCATATTAGTTTATAAAGTTGAAAATGTCATTTTGCGCTGCTGGTGATTAGGGCTCTACGCTAGCCATGGACGTAGGTAAAACTATACAAATTTGGTATTTTTTTACTCAGGGGACTCGAGGCTTTTTCAAATAATTGAAACTTTTTCAATCAAGGTAAATATTTTTGATACATAGTATGTGATTTTAGCAAAATGAGTAAATTTTCACTTTTTTTTGTCATTATGACATCATAGCTTTTTGCACGATGTAAAATTCTCTTCATGTAAGGTATCACAAGAAAGCTCAATTCGTTCTGAAAAAAACAATATATAGTTTTCCATATGTAACTAAAAATCCCCAGAGGAAATCAAGCCTAAACGGAAGGATAGCAAAAATGTTGAAAAAGTGTCTGGCCTGCAGGGTTCAGAAAATGGCCCGAGCCTCTGGCACTGAAGGGGTTAAATGCCAGAATGGTATCCAATGAATTGCATTGTAATGCATTAGATACCTCTCTGGCACTCAAAGGGTTAAAGAACACATCCAAATAATGACCATATACCTTAATGTGGCCCAAAAAATCCTAAGGGCATCTTTAAATCTAACCCTTCCTGAAGAGATGGGAGGGCCATGGGATTTCCAACTCTGCTTACTCAATATGGTAATTTTAGCCATCATAATAAAAGCAACTCCAATTAATCTTCATAGTATTTGGGCCATGAAGAGTGTTATTTTAGTACTAACAGAGTGGTAGTTCAAGAGTAATTGAATGATAAATTATCCCCCTCCCGCTCCTTTCACCGATGTAACACTGCTCACCTCAGAGTAGCAAGTTGGTGTCCAAGTGGATTGCAGAGAGGGACAATCTTCAATTAACATAAGGGAAAAACCTGTCAAGGGAGGCAGGGTTTTCATTGTTCTCACAGTAAGAAGTTTGTCCCTTGCTGTGAGCTGTCTGGTCTGTGGACCAGATTACAGATCTGTGGGGAGGTGGCTTACACTAGGCAAAAGGGGTGGGAGGGGGATACTTTATCATTCAATTACACTTGAACTACAACTCTGACAATATTGAAATAACACTCTCTATGGCCCAAACACTATGAAGATTAATTGGAGCTGCTTTTATTATGAAACATTACTATCCCTTTAAGGACCAGATGGGCATGCAATGCATTGCACAAACCTGTGGTTGTTAAAGGGACGAGTAGGCTCATGCAGTCTGCCTGCTACAGTTTTAAATAACTGACAGTAACTGTCATGCCTGCATCCATAAAGGTAAGTGGAAATACACAGGAGCCATTTGGATTTGCTGGCCAAAGGCTGTCATCTATGATAACCTAGCAGGGTAGGTTATAACCCCTCCAACTGCTAGTAGATGGTAGCAATTGAAGAACACACCAGCCTGACAAATTATAGGGAGCTACAAGTCATTGCCCACAGTGATGATTATATGTAAACAGATGAACAGACATGATTTTTCTCCATTGTTTTGTTGCACTGTGGTACCTGGAGAGGGGATTTGCTAGAACAGAGGTTGCAGCCATCATACACTGCTCATTTGCGATAAATACCAGATACTTGCATGGTAGTAGAAGGGTACTCCACAAATCCGTTTAGTCACAGAGCATATATGTCAGTTGGGACCAGCATTACATGTGAGTAGCCATCTACACCTGTAGGTTGTTGTACTGTATATTATTAGGACGTTTTAGTCCTTCTTTAAGTCATTACATAGAATTTGTTTGTGGATTCTGCACCAGGCAAACATTCGTGGGAAAACTGCTTCACTTTATGGAGCAAACAATCATTTTACACAGTACAATGAAGCGGATGTACTAAGGAAAGTGGTGTTATTTTGGAGCAAACTACCTGCATAATTTGTAACAAATAAAAAGTCTTATTGATTTCTCTGATACGATATGAACAAATGCTGTATTCAACAAGAAAAAATAGGTACAATTCTGGAGCAAACCAACTGAGTCATAGTGGGGTGCTATAGAGGTCTCCAATGCATTGAGAATAAACGTGATGTGGACCACCCTATCCAAAAGCCACATTTAAACAAACAGGAACTTTTGGAATTTCAAGTTGGTTCGCTCCAGACTTGAACCATTTTTTAGCCATTAGTGATGTCTTAGCTACCTTTATAAATAGAGCAGGTAAATTATTGGATGATCCATCCATTTATGACATGACCTGACACTGAGGATAATGTAATGTAATGTAAGATGAAAAGGAGCAATTCTGGGGCAAATCAACCAGATCATAGGGGACAAAAGAGGATTTTAGTCTTACCTGTTAAATCCTTTTCTCTTAGTCCATACAGATTACTGGTAACTTTGGGTAGGCGATCAGCCCCTTTAAGTAGGCAGGAACAATTCTGAGAAGTGACTGCAGGGTGGAGCCTACCTCCTCTCCTTAGCTTGCAGATAGCCAATCCCCTTCCAGTAAGATTTGCAGACTAACTATTGACTAGGTAGTAAGAAGGTAAAGGAAGACTCCTGTGAACATGAACCCAAAAGGACCCCCACGGTCTGCCACAAGAGAGCCAAGAATGGTCCCTTGACAAGGTGGGAAGACCAGTTACTGGTAACTTTGGGATGTCCAACCATTAAGTTCCGCAGGGTGAGAAGAAAGGCAAGGACCAGGTGCAGGCCCCAAAAGTCAACAGAGCACCAATGAACCAATGGATCATGAATAGTTCACCAATAACCCCAAAGTGTCAACGGACACCGAATGGGGCAAAAACAGACCCCAGGAACTGTCACACATCACAATGAACTACAGGCAACAGGGCTCAAAAGCGAAACAGTACTGAAGAGACGTAGGAGATCCTAGATAGGCAAGGCTGCCTCCAGGATCTTCCTCCCAAAACTGATGCCAGCACATCCACACAATAGTGTTTGGAAAAGGTATGCACAGACGACCAAGTGGCCCACTTGCATAACTGATCAGCAGAGGCCTGATTTTTGTAGGCTCAAGATGCCCCAATAGACCTCGTAGAATGAGCCGTGACCAAAAAGGGAACAGGCATCTTCCTAAGTTCATAAGCCTTACGAATAGTGGACTTGATCCAAGAAGCAATGGTTACCTTGGAAGCAGGCATCCCCAGGGCTGGATTTACATCTCAGGAGCCTGTAGGCACAGAAATCTGAAGCTCCCCCCGCCCCCATTGGTCATCTCCACTGGACACCTTCACAATGCTCCTAATCTCTACACTGTCCCCCATCAGCTCCATATTGCCCTCACATTGCCCCTCATCAACTCCATATTGCCCTCACATTGCCCCCATCAGTTCCATGTTGCCCTCACATTGCCCCCATCATCTCCACATTGCCCCATCTCCATACTACCCTCACATTGCCCCCCATCTGCTCCATATTGCCCCCCATCATCTCCACATTGCCCCCATCAACGCAATATTGCCCTCCCATTGCCCCATCATCTCCACATTGCCTCCATTAGCTCCATATTGCCCCCATCATCTCCACAGTCCCCCATCAGCTCCATATTGCCCTCATATTGCCCCCATCAGCTCCATATTGCCCTCACATTGCCCCCATCAGTTCCATGTTGCCCTCACATTGCCCCATCTCCATACTACTCTCACATTGCCCCCATCTGCCCCATATTGCCCCCCATCATCTCCACATTGCCCCCCTCAACGCAATATTGCCCTCACATTGCCTCCATCATCTCTACATTGCCTCCATTAGCTCCATATTGCCCTCACATTGCCCCCATCATCTCCACATTGCCTCCATTAGCTCCATATTACTCTCACATTGCTCCCATCATCTCCACTTTGCCCTACCACTGCCCCCCATCAGCTCCAACTTGCCCCCCCATCAGCTCCATATTACCTTCACATTGTGCGCCCCCCCATGTCCTTTTCCTACCTCCTCCCTGGTGGTCCAGTGGCGTGGCAGGACAGGTCTGTGCCTCCTTTTGCACAGACCTGTAGCTACTGGCGCTCCCTCGCGGTCTTCTCGTCAGTAATGCAGAGAGGTAGGAGATGATGTCATCTCCCAGGCTCTACATTACTAAAGAGCTCACGAGGGAGCTCAGCAGCTACAGGTTTGTGCTGAAGGAGGCACAGACCTGACCGGGTAGGGGGTTAGTACCCACGACAAGAACGGGTCCTAATGACAGATGCCCCTCTGTGGGGTGCGCCTGTAGGCAGATGCCTACTCTGCCTTATGAGAAATCCGGCCCTGGGCATCCCTGCCCTGGGACACTCAGGAATGACAAAAAGAGTGTCAGACTGCCGCAAGGGCTCAGTGCAATGCACATAGAACTTGAGACAACTCACAACATCCAACAGGTGAAGATCCTTCTCCTTGTCAGAAGTAGGGTTAGGGCAGAAAGAAGGAACCACAATCTCATGATTAATGTGGAACTCAGACACCACCTTCAGGAGAAAGCCTTGTCCTTGTGAAACACCAAAAATGGTGGCCTACCAGACAAGGTACGCAGCTCCGAAGACTGAGACCCTTATCCGCACCATCCTGGAGGAAGTAAAGGACCGTAGGAAGATCAAAATCCTGAGACAGGTCCCTATCAGCACACCAAGACAGAAAGGTAGACCAAACTCGATGGTAGGCCTTAAAGGAAACTGGCTTACGGGCACTAAGCATAGTAGCCACCACACCAGAAGAAAATCCCTTCTTCTTCAAAACTGAGGATTCAATCTCCATGCCGTCAAAACCAGACCATGAACATCCTCCTTCCACAGGTAACCCTGCAGAATAAGATTCGGACGGGAGAGAAGTCGAAGATGTTCCACCACTAAGAGATCCAGAAGCTCTGGAAACCAAGCATGCCGAGGCCAGTATGGAGCAATCAGAATGACTGGGCAGCACTCCAGTCGCAGTTTCCCTATTACTCTGTGCAACAGGGGAATGGAAGGAAAGATGTATGCCAGAGGGAAATTCCACGGGATCGACAAGCCATCCACAGCTAGAGCCAGGAGATAATCCCAGCAAGAGCAGAACATTAGAACCTTCCTGCTGCGTCTTGTTGCCATCAGGTCGATGCACAAAAGATCCCGCAACTGGCCAATGAGGCCGAACACCTCTTGATGTAGTTCCCACTCTCCGTTGTCCACTGTGTGTCAACTGAGGAAGTCTGCCAGAACATTGTCTACGCCAGTAATCTAAACCACGGAAATGGCAGGGACATGCTCCTCTGCCCAGGACAAAATAGCCGTGACCTCTAGCCAAGCTGAGAGATTTCTTGTGCCGCCTTGCTTGCTGATGTAGGCTACCACTGTGGCATTGCCCGACTGTACCCTGACTGGGCAATCCTCCAGCTGACGTGTCCAGTGTATCAGGGCATGAAATATCGCCCGAAGCTCCAGGACATTGATGGGAAGGAGAGATTCTTCCAGAGACCACCGGCCCTGAGCATTCAAGTGCCCCAAGACAGCTCCCCATCCGGATAGGCTGGAATCTGTCTGCCTTTCAAGAGATTGTTCAGGTTGAGCCACATCGAGAGGCTCAGCTCCACGCAAAGAGGGAGAGATAGGGACCTCTCCAGGAGATCCAGTCAACTCCTGCATGCCAGAAGTTCCCTGGTATGAGCCATGGCAAACGGAACCGATTCTATGGTGGAAATGAACTTCCCCAGCAGGGATGACAATTTCTTGGCTGGAACCGGATCCTGAGACAGGACAGCTTGGACCTTCAGTGCTATCTGATGAGCCACTTCGTCCATGAGAAATACCATCCCTTTCTGGGTGTTCAAAAGGAGGCTCAGAAACACCATCCTCTGTGAAGGAACAAGGTCTGACTTGTCCAGACTGATGATCCACCCGTGATGGGACAGAGCATGAATGCAATCCTGCACCTGCTGATGAACGAGTCCCGAAGAAGATGACTTTAGAAGGAGGTCATCCATGTACGGGGTAACTCTGATGCCGTCTCAATGGAGGACGGAAATCAATGCTCCCAGGACTCTGTTGAAGACCTGAGGAGCTGTGGTCAACCCAAAGGGGAGGGCTGAAAACTGGAAATGCCCTCATTCTCAGGCAAAGCAAAGATATTGCCAATTCGCTGGATGAATGGATATGTGTAAATAAGCATCCTGAAGATCCAGCAAGGCAAGAAATTCTCCAGGGGACATGGCAGCGATCACCGTTCGTAGTGACTACTGGCGATACTGGGACCTGACCACAAAGGAGTTGAGATCCTTCAAGTGCAAAATGGGATGGCAGCCGCCATCCTTCTTGGAAACCACAAAGAGTTTGGAGTAGAACCCCCAACCCCTGTTCCTGAGGAGGAAAAGGTTCCGATCTGTCTTCAGATTACAATATATCAAGAAAAAGCCTCCGTGGGCAACTCCTGGGGAAAGAACTTGCAGCCAAGATTTTCCCCCAGGGCTTAGGTCCACAAAAGCACCTGGTAAACCGAGCTATCCACATTTGGGTGATGGGAATTGTCAGTGATGGTAATCCGCCTAATGGTGGTATCCCATATCTAACAGAAAATAATAAAAAACTGAAACTATAGCAGAACTGTTCTCTTGCCTTGTGTCTGGACCAAGGAACAAATCTTACTGGAAGGGGATTGGCTAGCTGCAAGCTAAGGAGAGGAGGTAGGCTCCACCCAGCAGTCACTTCTCAGAATTGTTCCTGCCTACTTAAAGGGGCTGATCACCTACCCAAAGTTACCAGTAACCTGTATTGGACGACAGAGAAATAAAAATCCTTATTGGTTTAAATGGGTATTTTAACCCTTTGAATACTAAAGAAGCACCCAACACATTGCTTCTAAATGCACTAATGACCTCCCTATCATTGAAGGAATTAAGAGCCTAAGTTAAGTCAGTGGTGATTTGGGGAGTTTTTATTTGTTCCCTAAGGAGCAGGTGGTTTTCCTTAGTACATCAGCCTATGACAGGATGAATCAGGTGACATGCAGGTGATACTCCATGACAACTTACCTCCAGTTGCACCTTCTGCTCTAGGTTCTTGTAGGTTCTCTGTAGCAGTTCCTTGGTACCAAGGACTCCATACCACATCATGTTTTTAGTTCGGCTTCTGGAACAAATGGTAAATGTAATGTAATTATATTTACATGAAACACAGTTTTTTATAGAAGAGAAGAAACAACTGTCCCGTCCAGTATGTATTTTCCTACCTAATTAAAATGCAACATCTTACATAATTCTCAGATCAGACTTAAAGAGATCACAGACATTTTGGATTATTTCACAGTATTGGACCCTACCACCTTTGATGGGAAGTGATTTCATGCTTCTCTCATCCATTTTGTGTTCCACCCTTTAAAGTTTGATTGTATTCTCTTGTTCTAGTACTCTTTTCTTTTCGAGAAATGCATCCTCCCTGAACTATATTGAATCCCTTAATAGTTAATCAGTTTGATATACCTCTAGTGTTCAAAGAGTTTAAGAGCAACTACCACTAGTATACAGCCCAACCAGCAGATCTCCTCCACCTGCCAATGAAACGGACATGAGCTGTTCTGCGATAGCACAGTGCAGCCCTGGACTTTTACCAAGTCTGCTTCCATGTCTAAGAGATCTTTAAAGGGATAGTAATACTTCTATTAAAGTGGAGGTCCAAGTCTTCTTTATTTTTTTTTTTTTTAACAACAGTTTTGTAGTTCAAGGGCTATTCATGCTGAAAGGACCCCCTCCCGCCCATTCTGGACACCTCCCCTTAGTGCTGCAATATGGTCATGGGATCAGACAGATGCAGCGAGGGACAATCTTCAGTCAGTAAGTATAAGGAAATCCCTACCCCCCCCCCCTTAACAAAGGAGGTCAGAATTTTCCTTTTGCTTACTGAAGATTGTCCCTTACCGTGCTCCATCTGGACCAGACTGAGAGGATCAGTGATGCAAGGAAAGGTGTGGGGGATCATTTCTGCTGGAATAGTGCTTGAACTAGAAAACTGTAAGTAATGAAATATAGTGATACATGTTCAAAAAAGAAAATAAAGAAGACTTGGACCATCACTTTAATAGATGTATTACAATCCCTTTATACATTCACATATGCTTAAAAAATAGAATATGTCCTACAGGTGATATTCAGTAAGCTGAAGCGCTGCAATTCTAGTGCCCACCAGCTACACCACAGGGAAGAAACTATCATTCCCATTAATTTAAATGTGGGTGAATGCACTGGAGAACTTTCTAGCATTCAAGTAGTTAAAAGCTCAATTTAAATTAATGCGAATTTGTGTTTGTCCCACAAAGTGCAGTTGGTTTGCCCCAGAATTGCTCCTCTTAAGCTTATTGAACACCCGATGTTCTCAGAGAATTGGAAGCCAACACATTATTGCCGCAGTTGCCAGCCTACGGCTATTTCCTTTGTTGGACAACAACAACTCTGACTGGATGAGGATGATGGAAAGTTGCAGTCCAACAGTAGAGGGACAGCCTCAAGTTGTTATCACTTCTCTTACAGTAGATACAGTAGAATGAAAAGGTTTGCTTTGCCTCATTGTACTACATGTTGTGACTAAGGTAAAAAGAAAATGAACAACAGACACAAACAGGTAGATGTAGATCAGAGGTGGGTAAAATATGGCTCACTGGCTGATTTTCCCTGGATTTCCCTGCCAAGGAAAAGTAATATATTTTATCAGAAAAAAAAAGATAAATGTATCAATCTACCATTTCAGAGAGACAGCCAGAATGGACACATTATCTATGTATATGTGAAAATATCAACTCACAGTCTGTAATCAGCCAGGCACAACACTTTCATACACAACTTATATCTCTCCCTCTTTCCCTTATACACACAACTCATTCTTATTACCAGTCAGGAAGAGTGTAATAAGTGGGGCAAGGGTATTAAGCAGAGTTTTTCTATTTTATTTTTGGAGGAGCTATAAAATTATGGTGTTGCAACATGTGATATACCCTTCTGGCACTCAATGGGTTGAACAGAGATGTGTGTACATAATGTAAGTAGATTACCTGCATTTCTCAGGGTGTTCTTCTCTTTTGTTGTTAAATTCTAAGGAAATCTTTGCATCCAAACCAATTCCAAAGTAGTTGTTCATCACGCATTTTTCTGAATAGCCTTCTCTGTAAGAGTATTGGTAAAATTATTTCTTAAATTACAGTATGAATGCAAAAAAAAAAAAGAGAGACAGCATTTATCATGCTAGCAGAAGAAAAACAGGCTTTCCCATCGGTGCGAATAAAATAGAGAGGGAAAAGCAGAGAAAAAAATAAGGGAATTGTTTATGGTGGAGGAAATTAACTTTTGATTAAAACAAATGTTAGGAATTATTTTACACCAAGGATATGGAATTATTTTCCTCATGAGGCTATATTGGCTAAATTACTTTTTTCTTTCTTCTTCTCGATCAACAAAGGTGGAATGGCAAAGGTTGAACTAGCTCGTTGCAAGTCGTCATTTTAGCATTATCAACTATGTTACTGAATGGAGGAGGGAATTTAGAGGGGAAAAGGGTACCAAAGGAAGGGGAAACATATGGTAAAAGGGGCAGTATGGAGAACTAAAGCAAAAAGAGGATTTTAGTCTTACCTGTTAAATCCTTTTCTCTTAGTCCATACAGGTTACTGGTAACTCTGGGTAGGCGACCCGCCCCTTTAATTTAGGCAGGAAAATTCTAGAATTGTATGCAGGGGGTGGAGCCTATCTTCCCTCCTTGGCTGCAGCTACCCAACCAGCTCCAGTAAGATTTGAGACACTGACTATTGACTAGATCAGGGCTCAAAATGTCCACTCGCCACTAGCCAATGGCGAGTGAAAATTTAGCCCTGGTGAGTAGAAATTCAGCCCTGGTGGGTATGCTATGGCTTGCAGTGGCGAGTAACTTGAAGCCCTGGACTAGATAGTAGAAGGGAAAGAAGACTCTTGTGAGCATGACCCCGAAGGACCCCCAAGGTCTGCCACAGGAGAGCCAAGCATGGCCCCTTGACAGGGTGGGAGACCAGTAACCTGTACGGACTAAGAGAAAAGGATTTAACAGGTAAGACTAAAATCCTCTTTTCTCTGTCGTCCAATACAGGTTACTGGTAACTCTGGGATGTCCAACCATTGGGTTTCCCAGAGGTGGGAAGTAAGGAAAGGACCATTTGCAAGGCCCAAAGTTACCAGAGCAGATATGAACCATCAAATCAGAGATAGTCCAACAACAAGGGAGTGTCAACAGACACTGAAAAGGGGTACAACACCCCAACTGTTACACAGAACACTGAACTAGAGCCAACAGGGCTTAAAAGTGAAGGAAGCACCAAGAACCGAAGAGGATCCTAGACAGACAAGACTGCCTCCAGGGTCCTCCTCCAAAAGCTGAGCACATCAACATGGTAACGCTTTGAAAAGGTGTGCACAGACGACCAATTGGCAGCCTTGCACAACTGATCAGCGGTGTGTCTTGTCACCATCAGGTTGATGCAAGGAAGACCCCACTTCTGAACGATGAGGTTGAACACATCTGGGTGCAGCTTCCACTCGCCGCTGTCCACTGTGTGTCGACTGAGGAAGTCAGCCATGACGTTGTCTATGCCCCAAAAAACTAAGAGGAGCCCACAGCAGAACATTCCTCAACATCTGAATCCACTAACAGTTCCTCCTTAGAGGAATCTGATACGTCAGGTACTCTCTGCGGTTTAGGCAGGGAAGATTTGACTGAAGAAGGGGTCTGCCATGAATGGAAGACCCCCTGTAACTGGGATGTAACGAGCTGCAATGTAGATCGAAGGTCCCTAGTAGCAGCCTTGAACTCTTGCACCCATACTGGCTCTAATGCATGGCTGGAGGTCCCTGGAAGAGATGCAGGGACATCAGAACATGCTGGGCATAAATGACCTGAGAATTCTCTAGGCAACCCTGAATGACATGAGGAGCAATGCGCAATAGGGGACACAGAGACCCCAGTGTCCTTAGTCTTAGGCCTGGCCCCAAGCTCCAACGGATTAGGCATTCTCAAAGTGTCAAAAATGTTTATAGTATAAAGAATCACCCAATTACAGTGTGTAAGATTAACGTTTCACCCCAGAAATTGCTAAAATACACTTATCTGGGAGGCGAAGGGTTAATCTGCAGAGGAGAGAAGGAGAGTCCAAGCCCTGCATAGGATACTCGTTCTAGAAAAGGCACAAAATGGCTGCCACGGAGGGAGCCAATTAGAAAAGATTGCGCGAAGCAGGCGCTCACGGGAAGTGTAGTTTCCCTAGAAAAAGTACCCCAACAGTGCCCGAAGCCCCCTGAGCCCCCCCAACACACTTGAAACATGAACTGGATGAAAGAGCAAGGGCAGACAATTAAAATGAGCATTGACTGAAGTCGCTACGTTGAGCGGTTGCAGAGATATGTCCCAGACTGTGCAGTCCCATAGAAATAAATGGAGCAATGGCGTCTATGCGGTAAAGCGTGCCTTTACTTAAATTTTACAAAGTTGAAAAAGTAAAAATAAAAGTACATGAAACATCACTAGAACATGTTAGCAGACCCAGAAAACACTGAACCCAGTAGGGAAAGTGTGAATAACCCCCCCAAAGATGCAAAACCAGCAGCTTAAGGGTTAATGTACCACATAAACCTGCTCCAAAACACCCAACAGACATACAGATAAACCCAATTAGTGCAGAAGTTTGCAATAAGAACTCCAAATGAAAAACCCCTGTGTGGAGGGGCACTGTGGGACATATGGACCTGCAGCACTCAAAGGGTTGCTCACTTTTCCTGCAGATCTTCTGTCTTCAGACTACCATGTGTTAAGAAGAAGCCTCGGTGGGCAACTCCTGAGGAAAGAACTTGAACCCAAGATTTTCCCCCCAGGGTTTAAGGTCCACAAAAAGCACTTGGTTACTGAGCTAGCCACATCTAAGGTCATTGTCAGTTATGGTAATCTGCCTAATGGTGGTATTCCATTTCTAACAGAAAAATAAAAACATTTCTAAAACTATAGCAGAACTGTTCTCTTGCCTGTGTCTTCACCAAGGAACAAATCTTACTGGACCTGGTTAGCTAGCTGCAGCGAAGGAGGAAAGGTAGGCTCCACCCCCTGCATACAATTCTAGAATTGTTTCTGCCTAAATTAAAGGGGCGGATCGCCTACCCAGAGTTACCAGTAACCTGTATTGGACGACAGAGAAAAGGGGCAGAGTACAGGAAAAGGATAGCTCATAATCACAACCCTATGATATCAGAAGAGAAACTCTCACTTTCTGGGGTAAAAAATCTGTGTTCTCTCCAACACGAAATTAAACATATGTGCTCCAAATAACAATTTTAGATGTATAGATATATCTCCAAAAGAAATCTTACAGTGAATCTGGATCAGGGTCAATAAATGGAGTAGCACCAAAAGTGTCAATATTTGCCAGCAACATTTTGTTGATGATGGAACTCCCAGCAATGGAAGCTGCCAATCCTGCTCTCAAACCTATTGGAATAAGTCAAAGAGATATAGGACATAGTTAGGGCTGTGTAAACTGTGTAAAAATCAAATTGCAAGATATCTTTGAAAAAAATAAATTACTCCAGGCACATAAAGCACAGGTATAGACAACTAGATGGAAAAATTAAAACTATGTACATTTTTTGGCTTGCTGTTCACAATGATTTTTATGAGTAAATGCAAGCTGGAACATTTCTACATCAAACCAACTGCACCACAGGGGAGAAATAAACATTCCCAGAATTCCCATAACATTAAATTGGACTTTGAAAAGCCCCTTTACAACCAATACAAGTAACTGTATTAGGGGGCGCTCACCGTTATGAACAGCAGTACAAAAATGATTTTGGCAAATGAAATTCACACCCCTGTTTGGAAAGCTCATGAAATGGTCATTGTGCAAACATAAGCAGTAGTGTATAATAATATCTACTACTGGTCTTACTTTAAAATGTTATTCATGTAAAAAATATATGTGCAACACTTCTAGGCTATAGAAAGCTTATTCATCAGTCATACAATAACACACATTTGATCAAAACTTGTGTGTAACTGTAAGCCTGAAGAAACGGCTTTCTGCACCCTAGAAGAGTGTTGCACGTTTTAGATGAATACAGTTTTAAAATAAGACCAGTGGTAGTTATACACTTCTCCTTCTTATGTTTGCACAGTGGACTTTACAGAAGCTGCCTGAACCGGGGCGGGAACTCCCACTGCCCAGAACTGGTTTGTACTGTTGTACACAGAGGTCAACTCTAAACAAAAGCTCATATTTAAACATGTAATATGCAAATTGTAAGCACCCCCTAATACACTTAGTTGTGAGAACATTGTTTGCTAGCTGGCTGGCTTTTACTCTGTTTTAAGAGAACCTGCTGAACACAGAGAAGAGCAGCTGAATTATACAAATCTGCGTGGGTGGCAGTGAGAACACCCCCACATGTTATGGCTATTGATAATAGTGGGGGAGCCACTTTCTTTGTATTTTTATTTATTTTTGATTGTACGACACCTTATTGGATTTAATACCCTATGAGGTGCTCTCTTTTATTGTTTTTGTATACTTTGAGATCAAAGGGAATTTTTTGTCCCCTCTGTGTTGCAGACGGTTTGCCCCAGAATTGCTACAGTTTGTTTTTATACATGAGGATCAATGGGAACAGGGCAATGGTAGTAGTTGTTTCTTTTGGTATCAGGTACAGCAACTAAATGTTTTTTTGTATTTATATATTTTAAGAGCTTTAAGTACAGGGAAACAAACTGCACCAATAGAACAAACAAAAGTTCCTATTGCATTAAATTGGACTTTTAACTCCTTGAAAGCTAGACAGGTCTCAAACACATTGCTTCATGATGTATTGGTGACCTCTTTAGCATTCAACAAGTTTAAACCCACATTTAAATAATTGTAAATTGTTTTATCCCCAATGGTGAAGTTTGCTCTTGGATTGTTCCACCTTGTTTTTGAATATATGGTCACTGGTGTGTTGCATCCTTCTCCTGGGGTACAATGGATGTAGTGTGAGACTACAGCATGGCCTCCACACTGAGCAGTTCAGTGAGCTGCTGAGAGTCAGAGGGCTGTCCATCGCACTGAACATCATCTAAGGATTTTTTTATTTCTCCAATACTGTGCAGTAGGAGATTTTAATAATATTATATATATCTATATCTATATACATATCTACTTCTATATAT
Source organism: Rhinophrynus dorsalis (assembly GCA_037306005.1). Classification (NCBI taxonomy): domain Eukaryota; kingdom Metazoa; phylum Chordata; class Amphibia; order Anura; family Rhinophrynidae; genus Rhinophrynus; species Rhinophrynus dorsalis. The sequence continues at coordinate 455,584,090 of CM074719.1, read as the reverse complement.
AAAGAAATATGGAAAGCACTCACAGAATCCTCTTTTGCAGTGAAAAAAACAAGTGGCTGGTTTAACTGATATTTTGGCCAGCACCTGTGGCCTTTATCAAGATATCTGTGAATTTCCATCTATCTATCTATCTGTCACACACACACAGAGTTATTCTACTGCAGTCTATAGGGGAGGTGAGCAAACTGGCAATGAATCTACCAATATGTGACCTTTTGAACTGTAATAATGTTTGAAAGCAACTAGCAGCAGTGGGATCAGGACTGGTTTTACATCTCAGGTACCCCTTAGACAATGAACTCTAGGAGTCCTTAGCTCCATCCATGGCCACACTCTACCCTCACATGGCCCCGCCCCCAGTCCCATCCACTGTTTCATGGCACAGAAAATACCCTTGACCTATAGCAAAGAAGAAAACAAAGCTTTAACCCTTGGTTGCTAGAGATATCTCCAATGCAATGCGCCAAAATGCATTGGAGATCTCTCTAGCATCCAAAGTGTTGAATAATAGCCTATGAACTGGTTCAGGGACATGGAGATCGCTCTGGCCACCTCAACAATTCAGAATGTGAGTGCGGCTAGCACAGCTGATGTACACTTAAAAATTTGGAGCTCTAGGCAATTGTCTACTTTGCCTATTGGGAAATCCATCCATTAGTGGAAAACCCCCACAGTACATAGTTTCTAACAGTACAACTTACTGATCCTTTAAGAGTACAGTATTCCTGTAGCTATAGTTCCACTTTAAACTGCAGATGCAATTGTTCACCAGTAAATCTTTAGTGATGGTAAATAAATACTTAAGAGATTATCTAGACACAGGAAACAATAACAACTATTTTAATTTGCAGTTCTTACCTGGACAGATGATTCTAGTGTTCAACACAGGCAGGTTTTCCTTGTTTGAGGCTAAGGGAGGGCTGGAGAACGAGCCCGTGTGAGAATGAGTGCTGCGACTTGTACGTCTGTCTGGAGATCGTGGTGCAGTTTTCACTATTATAAAAAGAAGGTATAAGTTTTAGATACCATAGATACAGATGGTAGTCAACAACTACAGAACCACAGGTTGACCACCTAAAGTACATGCAACATCATATAGGGTAAAACCGGGAACACACTGGTATGGATACTGCTGTGCATTCAAACAAAAATGCCTATAAATTGCATTGTGGGGTAGGCGATGCCTAGACTTCAACAACTATGATAGCAGCTGTATTTACAGTCTTTTCATTTTTTTTAAAGCTTGAATTCTAACCTACTCAGTTAGCCAATAAAGGCATCACTTTTACTCTACCAGTCCCCTGAATATATTATGACCATCACAAGTCAATCAAGATTTGACTCTTTCTACTTAAACTACTGAACAGGAATGCCCACCCTTATCCCCGCAAGATGTTCTTTACTTCAACATTTAGGGCCTTAGGTTTAAAATCTGGAACAAAGCTTAAAAATTGCCATTTGATTAAAGGGGGCTTGAATACTAGAGACCCATGTAAACCAATGTGGATTTTATTTGCCCCCTATGGTGCAGCTGGCATGTTCCAGAATTGCTTATCTCTTGCATTCTGCATAAGACCCACAGACAAGTAACTAGTAAAATAATTCAGCAGACAAGTAAGAAATTATGATGTTCTCAATATTTAACATTGGGTGGACAAGTAACTTTTTTTTCTGACTGGCGATTAATACCCATAGGGCCATATTCAGATAGCTAAAAAGGAGCAACTGTGAAGAAACCCACACTGAACATATAAAATCCCCATAATTCTCAACAATTTAAAATAGGCATTTAAGCATTTGAAAGCTAGACGTCTCCAACACATTGAGAAAGCAATGAGATTGAGCCCTTTCTATCATTCAAGGGGTTAAAACTTTGAGTGCCAGGATGGTCACAAATGCATTGCAGAGCAATGTGTTGGACACCCCTCTGGTAGCCAAATGGTTAACAGCCCTATTTGAACGAATGGGAATTTTTATTTGTCTGCTTAAGTGTAGTTGCTTTGCTCCACAATAGCTCCTCTTTAAGCTCCTGAATATGGCCCTTAGTCACAAAAGTAGTGTGAGATGCACACCTCTGCCCTACATATAAAATACCAACAGTTACTGTTCTGTCAGATGTGCACATGTTAGAGGAAGATTGGCTGGGAGCTCATGCCAAAAAGGAAGACAAACCACAAACACATGACTTTACTTTCAGTAGAACCATTTCTTTATAAATATGGTGCACTAGTTTGTTTCCTAATTTTTTTGCCTTGATAAATATCCCTTATAGTCTATAATGAACTGAATGATACATAAAACATGACATGAGTATCGTACAAAAAATCTATGTATGATCCTATACACCACTGGTCCGACTGATTCTGGGTCAAACCAACTGCATCACAGTGGACAAATACAACATCCCATTGATTAAACTGAGCTTTTACCCCTTCAGTCTCAAAAATAAGTCTCTATGCAATGCTTCACAATTTGTTAGAGCGTTCTCAAGCACTGAAGAGGTTAAACACACAATTTAAAACAATTATAATTTGGGGAATTTGTATTTGTCCCCCATAGTGCAGTTGGTCTGACACAGAATTATTCCAGTTATCTTTTGTACTTAGAGGCCTAAGTTTTTAAAGAGGAACTATAACTATAGGGCTAATGTGTTTAACTTACCTGATGTATGAGTCATATATACAAGAATCAGATATATCTATTTATAAATATTTTTGCATAGGATCCAAAGTTGCTGCAATTGCTGAATAAGATTTCCCATGAAGAGGCCAGCCCATTATTCTAATGGTATTAATATGTCTCTCTTTAGTTATAGACTACTAGTTGAAGAGCCTGTTACACAGGCCACAGTGCCACTGCCAGCCGGTCGCGGGGCAGTCATGCGCAGTAGAGACTGCCCGCGCCGCAGGTGATACAGAGCTCCAAAGCTGGGCAGTCTCTACTGCACATGACTGCAGCACACGCAGCAGTCTCTACTATGCATGACTGCATCGTTACACACGTTTTAGCAAATTACTAGTTGAACAGCCTGTTACACGGGCCACAGTGCTTGTGGCAGCCGGTCGCGGGGCAGTCACGCGCAGCAGAGACTGCCGGCGCCACTGCTGATACAGAGCTGGATGCTCCTTCGGAGAGCCCAGCTCTGTATCAGCCGCGGCGCGGGCAGTCTGTACTGCGCATGACTGCCGCACGCACAGCAGTGTCTACTGTGCATGTCGGGCGTTACACACAACTTAGCGAATTATTGTATAGGATTATATAGTATAGCAAAAACACAATAGATATATATAACTGCTGTATGATGGACAACAATCTAACTACAAAAAAGAAAGAAAGAGAAGGCTCCTAACTGTGAAATAATGCTAGACAAATATTAAACAAATAAATGCACTCACATATTTGGTGGGTCAGAGAATGTAGACCCTCCAAATGTTCTGTTCTTTTATATTTGTCAGTATCCAACATTATTCCATAATGGGTACCTTCTCTTTCTTTCCTATTTGTATGTATTGCCACTGTCTGGAGAATGAGTTTATGAGAAGAGCTGTCCATTCAAGTATACCTCCATTAAAGTCAACGTGCTTTTTAAAGTGTTTCAGCTGAGATTTGGTGGTGCATTGAAGGCCCCAGGATAACTGCAGTAAGGGCACCCTCCTTTGCTTCTCCTTTTTTCTTCTAAAAACATACTTATATTAACAATTCCATGTTATACTTCTCCTTTAACAAATGAATAAATCTATTTAAGCACCAAATAGTAGGAGGGAGGGAAAAATACTAAAGTTTATATTTCCATAATTTTATATTTTGTTTACCCCTTAATTGAATCTACATTAAACAGCATGTTATTGCATCTAAAAATATAAAATTTTTAGGAGTTATAAAAATACTAGTTGAACAGCCCGTTACACGGGCCACAGTGCCTCTGGCAGCCGGTCGCGGGGCAGTCACGCGCAGCAGAGACTGCCCGCGCCACTGCTCATACAGAGCTGGACGCTCCTTCGGAGCGTCCAGCTCTGTATCAGCCGCGGCGCGGGCAGTCTGTACTGCGCATGACTGCCGCACGCGCAGCAGTGTCTACTGCGCATGTCGGGCGTTACACACAACTTAGCGAATTATTATATAGGATGTAGTGCTATCATAACTGCCAGGCTTGGATGAACATTTTACTAGAAAAACAGTTATTCCCTGCATCACTGTGAGTGGCCAGGGGCATCCACTGTGTCTCAGGTAAAAGCCCCACCCACAGCTGCCATCACCTGTTATAAGCAAACTGAAATAAGCTTGTAAGATAATGGCAGACAACAGTACACGGGGGCACTGATATGTCCCCAAGTTGGAGGGTAAGAATGACATTACGGAGGGAAAATGTTAGATCCTGTAAGGGGACATATGCATAAAGACAATAGTGGAGACTTTTGGCAGCAAACCAATTTACCCTTAGGGAATATATACAAATTCCCATTGAATCAAATGGGGCTTTTAACTTCTTTGCTGCTGTTTCCCCAATAGCTCTATCAGCAAGAGCTATTTGTTTTTCATAAATTTGAATTTGCCACTGAAATGAACAGATGGCCTATAAATGTGTTAAGGTTCAGCGTCAGCCTTAACTTCTAGCTTGGCAGCTTTCATACGTGACAGAAGTCCTAGATATCATAAACATTCCCTTTAGGCACTGCTCACATTGGTGGCATTAATTCACTGTCCTGAACTCTGTACATGAGCCTCACTGAGTAAATAGTGACAAACATTTAAGGAAGTACATAATCTTCCATATGAGACTTCCATGGTAAAAATTCTAAACAGACAAAAAGAAACAAAATATGTACTAAGATTCTTGAGTTTCTACAGCAATAGAAAGGAGTCCTTCAAACTTTATCCTGCATGCAGTTGCTGCTGAAGTCCCAGTCAACCTCTCAGCTCATTCTGCCCCATCAAATTTGTTTCAGTGGGCTTAAAGGGATAGTAATACTTTGTTTTAACTGTATCTTATTTTGTAGGCATTAAATAAACATGAAGAATGATATAAGTCTTATCTCTCAAACCTTTATGGTTTAAGAGATATTCACAAGCAAAGTTTCCCCCTCCCGCCCGTTTTACCTAGTGTAAGCCTTCTCTTCTCAGATGTGAATCTGGTTGTAAGACCAGACAGGTAACAGCAGGGGACAATCTTCTTTGTATGAAAACAATGAAATCCCTGCCCCCCTTGACAAGTTTTTCAGCTTTTTCCCTTATCTTAATTGAAGATTGTCCCTCTATGCAGTCTACCTGGGCACCTCCCTTCTGATCTAGTTGAATGGGGGGGGGATACTTTGCTTGTGAATATCTCTTAAACTATAAAGGTTTGAGAGATAAGACTTATATCGTTCTTCATGTTTTTTTAATGCCTACAAAATAAAATAAAGGTAAAACAAAGTATTACTATCCCTTTAAGTCTGACGTGACCAGTGAGCAGTTAGAAGAAATAGGCAGGAGGCGGAGGCCAGATTAATTAATCAGACCCAGATACATTCAAAAAAAGGTGAATATATTATCTCTCTCTCTTCCACCAGTAGGCGGCACTGCCACTTTAATGATATTGTGAAATGAACAGCATAGGAGAGGCCTATACAGTGCATTCTAAAGCAAAGTGACACTATAGGACAGGGGTAGCCAGATTGGTTCCTTCCAGCTACTCTTGAACCACCATACCTATCATACATTAGTTTTCTAAGGATGAGGAATGTAGTAGTCAGTCTGGAGAGAGGCATGCTTCTCCCTCTGCTTTAAGAAATCAGCGTCATTACATCAGGCAATCTGGCTTAACCTTTCATAGCAGGGAACCATTGCAGTGAAACTGACATGATTCTTAAGGATAAGATCAAAGAATAAAATTACAATGGCCTTGAAATGCCCAAGCACAAAAATGCAAATTTTCTTATTCATCAAGAGATAGTACATGTGACTCTGGGACAAACCATCTGTACCACAGTAACAATGAATTTCCATTTACTGTAATGGGGCTCTTAACCAACTCCATGCTAAAGAGATCTCCAACACATTGCTATAAAAGGTTAAAAGACCCATTTCAATCAATGGGACATTTCATTTCTTCTCTACTGGGCATATGACTTGATGTAGAAACATTTCTCTTTAGCATAATAAGTAAGATCCAAGAGTCCTTATTAAGCAAATCTAGAGCAAACCAACTCCACCACAGGGAACAATAAAAACTTGTCAACGATTTAAAGAGACACCATCATCATGCATATTCTTAAGATATAGTCAATCCTACCCCTATGTGGTCTTGTTTCTGTGATTGCTGTATCTCTAGATATGTATACTTGCCCTCACATCAGCCCTCTTCCACATTCACAACTGTATGCCTTTTTTATTTAAATAATCCTAGCAGTGTCTGGTAGTCTAGTGCCCTCTTCTGTGCTGTTCTGAGGCACTATGCACCCTGCAGATAAAATCTCATTAAATTCTGTCAGAGAGCATGCACTATGGGTGTTGTGACAAACTACAAATATGGCTGCTCCTTTCCCAGAGGTAAGAGTATGTGCTTTAAAAAGGCTTGTAATTGGGTTATTCAATCATTAGGGACAGAGATTAAGTTTACCAACTCTATGGAAGGAAAGGTTGTGAAAACAGGCTTTACTGGAAGTGATAGTTCACCTTTAAATGGGAAGGGGGGGTTGCAATGTGTTGTTGACATCTGTAGCATTCAAGTTCTTAAAAGCCCTATTTTAATCAATGACAATTATTTGGAATTCTTATTTGGCTAAAGAAACAAAATGATCTCCTGGTGCTCTGGGATGGGCTACGTAAAAGCTCATGTAATAAAATGACACTCACGCTTGCTGTAACCTTTGTACTTCAGTGCTTAGAATCTGGCAGTGCTTCATTTCCTTCCTTGCTATGATGTGACAAAGCAGCCGTACTCTGCAGAACAGCTGCTCCTTATTATGACAGATGGATATCCCAGGGCTAAGCTGCATTAGAAATAACCTTTTGCTGTTCATGCTCTGATAAAAACCAACAGAGTCCTAATGACTAAAAATGAGGTCTCCTTGCAAGTACCTGAATTCCTGTTTCATTATTTCTCCTGGAACACCAGCTCTCAGTGGCAGCACTTGCACTCATGCTCACATACTCGCTCATATGGCTTTTACAATGGATGAGACTAAGTCCCTTTAAACCTATCAGATGTCACACAAGATAAACCAGACAACCCTTTAGATTCAAGATACCTCTGCAATGCAGTGTAAACCTATATAGCACCCAAGGGTTCGTAAAAAAAGTTGAGGAACATCCTATTTTGTGTGTCATCTCCTGCAACAGTATCTACCCCTTCCCCAGAAATTACACTGACAAATTAACATTTATGACTTGTTTGTGTGTTTGTTGTTATATAGGTTTGTGCATCTATTGGTGCATGAACGTTGGTATATGTGCTGCTGTGTAAGTGGGTGATAGCTCAGCTCCCAACAAGTCAACTGCCACCAACCCTTGGATTTGCCATCTGTCACCATTTACCCGGCCTGCTATGAAGTCAAAAACTCCCAACTCAGAAGGCAAGCTACAATATGTCAAATTTCAAGGAGTAAATCTATTTTATAGGTCTGCTTGAAATTGTTTAATTCCTTGAAAACTATAGTGCTCTCCAATGCCTATCAGGGGCTTAAAAAGGCAGTAATATTTAAAGAAAGCTTGTTGTCAAATTTGAGTGAAGATTAATGATACAAGCCACATTTGTGTACAAGAAACCACTTCAATAGAACTTTTGATTTTGAGAATTGCATTACAGCCTTGTCTCGCCTCTCTTGGTAATCATTTTTGTATATAGTTTCTTTTCTTCATTAATTCCTAGTTCATATATAATACTCTCATCTATCATGCTTCTCTACAGATCCCATGTTGCTCAAAACTCAGTTTCAATTTGGGTTGGCTGATGGCACGATGGCTCTGGACACAGGGTTTCCAGTAACTCACTGATGGTGTATTAATTCCTTCATTATGAGAGGCTCTAAACTGAACATTTTATCAATTGATGGTAAAGGCCTTGCCTCCTCTAGAAAAAGGGTTTATTGCTTTACGGGAGGCATCTAGGCTAATGGCTAATATTGTATTTTTTCTGGAGACACATTTCCTCAAAGCAGCTTTGAATCACATATTACAAAGCTCTATTCCATTAGATCTTTTAATTCTTCTCTTCCTACATCTCTATCACTGCTGCTAATGCACATTCCCTTCTTTTTATGCAAGTGAAATGCCTTGTCCCTCAAGCTGTAGAAGTCAGCAGTGCCCCCTCTCTATCTCACTGACAGTGATTTATGCGATGGAAAAGATTTTTGACACACAGGTTTACTGGCTTTCTCGGTCTCCCTGGACAGATTATGCAGGAGACTGGTAGAGTAAAAGTGATACCTTTATTGTCTGAGTGGCTCTAGGATGCAAGCTTTTCAAGACAACTTAGGTCTCTTCTTCAGGCATATTTAGAATGAAGGCTGAATACAAGTACATGACAGGTAGTACATTCATGCAAATTATTTTTTATTCTTTTAAATTGCACTGGAAGTGACTCTCATCACCATTGCCTGTGTAAATTATTCCATAGACTCCAGTAGGGTCTAAGTAATAATTCACACAGACAAAAGTAATACTTAACCCTTTGAGTGCCAGAGGGGTACGGAACATATTGCAGAGCAATGTGTTCCGTACCCCTCTGGCACTCAAAGGGTTAAATGTAAACAGAATCTGCATGAATGTACTGCCTGTCATGTATTTTGTATTCAGCCTTCATTCTAAATGTACCTGAAGAAGAGGCCTAAGTTGTCTTGAAAGCTTGCATTCTAAAGTTACTCAGCCAATAAAGGTACGAGATTTACTCTATCAGTCTCATGCTTTTTCTCTGGATTGATTATAACAAATATCTTGATTTGGCCTGACAGCCTGCTGTTCATGACCAACTTGCAATAGCTGCCCTTCTGTTTGCTCAGACTTTATGTTATGGACAAGAGCACATTTTTAATCATACAATAGAAGACTACATGGGATCTTTTTATTTTCTAATTTCTGTCCTCTGTTTCACTTTCTACTTCTCCTTTTCAGCCAGGTGTCTTTTTCAACCCCTGTGTGTGATTTCCTTCACAGGGCTCTGTTACCTAGTTGTTTTGGTACATATCTATTATGATGCGTCTCCTCCTGGACTTGCAAGTTATTAGGAGTTTTGACTAGATTGTACTCCATACTCACTGTTAATAATTACATTTGTTACACTTTATTTTCCTGCTTCTGACTGTTGTACCTTTGCAATCTATATAATACATTTTTGAAAACATACAGTGAGGAAACATGTAAGTCTATTATTTTTTATGTGTGCTTTTTCATAAGAGCAACTAATTTTTAACCCTTAACCTTTTAACCCTGTCAACATATTTCTTTGCAATAAATTGTACACCCCTTAATGGGTTAAGCATTAATGTCCCTTTTACCAGGAAGGTTTCCATCTCAATCCAAATGCATATCAATGCAAGAAGGGTGGCAAAAATGTAATTTTCAGTGGTCATCTCTGCTTAGGCCTCAGTCATTTCTCTATTCTTTGTCATTGAGGGCTGCATTAACCCTTTGAGTGCCAGAGAAGTATCCAACGCTTTGCATTACCACTCAAAAGGTTAAATTAGAGGAGCAAATCAAACTTCATTAAAACACAACACGCTCTGCAAAAATTAAAAACACAACCTAATCACACTAATAATATAATCTATTAACTCCACATGGAGGTAGAGAAGCAATTCACTGGAGAAATCTCTATCATCGAATGGGTTAAGCAGTTTATTTTCAGAAGAAACTGTTTTGTCTCATTTACTGTTGTTGTTTTTTTTTTTTTTTTTGTTCAGTACTCTACATTATCTTTTCTTTTAGCTTAAATTACAGTAATTTAGCAGTAAATTATACAGCTAAAATCACCACATGTAATTCTTTCCTGTCATAAACAAGCTTTATTTCTACTATACAAACGCATCATCTACAAATCTAGAAAAGAACCCTAAAAGCATTAGAGTAGATGTGCCTCTGAATACTGAGCTATAGTCCAGAAACTGAAGATACAAAGTAGACCTCAAAGGGACAGTACAGTTACTGCATGATACAGTTGGAAATTTCCACTAGTCTGTGACTAGTAAAAAAAAAAAGATGCAGTTCTGTTTTACCCATTTAAGCTTCACAATGTGTTGAGTATCCCTTTGGTCCCTACTGGGTAAAACAATGGGTGGGCTAGTACATTTTTTTTGACCGGTGAACCTAATCTAATTTTCTTACTTTGCTTCATGACAATCCTGGTTTGATAAAGGTTTATTTTTACAGTACTCATGGATTTCTTTTTGTTACTTACCATCAAAAGAGAAATATCCCCTAGGGATAAGTGGCTATTTAAGAACTTAAGGGAGGTAGGTGTCCTTCATACAGCAGTCAGTCAACTCTATATACTATATTTTGGTTGTTTTCGATCTATCTTGCCATTTGCTGCCATTTCAGTTTACAGTCTGTCATGGATTAATGACCCATATGAGTCATTCAGGTCTATTAAAAGTATACTGTTTAGTTTATTTTGGGTGGTTTGATAGTGATGGGGTGGATTAAGGGGGGGGTCATTATATATATATATATATATATATATATATATATATATATATATATATATATAAACTGGACAGATGTGCATATTTGCTTTGGTACCTATAATGTATCTCCTTTTGCGAATACGTTGTGAATAATTCATGCTTCTGTAATGTTTTATTTCTGTCCACTTTAATAAAAATGTTTTTAAAAAAGTATACGGTTTATTGTAGAGAGATGTGACCTAGGTGAAGACAGATCACTTTACACAGCAGGCAACTGCATGTACAATACAATAAATATAGACTGGACTGAACATTTCCACTAGCCCACTAGTCAATGAGTAAGAAATAATGATGTTCTCTATGTTTAACATCAAGTAGAATAGTAACTTGTAATCCATCTAAAATCTTTTTTTTTTTCCTAACTGGAGAATATCACTGATCTTTTCTTAGCCCTGAAAATACTGTAGCTATAGCTTACTGCTTACTTCTAAGACATTTTCCCTTTAATAACTACCTGGAAGGTAGATATATTTCCAAACTACTTTTGATTTCCTAATGTAAACTTTTTTTTTCTTCAAAGCTTTATTTGTGATAAAAGATACAAGTACAAAAGCTTTACATCCATTAAAGCAGAACTACCACTGCACAACATGTTTATCTTATATAACTCCGCATCTGGTGACTAGCTGCTTAGTAGCGCTAGTCACCAGAATTATTACCTTATTACATAGATTTCTCCTTTCTTCCCAGGCTGACAGGCAGGACGGAGCGTGGACATCTTGCCATAGTGACGTCCACGCGCCTGCGCTGTCAGTCCCTTCTGGAGCCGGACGGCTCCTAGCAATGCCTCCTAGAGCCACCTGGGACTGACAGAGCAGGCACGTGGGCGTCACTATGGCAAGATGTCCGCGCTCCGTCCAGCCTGTCAGCCGGGGAAGAAAGGAGAAATCTATTTACTAAGGTAATAATTCTGGTGACTAGTGCTACTAAGCAGCTAGTCGCCAGATGGGGAGTTATTAAAGATAAACTTGTTATGCGGTGGTAGTTCCGCATTAATGCAAAAAATGAAAAACATTATAAGGACAAGTATTGACAAAAGTAAAATAGTTGACATTCCTAATGTAAACTTAATTAAAAAAACAAAATAAACACATGAAATGGATATCTCTTGCTGCTTCAGAGGTGTACACATTGCATGGCCATCACTCTGGCTGGCAGTTTATTTTTTCTTTACAGATTGCTATGTGGCTACCCTGTTTCTACTGTTATAGTACATAACACTGTGCCAGACAAGCTGCAGGACAGGAGTACATATGACCACAGGATTGTAAGACTGCTGTAGTTCCTTTGCTACATGATATCAGTCTCACATCCCATCCCTACATGCCTGGCTAGGTCAGACTAGGCTGGATTGTGACATGATCTAGAAAGTATAAATTACCTGTGCTGTTAGTGATAATTGAGTTATAAGCTAATTGTAGTACATTCTGAAATAGTTCAATGTGTTATGACTGTCACTTTACACTTCTTGTGAAATGAGTTATAAAGTAGTTAAAACAACCTATAAAGCAGGGATGTCCAAATTCGCTACTCAAAGGTTAACTTCATGTCGGCATGTAACAATATCTCTAATTAAACCCATTCATTTTGACTTACTCGCCTGTGCTCAAGCAGGTGAGCCTTTAAAACAACGCCTGTATTTAGTCCTTGAGGACTAAACTTGGACACCCCTGCTGTACGTTGTAAAGAGTAAAGAAGGGACTGGAAAGATTTATTAGCAGGGATGCAACCTGTGGTTACATAGAGAGCAGATGCACTAATGTGATATAAAGGTGAGAAGCTCTGTGTGTGATATATAAGTAATAATACACAACACTATGAAAAAAAAAACATAGGAATGAAGCGTTAATCTCAGAATAGTGCATAATCCCCAGAAGTTGTTGGACTATAATGCCACCATCTACAGAAAGTCAACATCTTGATTTCCAACATCACCCTGAGATCTATAGTTTGCACACTGATCTATTAAAGGTTACAATAAGCACTTACCTACAGGAATACACAACAGGAAATAGCTAAAAACCGCTCCTTTCCACTACTGCATAAAGTGATACACCTCAAGAGTGTTGAGGAGCAATTTCTTCTAGCAAACACCACAGCACAGACAATTTGATCCCATGAATACATCTCTAGAGTGGTGCACTGAAAATTTCATGAGCATTCAAAGGGTTAAAAGCTACAGTTAAATCAATGAGAAATTTGTATCCCTCCTTCCATGGCACAGCTGATTTGTCTCAAAATTGCTAACTTTTTGCTTAACCCTTTGAGTGCTAGAGGGGTACGCAACGCATTGCAAAGCAATGCATTGTGTACCCCTCTGGCACTCAAAGGGTTAAGACCCCATGTTTTGTTTTACACTTGTCCTGTGCCATGGAATAAGTTAGAACTTTATAATGCAAAAAAATAAATAAATAAATACAAATAAAATAAAAAATAAAAAAAAATAAATAAGGAAATGTAGTAATCAATCGATTATATGTGATCTAAGGTTTTGACTATGACACTAACAAAGGATAAACATATTATTATGCATGAACCATTTGATTACAATCATTTAGAGTTGTTTGCTGGTTAGCCAGTGTTCTCATTGGAAGACGGTTGTTGGCTTACTTGCCTGATATAGATTCAGATTCCTTGGTATCTTCATCTTTTTCCTCCTCCTTGGACTCCTCTAACTCCTTCCTGTACTCCTCAGGAGACAACTGGTTATCTTGTTCTTCTGTGTGGGCATTCTGTTCATCCACAACTATCAATAAGAGTATACTGCATTACAGGCAGTGCCATGAAATCTTTTTGCACTTAATAAATAAATCATAATAATAATACGGTTTGAAGTCATTCAAAATTCTCTGTTTTTGAGGCTTACAATCTAGTCTTAGATGTGTCCCATTCCTGCCATTTCCTAGGATTCCACTAACATATCAATTTTATAGGTGTCTGAAGTACTAGTGTTTGATTGTCTCTAAATAGGATGAGATAACACAGCCTTTCTGAACTGAAGAGCAGTGGGTACTGATCTCAATAAATTAGCTCAATTAGCCCATCTTTCTCTCATTACCAAGAGCACAAACACAATTAATCAAATGGTGTCTATATAGGACAGACTGAATGAAAAGTGCAAATTTAGGATTTTAAAGTGTTAGTAATGTCTAAAAAAAACTTTTTTGCATTTAGAAGAGCTCAAAAAGCTGATCTAAATGCAAAAAAACGTATCTCTCAAACCGCTATGGTTTAAGCGATACGGGCGTTTGAAGTTTGATTTCTCCTACTGACAGCTGTAAAGCTGTCAGCAGGAGATTCGTGTCGGTCGACACTGTGGCGCTTGAGAAGTGCCGGGATCTCGTTACTTACACAGAATCCCTTTATTGGAATGGTCTAAAACATGTGTCTGAACACTAGGCACACATTTTAGACCATTCCATTGAAGGGATTCCATGTAAGTAACGAGATCCCGTATCTCTTAAACGCCCGTATCTCTTAAACCATAGCAGTTTGAGAGATACGTTTTTTTGCATTTAGATCAGCTTTTTGAGCTCTTCTAAATGCAAAAAAGTTTTTTTTAGACATTACTATCACTTTAAGGATCTAACGTCCTTTGCAATGTGTTGTATACCCCTCTGGCATTCAAAGGGTTAAGTAAAAGAGGTGCAGTTCTGCAGAAAACCATCTAAACCCCAAATTCCCATTGCTTTAAGGGGAGATTTTTAGCTGATCAAATGCTAGAGATCACAAAGGCACCTCTCTAGCATTCAAGGGGTTAAAAGCCCCATTTAAATCAGTAAGACTTTTCATTTGTTCCCTCTGATGCAGATGGTTTGCTCCAGAATTGCACCTCTTTAGCTTACTGTACCTCATAGTTAGCACTTGTGAATTTTGACAGACGCCTGCTTAGGTTGTTTAAGTCTATTCAATAAATCAGTAATTCAAGTAAACTACATTTGTTTAATTGTATTCCTTAGATTCTTGCTACTTCTATTTATTATTATTTTTTTATTATTATTCTTTATTTATAAAGCTCCAACTAATTCCGCAGCGCTTTACAATTAGGAAAAGAAATGAAGAGGTATTAAATAGTGCTAATCATATGTGAAGAACAGAAGGATCAGAGGGCCCTGCTCGTGAGAACTTACAGTCTAGAGGAAGGTAGGTCTGACACAGAAAGAAGTGCTATTGAGTGTAAGTGCCACATGAACTGCCAGTCAGTGGGTGGGAGTGAGAAGTGCTGTAGAGAGCAGTGGTCCAGGCAAGGGGCAATTCTTGGTGAAAGTTTATGGATGTAGTTGATAAGCTTCCCTGAAGAGGTGAGTTTTCAGGGTGCGTCTGAAGATTTGAAGGCTGGGGGAGAGTTTGATTGGGCGGGGAGGGAGTTCCAGAGTTGAGGTGCAGCACGGGAGAAGTCCCGTAGGCAGGAGTGGGAGGATGTGATACGAGCTGTGGAGAGCAGAAGGTCGTGTGCAGAGCGAAGATGGCGAGATGGAGTGTATTTGGAAATGAGAGATGAAATATAGAGGGATGCGGTGTTAGTGAGGGCTCTATAAGTTAGCACCAGAATTTTGAATTTAATTCTGTATGCTAATGGGAGCCAGTGTAGGGATTGACAGAGGGGTTTGGTGTCAGAGAAGCGATGAGTGAGGTAGATTAGTCTTGCAGCAGAGATCATTATGGACTGTAGTGGGGTTAGTAGGGTGAGAGGAAGGCCAATTAGTAATGAGTTACAGTAGTCAAGACGGGACATAATGAGTGTTTGGATTAGAAATTTGGTAGTGCCTTGTGTGAGAAAGGGTCGGATTCTAGAGATGTTGAGGAGGAGGAGGAGGCAGCATGATTTGGAGATTGATTGGATGTGAGGAATGAAGGATAGGGCAGAGTCAAATGTGACCCCCCAGGCAGCGAGCTGTAGGGGCTGGTGTGATGGTATCATTGTTAATGGTGAGGGTAATATCTGGTGTGAGGCTGGTTGTGGAGGACGGGAAGATAATTAGTTCAGTTTTGCAAAGGTTAAGTTTGAGTTGACGGGAGGACATCCAGGAAGACACAGCAGACAGACAGTCAGATACTCGGGACAGGAGGGAAGGGGAGAGGTCAGGGGAGGAAAGATATATTTGAGTATCATCAGCATAGAAATGATGGTGAAACCTAAAGGATTTTATTAGTTTTCCAAGGGATGCAGTGTAGATTGAGAAGAGCAAGGGTCCCAGGACTGATCCTTGAGGCACTCCAACAGACAGTGGGAGGGGTGGAGAAGTGGAGCCGGAGTAGGAAACACTGAAGGAGCAGTTGCAGAGATAAGATGAAAACCAGGAGAGTGCAGTGTCACAGAGACCTAGGGAGTGGATTGCTTGGAGGAGGAGTGTGTGATCTACTGTGTCAAAGGCGGCTAATAGGTCCAAGAGAATAAGTATGGAGTAGTTGCCAGTTGACTTGGCAGAGAGCAAATCATTGGCCACTTTGGTGAGGGCAGTCTCAGTGAAGTGATGGGGGCAGAATCCAGATCGCAAGGGATCTAGCAGGGAATGGGAACAGAGGAATTTAGTGAGACGGTTATATGCAAGATGCTCAAGGAGCTTGGAGGCAAACGGGAATACAGAAATTGGCCGGTAATTTGACAGCGAGTTTGGGTCCAGGGAGGGTTTCTTTAGGATGGGTGTGATGAGTGCATGCTTGAAAGAGGATGGGAAGGTGCCGGTTGACAGAGAGAGGTTGAATAAGTAAGGATTGGAGTTAGTAGAGGGGAAAGTTCTTGAGTGAGTTGAGACGGGATCGGTTCAAGAGGGCATGCAGTTATGTTAGAGCGTGTGCGGAGAAGGGAAACTTCATGCTCGGTGACAGGTGAGAAAGAGCTTAGCGTGTATATGGGAGAGGTGACAGGGCTGGGCTGTCTGGGTGGGGGTGGAAGTGATGGAATGGCATGTCTGATAGATTCGATCTAGTCCTTGTAGTGGGTGGCAAGATCTTGTGCAGAGAAGTTCGTGGAAGGTGTTTGTGTTGGTGGTTGTAGAAGAGATCTGAAGGTTGAAAAGAGGCATTTTGGGTTAGTGGAAAGATTAGAGAGGAAAAGTATGACTGTTTGGCCAAGGTGAGGGCAGAGCTATATGAACAGAGAATTAATTTGTAGTGTATGAAGTCAGCTGTGGATCGCGATTTCCTCCAGTGCCTTTCGGCAGTCCGTGAGCACCTTTGGAGTTATTGCGTTTGTCTTGTGTGCCAGGGTTGTAGTGGGGTTGTGCGTGGGTGGCGTGGAGTTGCAGGTGAGGCTGTGTCAAGGGCTGTTGTGAGGGTGCTGTTATAGAGAGCAGTAGTTTGTTCTGGGCAAGTAAGTATGAGGATGGGGTTGAGAAGAGGTTGCAGGGATGTGGAAAACTGTTGCGGGTCAAGAGTAAGTAGATTTCTCCGCATGCTCTTGATCACAACGGGGAGGATGTGTTTGAGTGGTATTATGAGGTTACCAGTGAGGAGGTGGTGGTCAGAGAGGGGAAAGGGGATATTAGTAACATAGTAATTTAGGTTGAATAAAGACTTGCGTCCATCTAGTTCAACCCTTTTCCTACTCCTGTTTACCATCAGTGATCCAAAAGAAGGCAAAAAAACCCCTCAATATAGCAATTTCAAAATTCTGCCTTGAATGGGGGGGAAATTCCTTCTTGATTCCAAATGGCAATCAGATTTCTCCCTGAATTAACAAGCCCTAACTAAATATTAAACCCAATACTAACATACATAGCTCTCTATGTTATGCTCTTTTAAATAAGTATCCAGGCCCTTTTTAAAGGCATCTAATGTATTCGATAGCACCACCTCCTCAGGCAATGAATTCCATACCTTTATTGTCCTTACTGTAAACAAACCCTTCCGCTGTTGTAGATTAAATCAACTTTCCTCAAGTCTAAGCGGGTGGCCCCTTGTCCTGTGTACTGTTCTGTTAATGAACAGGTCTTTGGAGAGCCCTTTGTATGGGCCCTGAACATATTTATATAGTGTTATCATATCCCCTCTAAGACGCCGTTTCTCTAGTGTGTACAAGTTTAACTTTTCTAGCCTTTCTTTATAACTAAAACTTTCCATTCCCCTTACTAGTTTTGTAGTCCTCCTCTGCACTCTTTCTAGTTCCATAATGTCCTTTTTCAGAAAGGGCGCCCAGAATTGAACAGCATATTCTAGGTGGGGTCTTACCATGGACCTGTAAAGAGGCATAATAATATCTTCCTCCCTTGAGTCAATATTAGAGAAGTTGGAGACTGAGCAGAGGTTAGTGAAGATCAAGTCAAGGCACTGACCGTCACTGTATGTGGGAGAGCTGGTCCATTGTGACAGACCAAAGAAAGTTGTTAAAGAGAGGAGTTTGAGGGCGGGGGGTGTTATGATTATCTATAGAGATGTTGAAGTCACACAGGATGAGAGTAGAGGACATGAAGTGAGGTAGCCAGGAGGTGATCCTGGAATTATGCAGTAGGACCAGGTGGTCTGTATATGACTGCAACACACAAGGGGAAGGGAGAGAAGAGGTGAAGTGTGTGAGCTTCAAATGTATGGAAGGAGAGAGAGGGAACAGTAGGGATTTACCTGAAATGTGTGGTTAGGGGACAGCAGGATGCCTACTCCACCCCCCTGCTTGTTGCCAGGCCTTGGTGTGTGAGGGAACTGAAGGCCTCCATACGAGAGTGCAGCAATGGAGGCAGTGTCTGACGATGTGAGCCAAGTTTCTGTGATGGCCAGGAGGTTTAGGGAGAATGAACACATCTTAATAATCATGCTACACATTATTGTGGCCAGAAAATCCTAATGGCCCTAAGAACTTTTACATTGCTCCTAGTTTCAAGAGACTGTGTCCTCATTTAGTCCTAGTTCAAATACATGGAGATGGATGTGACAGTTGCAATAAGGACTATAATAAGACTTCAGATTCCACTGACTGCTTTGTAACACATTGCTTTGCAATGAGTTGCACACCACCCTGGTTATTAAAAGGTTAAGTAGGCATTTGCACCCTGCCTGTTTCAGTTTGAAAAAACTGCTAAAGACTGTCATGGCCACCTTTATGAACAGAACATGCAAAACTTACTGAAAGCATTATCTCTTGAACAAATGTGCAAGTAGAAAATTCAATCAGGATTGTAGGAGTAAGTAGTAGGAGTAGGAAGATAAGTAGTAGGTGTTTACTATTAGAAGATGTTAGCCCTCCTTTAAAAGTAAATGCCCACCTTTCTCTGCTTGCTCTATGATCTGCCTGACGGCTTTTTTCAGGCTGTTTGCTCGCAGCATAAGTTGCTCTCTGGGTTTAAAGAGTCTCTGGGCGGAAGATTTTGCTATGTTCTCTGCTAACTGCTCTTTACTCTCAGACAAGGAGTCCTCACTGGAAAATTCTTCCTCAACTTCCTCCTCCACGATAGGAGGTGTGGAGTGGGACAGTAATGGAGCAGCCTGGGATTCTGCATGAAGGGTCTGAAGCAGCAGGTCCAATTTTTCATTTAATGTTGAGCACTAAGAAAACAAGATGTATAGGATAAAAATGCACAAACAGTTAGGCATGGACCAGGTGATACACACAAACTATAAAATAAGTAAACTGGAACTACCCCTTAAGAATAAGTGGCTCTTAATTTTTTTATAAGAATTACTCAGCTAGACAGGTGTTATTCAAACAGCAGTCCTTAATTTCTATTGAATAATTTATTTATTTAGTTTGCTGTTTCAGATTACAGGCTAATAGGGATTAGTGTGCCTTAAAAGCCATCCGGGTATATTGAATCCTAATATGCAAAAGTTTTAGGCATGTGTGAAAAATGCTGTAAAGTAAGAATGCTTTCAGAAATAGACATGTTAATAGTTTATATTCATCAATTTGGTGTGATCACCCTTTGCCTTCGAAATAGCACCAAATCTTTTAGGCACACTTGCACAGTTTGTTAAGGAACTCAGCAGGTAAGTTGTTAGAAACATCTTGGACAACTAACCACAGTTAGTTGGAGCTCTGTGGGGGCCATACCATCACTTCCATGAATCCTTGTTCTTCACGCTGAAGATAGTTTTTAGTGACTTTGGCTGTATGTTTGGGGTCGTTGTCATGCTGCAGAATAAATTTGGGGCCAATCAGATGCCTCCTGTAGTTCTCAGCATTGAGGAGACAATTAATTCTGATCAAATGCCCAACTCCATTTGCAGAAATGCAGCCCCAAACTTGCAAGGAACCTCCACCATGTTTCACTGTTGCCTGCAGACACTCATTCTTGTACCGCTTTCCAGCCCCTCAGTGAACAAACTGCCTTCTGCTACAGCCAAATATTTCAAATTTCACTCATCAGTCCAGAGCACCTGCTGCCATTATTCTGCACTGAAGTTCGTGTGTTTTCGTGCATAGTTGAGTCGATTGGCCTTGTTTCCATGTCAGAGGTATGGCTTTTTTGCCACAAGTCTTCCATAAAGGCCACTTCTGACCAAACTTTGCCAGACAGTAGATAGGTGTACCAGGGTCCCACTGTTTTCTGTCAATTCTGAGCTGATGGCACTGCTGGACATATTTTGACTGCAAAGGGAAGCAAGCATGATGTGTCTTTCATCTGCTGCATAAAGTTTTCTTGGCCAACCACTGTGTCTATGGTTCTCTACGTTTCCCATTTCTTTGTGCTTCTTCAAAAGAGCTTGGACAGCACATCTGGAAACCCCTGTCTGCCTTGAAATTTCTGCCTGTGAAAGACACTGCTGATGCAGTATAACTACCATGTGTCTTGTTGCTGTACTAAGCCTTGCCATGGTGTATGACTTTTGACATTAAACAGTTTTTAGCAACCTCACCTTGTTAGCCAAGTTTGGTGGCTTCTCACCCAGATTTATTCCTCCTACACAGCTGTTTATGTTTATTATTGTGTTTCAACCTATATATTAAATTGATGATAATTAGCACCTGTTTGGTATAATTGTTTAATACACATGACTATATTTCTAGAAAATCCCTGACTTTGTGCAAGTGTACCTAGAAGAATTGATGCTGTTTTGAAGGCAAAGGGTGTTCATGCCAAATATTGATTTGATTTAGATTTTTCTTCTCTTCACTTACTATGAATTTTGTTAATTGATGAATAAAAACTACTGACATCACTATTTTTGAAAGCATTCTTACTTTACAACATTTTTTCATACCTGCCTAAAACTTTTGCACAGTACTGTGTATTATATATATAACTGTATTAACTGTGAATTCTGTGTCCTTGTGCTCAGAAATGCTTTAGACTTGAAAAAGGGAGTTTATCCCGAAAGCTTGTCAATCCATAATTCTGTTAGTCCAATAAAAAAGGTATTACAAGATTTTGTTAGTTATTTTACACACACACACACACACACACACACACACACACACACACACACACACACACACACACACACACACACACACATATATATATATATATATTGCATTATATCTGCAGTTTCCTGTATAGCAATCTCTAATGGAGTCTGCCTCTAGGTCCAACTACCTCACAGCAGACAAAAGGATTCAATATACCCGGATCGCTTTTAAGGGACACTAATCCCTATTAAGGGAAATTAATCCATATATATATATATATATATATATATATATATATATAGAGAGAGAGAGAGAGAGAGATGTGTGTATATATATTCAACTTCATAGGAATTGAGCATATTCCTATTAACATACAAGGAGGTGATAGAGCCAAAAATAGGATTTTAGTCTTACCTGTTAAATCCTTTTCACTTAGTCCATACAGGTCACTGGTACCATGGGATGTGTAGTCCCCTTTAATAGGCAGGAACAATTATGCAAATAATTTGCAAGGGGCGGAGCCTCCCCTCTTACTTAAGCCACCTTCTGGCCAGAGCCACCCATATTGATTTGAGACCCTAAACTGACCCCAGGTAAGCAAAAAGAAAGACTCCTGTGAGCATGCCCGAACGGTCTCCCACTGAATGCCACAGGAGAGCCAAGACTGGTCCCTTGACAGGGTGGGAGACCAGTGACCTGTATGGACTAAGTGAAAAGGATTTAACAGGTAAGACTAAAATCCTATTTTCACTGTCGTCCAATACAGGTCACTGGTACCATGGGATGTACAAACATTGAGCTGATCCAGAGGCGGGAAGTAAGGCAAGGACCAGGCGCAAGGCCCAAGTCACTAGAACTGTTAACCAGTTGATAACATAGCCCAAACTGTAAGTGTCAACGGACACTAACCAAGGGAACAATCCCTGAACTTAACACAGCACACGGAACACGAGCCAACCGGGCTCAACAGTAAGGAAGCACTAAGGATCACAGATCGGAAGACCTACACAGGCAAGACTGCCTCCAGGACCTTCCTTCCAAGCTGGCATCAGCCGATGCCAGTACATCAACTCGGTAGTGCTTAGAAAAAGTGTGCACAGAGGACCAAGTGGCCGCTCTGCACAGTTGATCAGCAGAAGCTTGATTCTTGTAGGCCCAGGAGGCCCCAATAGATCTGGTGGAATGGGCAGTCACCCTGAAGGGAACATGCCTATTCCTCAACTTATAGGCTTCACGGATGGTAGCCTTAATCCAAGAGGCAATGGTAACTGTGGAAGCCGGTCTTCCTGCCCTAGGCCCCTCAGGAATGACGAATAGAGCGTCAGACTTCCTGATAGATTCGGTGCGGTGAACATAAAACTTGAGGCAACGCACCACATCCAACAAATGGAGATCTCTTTCCTTGTCAGATGAAGGATTAGGGCAGAAAGAGGGAACCACAATCTCCTGATTGATGTGAAACTCAGACACAACCTTGGGTAAGAATTCCTTGGTAGTGCGAAGCACAGCCTTATCCTTGTGGAACACCAGGTAAGGAGGTTTACAAGACAATGCCTGTAACTCTGCCACCCGGCGTACTGACACAATAGCCAAAAGGAAGGCCATCTTCCAAGTCACAAGACGTAATGGAATGGAAGCCAAGGATTCAAACGGTGGTTGCTGAAGAACCCCCAGCACCAAATTGAGATCCCACTGGGGAGCAGGACTCTTGAAGGCAGGTCGAACATGAGTCACACCTTGGAAGAAGACTTTCACATCAGGAAGGATGGCAATCCGTTCCTGGAAAAACACAGACAAGGCAGAGGTCTGAACTTTGAGGGAACTCAGACTGAGCCCCTTGTCCACACCGTCCTGCAAGAAGGCCAGGACAGTGGGAAGATGAAAGTCAAGAGACAACTGCTTGACAGAGCACCATGTCACGAAAGTTGACCAAATGCGATGATAGATCTTGGAAGACACAGGCTTACGAGCACTGAGCATCGTCGACACCACAGAAGGAGAAAAGCCTTTCTTAGCTAGAATCGAGGATTCAACCGCCATGCCATCAAACGGAGAGAGTGAACATCCTCTTTCCACAGATACCCCTGAAGAAGCAGGTCCGGACGGGCTGGAAGTGGGATTGGATCCTTCACTGACATGGCCATCAATTCCGGAAACCAGGACTGGCGAGGCCAGTTTGGAGCAATCAGGATGACAGGACAACGTTCTCTCTTCAACTTCTGAATAACTCTGATCAATAGAGGAAGAGGGGGGAAGATGTAAGCCAGGGAGAAGTCCCAAGGGATCGACAAGGCATCCACTGCTAGAGCAAGGGAGTCCCTCAGACGGGAGCAAAACACCGGAACCTTCCTGTTGTGTCTGGTAGCCATCAGATCCACCACTGGCATCCCCCACCGTTGAGTGAGCATGTGAAACACCTCTGGGTGAAGAGCCCATTCTCCGCTGTCGACGGTGTGACGACTGAGGAAGTCTGCCATGACGTTGTCCACGCCTGGAATATGAACTGCAGAGATGACAGGCACGTGATCTTCTGCCCAAGACAAAATATCCTTGACTTCCCACCAGGCGGAACCGCTTCTTGTGCCGCCTTGTCTGTTGATGTAAGCCACCGCCGTGGCGTTGTCGGACTCTACTCTGACTGGAAGACCGGTCAATTGAGACTCCCAGTGCCTCAGGGCCAGCCGGACAGCTCGAAGTTCCAGAACATTGATGGAGAGCATGGATTCCTCCAGACCCCATTTCCCCTGAGCACTGAAGCGACCCCAGACTGCACCCCAGCCCCGAAGGCTGGCATCCGTTGTGACTGTGGTCCAATGAGGAACTAGAAAGGATTTCCCTTTCAAGAGATGAGAGAGATCTAACCACCAGTGCAGACTCGACTCGACATGAGGAGGAAGAGAAACAGACAGATGTTGATGATCTGGATGATTCCTGCACGTCTGGATCACAAATCTCTGAAGATCCCTGGAGTGGGCCATGGCAAATGGTACTGCTTCGATCGTGGAAATGAACTTCCCCACTAAGGACGACAACTTCGGAACTGGAATTTCGTCCATGTCCAGAATCCCAGCCACTCTGACGGCTATCTGGTGAGCCACGTCCTCTGGAAGAAACACCATGCATTGGCGAGTGTCGAACAGGAGACCCAGGAACAGAAGCCTCTGAGAAGGAATCAAGTCCGACTTGTCCAGATTCAGGATCCATCCGTGACGGTTCAGGGTGTGCAAGCACCTCTGCAACTGCTGGTGGAGAAGCTCCGCTGAGGAGGCCTTCAGTAGGAGATCGTCCATGTAGGGTGTCACTCTGATCCCATCCTGATGGAGCACCGCTATCAAGGAGCCCAGCACCCGCTGGAAGACCTGAGGAGCTGTAGTCAGTCCAAAGGGGAGCGCTGTAAATTGAAAGTGTCCCCTGTGGCAGGCAATCCTGAGATACTTCCTGCTCTCTGGATGAATAGGGATGTGAAGATAAGCATCCTGAAGGTCCAGGGAGGCAAGAAACTCCCCTGGAGACATTGCTGCAAGCACAGAGCGCAGGGACTCCTGGCGGAAGTGGGAAGTCACCACATAGGCATTGAGATCTTTGAGATCCAAGATGGGACGGGCTCCTCCGTCCTTTTTGGCTACCACAAACAGGTTGGAATAAAATCCTGAACCTGTGTCCCCCTGCGGAACCGCCTCCAGGACCTCTTTGTCCAAGAGATCCTGAATAGCGTCGTCGAACAGACGCCTTTTTGAGGGTTCCTGAGAAGGACGAGTAAAATGGAACCGAAAAGGAGGAAGGGAAGAGAAAGGGATCCTGTATCCCTCTGACACCACCTGAAGAACCCATGGGTCCGCCACTGACTCCTCCCAAGTCCGGCGAAAGATGCGGAGACGACCGCCTACAGCCGGATGCGGACCCGGGTTCGGCGAGTCATGCCGAAGCAGTCTTGGAGGTCTTGGCCTTGGAGGCAACTTTGGGCCTCCAGGACTGTTTGGGCTTGGAGGAGGAGCGCGTAGTGGGAGGACCCGTTTGGGCCGAGGAGCGTGTCTCAGTCTGAAAGGAACGAAAGGACCGATTGCGTTTGGCTGGAAACTTTTTCTTAAAAACTGAGGGTAGAAGAGTACTTTTACCGCCAGTAGCCTCACTGATCATTTCTTTGAGCTCAGAGCCAAAGAGCAAATTCCCCTGAAAGGGCAAGGAAAGCAAGGCTTTCTTAGAGGCTGTATCAGCAGACCAAATTTTCAGCCAAAGAGCGCGTCTAGCCACCACAGAAGAAGTGGAGGCCCTCGCCATCATGCGCACAGCATCAAAAGCAGCATCAGCAACATAGTTCTGAGCTTCAGTGATATTAGCAAGAAGCTGCAACTGTTCAGATACAGGCGCATCCTGGCGAACCGCTTCAGTCAGTCGTTCAGTCCAGGCTGCAATAGCCCTATTAACCCATGCCACAGCAAAGGTGGGGCGCATGGCAGTGCCAATAGAGGCAAAAATAGATTTAAGAGAGAGCTCTAATTTCTTATCCGTCCAGTCCTGCAAGGCAGGGGCATCTGAGACAGCCAAAGCAGTAGATTTGGATAGTCTAGACACAGGAGCATCCACCTTGGGAGGATGAACCCATTTTGCCAGCTCCGCTTCGGGAAAAGGGTAAAGTTTGGCAAACTTTTTGGAGACAGAGGAAGATCTATCAGGATTCTTCCATGCCTCAGAAACCAGACGGGCAAGAGTAGGGTTAGTTGGAAAACAAACAACAGGTTTAGATGGCTTTTTCTGAAAAACATCAGTAGGATCATAAGAGGATTCCTGAGTCAGAGGAAGGTTGAGCGTATTCAGAACCGCTCTGATCAGACCCTCAGCCGAAACTTCAGGGTCACACTCATAGGGGTCCCCAATGGACCTGTTAGATTCAATAACAGTACGTTCCTCAGCATCAGAATCCTGTAAAAGTTCCTCTTCAGAAGAATCAGTGATATCAGGAGCTCCCTGTGGCTTAGGCAGGGAGGTCCTGATAGTAGAGGGGGTCTGCCAGACCTGGAGAGCCCCCTGTACCTGAGAGGGAAAGAGTTGAAGCGTGGATCTGAGATCCCTAGTGGCAGCTTTAAACTCCCTCACCCAAGATGGCTCAATAGCGTGGCTGGGAAGCCCAGGGTTGCTATCTTTATCAGAACAATTAGGGCATAGATCCCCCACATTATCGCAATCCAGCCCAATGTGGCAAGAGGAGCAAAACGCCATGGGGGTAGAAGACCCCCCAGCCTCCTTAGTCTTGGGTCTAGCCCCTAGCTCCAGTGAAGTAGACATGCTCACAGCGTCAATATACCCCACAAAAAACACTATCACCCAGAAAAGTGTTAAAGATTAAAGTTTCACCCCAGAAAAGGTCTAAAAACGGACTTATCTGGCCAGCGAAGGGTTAATCTGGTGAGGAGAGAGAAGGCTCGGTCCCTGCGTAGTGTACTCGCCTTGGAAAAGTACCACAAAATGGCGGCCGTCATGACAGCCAATCAGAAACAAGCGCGAGCTAAGCGCTCATGGGAAATGTAGTTTTCCCTATGCAAGTACCCCAAACAGTGCCCGAAGCCCCCCTGAACCCCCTACATTAATAAAACACCAACCGGATGATAGAGCAGGAGCCTAGCATTAAAATGAGCCCACTCTGAAGTTGCTGTGACAAGCGGTTTCAGAGATATGTCCCAAACTGTGAATTCCCATAGAGAGTAAAGGAGCTCTGCTGCTGAGCGGGAAAAAGCCGCGCTTAAAGGCGCGGAACACCATTTTTAATAAAGTTTAGTAAAACATTAAAAAGTGCCCAAACAAGCATGAAATACATGAGAAACATAAATAAATGAATACCCAATGCTCCAAAACTCAGAGAATAACACAGAAATTGCATAAATAGTGATAATGCAATAAAAACACCCTATGAGTGCTGGAGTGTATTAAAACTCCCAAATACAAGCCCATCAAAGGGACACTGTGGGGACAAGTGGACCTTCAGCACTCAATGGGTGACTCACCTTTCTCGCAGACTTCTGTCTTCAGGTGACCATGATAGGGAGGGAAAGAACCAGAGGTAATTTCCCCAACAGGGGAGCTGCTTAACACAAGCTGTCCCCTCTTCAGGTATAGGTCCACAGAAATCCCTGGAAGCTGCACCAGCCACTTTGAAGAGGGCAATTCACAGCCATGGTCACCCTCCTAATGGTGGTATTCCATATTTGAATAAAAAATAATAAAACTCTAAGAAGCATAGCTGTTCTCTGCCTGGTGTGCAAGCACACCAGGAACAAATCAATATGGGTGGCTCTGGCCAGAAGGTGGCTTAAGTAAGAGGGGAGGCTCCGCCCCTTGCAAATTATTTGCATAATTGTTCCTGCCTATTAAAGGGGACTACACATCCCATGGTACCAGTGACCTGTATTGGACGACAGTGAAAAACTGTTACAACAAGAGTGCTTATGGATACATGAATTAAATACCCTAAATCCCAATGGTCTTAATGAACAGAATGTATTTAATTGTTTTTTGTCAGATCGTTGATTCCTTAAATGGGATAATATATCAATAGTACGGACAATAAATATTGATGATAAATGTATTGTATTGATGCTATACTCTATTCTTCCTTACGACACAGGATGGCACGGTTTGCTAAGAACTCCCCTGGGTGCTATGGTTCTCTGGTGGTGGCTACACTATTCGTTAATCTCTTTATCCCCTGTTACACACATCATCATTGTGGGTCATTTGGGATGTACGAGGTGAGTTTTCCTCTGTAGTATATATAAGCCTATTTGGTGTCCTTTAAACATGTTTGCTTGACAAAGATCCCGTTGAGGATCGAAATGTTGCAATATTTGCTATGATTAAATTTTAAGATTATTTAAAAATCTGTGAGTGCACAGCTTCCTTCCTATAAGTTTTACTTCTGGAGCACCCGGTAATACAGTTATTTATCAGCGAGAGTGCATATCCATAATATTCTACTCTAGATATGTGTATATATATATATATATATATATATATATATATATATATATATATATATATATATATATATATATACACACACACACACACCTGACTGTTGAATGAAGGACATCTAGGTAGATAAATTAATCTGTTAAACTAAGATCCACTTATTTCTAGCATACAGTCCCTCTTTAACCAACAAGGTAGAGTTCTGAGCAAGATGTTAGTTAATTTTCAAGTAACACCTTGGGGGTTTATTTACTAAAGCCGAGATAGAAACATGCAATTTATTGATATGTTTTCATTGCACACATGTAGCAATAAGTCACTGTTTTTTGTGTACTCACTCATCTATCAATTAACTAGTTCAAGAATTTGGCAATCAAGAAAGTGAAAAAGCCTTAGACTGGTCTTAGCAGGCAAAGCCAATGTTATTAAATACATTATTTAACCCACAGGGTATGACATGTAGAAGTGGGGCTCACTAACTGAAGTCTTCCATCTGTTGTTGGAATACAACTCCCACCATCCTCAGCTGGCTGTTGTTGACTGGAATTGTAGTCCAAAGTAGTTGGTGGGCTAAAGGCTGCTCACCCCTAAAATAAAATCTCTCAAGGCAAATATCCCATTAAGTTCAAGATATTTCTGAAAGACAGTCTGCCAGTCTCTTCTGATCCAGGATCCTGACCACATTTCCCACAACATAAATGTGGACAATTTTAAGAATTCCTCTTTTTCAACAATTCTGGCATGCTGCATTGAAAGGGTTTGCTGGATTTGTTATATCTAACATCCTATATTCCTTCCATTCGCCATAAAGCTTCCCTCAAGCACTCTGTCTCTGGATTCCTATGTAAACTGTTATAAATTTTTTTTTTAAGTGGAACCATCACTCAGATTAAAGTGCCCCGAAATCATTATGCTGATAGCGATAAGCATATCAATACTAGTACTATACTGAAAAAGTGTGGCATTATTGAGAACTCTTTCTTGTTCTGAGACTCAGAGGCACACCATCTTGCTGGAGTGGCTTCTGTGCCCTGCGCCGTCAGTCTCTTCCTGTACCTTAAGGAACAAGACAACTCCCCTCACCAGTCCTAGAGGAGATCGGGACGGACACTGCAGGCACACAGATGCCTTTCCAGCAAGATGTCTGCCCTGATGCCTGCTGGTGAGTCTCAGAACAAGTAGGATTTCTCAATAATGCCGGATTTATTCAGGATAATATTAATAATAATACAAATATCGCTATGAGCATAATGATTTGGGGGCACTCAAATGGTTGATTTGTGTGATAGTTGGGCTTTTTTTTTTACATGGCTTTTTCCTGCCATGTAAAACAAGGGTATTCCAACTTCTTTGAGATTATTCAATAAAAAATATTTATACCTCAGACGGATCTTTAAAGATAAACGGCAATATTCTATCTTGGGCACCAGGTGGTGTGTTTCTATCACTTTTAAGAGTCAATGGGCCAAATGATCAAAACAAAAGTGGAGGAGGTCTGGGGCAAACCACTTGCACCATACAGAAGAACTTAAAATTGATTTAAATGGAGATTCTGACCCCTTGAATGTTACAGAGGTCTCCAATGCATTGCTTTGCTGGTTTACCCAAGGACTCCTCCACTTTTCTTTTGAACACACGTCACATAGGGCCATATGTTCAAAGGGATAATGACAAAAAATGTTGTATGAAAGACAAAAATAAGTCATTGTATGCATGAACGACATTTTCTATACAGTATACAACAAAAAAATAGTACTGTCCATTGTGTACGACACAACTCCAGAATTGATGGGCAAAGGGGCGTGGCTAAACTATTCTCCAGTGTCGTATAGTGGAAAAGAAAATTTGTTGTAACTAACGACAAAAAAAGTCTTACAAAAGACAAATTTTGTACGTTAAGAAAAAAGTGGAGGGAATGTGAAGTTCTGAATGTGAGAGCTTTTGTCGTTAGTTAAAACATTTTTTTTGTTTGTTAAGACATTTTTAAGACATTTTTGTCTTTCCATATGACAGTTTCAGTCAGGACAAACGACATATTTCTGACCACAACCAAGACTCTCTGAAAATATTCATGATCCCAATGACACTGTACTTTGAAAAGTCGTTACAAACGACAAAAGCTATTTCGCTACTTCTTTGAATATATGGCCCATAGTCTATGGCTCTGAGCATTCAATAAATAAAAATTGCCTTTTGGACAACAGTTGGTACTGTTGCTAACGGTTTATTTAAAAATACATACATACATTTGAGCTATAATAACTATTGAATGAAAAGTCTCCTAGCGGAGGGTACCCTTGTTTTACTCGAAGGGAAAAATCCTGTCACACATTATAAAAAATGTTTATTGCTCATTTACGAAATTTGCATTCAAATTGCCTCTCCTTTTCTTTGGCTCACTCAATCATCAAGCGTTATTATTATTTTTTTTTTAATTATGGCAACTTTCAATTCAGGAGCAGAAAGCAAAACAAACAGCTTACTTCCACAACTGAATTACTTTAACCTGTCAAGCTGTCGATGTGTTTGAGAACTCTTCTTCAGTAAAGGAGTTGATATGCATAATTTTTTGTTTTAATTTCTTAATAAAATATCAACTATATGTTCTGTACTTATCAGAAACTGTCACAGTAATGAGCTTAGGGCTATATTTCAATGCAGTTGGTTTTATCTAAACAGTTTCAATTGAAGTCTATAGAAAAATCTTTAGATAAAATCCTTTATCAAATGTAATGTAATAAATGTAATATAATGCATGCCTTACTTTTAACCCTCAAGAGAAATACATTAGCTGCATGACTGCAGTTCATCACACTACAGTCTAGAAAAAAGGTTCCCAATTCCAGAGCCAAACATCAAGAACAGTGGAGGTTTTCAGGATCTCCTTACAATAGCACAGGCAGTTCATCACTAGTACAAGAGGATCTGTCAGAAGAGCACATCCACTGATTGATCCTCCTGTGATCATGTGAGGAGATCCTGAAAGCATTCAATCTTGGTGAGCCCTGAAGACTGGATTTGGGAGCCATTAGGCTAAGTGAATAAACGAGTAAAATGAATATGACAATGCATCGTTTATTCATTTAACTCTTCTATTTTTAGGCAATGGAAAATATGTTTTCCTGTAACTGTCAAAAACACATTATAATAAATCTCTACTGAAACCTAATAAAGAGACACTAAAAACACACACACACACACACACACACACACACACACACACACACACACACACACTTTGAACAACCAGACAGCAGTACTATCTTTGTTTATACACGTCTTCTTAGCATAACCAGTACTATCTTGTCTAGCTAGAAAAAACGGCAAAGCACAGTGGTCAAATGCGGATGAGGTAGTTTAGAAATATTAGAATATTATAGGCCTTTATGTACAAAGAACAGAGGATCATTTCTGGAGCAAACTCAGTGCACCACAGGTGAAAAACAGAAATTCCAATTGAAGAAACTGTTACCCCCCTGAAAACTAGAGAGGTCTCCAACCCAGCATTCAAGGATTTAAAAGTCCCATTTAAATCAGATGCAACTTTTTAACTGTCCCCTATGTACAGTATGTTTGATCCAGAATTGCTCTTCTGTTCTTTTTTGTAATGTAATTTGTGGAGAACCTTTGTGAGTGTTTAGTGAGATTAGACAAGTGACGCCCTAATCCATACTCATTTTTTGATGATAATTAAGGTGTGATGTGTTGTCACTTCCTGCCCCTACATTAACTCTCCCACTGCTCAGAAATGCATTGCCCACCTCCCTTGACACTGATAGGGTACCTGTTAACACTTGAACATACACAAATATCCAGGACATACTTGAAAACGA
Organism: Rhinophrynus dorsalis; assembly: GCA_037306005.1. NCBI lineage: Eukaryota > Metazoa > Chordata > Amphibia > Anura > Rhinophrynidae > Rhinophrynus > Rhinophrynus dorsalis. Next base: position 455,552,351 of record CM074719.1, on the reverse strand, counting down.
GAGAAATCTCAATGTATTCTTCCTGGTAAAACATTTTCTAAATAAATAAATAAATAAAAATAATAGGACTAAGCAAAAATCTTACTTTTAAAGCCATTGCTTCAGCTTCCTCTGTATTTTCCATGGGTTTTTCATATGTTTTCCCGACTTTAGCAACAAAATCCTTTACCGTTTCACACAAAACCCTTTTGATAAAAAAAACACAAGGGTCACATAATGTAAATCATATTATAATACCATTACTGGGTGGGTAGTACTTATAGAAATACGTGGTTAAATTACGGTTTTTAATTTGTTCATCAAAAAACCACTAGGCAGGGATTTTTCATAAAGCAGTCCAGTATATCTAGTTATATATTTTTTCATCGTATTGCCTATATTTTCTGAGCACAATTCTAATATGTCTTTAGTTCACAGATTATTACAATAGGCTTCACCTGTTTGAACAAAAAATTCCATAACGAATAGCTTCACCTATTTACATATAGTAAAATGTTTCTTTTCAGATACAGTCTACAATGTTCCAATGCAAAAAAACTGACAGATTGGTAGATGATTGATCCATGAAGAACACGTCCCTAGACTAGTTCTTCTGTTTAACATATTACAAGCCGCTTATTTTTAGTTCCTCATCAAAATAAAAAACATTTAAAATGTAAATAGATCATTGACCTTTTGACTTAAATTCTGCAACAGCATAATATTTAAAGTCAAATTGCCTAATATTTTCATTATTATTGTTTCCTTTATTACTTATATATTTTCAAACACACATACATACATTTCCTGGACTCATTCCAGCAGAAAGGCTTCAAAATGAGATCACAAAGAAAATAACATCGGCATTGAGAACAATCCATGATCATCTGTTACAACACAAAGAGAATGAAGGAAATACATGGATACCACTAGTGACTGCATGCAACCATGCACTAGAACAAATATGCAACATCAAAGAGTGATCATGTAGTGATAAAAGACATTTGCCCCCAGCCACCTATTCTTACATTCAGACAACCACTGAATAGGGAACAATAACTGATTAATAGAAAACTGATCAATTAATGGACAAACACTAATAATGGGACCAAACTGTGAAACAGATCTCACTTTAAATCATGTCAACACATCTGTGAAATCAATACTGCACAATACAGGATATACAACATTAAAGGATTACATTCATGTACATCAGCAAATGTTGTATATATGATACAGATAATGGGAGTAATCCATCATAATAAAAATATGATGCAGAATTCACACAAAGAATACCAGTAAAGTGAGTCACTCAACTAGATTATTAAGCAAACATATATATTTTATTTCATAGTATCAAAACATATAATAATCACAAATAAATACTCTACACATTAACACCTTGAGGACTAATGACATGCCAGGACTTTCACGGCGGTTCGGCACTTACAGACCATTGATGGTCCTTCAAGTTAATGAATTCAGGGGTACACGGGTGGCTGCATGCCTCTCAGGAACCTCTGAATCCAATGCGCAAATAAAAATGCCCAGTGGCCATTAACTTCCGGCATTGTAAATCCCCATTTGCTTAAAACTGGTTTTTACGTTGGAAATCGGTATCCATTGGCAGCTGTAAGTATTATTTATTATCTACTCTATAGCACTTGTATTGTGGCTTTACACCCTCTCAGGTGTTCGTTTTACCACTAGGACAAGGTTGTATATGAGACATTGTATGTGTGGCTCTGTGACTACCAGTGGGACAGTGGAACAAGGGCATGGAAGCAGATAGTATTTGTGGTTCTGCAGATACCAGTGGGACAGTAGAACAAGGCTGGGAGGGTCAGACAGTGAATGTGTGGCCTGGTGAGTACCAGTGTACAGTGGCTTAAGGCTTAGGTTTCAGAAGCTGCATGTGTGATTCTGTGATTACCAAAGAACAGTGGAACAAAGAAGGGATGTCAAACTCTATGTCTGACAGTGTGGATAAATACACAAGTGTATGTCCCTCTCTGAGAGTAGGACTGATAAACTAATAAAAAGTGGCGCAATTCTGACCTAAGCCAAATACAGCAAAGGAAGCAAGTAAACCTACCACTGATTTCAAGAGGGCTATTTAACACCTTCAATCCTAGGTAGGTGCACAAACAAAATGCAACAAATTAGACATCACTCTAACATTCAAGGAAGGGTTATGCACTAAGGTGTGTTAAAATGGTGATAAAGTAGAGAGGACTTCTCCAATGAGAACATTTATCCAATCCCTATGTTATTCTACAGAGCCCAAGCATTAAGATCCCTCAAGTTGTAGAAAACTTAGTGAATAGGCTTCACAGTATTAGACAGGATTTGGAAAAGTTATCTCCACTTTATTGCCTCTCTATCATACCTTAGTGCATCTCCCCCAAGGAATTTTAGTCACCCCCTCCATTTTTTCCCCTCATCACTACGGGTGCATTTAGTTTCCTCCAAAATTGCACCACTTTTCTTAGTACATTAGCCTGAATGTGTGTTTTTACAACACCCTATTTGGAGAAGAAAAATATGCTTAATGCCATAAGAAGGATTAGACACGTAGACCATGCTAGTGATTTGAATAATCAATTGCAACCGCTGCTAGGCCAATAACGGATATGATCTCTATATAGGCAATGTACTGTCCCAATGATTATTTGTGCCATATTATAACCCAGCATTTCAGTCCACCATATGACCCTCATTAGGCACAGAGAATTACACTATGATTTATCTCTGATGAAAGTCCAATCGTGGGATGAAACATTGGAATACAATATGGATAAAAATATGTTACATTCTAATTATAACCGTGTGTTCATTCTTCTCCAACACATTGTTCATATATATTTAGTTATTCCAGTAGTGCAGCTGTGGATAAAATGTGCCTTTTTAGACAATGGGTATGCAACCTGATTCACTCCAGAATTGATAACTACAATACAAATCATCCCCAGCCAGCCAACATCTGGCTGGGGATGATGGGGGTGGCACTTCAACCATCTGGAGTGCTACGTGTTTTACACCTGCTATAGACATTGTTGGGCTACATCACCTATCAGTGGCTGGCTGAGGATGATTGAATTTAAAGCTGAACAACAACTAGAGAGAACCACTTTACCCAGACACTTAATACTGTTTATTACATTCATAACATTGGCAGGTAAATTTTCTGGGCATCTCCTAGAATGACATTGCCTATTGTACTTTTCTACAGGGAAACAAACCAATTAGAAATATGCTTGCACAACCAGGTTGTCAGGTAGAAACTAGTGTTACTGTTTTCATGTACAATTGGTATGTAGGTTGCACGTAGGAAATAAACTCTTTGATGTTTGTTCCATCAATATCATCAATGTAATAAGCATGGCTGCTTATAAACTTCAAAGTCTTCGATTTCATGAAATGCAATTTGTTTAATGAAATAAATAAATATAAAAACATGGCATAAAATCTCAGAAGAGGATAGACTCAGAAAATAGATAAGATTACAATTGTAAGCATGTTGCTAAAATATGGAATCAGGACATGGTCTGGGCATCATTCCAATGAATTGAATTATTTGACCATTTAACCTGATGCAACTCTCAGGAAAATTGAAGAAATAAAAATGTCCAAATTCACATTGCTTTAAATGGGTCTTTTGTAATATAACGTTTATTATTATTATTTTCCATTTCAACATCAAATACATAGAGCGTCTTTCACACATGAAAAGTATCCAGTAACAATGAATATAAGAGAATTGTACACCAGCATATAACAAATTTCTGAAAAGTACAATTTTTAAAAATGCACTCTTGTACTCAGTACAAGTTATTGAATTCTGTCATCAGCACATGAACATTAGTGTCCCTGGCCCAGACAGGTGAAGCCTATTATAAAAGTAAACAGTGACACAAGAAAAATGCATTACGATTACTAATTGTCCCTTTCTCTGTGCCTTACATAAGCGAAAGCTTCTGATATTGCAGAGTCGTGCCCTGGGAGGTGGCTGCACAGAAAAAAAACACATCCACAACAAAAACAAAACATCACTGGAGCCCTGTGTTGAGCCCCAAGCAGACCAGCACCCCACCCAGAAGAACAAAAGGACAAAGATAACCAAAAATATCTCAATCAATTCATCAACCCCCTATTTATGGTAATACGATAAAGAGGAATGCATGTGGGAAAAGATCAGCCCTCACTTCTCCTGCAATGGCGTGGTTAATGGGTTTGTGCAATCATGGTTGAGTTCTCCGCCAGCCATCCAAGCTGTGTATTGAAAGCGAATATAAACCTTTGGGTTTCCTTAGGAGTGTTTTTATCAAAGCCTCCCATATTTAGATGAATTTTCCTTATCCTGTGTGGCCAAAAATGTTTTTTTTTTTACATGACTGACTCTGGCTGTTTTCTTAATGATGATGGAGTACAAGAGGTCCAGTTAGTTAGATTGCATTCAATAGCTATCCAAATCCCTATATCTATTTGTTTCCCAGTGTTAAGATCTAATGGTGTGGGGATATATACTATATAATTTGTGATTTTTTTTCTTATATGTAAATATTAATGGACATTTACATAATAAATGTAATGAGTCGGCCTGAGGTTCTTTACTTTTTTTAATATGTAACATTTGATATCTATCTAATTTTACAAGCAATGATAGGGGATGTGCATGCTTTATGAATTAGCCTGTATTGAAGTTCTTGAAAACATGAGGCTGATGTACATTTTAATCATCTGTCAAAGACAGCAAAGAGTAGTTCTGTTGCTATAGTTGGGGAATCTGACATTCAATAGCCGTCTGGAAGTAGTCAGGTAGAATACATTTATAAACCTTAGATGTGCTGATTTAGCAGGTGAAGAACTTTTTAATATAGGATTTTGTCTAAATATTTTTTGACATATGTTTTTGTTTGTAGACAGTTCTAGCCAGTCTTTAGCTATTCTAATTAGACTTGCTATATTGTATAATTAGAGGTCTGGGAAATCAAGGCCCCCATTAGACATGGGCTGTTGTAGCTTTTTAAGACTAATATTGTGATTCCATATAATCCCTTGGAATATATTTGTGTTTCTCTTTGTAAGATAAATGGGGAGAGATAAATGGAGAGTATATGTAAGACATATAAAATGCGAGAAAAGCTGATCATTTTGATTACATTTATTTTCCTAGTGAAGGAGATGTAGAAAGTGTGCAAATATCTGATTGATAACTGGTCTTAAGTATCGTAAGACCAGTATATATGTCTTTTGTATCTTTCATTAGTTGTGTTCCTAGATATTTTATTCAATTATAAGCCCACTTGAATGGCTTCTGGAAAAAGAGTGTGGTATAGCTTTGTTCGTCAACCAAAATGGCTCAGACTTACCTAGTTTGATTCGTAGGCCCTTGGTCCACCCAAATGCCTTCAGCACCTTTAAAGTCTTTGAAAGTGTGTCCTCAGTGTTTGCTATGAACAGCAACATATCACCTTTGTATGCTGTCATCTTAACCCTTTGAGTGCCTCTGGCAATCAAAGGGTTAACCTCTCCCTCTCTCCTGCTTCTATACATTTGAAGGAGCTCATTTGGTTAAAATTTAAATAGGGTTCTTAAATCACTGAATGCTAGTGAGGTCTCCAGCACCTTGCAACAGTCAGAAAAACGCTTAAGCATTCAAAGTGTTAAGAGCGCTATGGTGCACTGATCTACCATAGAACTGCATCACATTTTCCCAACCATACCAGTCCATGTTATTTTATGTAAAACACTGACATTCAATGTTGGAATTATTATTATACCGTGCAATTTAAGTCCAACATTTACAAAAGATTTCCCCCAAAGACTTCCTGTGAACCAATAACCAGGGACACAAAATCAGCACTCACCTCCTCCCAGTACTCAACTGTAAGATATGGAATATCAGCCACTAACTTGGAATACAAGGGTGTGTTGGGTATAGTCATTTGTAATTTAGAGTACAGTTTGGAAATTAATTTCTTAGGGGATGGAGATTTAAGCACCCAAGGAATAAGGGGTAAAATCCAAATGTTGCCTAACAAACTCTGTAGTACAGGCATGCCACAACTGGAGGTATAAAAATTAGGTATTCTGCAGGCCAAATTGTTCCTTTAAGACATAAAATGACAAGTGTGAAAACCATCAATAATGACTCCTCTATGGGTCCACAAATGATAATTTAGCAAATCTTAACATCCTGGCAGTTGGGGAGCACAGGAAGCAGGGGAGCCCTCTTGCTCCTCTTCATCGCCTCTATTGATCTTCCAGCGAATTGGCTAGAAGAGTAGCTGGGAGGCATCAGGAGGGATTCTAATGCCCCACCACGAGGTCTGACTTTTAAAACAATGTAACCCTTTCAGTGCCACAGAGGTATGCAATGTGTGGCACTCAAAGAGTTAAAAAAAACCACACACACACACACACACACACACACACACACACACACACACACACACACACACACACACACACACACACACACACACACACACACACACACACACACACACACACACACACACACACACACAAAACCAAGGTTCAACTCAGGGAAAAAGCCAAGCCACACACCTGCTACTACAGGTAACCAGGCATAAATGGATACTTTTACATACTACTACTAATTTATTATTGTAATATGGTAATTTGATATGCATGATATTTATAAAGTATTGATCTTCAGTGTTCAATTCAGCCTCTCAGCAATAAATGGAATATCATCAAAGCAGAAGCGGTAGTACCACAAACAGTGAATCTTGAGGTAGATATATGACCATTCTAGGGATTTAATTAGTAAATAGGTTTTAAATAGGACTTTGGTGTGCCACAGACATCCACTTAGGGTGCCCCATTATATCTATAATGCTTTGACAAGAATGTGAATGTAGACTTCCAGCTGTATATTTAAGGATATTACTATGCACAATATGTGTATTATTTAAGTTGTGGGGTCTAACAATAACTCTATATTAGGTATTTGTAACCTTCATTACACCCAATACAAATGACATAAAATGATAGGGGTGCCCCAAAAATGCCAGACTGAGTGTTGGGTGTGCCTTGAGCAAAAATAAAAACAAAAAAACTTGAGAGCCACTGAGATAGGGAAATGGAAAGGATCAGTGGACCAGTCGGTTCTCATCTGTATTCAACTATGAGATTAAGTCATCAAGTTACACTGGAGAAAACCAGTTTCACCATACAGTGCTATTAAATTTGAAAAGATTCTGATTAATTTAAATATGCATTTTAACCCCTTGAAAATCAGAGGTTTCCAATACCAATTAGAAGTTTCCAATTCCAATCACAAAATGTGAAACAGCTACAAAATTCATTCAACTGGTTAAAAAAGCCCATTTAAATGAACGGGAATTTTCATTTCTTCTCTAAGGTGCAGTTGATTTTCTCCAAAATTACACCTCTTTAGCTAGATGAATAACGACCATTATTAAATGTGCAATATAAGAAAACAGGTTAGAGCAAAGCATTAAACAGAAAGCAACCAGGCAGGAGTTGAACATTGTTCATATTTTTCAGCAACAGAATCCAGAAAAAGAACTAAATTAGCCAATTGTGAGCAACTGCTGTTTAGATAGCATTGCATGAGAATTTTGAACCTATTTTCTGTTCCAGGCTTAGATATCACCACATGGCCAATCCTGACATAGAAATCATTGGTTTCTGGATTGATTCTGTAGTGGATTGTGAATGAGTTCAGACTGAGGAGGTCTAGACTGGTATAAGAAGAGGGTATAGAAACAATGACTCACTTTGCAGATGATATGACTACTGAATGCTTATCCGAATTTAGAATTTTCGCCAGATGATTGGCCACAGAATCTTCATACGCGGATATCTGAAACTAGGAAAAGAAGATATTTAGTTCCTTATGCACAAAAAAAAGCAGAGCAATTCTCGGGTAAACCAACTGCACCGTAGGGTACTAATGAAAATGCCCACTGATTTAAATGGGTCTTTTAGCCCCTTGCATGCTAGAGGGGTATACAATGCATTGTTTTTCCATATAATGTCAGACACAGCAAAATCAGCAGTGTGTAAAATTTGTTTTAATAAAGGTCTGCTTGCATCTGTGGCTATTTTTACTTCGGACTGGCACTTTTTATAAAGGACTGAGCGCATTAACCAGCTCAGTCTGCACCTGTACAATGACCTGGAGTGCGCGCCAGGTCATATGCCAGAATCCTCCATCATCGGAGAAGGTGGAAAGGAGGTAATTCTTGCTGAGAGGAATAGAAGAAGACTGACAGGCTGCGGGACAGATCTTTACCCGCAGTCTGTAGGGAATGACGTCACTCTCTTAATATTAAAAGGCAATATCTCGTCCAATAAAGATTTATAATGAAAAATAAAGCCGGATAACAGATTCACTACAAGGGAACTTCTAAATGAAGACAAGTTTACTAGATGTGAGAGTTCCCCTTTAATGTAACGCTTTCTGAGTTAAACCATCATGATCTGCATACCTGAGAACTCTCCAGATGTGACCTGGAGACTCCGGTTTTTGTACTTCATTAACGGGCCTCCACTTCACTACCGTTCTTCCCACTCTCTATCCATTTTAAGTGAAAACTCCAACTCCCCTCCTTCCAATCCTACCCACCTGAATCAAGCCCTCACACTTTATGACAGTCCTGGCATGTCGCTCGCCCCTTAAGGGGTTAACAGAGTGAGTGTCAAATTATATTTAGGTGATCTAACATAAAGTAAACCATTTTTACAGATGTCATTTGTATTTAAAAGGTATATCAACCAATTTAATTTTTTGGTGTCGTGATCCTTTAAGCAATGGCTTAGGCGTGCGGGGGTTAAAAGCTATAAAAGGGTTCAGAGTCTCATTTTCATTTTACACTGATCAATACTGAAGATGTCAACGCTGTATAAATTCACAGATTCTAAAGAGACTGAAAACCTTTAGTGAAGTCTAAGTACAAGTAAGAGCATATTATTTCACCCAGTACTTTATTGCACAACCACATTAACCCTTTGTAACGTGTTTGCCACCCTCCACCGACACTTACAGGTTTAACCCTTTGAGTGCCAGAGGGGTATCCACACTTTATGACAATAATTCCTTCATTTAGAAACTCTTACCTTAGTGAATCACTAGAAGCTTGGGACAAGAAGTTTCCCACATATGTCAATCTAATAAGCAACTTCTAATGATTCGCATAGGGATCTTTGTTTACTTAACTCAGAAAGTTACAGATACTGAGGTAAATTCTGTACAATGAGTTGGACTAGATCTGTAGATGCCCATTAAACTGCAGTCAGGCATATCTATCCATATATTTTGTATTGTATCTGCACTTAAAAAAAACACCAGGGTTCAACAGATCTGAATGACTGTCAAGGGACACTAGTTGTTAAAAAGATTGAACCACACTGAAACCAACAAATAGCAGTGGACTAAATCACAGATCATTTACAAACAAAAACAGTAAATAGAATTAACAAATTAACTGGCTGCTGTTTGAAGGATGCCTACACCTAGGTAAGGACTTCTGAATAAGCATATTAAAGGGATAGTAATGTTTCAAAATAAAAGCAGCTCCAATTAATCTTCATAGTATTTGGGCCATGGAGATTGTTATTTCAATATTGTCATAGTGGTAGTTCAAGAGTAATTGAATGATAAAGTATTCCCCTCCCGCACCTTTTACCTACTGTAAGCCACCTCCCCTCAGATGTGGAATCTGGTCTTAAGACCAGACGGCTCACAGCAAGGGACAATCTTCTTACTGTGAGAACAATGAAAACCCTGCCCTCCTTGACATGTTTTTCCCTTATGTTAATTGAAGATTGTCCCTCTCTGCAAGCCATCTGGACACCACCTTTCTGTTCTGAGGTGAGCAGTGTTACATCAATAAAAGGGGTGGGAGGGGGATATTTTATCATTCAATTACTCTTGAACTACAACTCTCTCAGTATTGAAATAACACTCTTCATAGCCCACATACTATGGAGATTATTTGGAGCTGCTTCTATTTTGAAACATTACTATCCCTTTAAGAGTCACTTATTCACAGGGTGTAGCTCCCCTTTAAAAGTCCCATTTAAATTGATTTGCATTTATTTCCTGTGGTGCAGTTGATTTACTCCATTTTTGTATTATGCATATGGTCCACTTCTTCTATTAGTGTTTTAGCCCTTTGAATGCCAGATGGATGAGTAGAAGCATCTCTGCAATGCGTTGCTCACCCCCTGGCACTCAAATGATTAATATACTGTATCCTGATCCAAAAGCAAAGCTCACATGACCTACTTGGCACTCTTCAGATTCCTCTTCAGGCATTATAGGAAGAATGGAAGGCTTTGATGGCAGTTTTAACTCATACGACATAATACTCCATCTGAAACAAACACACAAAGCGCTAAGCATGCTATTTGCTAGAATAGTGGACATTTTTTATGTGCATGTCTGTTCAGGGCAACTCACTCATTTTTGGATAAAAATTTTTGTTTAAATTATCTTTTTTGCAGCTACACCAACTAACACTTTAATGGGGGGTGCAATGAATTGCATCACGCTGGTTGAGCAAACCCCTGGCCCTTAAATGATTAAGCCAGGGGTTTGAGTGCCGGAGGGCTTTGCAATGCGTTGCGTACCCCTCCGGCACTCAAAGGGATAAAGAAACACATCTAGAAAATATGAACTGGGGTTATATACACTTAAATATCCTGTACTGTACTGTTGGGATGTGTAATAATTATGTGTTTTCTGTGGCCTAAAATTTAGTCTTAAAGGGACAGTAATACTTTGATTAAAGTTTAGCTCCAAGTCTTCTTTATAATTTTTTTTTAACATTTAGCACTGTGTTTAATGACTTACAGTTCTGTAGTTCAAAAGATATTAAAGCCGAAAGGATCCCGCTCCCTCCCCTTCTGGCCGCCTCCCATAAGATTTGGATTCTGGTTGTAGGACCGGACGGATGCAGAGAGGGACAATCTTCAGTCAGTATATATAAGGAAAACCCCGCCCCCCTTACTGAAGATTGTCCCTCGCTGAGCTTCAAATGGATGAGCCTAAGAGGCTGGTTGACGCAGGGAAAGGGGAGGAAAGTAATTAACCCATTAAGGACCGGCCGCGCATGCACACGGCTGGTACTTAAGGACCACGGATCATTTTTTTTCTTTCGCAATCCGATTCAGGGCTCTCCGAACGGAATGCAGCTGCGCAGGGAGCCCCAAATTCTGTGACGTACATGTACGTCCTTGGACCTTTCGGGACATACACCCCATGACGTACATGTATGTCATGGGTCATTAAGGGGTTAAATACAGCATTATATGTTTAAAAAAAATTACAAAGAAGACTCGGAGGTAAACGTTAATCGAAGTACTTGCTAACTTTTTGCAGAGCTCTGACTCCTATTGACATAGGAATCTTCATGTGTTTGTGAAGTGATAATACTGTATTGTTTATAAATGGGGTGTGATAAATCACCAGCCTTTTTTGAATACAAGAGCAGAGGGTACAAATCTCAGTATAAGAAGGCTGGACAGGAAAGTATATACATGTGTTAATCCCTTGGTGACAAGGACAATTTTGGCCTTTTTAGTATGCCCTTGTTAAACCATATTTCCCTCTAATTCATGTAGTGCATCCACACACATTATATACCATTTTTTAAGCATAGGTTGGGCTTTTGTTTTAATGGCACATTTATTTGAACAACACACAATTTAATTTGATAATGTTAACCCTTTGAGTTCCAGAGTGGTATGCAATGCATTGCAAAGCAGATCGGTGCGTATCATTCCAGCACTGAAAGGGTTAAAAAACAATTAAAAAAAAAAATGAAAAGAACACATTTCGTTCCTGTGATGATTTGTGCTCAGTTATTGCATTTTTAACAAGGACTGGATAATATTAATGTATCAGAAAAAACAAGAGAATAAGGAAAGGCGTCCTGGTGTAGTAACTTCAGAATACTTATGCCTCCACCAATACACCCCACTCGTGGGTACTCACAAAAAAATGTGCTATCCAATCACTTATGTAACAGATAGCTTCAATATTGTTTTGGGTTAACACTGGCCCCAATCCAGATATAGCGCTGCTCTTCCTCTCCTCGTCCTCTCCAGACGGTTAAACAGTCAAACTCCAAAAACCCACAAGGGAAAAAATGAGAGGGAGCGCCCAATCGTGAAATACAGTACAATATTGTAAAACAATAAAAATATATATAAAAAATGCACTCACGTGTCCTAAATGTCAACTGCTAATATACATTAGAGTTGACTATTTCGCATGTGGAGAATTTCTACAGTCTCCACTCGGTACTCAATCACCAAGTCGTAGTATGTCTCAATGTTGGAATGGTACAAAAGATCTCAATACTCCTTCAAAGTATTGAAAAAAGATTTTTAATAATAAAATGAAATAAATTAAATATTTAAAAATACATAAAATACACTGGCTATCGCATTTCGCGAGTCTCAAACTCGCTTACTCAAAGCCCAAAAATACTTTGGAGGAGTATTGAGATCTATTGTACCATTCCAACATTGAGACATACTACGACTTGGTGATCGAGTACCGAGTGGAGACGGTAGAAATTATCCACATGCAAAATAGTCAACTCTAATGTATATTAGCAGTTGACATTTAGGGCATGCGAGTTCATTTTTATATATATCTTTATTGTTTTACAATATTGTACTGTATTTCACGATTGGGTGCTCCCTCTCATTTTTTCCCTTGTGGGTTTTTGGAGTTTGACTGGATAATATTAATGTTCTTTCATACCTCTCAAGTGTCCCTTTTTAGGGTTCACTTTTAAAAGGTTGCATGCAAAAAAAAGCGTGCAACCACATTGCAGTTTCACTATGTCACCATGATAAATATGGCGACATGAGAATCTTGCACTGCATGATAGCTCGAGATTGTTTCACTTGCTATTCTGTCTTCAATTGATAGATACACGTCAAGTAGAAATACATAACATTTTTTCTATGGTGCGTCTTAAAATATTTTTTGAACATGGAAGAGCAAGTGAAACAATAAAATAAAATTAACCCATGTAGCACAGAAAGATAGTAATACAGACAATGGAAAGAAATACTGATATATCTCGGAGAGTGAAATTTATATGACACTGACATACAATCAGAGAAACAGATCTAGACAGATCTCAAACTTATTGCTGTTGAGGTGGCAGACATAGTATTGTGGAACTCGGCTACCGGCTCTGTATTTATTCTATGGGATGTTCAGTAGGCGACAGGACAATCTCGAGCTGTCATGCAGTAATACAGGCAATGGAGAAGAAATAACGAGCTCTATCAGAGTGAAAAAATTTATTTGAGACTGACATACAATCAGAGACAGATCTCAAACTCATTGCTGTTGAGGTGGCAGACATAGCATTGTGGAACACGGCTATAATTATTGTATGCGACGTTCAGTAAGTGACATGAGAATCTTGCGCTGTAATGCAGTGTGAGATTCTCATGTCGCCATTTTTATCATGGCGACATAGTGAAGCTGTCATGTGGTCGCACGCAATTTTTCATATGTCTTTTTAAAAGGATACCCTTTTTTAGGGGGGTACTGTCCCTCTGAGACAAAAATCCCTCTTTCCATGCCTGATGTCCCTGTTTTAGGAGATACAGACTATGTTGTGTGTATATAAGTATCACATTACGCCACAGCAATAAAACGCACATTAATGTTTGTTTAAACTTCGGTATAAAAGTTTATATAAATACTTTGGTCTTGCTCTAAATCATTTATTCAGTTACACAATGACAGGTCTATACATCATGGACTTCTTTTTTTTTTTTCCTTTAAGCTCCGCCTGCCAGTCCTGCTCCCAGTACAACAAAAGTGCACCATCTCAGGTCATATGAGGCACTGGGACCTCTGTCCTCTGCTTCTCTCTTCCTCACAATCACAGTGAGAAGGTGAGAGGTAGAGAACAGTGGCAAAGGCCCATATGATCGCTGTGCCAAGCCACCAAGGGAATGCCTGGTGCTGATTGCCTCTGTTTTGTAACAGTCAGTTAAAGCCCCCCAAACCATCAATGCAGTTCCTGAGGGAAGCTGCAATCATTAATGCATGAAGTGCCAGGACTGTCATCTGTCTTCAAAGGATGAATTGTGAGACAGTCCTGGCATGTTGCTCGCCCTTAAGGGGTTAACAGAGTGAGTGTTAGTTGAATTTAAAGGGTACATCAAGCAATTTAATTTTTTGGTGTTAGTGCTCCTTTAAGCAATGGCTTAGTCATGTTGAGGTTAAAAGGTATAAAAGGGTTCAGAGTCTCATTTTCATTTTACACTGTACAAAACCCTTTGAGTTAACGCTGTATAAATAGCGGATTTTAAAGAGACTGAAAACCTTTAGTGAAGTCTAAGTACAAGTAAGAGCATATTATTTCACCCTGTAGTATGTTGCACAACCACATTAACCCTTTGTAATGTGTCGGCCACCCTCCACCGACAACTACAGGTTTAAACTTTTGAGTGCCAGAGGGGTATCCAACATAAGCTAGATACATAACGCTTGGAAAGCTTAAGTGTTCCTTTCCTAGGGAACATTAACTCTTTGAGTGCAGCTAAGGAATCAATGTTCAAAAGAAAATGCATTGTTAAAATGCGTTATTAGTACCAAAATAAGTCATCATATTTTCAGAGACAACTCCACTTTTATTCTAGTAAAATCCCACATTTAAATCGATTTGACTATTGAGAACTTTTTCAGGCATGATGCAGTTGGTTTGCTCCAGAATTACTCTTCTATAGCATAATGAATATGGCCCTAAGCTTCTACATGTGTCCATACCTGTTTCAATGTCTTCATAATTAAAGGGATAATAATGTTTCACAATAAAAGCAACTCGAATTAATCTTCCAAATATTTGGGCCATAGAGAGTGTTAATACTGTCAGAGTTGTAGTTCAAGAGTAACTGAATGATAAGGTATCCCTCTCCTCCACTTTTACTGATGTAACACTGCTCACCTCAGAGCAGCAAGACTGTCCGGATGGATCGCAGAGAGGGACAATGTTCAATTAGCATAAGGAAAAACCTGTCAAGGGGGACGGGGTTTTCCGTATACTCACAGTAAGAAGACTGTCCCGTGCTGTGATCTGTCTGGTTTCATGACCAGATTCCACATCTGAGGGGAGGTGGCTAACACTAGGTAAAAGGGGCGGGAGAGAGATACTTTATCATTCAATCACTCTTGAATTACAACTCTGACAGTATTGAAATTATACTCTCCGTGACCCAAATACTATGAAGATTAATTGGAGCTGCTGTTTTTGTGAAACATTATTATCCCTTTAAATGCAAACATTTATATGTGGTTTGTTTCTGTTTTGTTGTATAATACAACATATCAATGTAATACCATTATATTTTGCTCTTCTTTCCTTCTCATACATATAACCTCTTACGGACCAAAGGGATGTGCAACCCATTGTACGTCCCTCTGGTCTTTAAGGGGTTAATGAATTGTTATTTGTAGGTGTGCTGAAGAAATGAAGGACATTGGAAAAGTAAGAGGATGAGTGGCGTGTTCTTCATGGCCTGTTTTATGCTGTCTATTGAAAGCTTTTATCACCTGCATGCCTCTGGAGAGACAAACTCTTACAAAATAAATAGTTAGAATCAGTGTTTGGGTGATGTAAGCCAAAGGAATAAATCACATATTCATTGGCCTTATGTATAAAGGCAATGTGCACCAACTAGGGCAAACCAATGGCACCATAGGGGACAAAAAACATTCTGTTCGTTTAAATGGCATTTTGAACTCTTTGTGTGCTAGAAAGGTCTCCAACACACTGAGAAGCAATGCACTGACGACCTCTCTAGCATGCAAGGGGTTAAAGGGTTAACCCAGCATTAAATTTATTAAAATAAATTAAAGAAAACTGTGAAAAAAATGTAAAATGTAAAAAAAACAAAAACAAAAAAAACCACCATTTTTTATTGGCTCTCTTGTGATCATTTAGGCACAATGGGTTAATTTTTTATGGAGATGGCATGAAAGGTATGACCGGTCATTCATACCTACAAAATGGGCAGTTTTAGGGGGGTACTGTCCCTCTGGGGCAAAAATCCCCATGTCCCTCTCTTTCCTTCCCTATTTTCCTACTTTTTGCTTGATAAGATGTTGTGGTGTGTATAAGTGTATTATATTGCTCCACAACAAGACAATTGCCATTAATGCTTCTTTAAACTTCAGAAGATTTGTTTATAAAATAGTGTGTCTAAATAAAATATTTTGCTCTGTTTAAGATTTATTAAAAAAAAAACAAACAAAACCAAAGCAAGTTGCTCTTAGCAGGTCAGAAAAGGACCTGCATTTATCCTGCCCAATGTTCCAGAGCCTCAAATGCTTCATTTGTGCGTCTGCTCTCTGCTTATCTCTCCCTTACTTTCATAGTAAGGAAAAAGCCAGTACATGTGACCGCTGTAGGAGTGATCACATGTACTGGCAAGGCAGAGAAGGACTGAAACTGAACGCTCAGTTTCAGCCTCTGCAGCATGATAGCAGTGCGCACTGAGGCATGCTGCTATCGTTTAACCCTTGACGTGCTAGGACCGTTGTGGGTCCTTATGGGACGTTTACCCATGATGGTAGCAGCAACTAAAACAGGCCTAAGAGAACACAAAACAACTTAACAGTGAATCAGATACTTATTTAGTCTCAGATGGGCTCTATATATTGTGGCTTAACCCTTTGCATGCCAGAGCAACGTCCAAGGCATTTGAAAGTTTGTAGAAAAGATCCTCCCTTGTGTGATCTGAAGTATATTCTTTTTGACTTTGTTGACACATTTATAGATAAAGCCATCAAGAGTCTGGCAAGTGGGTGAAGTACTGTAATTCATGCTGGTATTTTTAGTTCTGGTATCCATGGCACAGCTTTAATATTTCCAAAACTACAAGTCCCAGGACAATAGAAAGTTAATTTATGAAATATAGCTGTATGACTAAAATAATGTAACAAATATTTCAACTCTGTAGCAAACACAGACTGTCACTGCCAGTTCACAAGGGTGAATTACTGCAGCATTTTAATGCTGTGCCAGCTGCCAAAAATAAAACAAATGACCCTGAATGCAGCTCTTTACAGGAGCAATTATGTCCTTTTGTGGTGTAGCATGTTGCAACGTTCCCGAGTTCAATGCACAATGAAGAGAACATGCAGCAATATTATAACCACAGTGGCCTATGGCTAGAGGGGTTGGCATTACCTGTCCAGCATTTTTGTACTAGCACGTTCCAACTTTTCCAAAATCTGAGGCAGTTGTGTATCATCGTCACAAGAACCACCCCAGCCAAGCACCCGAGCCAAGTCATTTCCAGTTCCCAAAGGAAGCACTCCCAGTTGACACTGAATGAAAATAAATATAAAAACAAAACAGATGGGCTGATTCAGTGGTTCTCAACCTTTTTTTGCTCATGGCACCCCTAACATGTCCTAATGTTAAACTAGAATTGGCACAATGATGGTAAATTCATAATTATAAATATGATACACACAAAGAAATTAAGTACATATGGATTTTCACATAAACCTTTGCACCACAAAATATTGTACTCCACAGTACTGTAAACATTATTTCTTTGATACAGATGCTCTAAAATCTAGAAATAGACATACCTTGTTTGTTTAACCCTTTGAGTGCCAGAGAGGTATCAAACCTATTGCTTTGAAATGCACTGGATATCTCTCAGCTCTCAAACGGTTAAAGCAAGGCTCACAGGTGTCTCGGAATGATGGGGATGTGTGTACACCAATGGTGAGCAAAATAAGGACATTCAGCTGCTCAGGACTACAAATCCCAGTCACTGGCTGGCTGAGGATGATGGGTTTTGTAGATATGGACAGCCAGAGGGACTCATGTTGACCAGCACTGGTGTAAGCAGCCAGAGATAGCAGTCTTTCTGAATTAAATGTTATTTTTGATCTACTTTTATATATAGATATTGGTGGGTTACTAAATGATACATAATTTTGGTGCCTATCATTAAAGGGATAGTGATACTTTGTTTTATCTTTATTTTATTTTGTAGGCATTAAAAAAACATGAAGAACGATATAAGTCTTATCTCTCAAACCTTTATGGTTTAAGCGATATTCACAAGCAAAGTTTCCCCTCCCGCCCCTTTTACCTAGTGTAAGCAATCTCTTCTCAGATGTAGAATGCAGTCCATAGACCAGACAGATAACAGCAGGGGACAATCTTCTTCCTATGAGAACAATGAACGCCCTGCCCCCTTGACAAGTTTTTCAGGTTTTTCCCTTATCTTAATTGAAGATTGTCCCTCTCTGCAGTCTACCTGGGCACCTCTCTTCTGATCTGGCTGAGCAGTGTTACATCAGTAAAAGGGGAGGGAGGGGGACACTTTGTCACTGAATTACTCTTAAACTACAACTCTGACAGAATTGAAATAACACTCTCCAAAGCCCAAATACTTTGATGATTAATTAGAGCTGCTTTTATTATGAAATATTACTATCCCTTTAAAGCTGATTCGTTTTTTTGTTAAGCTGACTTCCCTTTCCACAGTTTGGGTGTAAGGTATATTTTGGTATTGTGGCAGATATATAGTTTCTATTTAAATGATTTGAGAAGTGAATAATGATCCAGACACTGGGTACATTTTCCCAGACACTTTAGAAATACAAACACTTACCTGTTTATGCAAGCTGAGCTTATCTATCTCAGATAAAACCCAGCCAACACTTCCATCTCCTCCACACACAAGGATTCGGAAATTGTCAAACTTCTGAAACAATCTCAAACTAAAAGAAAAAAGATACTGAAAATCAGTAAAGAGAGGTAATTTATGAGAGTTAATGTACAATTCTTCTGTCTTACTTGAAGCCGTATTCAATAAGTTAGTTGAAGAGCTGGAGCAAATGCACCATAGGGGAAAAATACAAGTTCTTAAAGGGATAGTATTGTGGAAAAAAAAGTAGATCGCCATGTATTCTTTATAGTAAACTAGTTGAACAGCCCGTTACACGGGCCACAGTGCCTCTGGCAGCTGGTCGCGGGGCAGTCACGCCCAGTAGAGATTGCCCGCGCCACTGCTCCTTCGGAGCGCCCAGCTCTGTATCAGCCACGGCGTGGGCAGTCTCTACTGCGCATGACTGCCGCACGCGCAGCAGTGCCTACTGCGCATGTCGGGCGTTACACACGATTTAGCGAATTATTATATAGGATGTAACACATTGCTCTATTTTTAGCAACTTACTTTTCTGTAATTCTGAAGTTATTAAATGTAGAAGGATCCCCTTCCCGTCCCTTCTGACCACTTCACACTGCATCTCTGCCTCGTCTGGATGGATGCAATGAGGGACAAACTTCAGTATGCAAAGGAAAATCCTGCCCTACTTTGTCAAGGGGGACAGGGTTTTCCTCATACTTACTTAATGAAGTTTGTCCCTCACTGAATCCATCCGTTCTAGGACCAGATTGCAGATTCAGTGGGAGGCGTCCAGAAGGGGAGGGAGGGGGATCTTTCTACATTGAATATCTTGAGAACTGTAGAAAATAAATTGCTAAAAATAACGCAATGTGTTACATTTACTATAAAGAAGACTCTGTGATCTACTTTATTGCCAAGAATACCATCCCTTTAATAATATAATTTGGAGCTTTTAGCCCCCTGAATGCTACAAAAGGTATCCAACGCATTGTGAAGCAATGCATTGAAGACTTTTCTCACATTCAAGGGGTTAAATATCCCATCTAACTCAATGAGTGTTTGGGGAATGTTTACTTGACCTCTGTGGTGAATTGTTTGCTCCAGAACTTTCCTTTATTGAATACAGCCCTTATACCACTGGATGTTACAGAGATCTTCGTATTTAAGGGGTCAAAGTGAATATACATCAAAAGATGAAGTTGTACAGAATTTACTTTTTAAAACTGTTCACACTCTTTTTCCACTATTTTTTACATGCACATGAACAATGTCCTACGTCCCCCACGTAAAAACTACCAACTGCTAAACATAATGCACATTTTACACGGGCGATGTTGTACCAGCAACAGCAATGCATGGAAAAAAACACAGGTTGGTAACCATTTTTTGATAAAAGACTTTCACACGGGCAACATGAGCTTTGAATGTTGCAGAGACACTCACAAGCTGCAATATTTCTGACAAAGCAATAATGCAGCCACAAATCTGTAGTATAGATTTCAATGGAATCACATTGAAACTGCAAAAAATAATGCAGGTAGCTATATTTACCCTGCAATTTTGTCACTTCTGTTTTGCGTTTTTTTGTTTTTTTGGGGGGGGGAAACAAAAAGTGTTGTGCTACTAAAGTAGCCTGTGTGAAAGATTCCTAACAAGTTACTCCTAAAAGTATGGCACAAAGAGCTGTGTTTAGGAAGCTAAATATGGGCATTTCAGGAGCAAATCAACTGCATCATAGGGGGAAAACATTTCAAATAGATTTAAAAGGGGATTTAGATGTTAGAGACATATCTAATGCACGTGCTGCAAAATTGCTCCTCTTTAGCTTCCTCAATACGTCTCAAAAATAGTAGATGACAGCAATTTTACAGAACTAGAAGAAAAAGTCAAGCACAAACTATTTGTGGGATTAAATGGCAACCAACAAATGCAGCTAATCACTGTTACATCTGTATGTGGCAGCATAACCACATTACAGCCCCTCCGGATTTTTCCGACAGAGAACTGGTGCTGTTAAAGCCACTGAAAAAAGTTCATGATTCCTACTATCTGCTCTGAATTCATATTCACCTGCACGGCCAAAAGGAATGAGGCTACCGTTGGCAGTTGCATCTCTTACAGGAGGTGTACATTTATAATGCTGGTAAAGGGAATTAACTAATTAAAGACTACGCTTTAACATTTTTTCATAATAGTTACTCTTTTTCAGTGACTAAATCCAGAGTTGACTGCATTTTGCCTTTAATACCTTAGATGATATGTAGACAATCTGCGGCCCTCGAGCTGTTGACTACTACAACTCCCAACATCCCCTGCCAGGGGATAATGGGAGTTGTAGTCCTCAATAGCCTGAGGGCCCACAAACTCCCAACCGTGACTTAAATGGGATGTCCTCTTTCACAGTGCTCATTCTTCTAGGGTATTTAGTGTGTGCAGGACTCCAGGATCGTCAGGATATACAACTGCACAGAGGATTAACTGGAGAGAGCTACTATGTGAAGTACTTCAGTGTTATGTATAGTAGTAGGATTGTGGCACACCTATCTTATTAACGTACAGGCTCTATCCCGGTATGAGCATTTAAAAAGTGGACAGAGATCACCACTGCTTCCAATAAGTTAAGAGACAGGTCCTTTGACCAAAATTATTGGTAGATAGCAGGAGCTTATATGCGATCAAAAGAAAATTACAGAAAGAATGATAGCTCTACAATAATGGACAACTATTTGTACTCCTTGTGACACTGATCTAGTTTTATGTCCCTTTAAGAAAGCCAAGAGATAACATTGTACTCAACTGACGAAACATATTTACAGGTTTTCTATTTTGTTATATAAATGTAAAAAAAGTATAACACTAGGTGTTCAAATGTTAACCTCCTGGATACTAAAGAGTTTTCAAGTAATGTGTTAGGACAGCTTTCTAGCATTCAAGGTCAATGCACTAAATAAAACTGATAGACAAAGACAGAATGCAAGGACAAAATAGATTAAAGTGGCAGTTTCATAGGTTTTAGGTTCAAAAATGAATCCTTACCCTAGGTGAGGTCCCCCATTCATCAAGTCGAAAACCTGAGCAGGATTAAGCAACTGTTTGAACCTCCGCAGAAACTTCACACCTTGATTGTCACCGCTTTTTGAATTGACAAAGACTAGAAGTGGACTGGCACAAGATGGAGGGCAGGTCGCTTTCCAAAACCCTGGGCAGGCATTAATAAAAGAACAATTGTTTAACATAAACTGCATGATCAGCATGCTATATACTGAGTACAAAAACTGAAAAACAAACAGGAGAGGAGCACTTAACCTCAATCTAATGGAGTGTAAGTGTTATACAGAAGTCTCATTTAGATTACAAATTATTGCTGGCTAGATTTATTTGTAAATTTATTGGGGCTTGTTCACTTGGGTGGCATTATAACAGTGATAATAATAGTGCAAGAACCCCTCTCCCCCATGAATTAATTGTTATTGTGTCCACAAGGGCAATTATCAAAGTGAATGTCATAGGCAACGTTTCTTAATGGGACTACTGCAGGAAGCTGAAGAGGGGGCAATTCTGGAGCAAATCAACTGCATAAAGGGACAAACTCTGCTTTAAATTGTATTATTTTATTTTATGTTTGTTTTTATTTATGTTTTACAAGCTTGTTAATCACTGCTAGCCAATCATGACTGCCTACATATACATGTAAAGAGAACATTTATCACAGAAGCCCATTATATTCAAAGGATATGAACATTTGGTTTTTGGGTGATAATATGCCTTTAACCCATTGGATATTAGAGAGCCAAGTGACTAACACAACTAGAGAACATGTTACATACTGCAATTAAGAAAAGGCAACACATTATCAAGTTAGAGTAATTGAGGAAGCAACACTGAGTTCATTATACCAGACACATTAGAACAGGGATGAATGTTTCCCAATGTTTAACCCTTTGAGAGTCAGAGGGGTATGCGATGCACTCAAACAGTTAATACTGTGATCTGTGACCTTTGGCTGAGAAAACTAAAAAACAGCTTTCAAAAGATAACCTCAGCAAACACTATTGTGGGATCATACCAATGTATGAGTGTTAGGCATAAAGCCAAAGATGGTCACTTTGGAGCAAAGCATCTGTACAACAGGAGTCAAATAAAATTACGACAGATCTCTACCATATTAAGTGTTAATATTCCTACTTAAAGGGGCCTGCCACCTACACAGCTTTTAGTCTCATTAAATGTATTTATTTAAACTTCCTATAGCTTGTTTTTCTGTCACTGTAATAATTATAGAGATTTCTGGTTTAGTAGTTGGGGAACATCATCTCATAAGAGATTTTACTCTCTGACCTATATAATAAAACTTGCACAATTAACTACTTGGAAAATCCCCTCTGTCCACCATGTTAGGCCACATTCACACAGCGAGCATTGTTGCAGTGACAGAAAATAGTGGAAAAATGTGTGTTGTGAATCATTGCATTCTATTAGGCATTACAAATTAGGCAGAGAAAGGCAGCATGCTGCAACTTTTCTCAGACAATGTGATAATGCAGCAACAAATCTGTAGTATAGATTTCAATCAAATTATACTGAAATTGCATTAAACGTGAACAACTGTTGCTGCTTTTCTGTATGATTTTATTACTTCTCTTTCAGTTGGGTTAATGGGATTTGGGGAAAATATTTCAACACTGTTAACACTAAAAACACACCAACATCTTCAGCTGGTAAAAAAAAAAAAAAAATACTGTGTTTCAAAAAAAGTCACTTTAAAAAAAGTTGCTAGACCCTATCAGATTCCACCACATGATGGAGTAACTTAATTGGAAGGAATAATCATGCAGATCTTTTCAAGATGGAGGCAGTCACTGAGGGGATGATTTGAAAACGTGCAAGTAGTCTCTAAATAAATGAACACTTTGGGAATTTTTATTTATCTTCTAAAATGCAATTGGTATGTACCAGAATTATTCTTTTGCTTTTTGCACAAGACACTAAACAATGTTCTTCCACTTTCTGTTAACTGATTAAAGGGATAATAATGTACTAAAATAAGTGTACATGCGATTGTTCAATATATTTTTTTATAATGAGTAGTGTGTTCTGAAAATCCCTTACCTTCATATTCCACTTGAAAATCCAATTAAAAGTTTACACCCCCACCCCTTTTCAGCACGGCATGCTGACTTCCCTCAGAGCAGAAAGCCAGTCCGGATGGATCACGATGAGGTACAATATTGTGTCAGCATAAGGAAAAAAATCTGACCTTCTTCGTCAAGGGGGCTAGGTTTTTCCTGACACTGACAGACAGAATATTGC
Organism: Rhinophrynus dorsalis; assembly: GCA_037306005.1. NCBI lineage: Eukaryota > Metazoa > Chordata > Amphibia > Anura > Rhinophrynidae > Rhinophrynus > Rhinophrynus dorsalis. The sequence continues at coordinate 455,528,369 of CM074719.1, read as the reverse complement.
CCTTCATCCTGTGACCAGCTTTTTGGATCTGAGGGAAGTCCGTATGAAGTGCTGAAAAGGGGCAGTAGGGGGAAACACTTAATTGGATTTTCAAGCTGAATATGAAGGGAAGGAATTTTAAGAATATACTATTCATTATAAAAAAATATTTTTAACAATCGGATGTACATTTATCTTCGGACATTAAAATCTCTTTTTTATTCTCACGCCTCAATTACTGAAGTCTAACAAATAAAATTCAAAGGATTAGTAATCATGTATTATGAAAAAATACATTGTAGGGCTATTCCTGCTTAATAAAATAAGGGCTCTACTGGTGCCACAAAATGGTGGCACTGTCACTATTACATTCTATGGGAGAACTGTAGCCAATGGCTCTCATAGAACTGCAACAGAATAACCGTCTGGACAACAGGTCCGTTGTCGGAGAAGTGTTTGGACACATCTGAAAAAGCCCTACAGTACAGTGTTTTTCTTTTCAAAACATAGTAAAACATCATATAAATAAAAACACATGAATAAGCTTTGGAATCAATCACTGAACTGCCAACTTCAAGAGCCACTACAAATGTCGATATATCAAAAGTGGCTGTGATCTGTAAGACAGTAGAGGAGGGAGAATAAAATGAAGCAAACACACATTAACCCCTTAAGGACCAGAGAGGTGTGCAATGCATTGCTTTAGAATGCACTGCACACCCCTCTGGTCGATAAAGGGTTAAACTTGTGGTTCTCAGTCTTTTTTTATCCCAAGGCACCCCTAACATGCAGTCTGGTATTCTTAGGGAGCATCTGGTTTTTAAAAGTTAATTTGTCAAAAGAGTAATGAAGGGCAAAAATATAAAATACACAATTATTCTCGCTTCTCACAGTTCCAATGAAAATAATTTTCTGGTTTCAGTTTAATTTGTGGTGTGCTCCTGAACAGAACTGGTGTCATTTCTCTCAGTTTTTTAAAAAAAAAACAAATGCGATTCTGCCCTCTCTGCAGTCACGGGACTGTAAACCGTTATTTGTTCAAAGCATTGTTGTAAATATTTGTATGTACATAGGTAAACAAAAAGGGCTTGACTTTATGGCTTATAGCAACATATCTGAGGTTCTAGAAATTATAAAAGAGGAGAACAAACACATATTAGATGAATACAAACCATCAGAATCTATGCTGTTCAGCGCTGTTGGAGGTATGATGGAGACTTTACACTGGCCAAGAGGACACTTTTTAGGGTACTGATCCTTACACGCAGTGTGTACCTGTAAGATAGATATAATCTAGTTTAACAGTTGAAATGCAAAAAAAGTGTAATTTTTTTTTATACCTTTATGGGCTAACTAAGCAGATTTAGGATGCAAGCTTTCAAGACCTCTTAGGCTTCTTCCTCAGCCATGTTATCTTCCTCAGGCATGACCATAACAGGCCTGAGAAGAGACCTAAGAGGTCTTGAAAGCTTCAATCCTAAATCTGCTTCATTAGTCAAAAAAGGTGCCAACTTGATTATACTTGCCTCTTGAATTTCTACGGCTAACACAGTACTCCTTGAATACTAAAGGGGACGTTCCAAACTAAGTCTGGAGACCTTTCTTGTATCCAGCTTGTTTAACCCCTTAACGACCAGCGCTCCCGAGGAATGCTTAAGGACTGCTTTGATCTCATTCAGCGAGATGACATACATGACTGATCACGTGTGCTGGCTCGCTGAACAGGGGTCTGAAAGTGCCCGCTCCGGTCTTGGATAAATCAGTTTCACACCTCGGTAGTGGTCACAGCACTCCCGCAGGAGCATTGTAACCATAAAATATGTGACGTGCTAAGATTGTTACCGGTCCTTTACTGCCATTTACCAATGATGGTCCTAGCACATCATCAGTCACTACACATGTATAGGACTTTTCCTGCTCAGTAAAACATGGGTAATGTCGTAGTGCTGCCATTTGTTTCATTCCCTCATTTTAATTGTTCAAATTGTCACAAAGGGAGTATCATCTTCTTTACTTCTTGAATTTTCAAACTGACAGGAAGTGATAAAGAAGTTACATTCTATGGAAAAATATTGTCAGTGACTCACTACACCCATGGAATGCAAACGGGTAACTTTGATATCTGGCCATTAGAGGGCAATGTTATAAAAACAAAACAACAGTTTAAACTGTAATATCTATGGAAAGATGCATCTCCCAGCAGAAGTAGTACAGTTATACTCAGCAGGTAAAGGCCCCACAAAAAAAAAAAAAAAAAAAGAATCCTGCTGCTTTAAGGAAAATCAAGGCTAAAACTCAACTTGTTGTTTGTTATATGTAACAACATGTTAGAAAAATCACTGTTAGGCATAAACACAAAGATATCAGACATTGCACATGCTGTTTTTCATCAGACTGGAGGGAACCATTTTCATTTGCACTGCTCACATCCTGCGGTATTTTACACATCAGTCTACAGCCTTCTGACCAGGAAGTGAAAAGTGAGAAGTAAATTTATTTCAACCACAAAAAACATAACACTTTTGACCATATTTTGGAAAGATAAATGGAGCACTTCTGAAGAAAACTACGTGCCCCATAGTCGAGAAAATTAATATTCCCAAACGTCAAATGATATAACTGGGACTTCTAACCCCTGGAATGTTAGACAGGTCTCAACACATTGTAAAGCAATTTGTTAGTAACCTTTATAGCATTCAAAGGGTTGAAAGACCCCACTGAATCAATAAATGTTTTAATTCTCCACTAGAAAACAGTTGGTTTGCCCCCAAATTATACCATTTTTCTTTTGAAAATACAGCCCACAGAGGCCCTTGCATAATAAGCTAAAGAGATTAACCATTTGAATGTCAGAGGGGTACGGAACGCATTATGCACTTCATACCCCTCTAGCACTCAAAGGGTTAAACTCTGGATGCAACCAATGTTTAACCCCTAGTAAAGAAAAGTATTGAAGACCTCTCTAGTATCCAAGGAGTTAAAAGCCCTATATAAACCAACAGAAGATTTAATTTCCTTCCTTGCTATTGAGTTGATGGTTTCATCTAAAAATTCACCTCTTTAGCTTGATAAACACAATCCATAATAAAAATTATCACATTATATTAAAGCGGAACTTTAACATAGTATAAAGTCGCTCTCCAATAATTAAACATATGGCGACTAGCTTCATAATACTTTTATTACCTCTCAGAAGTGCCAGATTCTGGAGTAATCCTTAATCTTTGGAGACCGGAAGCCAGGCATCAGCGCAGACATCTTGTCTTAGAGACGTCTGCGTGCCTGCGCTATCAGTCCCGGGTCTCCTCTAGGAGGCATTGCCCTGTGCCATAAGGCAATACAGGAACGCAGACGGCACTAACCTAGCCGTCAATCTCCGAAGATTAAGGATTACTTTAGAATCTGGCACTTTTTAGAGGTAACAGAAGTATTATGAAGCTAGTCGCCATATACCTAATTATTGGAGGGCGACTTTATACAACTTGAAAGTTCTACTTTAAGTCTGCCCCTTGACAAAAGCTCCTAAAAATAATTCTCTGGAACATTTTGGGAAAAAAACCTGCACGTTCTCACCATAGCTTTACACCAAAGGCACCTCCAGTCCTGCAGTCGTAAAACGCTACCACATGTTTTGTCACAAACGGCACATTTGGCACTAACAGGCAGGTTGCCCTCCAGCCACTGGTGGGGCATTGCTATCTGAAGCGGAAACAAATATCAGACATTTAGACAAGTTCCGTGAAATTGCAGACAAACTGAATAAATGTACATTGTGTGTATAGGAAATGTATCTCTTATTTTATAGACAGGATGATGTACTCATTAGAGCTAGAGTAACACTAGAGCAGACCAAATACACCATAGGGAACAAATAAACATTTCCATTCATGTAAAAGGGGCTACTAAACTTTTAAATGCTAGAGAGGTCTCCAACACAAAGCTTCAAAATGCGTTAGGAGCTCCCTAGCATTCCAGGGGTTAAAAGGCGCAATTAAAATCAATGGAGATTTGGGAATTTTTTCATTCTTCTCCAGGGAGCAGTTGGTTTGCCTTAGTACACCAGCCCCAATATCTTTTAGTTACAGGAAATTAGTGCAGGTATCTACAAAAATATGGCTACCTACACTAACCCTTGAATGCTAGGGGAATCTCGAACTCACCACTTTGCAATGAGTCAGAAGACTTTAGCTGTACATTATATTATATTGCTGTAATCTGCAGAGACATTGAGTGGTACTCTTTTTTTTTTTTTCTTTTAAATTAAGACTCAGGATATTAGAGAAGACTAAGGTAATGGTTTAATCTCCATCACAAGCATTTATCAAAACAACCTGAATGCTATCAGACATTTGTGTTGTCTTGATAAAAGCTCATGATGGACCTGAAACGCTGACTTCAGTCTTGTCTAAAAATTTTCATTTTAAATAAATAATCCTGATGCATCTCTGTTATCCATCTTTCTTGATAGATACCTATGTCAACAACTGCACTGTTGTGAGTACCAGCCAGCTTAATCCTTTGAGGACCAGATGTGCAACCCACTGCTTTGCAATGGGCTGCACAATTCTCTGCTCCTCCAAGGTTTGCTTAATATGAATTTAGCAAAAATAAGCACATTCTTATTTATATGATTTTGATCATTCTCATTTTGTCATCATTTGCTGACATAAGATGCACCCTCCAAGTTACTTTGTTCTTTTTGTTATTGGTTTATTGTCCTGGACATATATCCCCCCGTATGAAAGTGGGTTTGCAAGCCCTGACACATACAGCTGTATTATAGGCTTACTGCTTGCATAACTTACAACCATCAGAAGGTCACAGTCGTAAAGCAGGTGTCACGGTTACAAGCAAAACAGGAGTCAGACTGTATAGTGATAACCTTTATTAGAAGTATAATAATATCAAATATCACAGTAAGTGCGTGGAAGGAGCAGAGGGTAATCAAAGAAGCGTCACCTCTATCAGAAATAGGAGGCCGCTCCTAGGTTCCCAAAATGTGGAGACTAGGCCGAAGCCAATGGTAGTCTCAAATAGGAGATATGCAACAATGTGACCCAAAGGATCTCCCCAAGGATGGAAACAAGGATGAAAATGACTCACGTCCGCAATCAGTAATAGCAAGGTCATCTCCCGCAACTGAAGGCACCAGGGAAGGCTACTGACTCACTCCTGCAGACAGAGATGGAAAGGCTGTCTCCCGCAAAGGAAGGCAACAGGGAGACTACTGACTCACACCTGCAGTCAGTTATGCTACAGTCTACCAGAGCCCTAGGTCCACACCAGATAGGATATCTGACTCCATGGAAGGCCACACGGAGGGGTAGTCAGAGAGGGCCACAGGTCAGCACCAGATAGGATGGTTAGACAAGTCAAGGGTCAAGGCATGCAACGGGTAGTCAACCAGAGCCGCAGGTCTGCACCAGATTGGTTATTGGACTAAGCCAGGGTCATACACGGAACGGAGAGACAGATAGAGCCACAGGTCAGCACCAGAATGGGTAGTCAGACAAGCCAGAGGTCATACACGGAACAGGTAGTCAGCTAGAGCAGCAGGTCTACACCAGATTGGTTATCGGACAAGCCAGGGTGATACACGGAGCGGATAGTCAGACAGAGCCACTGGTCAGCACCAGAACAGCTAGTCAGACAAACCAGGTCATACACTGAGTATACAACTAAACAAACAAACTGTACTGGACACTAATGAAAGAGTGAATTAGTTCAGTGTCCAGGCAGTTTAAAAAACCCTGCCCCACAGGAAGGAGGAGCACCAAATTGGTGGGTCTCCTTTAAATGGTGCGCATGTCCATGCCCTTGGACGTGTGCCCATAATGACTTCACCTGCTGCTGCCGGATGGACCCAGGTGTGGCTGGAGCTGCGAGGAGGATAGAACACGGCTGGGCCGCGAGGAGGATAGAACGCTGCTAGCTGCGAGGGGAAGAGGCTGAGCCGCCATACCAGAATGCTGCTGATAGAGGTAAGGATGCGGCCGGCTAGAGCAGCCGCCGCACAGGCACTCTGAAAGCAGGTTGCAGTAAACAATGAAGGGATTCCACTGGGAGCCAGAAAACCTGGTGAGTTGTATTTCACTGACACAGGTTTTACAGAAAGTAAAATACAACCTGGCAGAATAGAAGGTGAGTTTTCCTGCAGTCACAGTTCAAATACCTGCTCTCCAGAAGAAGTGATTTCATTATGAACTAAAGCAGTTGTTCTCAACCAAGGTGGTATGGCACTTAAGCATGCCATGGATACCCGCATAGGGTATATCCCACCTTTTTGTCCTATGAGGACTGACAAAAATATGACTATTGAGTTGTAAGTGTATATGGACATGGGGGAAGATTTATAAAAGTGAAGTTAATGGAAATGTTAAGATTGCTATAAGATTGACACTGGTAGTTAAAATAGGATTTTAGTCTTACCTGTTAAATCCTTTTCACTTAGTCCATACAGGTCACTGGTACTCTGGGAGGCGTAAGTCCCCTTTAATAGGCAGGAACAACTATGCAAATGATTTGCAAGGGGCGGAGCCTCCCCTCTTACTTAAGCCACCTTCTGGCCAGAGCCACTTAGATTGATTTGAGACCCTAAAACTGACCTCAGGTAAGCAAAAAGAAAGACTCCTGTGAGCATGCCCGAACGGTCTCCCACTGAATGCCACAGGAGAGCCAAGACTGGTCCCTTGACAGGGTGGGAGACCAGTGACCTGTATGGACTAAGTGAAAAGGATTTAACAGGTAAGACTAAAATCCTATTTTCACTGTCGTCCAATACAGGTCACTGGTACTCTGGGATGTACAAACATTGAGCTGACCCAGAGGTGGTAAGTAAGGCAAGGACCAGGCGCAAGGCCCAAGTCACTAGAACTGCTATGACCCAGTTAATAACATAGCCCAAACTGTAAGTGTCAACGGACACCAACCAAGGGAAACAATCCCTGAACTAACACAGGACACGGAACCAGAGCCAACCGGGCTCAACAGTAAGGAAGCACTAAGGAACACAGAGCGGAAGACCTACACAGGCAAGACTGCCTCCAGGACCTTCCTTCCAAAACTGGCATCAGCCGAAGCCAGTACATCAACTCGATAGTGCTTAGAAAAAGTGTGCACAGAGGACCAAGTGGCCGCTCTGCACAGTTGATCAGCAGAAGCCTGATTCTTGTAGGCCCAAGAGGCCCCAATAGATCTGGTGGAATGGGCAGTCACCCGGAAAGGAACATGCTTATTCCTCAACTTATAGGCTTCACGGATGGTAGCTTTAATCCAAGATGCAATAGTAACCTTGGCAGCCGGTCTCCCCGCCCTAGGTCCCTCAAGAATGACGAATAGAGCATCAGACTTCCTGATAGACTCGGTGCGATGAACATAAAACTTGAGACAACGCACCACATCCAACAAATGGAGATCTCGTTCCTTGTCAGATGAAGGATTAGGGCAGAAAGAGGGAACCACAATCTCCTGATTGATGTGAAACTCGGACACAACCTTGGGTAAGAATTCCTTGGTAGTGCGAAGCACAGCCTTATCCTTGTGGAACACCAGGTAAGGAGGTTTACAAGACAGAGCTTGTAACTCTGCTACCCGGCGAACTGAAACAATAGCCAAAAGGAAGGCCATCTTCCAAGTCAAGAGACGTAATGGAACGGAAGCCAAGGATTCAAACGGTGGTCGCTGGAGAACTCCCATCACCAAATTGAGGTCCCACTGGGGAGCAGGACTCTTGAAGGCAGGTCGAACATGAGTCACACCTTGGAAGAAAACTTTCACATCAGGAAGGATAGCAATCCTTTCCTGGAAAAACACAGACAAGGCAGAAGTCTGAACTTTGAGGGAACTCAGACTGAGCCCCTTATCCACACCGTCCTGCAAGAAGGCCAGGACTGTGGGAAGATGAAACTCAAGGGATAACTGCTTATCAGTGCACCATGCAACGAAGGTTGACCATATGCGATGATAGATCTTGGAGGACACAGGCTTACGAGCACTAAGCATAGTCGACACCACAGAAGGAGAAAATCCTTTCTTTGCTAGAATCGAGGATTCAACCGCCATGCCATCAAATGGAGAGAGTGAACATCCTCCTTCCACAGATAACCCTGGAGAAGTAGGTCCGGACGGGCAGGGAGCGGGATCGGATCCGACACTGACATGGCCATCAACTCCGGATACCAGGACTGGCGAGGCCAGTTTGGAGCGATCAGGATGACAGGACAACGCTCCTGCTTCAACTTCTGGATAACTCTGATCAATAGAGGAAGAGGAGGGAAGATGTAAGCCAGGGAGAAATCCCAAGGGATCGACAAGGCATCCACTGCTAGAGCAAGGGAGTCCCTCCACCGGGAGCAAAACACCGGAACCTTCCTGTTGTGTCTGGTAGCCATCAAGTCCACCACAGGCATCCCCCACCGCTGGGCGAGCATGTGAAACACCTCTGGATGAAGAGCTCATTCTCCGCTGTCGACGGTGTGACGACTGAGGAAGTCTGCCATGACGTTGTCCACGCCTGGAATATGAACTGCAGAGATGACAGGCACGTGATCTTCTGCCCAAGACAAAATATCCTTGACCTCCCACCAGGCGGAACCGCTTCTTGTGGCGCCTTGCCTGTTGATGTAAGCCACCGCCGTGGCGTTGTCGGACTCCACTCTGATCGGAAGACCGGTCAGTTGAGACTCCCAGTGCCTCAGGGCAAGCCGGACAGCTCGAAGTTCCACAACATTGATGGAGAGAAGGGATTCCTCCAGACCCCATTTCCCCTGAGCACTGAAGCGACCCCAGACTGCACCCCAGCCCCGAAGGCTGGCATCCGTTGTGACTGTGGTCCAACGAGGAACTAGAAAGGATCTCCCTTTCAGGAGATGAGAGAGATCTAACCACCAGTGCAGACTCGACTCGACATGAGGAGGAAGAGAAACGGACAGATGTTGATGATCTGGATGATTCCTGCACGTCTGGATCACAAATCTCTGAAGTTCCCTGGAGTGGGCCATTGCAAATGGTACTGCTTCGATCGTGGAAATGAACTTCCCCACTAAAGACGACAACTTCGGTACCGGAATTTTGTCCATGTCCAGAATCCCAGCTACTCGGACGGCTATCTGGTGAGCCACATCCTCTGGAAGAAACACCATGCATTGGCGAGTGTCGAACAGGAGACCCAGGAACAGAAGCCTCTGAGATGGAATCAAGTCCGACTTGTCCAGATTCAGGATCCAGCCATGACGGTTCAGAGTGTGCATACACTTCTGTAATTGCTGATGGAGGAGCTCCGCTGAGGAGGCTTTCAGTAGGAGATCGTCCATGTAGGGGGTCACTCTGATCCCATCCTGATGAAGCACCGCTATCAAGGAGCCTAACACCCTCTGGAAGACCTGAGGGGCTGAAGTCAGCCCAAAGGGGAGCGCTGCAAACTGAAAGTGTCCCCTGTGGCAGGCAATCCTGAGATACCGCCTGCTCTCTGGATGAATAGGGATGTGAAGATAAGCATCCTGAAGGTCCAGGGAGGCAAGGAACTCCCCTGGAGACATTGCTGCAATCACAGAGCGCAGGGACTCCTGGCGGAAGTGGGAAGTCACCACATAGGCATTGAGATCTTTGAGATCCAAAATGGGACGAGCCCCTCTGTCCTTTTTGGCTACCACAAACAGGTTGGAATAGAATCCTGAACCTGTGTCCCCCTGAGGAACCGCCTCCAGGACCTCTTTGTCCAAGAGATCCTGAATAGCGTCGTCGAACAGACGCCTTTTTGTGGGTTCCTGAGAAGGACGAGTAAAATGGAACCGAAAAGGAGGAAGGGAGGAGAAAGGGATCCTGTATCCCTCTGACACCACCTGAAGAACCCATGGGTCCGCCACTGACTCCTCCCAAGTCCGGCGAAAGATGCGGAGACGTCCACCTACAGCCGGATGCGGACCCGGGTTCGGCGAGTCATGCCGAAGCAGTCTTGGAGGTCCTGGCCTTGGGGGCAACTTTGGGCTTCCAGGACTGTTTGGGCTTGGAGGAGGAGCGCGTAGTGGGAGGACCCGTTTGGGCCGAGGAGCATGTCTCAGTCTGAAAGGAACGAAAGGACCGATTGCGTTTGGCTGGAAACTTTTTCTTAAAGACTGAGGGTAGAAGAGTACTTTTACCGCCAGTAGCCTCACTGATCATTTCTTTGAGTTCAGACCCAAAGGGCAAGGAAAGCAAGGCTTTCTTAGAGGCTGTATCAGCAGACCAAATTTTCAGCCAAAGGGCGCGTCTAGCCACCACAGAGGAAGTGGAGGCCCTCGCCATCATGCGCACAGCATCAAAAGCAGCGTCAGCAACATAGTTCTGAGCTTCAGTGATATTAGCAAGAAGCTGCAACTGTTCAGATACTGGTGCATCCTGGCGAACTGCTTCAGTCAGTCGTTCAGTCCAGGCCGCAATGGCTCTATTAACCCATGCCACAGCGAAGGTCGGACGCATGGCAGTGCCAATGGAGGCAAAAATAGATTTAAGAGAAAGCTCTAGCTTTTTATCTGTCCAATCCTGCAGGGCAGAGGCATCAGAGACAGCCAAGGCGGTAGACTTGGATAGTCTAGAAACAGGAGCATCCACCTTGGGAGGATGAACCCATTTCGCCAGCTCAGCCTCAGGAAAAGGGTATAGTTTAGCAAACTTTTTAGAGACAGAGGAGGATCTATCAGGATTCTTCCATGCCTCAGAGACCAGACGGGCAAGAGTAGGGTTAGTTGGAAAACAAACCACTGGCTTAGATGGCTTTTTCTGAAAAACATCAGTAGGATCATAAGTGGATTCCTGAGTCAGAGGAAGGTTGAGCGTATTCAGAACCACTCTGATCAGACCCTCAGCCGAAACTTCAGGGTCACACTCATAGGGGTCCCCAATGGATCTGTTAGATTCAATAACAGTACGTTCCTCAGCATCAGAATCCTGCAAGAGTTCTTCTTCAGAAGAATCAGTACATCAGGAGCCCCCTGTGGCTTAGGCAGGGAGGTCCTGATGGTAGAGGGGGTCTGCCAGACCTGGAGAGCCCCCTGTATCTGAGAGGGAAAGAGTTGAAGCGTGGATCTGAGATCCCTAGTGGCAGCTTTAAACTCCCTCACCCAAGATGGCTCAATAGCGTGGCTGGAAAGCCCAGGGTTGCTATCTTGATCAGTACAATTAGGGCATAGATCCCCCACATTATCGCTACACAGCCCAATGTGGCAAGAGTAGCAAAACGCCATGGGGGTAGCAGACCCCCCATCCTCCTTAGACTTGGGTCTAGCCCCTAGCTCCAGTGAAGTAGACATGCTCACAGCGTCAATATACCCCACTAATAACACTATCACCCAGAAAAAGTGTAAAGGATTAAAGTTTCACCCCAGAAATGTCTAAATTCGGACTTATCTGGCCAGCGAAGGGTTAATCTGTAGAGGAGAGAGAAGGCTCGGTCCCTGCGTAGTGTACTCGCTTAGGAAAAGTTCCACAAAATGGCGGCCGTCATGACAGCCAATCAGAAACGAGCACGAACCAGGCGCTCATGGGAAATGTAGTTTTCCCATCACAAGTACCCCAAACAGTGCCCGAAGCCCCCCTGAACACCCCACATAAATAAAACACATTCCGGATGATAGAGCAGGAGCCTAGCATTAAAATGAGCCCTCTCTGAAGTTGCTGTGACAAGCGGTTCCAGAGATATGTCCCACACTGTGAATTCTCATAGAGAGTAAAGGAGCCCTTGCGTCTGAGCGGGAAAAAGCCGCGCTTAAAGGCGCGGAACACCATTTTTAATAAAGTTTAAGAAAACATTAAAAAGTGCCCAAACAAGCATGAAACACATAAGAAACATAAGTAAATGAATACCCAAAGCTCCAAAACCCAGAGAATACCACAGAAATTGCATAAAACAGTAATAATGCAATAAAAACACCCTATGAGTGCTGGAGTGTATTGAAACTCCCAAATACAAGCCCATCAAAGGGACACTGTGGGGACAAGTGGACCTTCAGCACTCAATGGGTGACTCACCTTTCCTGCAGGACTTCTGTCTTCAGGTGACCATGATGAAGTGGGAAAGAACCAGAGGTAAATTCCCCAGTAGGGAAGCTGCTTAACACAAGCTGTCCCCTCTTCAGGGCATAAGGTCCACAGAAAATCCCTGGAAGCTGCACCAGCCACTTTAAAGAGGGCAATTCACAGCCATGGTCACCCTCCTAATGGTGGTATTCCATATTTGAATAAAAAATAATAAAACACTAAGATGCATAGATGTTCTCTACCTGGTGTGCAAAGCACTCCAGGAACAAATCAATCTAAGTGGCTCTGGCCAGAAGGTGGCTTAAGTAAGAGGGGAGGCTCCGCCCCTTGCAAATCATTTGCATAGTTGTTCCTGCCTATTAAAGGGGACTTACGCCTCCCAGAGTACCAGTGACCTGTATTGGACGACAGTGAAAGTATTATGGACTGTATAGGACGACATAGCACCGTGTAGTATGTTTTTTTATAAATTGGAGTGAAGACGTTTGTAAAAAGTGGTGCAGAGAATTTATAAAAAAATGTAGCGATTTGCAAATATTTAAGGCCATGTCTGACCTGTTCTCATTCTTTACTGTCACTACATTTACAAATGTAACTAGATTGCTTTATAAATACCAAACCCATGAGGAATAAGGACATTTTAAGGATCCGTTGGCAAAAATGAACAATAAACACTTTTTATAAATCTCCTCCATTGTCCCTTTAATATGCCCTTAACAAACAGCCTATAAAATAGTAGGGGAGCCTGAAACTCCCAGAGTGTGTTATGGGTGCCGTGCACCAAAAAAAAAAATGCAGAAATGCTGAAAGAAAGGGTTCCTTAGTGACATTATTATAGCAAACATTCATACTCACACCATCCTCATCTTCAATGATATCTTTGCCAATGGAAGCTAGGGTTGTCCACTTGCAGTTGTTTATCGCTCTAACCGCACATCTCTTATGAGCTTTAAACTTACAAACTACAAGAAAATAGAGAAAATATCATGTCAGCCAAGTGGTACTTTACAGGATTCCATTTATAGGAAACTGCTTATGCAGACAAACAAACAGCATTAACCCCCTGAATGCTAGTGGCATCAATGCAATACAAATCAATGACCTTGCAAGCATCAAATTACTTACGTTGTGCCTTTTCTTATTAGTGCCCTGCTTGATTTTCATCACACCTTAGTGCTCTGTGCTCAAAAGAAAACACAAGTAATTTCAAGGTAAACCAACAGCATCATAAGGGACAAATACAAATACCCAGCACGCCCATTTATTTAACACTTTGCGTGCCAGAGAGGTGAGCAACACATTACTTTGAAATGAATTACTTAACCCATCGGTACTCAAATGGTTAAAAGCATCTTTTAACCCCTTGAATGCTCGAGAGGTCTCCAACACTTTGCTTTGCAATGCAATGGAGACCTATTTAGCAATCAAGTGGTAAAATCCCCCTTTAAATAAATTGGAATGATTATTTGTCCCCTGTAGTGCAGCTGGTTTGACCTGGAATTACTACAGTTTTCTTATGAATATAGGGGCAGTTTTCTTCATACATATGCACAAAACAATAGTGAGGAACACGAATATTTAGATTGGAGATTCTCAACCTCAGGCCACACCATTAGTTCAAATATTAAGGATATCATTAAGTATGATCTACCTGTCCTATCACAAAGACTGAGCCACCGATAACAAACGTGATCAAGCAGGCACTATCCTGAACCCTGACCTGTTTCTGTGCCAAGAAGAAAAGCGCTGATCTAGGAGACTGCTTTCCCACTCGGACATCTTGTGAATGCTTGCAGATACCAACCACGTGTAGGGCTCTTTCTTATATGCAGAATGTGGAAATGCATTTTAACTCCCTCACCATGCATCATCTCTCAATCTGTACTGTGCAGGACGAGGTTATTATTTTTGATGCAGTGCTCTTGACAGCTGGTTAAAGTGGAGTCTTTGGTTATGCGGCATTTTTATATATGTATATATTTTTTAAATAAAAATAAAGACAGGACAGCCTCTCCTTAAAATGGCAGCCAGCCTTCCCCTTTACCTAGTCACTTACTGCTGCTGCACTTTCTAGGTCCCCAGTGGAAGACTTCCTATCACGGCCTGTCTCTTTCTCTCTTATTGGGGGTCCCTTGTCTCTTCCAGGACAACTTTAATAATGTGTGGGACCAAGTCTAAAAAAGTGTGGTGGACCAGAAAAAGTACAGATGTAACATACAAAAATTACCTCATACTGAATATGTACATAGACAAAATAATTTATTCAGACACTCTAATAAAAGTAATATAAACATTACCTCAAGTACCAAGCAACCCTGGATGTTCAAGTCCATATAGAAGCTTACATCATTAAATGCAAAAATGCCAAAGTGGAACATGTCTCCAGCAACAGCTACACAGACTAATGTGACTCTCAAATCACAGGATTCACCTGGCATTACACAATAGTATATGAGTAGATTAATTCTTTTTTAATTACACATTTATAGTAGATTATGATAACCATTAAAGATATTGAGTCTAGGGATTTTATCTAATAAATAGGTCCTTTTCCCTTTAAAAGGGATCTAAGGCATTGTTACAGATTCTGTGGGTTGCACTAGGGCATGCATATTGTGCTTTCCCCTCTGTGAGAACCATGGGGCTTGATATATATCTAATCCCAAATATAGAAATTGCTGTACAATTGCCTCCTATATACTTGTGATAGAAAGCTCTGTAAATATATATATAGCATTTATTTATAAATTATCTGCATACCTCTGTTGGAGTGACCAGTTCATTAAATGAGAAAATTTATTTATTTATTTATTTAGAAAAGTAGTGTAAAAGCCCATGTACACGGGCCAAGGTACGGGTGATGTTAACCCTTTGAGTGCCAGAGGGGCATGCAAAGGGTTAAGAGACCAGTCCTGCTCTGCGTCCTGCCGTTGACGCAGTCGTGCACTGTAGAGACTGCCCGAAAGCACAGAATGCTTCCAGCATTCCTACACCTCCCAGCATTCTGTGCGTTTGGGCAGTCTCTACTGCATATGATGGCTTCTGACAAACATCCTAGCGAATTATTATAAAGGATGTTTTACCAGGAAGAATACACTGAGATTTCTCTCGTTTTCAAGTATGTCCTGGAGAATGTTATATGTGGATGTGTGTTGTTATATGTTTAAATTACTTTATAGATATGATATATAAATATCTTATAAATATAACTGGGATGTGTTTAGAACTACTGTATATATGAATCTGTGTTGATGTTTGGATAATGGGTCTGTTTGATTTTTAAAAGAAACTGCAACTTTGTAATAAATAGGTGATTTTGAAAGAACTTTCAAAAGGCCTTATAATTATGTTGGTCATCTTTATTTAAAGCAGTCATTTGATATATGTATCATTATTTATCAATCAGTGCAAATCTAGCAGGTACTGCCACACTGCTCCCCATCGCTACTGCCACTAATATGGGAACTACTACTGTAGCTCATATGCATAATCTGACACATAAATAAGATATTTCAGATTATTATTTGAAATAAAAATGACTAACAAAAATATAGGTGCTTTTGAAAGAACTTTCAAAATCACATACAGTTACAGTGAGACAGTTCCTCTTTAAGAAGTGTGGGGATGGGTGGGTCGCAGCTGTGGAAGTGGGGGGTGCAGTTTTGGCTACCCTTAACTCCATATGCAGATTCCACCAGGCCCATTGTACTCTTATCAATGGACTTAGTAAATTCATATTTATGTTCAGCATAAATTAACATATTTAAGAAACATGTATACAATGTTTTATGAAAGTACATTATTGCCAGTTACCTGAGATTTTTTAATTTCAGGATTAGAGATCATGTCAGTGGAGTAAGCACTAACAAAAATTTATTTTTTAAATATCTACTGAATTAAATGTATGTAATATCATGTCAGTGGAGTAAGCACTAACAAAAATAGATTTTTTAAATATCTACTGAATTAAATGTATGTAATTTCATGGATTACTATCACTTTAATGTTGCATGAATTTTGTCAGTTTTGTTACTAATCCATATTTCTGCATTCAGTTTAATTTGTTCTACCCCTGCTCCCTTCTGTATTATTGCAAATCTTAGTGTATAAGTGTCTGAAGAACACTGATAAAATTAAGCCTACCATCCCATCCTTACCTGAACATATATTTTACAGCAGCTGTACAGCATTGCATAGACAATGGCTAGGTGGTGGTGGGGGGAGAGTAAATTGCATAAGAGCCCAAGTCCTATAGATTGTTCTTAAAAAAAATTACATAAAATAAAAAAGTAAAAGCATACCAACACTTCTATATTTATTTCAGTATATTTATTAAAATATATAAAACTAATTTCATGATAAAAATTTCCCTTTAACCCCTTAACGACTGGCAGATCGACGCGGTCAGTTAAGGACCACGGAGCAATTTTTTTTTTCCTTCCGCTTCCGGACTCCCTGAACGGTGTGCAGCCGCGGGGGAAGCCCGGAATTCCATGACTATTGTAGTATGTCATGGGTCGTTGAGTCAGATCGACCCTTGATGTACTATGACCGTCAAGGGTCGTTAACGGGTTAAAGCAGTGGTTCTCAACTTCTGTTCTCAGGACCCACTAACAGGCGAGGACTTAGGGATTTCTCTGCTAGAGCACAGGTGTGGTGATCAGAGGCTCATTCACAATGGTTACCTCACCTGTGTTCTAACAATGAAATCATCAAATCCTGGCCTGTTAGTACAGTGTTTCTCAACTCCTGTCCTCAGGACCCACTAACAGGCCAGGATTTGAGGATTTCCTTGTTAGAGCACAGGTGAGTTAATCAATGTGAATGAGCCTCTGATCACCACACCTGTGCTCTAGCAGAGAAGTCCCTAAGTCCTGGCCTGCTAGTGTGTCCTGAGGACAGGAGTTGAGAACCACTGTGTTAGTGGGTACTGAGGACAGGCGTTGAGAACCACTGCTTTAAAGGGACAGTAATGTTTCACAAAAACAGCAGTTTCAATCAATCTTCATAGTATTTGAGCCATATAGAGTGTTATTTCAATACTGTCAGAGTTGTAGTTCAAGATGAATGATAAAGTATCCCCCTCCCGTCCTTTTAGACCAGACAGCTCACAGCAAGGGACAATCTTCTTACTGTGAAATAAGAAAAACCCTGCCCCCTTGACAGGTTTTTCAGGTTTTTCCCTTATGCTCACTGAAGATTGTCCCTCTCTGTGATCCATCTGGACAGTCTTGCTGCTCTGAGTTGAGCAGTGTTACATCAGTAAAATGGGAGGGAGGGGGATACTTTATCATTCAATTACTCTTGAAATATAACTCTGACAGTACTGAAATAACACTCTCCATGATCAAAATACTATGAAGATTAATTGGAGCTGCTTTTATTGCGAAACATTACTATCCCTTTAAGGGGTTAAAGAATATATACGACCAGAATGATGTGCCTGTTTGCAATAACCCCTTGAGAAAGTGCCTTATGTTCTCAAATTGAGTTGAGCCGTTGTAAAGTTTGTTCCCAGGATATCCGATCTTAACCAGCCATCATCTGTGAGTACTCCTGTGGGGGTGGGTGGGACATGCACAATTCAACATTGGGAACCACGAATGATACCTTAACCCCTTAACGACAGGGGAATCCGGCCGCAGACGCGACTCAACGACCACGGAGCAAAAATTTTTTTTTGCTCCGTTGCGTTCCGGACTCCCCGAACGGCGTGCAGCCGCGGGGGGAGCCCGGAACTCGATGACGGTCATAGTACGTCATCGGTCGTTAAGTCAAATCGACCCTTGACGTACTATGACCGTCAAGGGTCGTTAAGGGGTTAATCAGAATTTTAGACTTAAAGGGATAGTAATGTTTCACAAAAAACAAAGCTTTGATTAATCTTCATAGTATTTGGGCCGTGGAGCGCGTTATTCCAAAACTGTCCGAGGTGTAGATTAACCGTTTGAGTGCCAGAGTGGTACAGAATGCATTGCAAAGCAATGCATTCCATACCACTCTGGCACTCAAAGGGTTAAGAGTAATTGAATGATAAAGTATCCCACTCACGCCGCAATGCTCACCTCAGAGCAGCAAGACTGTCTGGATTGATCACACAGAGGGACAATCTTCAGTGAGCAGAATGGGGGGGAGGGTTTTCATTATGCTCACAGTATAAAGATTGTCCCTCGCTGCGACCTGTCTGGTCAAGTGACCAGATTCCACATCTGAAGGGAGGCAGCTTACACCAGGAAAAAAGGGGCAGGAGGGGGATACTTAATCATTCAATTACTCTTGAACTACAATTCCGACAGCATTGAACTAACACTCTCAATGGCCCAGATACTATGAAGATTAATCTGAGCTGCTTTTTTGGTGAAACATTGCTATCCCTTTAAACGTAATATACTTACTTGTGGTTTAAACTGCAATATTTCAGTTGTGCTAATTTGTTCTGATTGCCTATAATCATTTGATCTTATGATTTTTTTTTATTTGACTAGGTTATTATGCTGCAGGATATATTTATAGCTATACAGTTATCCTTTTATTTATGAAGTCATTATGTATACAACATGAGTCCTGAATTCTTTGATTTGAGAGTTGCAGCGGGTCTGTGCAGCTATTGCTGGACACAGTTATTGCCTTTACTGGAGTAAGTCTTTACTTGTATTCCAGCTGGACCTGGACATCCCTGGGTTGCTTAGTAACTGCTGATTCTAATATGTTACTTTTATTGGACCTTCTAATTACATTACTTTATTTATATATTCATTGTGAGGTAATTTCTGTTTACCAACTCTTATTTTTCTGCTATACTTTGTAATCTGTGTTTAACTCTTTGGTACAGCTGCTCTGTACATACCAGTAATATTCTTGTCAGAGGGGAGTATTAATGCAAGTGGCCTGCTCCAGGTCTTATGCTCAAATTGTTATTTTAGGAACGAGGTGGCAAAGTCTGATGCAAAGTTTCTTTAACATAGGAAAAAAAGTTGTTTGGAAATGCCTAATTATAATAATTTAAAACAAGTATTAAAGTGACTTTTGGCTGACCAATGTGGAATCAGACATTTCTTCTATTATCCTAGAATAAATGGTATGTTTGTTACTAATGTCAGTTAAGCCATATCAAACCTGAATGGCCAATACAAATAAACAGCATACATAGACTTGAAAAACTTTCAGAACATACAAAGTGCTGCATGCTGCACAATGGGACTTTTATGAAGAACTTATTCAGTCTCTGTGAGAGATACAGAATTGACTGCTGCATTGGCAAAAAAAAAACACATCTAATACATTTCTCCTGGGCTAACTTGTTGCCGGAGAGGATTCAAGGGCGAACTTTTACAACACTGTCAAAAATAAAGCCAAAGGCTGCGCAAAGCTCTGCATTGGCGATTTCCTACAGGTGATTTTCTGTCAGGGAACTCCAGCTGTGTTCTAGCCATTCCTGAGATCTTGACTAAGAAACTGGTCACTTTACATCAGTCAGAAGTGACAGAATCCACTCATTTTATTTTGGCTGTTTTAGTTGCCACTGCTGTCATGGCCATTTTCATATCAGACATAGTTGTTTTAGAATAGGCATTTCAAGCTCAAATAAAGTCAAGGACCGCATATACAACATCTGCCTCCAGTGATGGTAGAGACACACACACAGACTGACAACCCCATCCTTGGGCCACTGGTGTCCACAGAACAACCCATATACTGTATGCTCTCACTTTTACTGGGCACACACATCTGAAATAATTAGCCCTTTAACTGTTAGAGGGATGTCAAACACATTACAAAGTAATGCAGTGAGCAAAGTAATGCAATGCTTTGCATACCCCAGTGGCACTGAACGGGTTAAAAGAAGAGTCCAAACGATTGCAAAGCAATGAGTCCATCTGTCCAGTCCTGACTGTTGCTGTTCATAGTTGATTGGTGTAAAAAGAAATTTTTAAATTAGTGCAGAATTGAATCTTTTGTAAGGATGGTTGATCGATGAGGGAATCAAAGGGATTCTGCCCCACCTGGGATGCTACATTGGGGAGGAGGGATTGGACTTAGTGCCTCGCTTGAAGGTATATAAACAGGTAGCATGATGGTAGATCGAATTTGTTTCTGAGGTCAGCAAAAGAAAAATTGTACACGTTTTAGGGTTTATCATGTGGCTAATGTAGCATATGCCTTCTGCAGAAGAACAGAATTTGTGGTCAGATTGCCTGTGTTGGAAATTGGTTTGTTTAAGAATGGGAGGAATGTTGATTTGAATTTGGAGTTTGGTAAGTGGGGTGTACCTGAGAACACTATAAAATTACTGGCAACTAGGGATACTGGATATTCAGATGATGTGTAAACAATTTATTAAAACAATAAAAAGCTAAATAAGCCAATGGTATAAATACCAAACATATCAGATTTAAAGGATCAATCTCTTAAACAATCTAAAATCCCTCTAATGCTTTTCCCAACGTCAATCTCCGCTTTTTCAACGATAAGCGATAGAGTATTTTTTCACCCTTTTTGATACTCCATGTTTGGTTTGTATAATCTGAGAACAGATCCAGAAGTATGCCAAGCAAAGACGGGCTTATATCCTCTGCCTGCTTTAATGTAAGGGTCACTATTGCCTGACTATCATGTCTGTGATTATATAGTATTCTAATATATATGACGTAAGTTTACAGTGTTACACTACTGGGTGCCCTTGTTGTTCTATATTTTCTACAAAGTTGGGGAGTGAATCTGGAAGGCACTTTGTCTGATCTTCTGTTTCATGTATATTGTTGCTGGAGAAGATTAATATCCTAGAGAGCACTTTTAGCTGTGAGCTACATATGTAGTATTGCAGCCATCAGTCTTGTGAATATTCTCTCACAGGGAGCCTTGTGTTGGTGGTGAAAAAAACCTTTCATATCTGCACTAGGGGTGCTTTTACCTTTTTTTCTCTGTTCTTCTTTTCCATAGTCTCACGTATTGCCACGACTCGATCATATTCATTTTAAAGGATTTTTCTGACATGTTGGTGGGTCCCTGTGATAATCCGTGTAGGTTTGGTTAAACCATTCTCTGGTGTGTCTCAGGAGGCTAGCTATGTTAAAGAGTTTAATGTTCGTTTAGGCTAATCTTTGGTCTTTATCCCTCCCAGATGAAATTTGTTTAGGCTAATCGTTGGTCTTTTTCCCTTCCAGATAAAGACCTGGATTTTGCAATGTATAGTTTTGATGTTAGTATTCAAAATATGGAGGGGTAGTATTTGTAGTTTATATAGAACACGTGGAAAGGACCAGTTTTATAAGGTTAATTATACCTAAAAAGTTTAGCGGGAGGTTTGTCCATTGCTGCAATTCCTGATAAAGGTGGTCTAGTGTGGTCATTTAGGTGGTAAAGTTGGTCTAAGGCTCAAGATAGATAGATGCCAAGGAATTTGATTGCATTATGTGATCATTTTACAGGGTTATCTGTCAGATGAAACGGGGGTGGGGTATTGGTAAACCACATTGCCTCAGACTTATCTAAATTAATTCTAAAGCCATATATGTCCCCAATGGTGTGAAGAGCAGTGGGGACAAGAGGCAACCCTACCTCCTGCTCCTTTTCTGTAATTCAAATTAATTAAATTGAAGTTATTAGTGGTAAGTGTGGCCTTTGTTGTGTTATATTTTAATTTAACAAACTAAATGAATTGTGGACATAATTTCTGTAGCGTTCATAATCTGTAAATGGAGCTTTCTATCACACTGATGCTGGACTGCAGGGCACAATTTTCTCTCTATGGAAGGCATCACACTGCCAGCTCTCAGGCCGAACCACATGTTTTTAAGCTTGTGGGACATGTTTAACATGTTAAACATAGGACCATATGCACAAAACAAAACTGAACAAGTCTAGAGCAAACCAACTGCACCACAGGGGTAAAATACCCCCCAATTGATGCAAATGGGATTTTAACCCCTTGAATGGTTGAGAGGTCTGTAAAGCAATGCAATGGAGATCTTTATAGCATTCAAAGGGTTAAAAGCCCCATTTACTCCCTTAGGGAGACACAGGGACTCTCAGATCTATACAGTAAGTCCCTCCTTTTTTTCTTGTCTCCTCCATCTCCTCCTTTGGAGAATATCTGACATCTCTCAGTTGCTTTAGGGGTCATTCAGTTAAGCTCTCTTTTCTGACAGGCCTGAAGGGCGTCTTGGTTTTCTCTCAGTTTAGCTGTTTGTTGGCCTTTAATTTTATTTGTATTTTTCAATTACAACATTTATGTTTTGCTATACTACTTTCTATCCTAACATAACAATTTTAATAAAACATAAAGAAAGGAAAAAGAACATTAAAATTGAGGGACTTTTTTTTAAACTTTATTCACCTCCTATGATGCAGCTAATTTGCCCCAGAACTGCTCCACTTTTTCCCTGCGCACATGGTCCTAGCCTACAGCCACGTTTATCAATGATTCTCTAAACAGTAAATGTATGTAAAACTAGAACAATAATAATTTAAAATGGTAGCAAGTAAAAATTACAGACATTTATAAATCTAGGTGTGCCAACTGAATGCCAACATATTTATCAAAAGTATAATAAAATAAAAAATGCAATGAAAGTGTCAACAAAAGCTGCAAGATTTGCCAGTTTTCAATCACAAGAGACATTAATACAAATATCCACTTGATTGATTCAGATATTTTAGATACTTTTAACCTCATATTGCTTAATTTGTATCTAGGCAAAAATTATGTAAAACATGCGCAAATCAACTAAAAAGAGGATTTTAGTCTTACCTGTTAAATCCTTTTCTCTTAGTCCATAAAGTTTACAGGTAACTCTTGGTAGGCGATCCGCCCCTTTAAGTAGGCAGGAAGTAAGGCAAGGACCAAGCGCAAGGCCCCCAAGTCACCAGAGCAGATATGAACCATCAGATCAGAGATAGCCCAACAAACAATGAAGTGTCAACGGACACGAAACAGGGGTAACAACACCCTAAACTGTTACACAGCACACTGAACTAGAGCCAACAGGGCTCAAAAGTGAAGGAAGCACCAAGAACCGAAGAAGACTGGCAAGACTGCCTCCAGGATCTTTCTCCCAAAGCTGGCATCAGCCGATGCCAGCACATCAACACGGTAGTGCTTCGAAAAGGTGTGCACAGATGACCAAGTGGCAGCCTTGCACAACTGATGTGCGGAGGCTTGATTCTAGTAAGCCCAAGAGGCCCCAATTGATTATGGAGAATGAGCCATGACCTGAAGGGGACAGGCTTGTTCCTCAGCTCGTAAGCCTTACGAATAGTGGACTGGATCCAATAAGCAATAGTCACCTTGGATGCAGGTCTTCCTGCCCTAGGACGCTCAGGAATAACGAACAACGCGTCCGATTGTCTGATATATTCAGTGCGATGCACATAAAACTTGAGAGAACGCACCACGTCTAACAAGTGGAGATCCCTCTCCTTGTCAGAGGTGGGGTCAGGGCAGAAAGAAGGCACCACTATCTCCGGATTGATGTGGAACTCCGAAACCACCTTCGGGAGGAACTCCTGAGAGGTGCGAAGCACCACCTTGTCCTTGTGAAACAACAAATAGGGTGGTTTACAGGACAGAGAATGCAACTCTGCAACACAATGGACAGACACAATAGCCAGGAGAAAAGCCATTTTCCATGTCAACAGATGTAGAGGAAAAGTAGCCAAAGACTCAAATGGAGGGAGCTGAAGAACGCCCAAAACCAAGTTAAGATCCCATGGAGGAACAGGAATCTTGAAGGTAGAACGAGTATAAGCAACGCCCTGGAAGAAAACCTTGACATCAGGAATGATTGTAATGCGCCTCTGAAAGAAAACAGAGAGAGCAGACGTCTGAACTTTAAGGGAACTCAAACGGAGGCCCTTATCTACACCGTCCTGCAAAAAGGCCAGGACCGTAGGCAGATCAAATTCCTGAGACAGGTCCCAGTCAGCACACCAAGATAGAAAGGTCGACCAGACATGAAGATAGATCTTGGAAGAAACAGGTTTGCGGGCACTGAGCATAGTAGCCACCACATACCAGAAGAAAACCCTTTCTTCCTCAATATCGAGGATTCAATTTCCAAGCCATCAAGGCTAGATGATGAACATCCTCCTTCCACAGGTAACCCTGTAGAAGAAGATCCGGACGGCAAAGGAGCCGGAATGGCTCCGTCACTGACAGATCCAGAAGCTTCAGAAACCAAGCCTGGCGAGGCCAGTACGGAGCAATCAGAATGACTGGACAACGCTCCAGACGTAATTTCCGTAATACCCTGTGCAACATGCAGAGGGAAGGAAAGATGTAGGCCAGAGGGAATAACCAAGGAATGGACATTGAATCCACCGCCAGAGCTAGAGGGTCCCTCCATCGAGAGCAGAACCTCGGAACCTTCTGGTTGTGTCTTGTCACCATCAGTTTGATGTAAGGAAGACTCCATTTCTGAACAATGAGGGTGATCACCTCTGGATGCAGATTCCACTCTCTTCTGTCCACTGTGTGTGAACTGAGGAAGTCCGCCATGATGCTGTCTACACCAGGTTGTCTACTCTTGGTGATAATGAGTCCGGGTCACAAAGGAACTGAGATCCTTTAAATCCAAAATGGGATGACAACCGCCGTCCTTCTTGGAGACCAAAAAGAGGTTTGAGTTAAAACCCATACCTCTGTCCTGAAATGGAACTGGCTCTAGAACTTCCTTGTCCAGAATATCCTGAACAGTGCCGTCGAACAGACAGTGTTTTTCTGCACCCTGAGGCATATGAGAAGGAAGAAAGCGAAAGAGAGGAAGAGAAGAAAGGGATCCTGTACCCTTCCGTTACTACTTGCACAACCCATGGTTCCGTCACTGTATCCTCCCAAATGCTGTGATAGTGAAGCAGACGACCACCCACAGCAGAGTGTGGACCCGGGTTCGGTGTGTCATGCTGAAGAAGGCTTGGAAGCCTTGGGCTTCGAGGAGACCTTGGCCTTCCATTGCTGTTTGGGCTTGGAAGAGGTACAAGGAGCTGAGGGAACCGTCTGGTTCACTGGACGTGTCTCATTCTGAAAGGAACAAAAATAACGGTTTTCTTCCTAGGAACTAAGGGTAAAAGTGTACTCTCACCCCCTGTAGCCTCACTGATCAGATCCTTGAGATCTGGCCAAAAACAAATAAAGTGCCTTGAAAACGCAAGGAGAGCAATGCTTTCTTAGAAGCAGTATCAGCAGACCAGATCTTGAGCCAAAAAGCCTGCCTGGTAACCACAGACACGGTGGAAACTCTAGCCACTAAATGGATGGCATCAAATAGGGCAGCAGAAACATAGTGCTGTGCCTCAGAAATGTTAGCAAGGAGGCGTAACTTATCCAAAGTAGGAGCAACCTGAAGGACAGCAAGAGTGAGCTGTTCAGTCCAAACTGCAATGGCCCGGTTCACCCGTGCTGCTGCAAATGCTGTGCGCATGGCAGAACCAGCAGTGGCAAAGATGGACTTGAGGGAGACCTCAAGTTTCTTGTCAGTCCAGTCCTTTAGAGAGGATGCACCAGACACTGGCAAAGCAGTAGACTTGGAAAGCCTGGAGATAGGAGCATCCACTTTAGGAGGATGAACCCACTTAGCAAGCGCAGCCTCAGAAAAGGGATAAAGCTTAGCAAATTTCCGGTGCGGAGACTTCCACTCTTCAGGCGCAAGGCGGTCAAGAGTGGGGGGTTAGGTGGAAAACAAGTAAGGGTTTTTTTAGGCTCCTGAAAGACATCAGAAGGGTCAAAATGAATCTCCTGCATTAAGGGAATGTTTAGGGTATTTAAAACAGCCCTGATCAGGCCATTAGCCAAGGGCTCAGGATCAGCCTCAAAAGGGTCCCCAAAAAACTGAGAGGAGCCCACCGTAGAACATTCCTCAACATATGAATCCACCAACAGTTCCTCCTCAGAGGAATCTGACACGTCAGGTACACCCTGAGGCTTTGGCAGGGAAGACTTGACGAAGGAGGTGGTCTGCCAAGAATGAAAGACCCCCAGTAACTGGGATGGTAAGAGTTGCAAAGTGGACCTAAGGTCCCTAGTAGCAGCTTTGAACTCTTGCACCCAAACTAGCTCTAATGCATGGCTGGAGGTCCCTGGGAGACTCTCAGGGACATCAGAACATGCTGGGCATAAAGGACCTAAGAATTCTCTAGGTAACCCTGAATGACAGGAAGAGCAATGCACAAAAGGGGATACAGAGACTCCAGCATCCTTAGTCTTAGGTTTGGACTCAAGCTCCAACGGTATAGACATTCTCACAGTGTCAATAACCTTACTGTATAAGAAATCACCCAATTACAGTGTGTATGATTAAAGTTTCACCCCAGAAATTGCTAAAATAGACTTATCTGGCAGGCGAAGGGTTAATCAGCAGAGGAGAGAAGGAGAATCCAAGCTCTGCGTAGGATACTCATTCTGGAAAGAGCACAAAATAGCTTCCATGGAGGAAGCCAATCAGAAACGAGCACGTGAAGCAATCGCTCATGGGAAATGTAGTTTTCCCAGAAAAGGACCAAGAGTGCTGAAGCCCCCTGAGCCCCCCAACACACTAGAAACATGAACCGGATGATAGAGCAAGGGCAGACAAGTAAAACTGAAGTCGCTAGGTTAAACGGTTGTAGATATATGTCCCAAACTGTACAGTCCCATAGAAGTGAATGGCGCAATGGCGCCTATGCGGTACAGCTCGCCTTTAACTCAAATTTTACAAATTTGAAGGTGTAATATTAAAAGACATGAAACATCACTAAAACATGTTAGGATACCCAAAAAACTGAACCAGTAGGAAAAGTGTCAGAAAACCTCCCAAATTAATGCCAAACCAGCAGCTAAAGGGTTAAATACCACATAAACTTGCTCCAAACACCCAACAGACATACAGATAGACCCAATGAGTGCAGGAGTGTGCAATAGGGACTCCAAATGAAAAACCCCTGAGAGGAGGGGCACTGTGGGACATGTGGACCTGTAGCCAAGATTTTCCCCCCAGGGCTTAAGGTCCACAAAAAGCACCTGGTCACTGAACTAGCCACATCTAAGTGCATTGTCAGTTATGGTAATCCGCCTAATGGTGGTATTCCATTTCTAACAGAAAAATAAAAAACTTCTAAAGCTATAGCAGAACTGTTCTCTTGTCTGTGTTACCTTCACCAAGAAACAAATCTTTCTGGAGCTGGTTGGCTAGCTGCAGCCAGGGTGGGAAGGTAGGCTCCACCCCTTGCATACAATTCTAGAATTATTCCTGCCTACTTAAAGGGGCAGATCGCCTACCCAGAGATACCAGTCACCTGTATTGGATGACAGAGAAATATAGGTATTAACCTTTTGAATGCCAGAGGAGTAGCCACACAAAGGGTTAAGCATATAACCCAGATCTGCCCTATTTTGCAGTTGTAAAGGCTCCAGGCTCATTTACCCTTAGAGTGCCAGATGGACATCTAATGAATGCGCAGTGGTGAACAACAGGTGGCCTCGGGGCCTCAGTGTGTTCCCTGGAATGTTCAATAATGTTCTTCTTCATCATCACATATGCCCTATATCACACCAAGAATCACATGAATTTCTCTTCCATACAGTCACTATTTCTTTTCACAAGCCTAATGCTCCATTTTAACAATTTGAGCGCTCATGAGGTCTTCATATCACTTCTTTGAAATGCTTTGAAGACTTCTCTAGAAATCAAGGGATGAATTTGCTTGTTGTAAAGCAAAAGCATTTCCATAATGGCTTCTCCCTACCCCAGCTGCTTGCACATAAAGCTATATAAAATATGCATGTTCTTTGGAATTCATTTCCTACTGCTAAGAAATCCAGACTGTACTTAAAAATAGAATTTCACTTCAGTGCCACCTACTTGAGACATTTAGATCATACTGTTAGTTAAAAACAAACACAGCCCTGTTGAGAAGTTAAATATAACTGTACTTCCAAAACCCACTGGATGCCTTGAGACGGTAATAAATACAAATTGTTCTTGCAAATTCATAGATATATATGTTTGTTTGCATATCTTGACAGAACTTGATTATATAGGACAACAGTTACGAACAGGTGGCTCTGGGGCCACATGCAGCCCCAAGTCTTCAGAACTTAGCACTACAGGCAAAATGTGTATTTTTAACATTTACACCAATTCAAATATAATAAAATCTTTGAAAACCTTCAACTTTCCTACTGTACACACATTGCTATGGTATAGGGAGCACTAAAGCACGCCTTTTTACTTTTTGGGTTTTTAAGATTACATTCCTGCAGTAAAATTGTGATAATAATTAAAGACATGGGGAAAAGGTACACAACGCAATATTGAAAAGTAGAGAACCAGGCCCTCAAATTAGGGGTCACTCGCCTTTTTAACCCCAGGCTGGTGGGCAAAAATTATTCTGGAATGCAGCACCTTGGGTAAAATGTACTATTATTTTTTTTAACATATTCACCACTGTGTTTACAAGCACACTTTACAGACCGTTCCAATGAAGTATTTATTTTCAGATTGTGCTATTTTGGCTCAGTCCTGGGACCAGCAGTGGCGACTCTAGGATTTCTACTTAGGTGGGGCACGCATGGGGCCAGAAGAAAAAATGGGGGGCCAATTTAATGAGCAGTAACAAAGCCTTTACACCTAAAATAATGATATTCAGGCCACTGGTTAAGAACTCCCCGTGAAGAATAAGAAGGGGAGACATGTCTTAGCTGGGGGAGGCAAGAAATAAGTTAATGGGCAGGGACAGGAAGTGAGGTGAGGAGGAGGTGGGTTAATAAATATAGAGGTTGGAAAGTTGTCACTTCCTTTATAATGCTACGATGGAACAGCTTCCCTCCCTCCCTCCCTTCTGGCTGTACTATGGGGTGGTTGTTCTGCGTCCTCACTTGTTGGGGTCTGTATGTTCTTTATGTCACAGCTTGTGGGCGCTTTGGGCCCTTGCCAATGTGGAGAAGGTCATTAAGTTGGATATGGTTCCATGATGATGGTAGGCCAGCGGCCTAGGGGCAATGACACCCGGACTGTGTCGCGGGTTTAGACACCGGCCTCATTGAGCTGCATTGACCAGCTAATGGGGTGCGGTAAGGTAAAACAAGATTGGGGTGAGCCTAGGGGCTCAAAAAGGAGGGATAGGCAGGTAAGGCCTATCAAATGGTGGATTGGCAAGGGCTTAAAGGCTAGGTTAAAAGTTATGGTAAAATGTGTATTATGTATTTTAAATAAAGCTGTGGCCTGAGTTAAAACCCATAATGAGTTGTCTGTGTTTTTCTTGAACCTTTCCCCATGCATAAGACATGTGTGTACGCACACCATAGCAATGGAAAACATTGGTAGACCGGTACAGAGCTATGTCACCACCATAGCAAAACACCACAACCAGAGCACTACAGTTAGATGCCACCACCAAAGCAATACAGAGTTATATGCCACCACCAGAGCAATACACCACCCCCAGAGCACTACAGTTAGATACCACCACCAGAGCAATACAGATTTTTATGCCACCACCAGAGCAATACAGAGCTATATTTCAGCTGGGTGAATAGAGAGAGCAAAGGTGGCGAGAGAAAGGGCAAAGGGGAGAAGAAAGGAAAAGGGAAGGGTGAAACAGAGATAGCACCTTTTGACCAGTGCTGCTTACTGGTTGAAATATGTGCAAGAAAATAGCTGGTATAAAATGATCCCCATCCCACTGGGCATTTTATTGGATGAGGCGTTTGAAGTTGTAAGGATTTCTATTGCTACTACTTGGGTGATTTGATGTGGTGGGTGCTCTTTATTTGCAGGAAGATGTGTTATGTTGATGGGGGCTTTTGATGTTGCAGGGGGGACGATTGATTATTAGGGAGTTTTGTTATGGCATGTGTTATATTTGATGTTGAGGGGTATATTTTGATGTGGTATTGTCCATACTTGTCACAAAAACTAAAGCAATTGAACTCTTTAAGTGCCAGAGGTGTGTTCTGCATTTGCTTGAATATAAGGCAATCACCCACCCACACAAACATGAGATTTTCATGAAGGAAAAAAGAAAAGGCCTGAATATAAGGTGACCCTAAAGACTAATTCAGCAAGCTGAAGTGGTGCAATTCTGGAGCAAACCAACTACACAAAAGAGGCCAATAAACAGTCCCTTGGATCAAATGGAGATTTTAACCCCTTGAATGCAATTCATTAGAAACAGCTCTAGCATTCAAGAGGTTAAAAAGCTCCATTTAATTCAGTGGAGATTTGGGGGTTTTTCATTTACCCCTATGGTGCAGATGGTTTGCCCCAGAATTGCACCACTTTAATCTGCTTTAGGTCCTTTGCAATCCTCACCCCATCCATGTCCTCAGACCACATCCCATATGGTGCCTTAACACCAGAAATCCGACAGCACAGCCCTCAGCCATCATATAACCATCAGTCACCACACTGTCTCTCTTCCGGTTATAGACCCTGTTATGGCAGTCAGCCCCATCCCTTATCAAACCTCCCCACTGAGTATGCAATAACCATAATCACCACCCTCATTTCAGAGGAGCCATCAACCACTTTCCCTCCACAATAGCCCTCAACTACCTCTGAAGTCATATACACTTAACCCCTTGAGTGTCAGAGGGGTATGCAATGCACTGAGAAGCATTGTGTTGCTCAATCCTCTGCCACTCAAACCTGAACCCTTTTGAGTGCCAGAGTACTTGCCCAACACACTGCTGGACACTCCTGTGGAACTCAGTAGGTTAAATAGCTCCATGCTAAACTCAGTTTCCTTTCTGAGGCCTAAAATTCAGTCATACACATGGGAGCAGGGTCAGACTTGGAATAACAACCAGCCCTGGATACCAGTCCCACATTTCTTCAAGTGGCCCATTTCTACAATTACTCTGGCCCACTGTCCCTGCCCAAACCATTTTGTTGAAATGAGAAGGGGAGGAAGAGAGGAAAGAAGGGGGAGAAAGAGGCAAAAGGGATAAAGAGGGAGATAAAGAGAAAAAGGAAAGGGGAGAGAAAGAGGCAAAATGGGGAGAAAGATAAAGGGGTAAGAGGGAGAAAGAGTTAAATATGGAATAAAGAGAAACAGGCAAGGGGGAGAAAGTCTTTCTCCACTCTTGATCCTCACTCTTCCATCTTTCTTCCCCTTGCCTCATTCTCCCACTCTTGCCTCCATCTCCCCCTTTTGTCTCTTAATCCCTCCTTTTGCTTCTATCTCCCTTCTTGCGCCCCCTTTTTGTATTGTACGCCGGCCTACACATCCCATAATATTCAGCCAGCCAATCGGAAAGAATTTTCCCTATCTGAAAGTACGTAGTATTACCATCTATCACACCAAGAGAACAACATGTTTTCCCCTTTCTCCTGACTGTAGGTGGGGTCTGGTCCATAGACATCACTTTACACATCATCCTAAATGCCTCTAAGGTTAAAATCAAAAGACTTACTGTTTTCACTGCCCCATTCTGCCAGATCTGTCAGAGACCCCAGCTCTCTAGCCAGGGCCATCCCAAAGAATTATGCTGCCTGGGTCCATGGATAAAATGCTGCCCTCACCCCCAAAAACACCCATTAAAAAAAGTAAAAAGGGGAAAAAAACATATTGGTTAGGGCTGAGCAATCATAATCTCATTTCTGAACTAACAATGTTAGTGCAGAGATGATATTTTTATGATGCCCAAGCCTAACCACAGTTTTTTCCATTTTAACCAATAAAAAATAAGCTTAACAGGATACACACATTGCCCCCCATATCTCCACAATGCCCCCTCCATCTCCACAATACCCCCTTCATCTCCACATTGCTCCCTTCCACAATGCCCCCTCCATAATGCCCCTTCATCTCCACATTGCCCATTCCACAATGGCAATTCATCTCCACATTGCCTCCTCCACAATACCCCCTTCATTTCCACAATGCTCCCTTCATCTCCACAATGCCCCTTCAACAATGCTCCCTTCATCTCCACATTGCTCCCTTCATCTCCACATTGCTCCCTTCCACAATGCCCCCTTCATCTCCACAATGCCCCTTCATCTCCACAATGCCCCCTTCATCTCCACAATGCTCCCTTCCACAATGCCTTCATCTCCACATTGCTCCCCTCCACAATACCCCCTTCATTTCCACAATGCTCCCTTCATCTCCACAATGCCCCTTCAACAATGCTCCCTTCATCTCCATATTGCTCCCTTCATCTCCACATTGCTCCCTTCCACAATGCCCCCTTCATCTCCACAATGCCCCTTCATCTCCACAATGCCCCCTTCATCTCCACATTGCTCCCTTCCACAGTGCCCCCTTCATCTCCACATTGCTCCCTTCCACAATGCCCCCTTCATCTCCACATTGCTCCCTTCCACAATGCCCCCTTCATCTCTCCATTGCTCCCTTCCACAATGCCCCCTTCATCTCCACAATGCCCCCTTCATCTCCACACTGCTCCCTTCCACAATGCCCCCTTCATCTCTACAATGTCCCATCCACAATGCGCCCTTCCACAATGCCCCTTCATCTCCATATTGCCTTCTCTACAATACCCCCTTCATCTCCATAATGCCCCTTAAAGCCCCTTCATCTCCACAATGCTCCCTTCCACAATGCCCCCTTCATCTCCACATTGCTCCCTTCCACAGTGCCCCCTTCATCTCCACGTTGCTCCCTTCCACAGTGCCCCCTTCATCTCCACATTGCCCCTTCCACAATGCCCCCTTTCATCTCCAATGCCCCTTCCACAATGCCCCCTTCATATCCACATTGCTCCCTTCCACAATGCCCCCTTCATCTCCACATTGCTCTCTTCCACAATGCCCCCTTCATCTCCACATTGCTCCCTTCCACAGTGCCCCCTTCATCTCCACATTGCTCCCTTCCACAGTGCCCCCTTCATCTCCACATTGCCCCTTCCACAATGCCCCCTTTCATCTCCAATGCCCCTTCCACAATGCCCCCTTCATATCCACATTGCTCCCTTCCACAATGCCCCCTTCATCTCCACATTGCTCCCTTCCACAATGCCCCCTTCATCTCTCCATTGCTCCCTTCCACAATGTCCCCTTCATCTCCACAATGCCCCCTTCCACAATGCCCCCTTCATCTCCACAATGCCCCCTTCATCTCCACACTGCTCCCTTCCACAATGCCCCCTTCATCTCTACAATGTCCCATCCACAATGCGCCCTTCCACAATGCCCCTTCATCTCCATATTGCCTTCTCTACAATACCCCCTTCATCTCCATAATGCCCCTTAAAGCCCCTTCATCTCCACGATGCCCTACCTTGAGTCCCTGGTGGTCTAGCGGTGTGGCAAGTAATCTGTGCCTCCTCCGCCACAGACATAGAAGAAGCGCGCGGTACTCCCTAATGCAGAACGCTGGGAGATGATGTCATCTCCCAGCGCTCTGTATTACTAGAGAGCCTGCCACCAGGAGATCTGCTGGATTGCCGCCCTGTCAGTCTGTGGACGGTGTGTCACATCATGGACGCCGCGAGGGAGCGCTGATTTAAGCTACCAAGCGCTCCCTCGCGGCGTCCATGATGTGACACACCGTCCACAGACTGACAGTCAGGGCGGCAATCCAGCAGGTATATTTAAAAAAAACAAACAAACACTGGGAGATGAACAAAATTGGGGGGGCACGTTAGAATGTAGGGGGGGCACTGGCCCCCTCTGGCCCCCCCCCTGGCGACGCCACTGGGGACCAGGATCTGCTTCTGTCAGCTAGATGCTGACGTTAATGAAAGGGGAGGGAGGGGGGAGCTTTGGAACCTTAGATCTGACTGGGATCGATGGATTTATTTATTTCAGATCTAAAATATTAAATAAAGTTAAAATAATACATTACTATCCCTTTCAGACTCCACAGTAACACCTGGTGCCAGTTTCTACATAATTATAGATACGTTAATCAAACTGGAACAGCACTCTTGGATTTGAGACAAAATACAAAACTTTTATTCAGCCTGGCTTAAGGGGTTAAAGGGATAGCAATGTTTCATAATAAAAGCAGCTCCAATTAATCTTCATAGTATTTGGACCATGGAGAGTGTTATTTCAGTACTGTCAGAGCTGTAGTACAAGAGTAATTGAATGATAAATTATCCCCCTCCTGCCCCTTTTACTGATGTAACACTGCTCACCTCAGAGCAGAAGGGTGGTGTCCAAGTGGATTGCAGAGAGGGACAATCTTCAGTTAATATAAGGGAAAAAACTGTCAATGGGGGGCAGGGTTTTCATTTTTCTCACAGTAAGAAGATTGTCCCTTGCTGTGAGCTGTCTGGTCTATGGACCAGATTCCACATCTGAGGGGAGGAGGCTTACACTAGGTAAAAGGGACAGGAGAGGAATACTTTATCATTCAATTACTCCTGAACTACAACTCTGACAGTACTGAAATAACACTGTCCATGGCACAAATACTATGAAGATTAATTGGAGCTGATGTATTTGTTCAACATTACTATCCCTTTAAAGACAATGAGGAAAAGTTGGTGAAATATTTAGTTTTATTTAATTGTCAGTTTTTGCAAATGATCTAGTACTGAACAGCGGGGAATATCATTTGTGATGGGGAACAGTGTGGAATGTTATTATCTGGCTGGCATACCTGTCAGAACTATCTAATTTGCATAAACAAATAAATAAAGCTATTTATCTCAATAACAATTGTTTTAACCCCTTAACGTCCAGTTACATGTCACTGCTGTTTTTCCCTAAAGGACCAGTGACGGTCCTGGCACTTCACGTAATTTTGACTCACAGCGCTCCTGAGTAGTAGCGGGGACTGAAATTGACCGCTCCAAGACCGAAGTGATCACTATCAGTCCCCCATTCAGCGTGCCGGCACATGTGATCAGTCATGTGTGCCAGCATGTCAAACTTCACTAACTGGTCCTTAAAGGATCACACACTCCGGGACTGCTGGTCCTTAAAGGGATAGTAATGTTTCATAATAAAAGCAGCTCTAATTAATCATCATAGTATTTGGAGAGTGTTATTTCTATACTGTCAGAGTTGTAGTTCAAGAGTAATTCAATGACATAGTGTCCCCCTCCCGCCCCTTTTACTGATGTAACACTGTTCAGCCTGAGCAGAAGGGAGGTGCCCAGGTAGATTGCAGAGAGGGACAATCTTCAATTAAGATAAGGGAAAAACCTGAAAAACTTGTCAAGGGGGGCAGGGCTTTCATTGTTTTCATAGGAATAAGAGTGTCCCCTTCTGTTATCTGTCCAGTCTATGGACTGCATTCCACATCTGAGAAGAGATGGCTTACACTAGGTAAAAGGGGTGGGAGGGGAAACTTTGCTTGTGAATATCTCTTAAACCATAAAGGTTTGAGAGATAAGACTTATATCATTCTTCATGTTTTTTAATGTCCTTAAAATAAAATAAAGTTAAAACGAAATATTACTATCCCTTTAAGGGGTTAAATTAAAGAAACATTACTTATAGGTGATATTGGAACCTTTATCTGTTCAGGGTTAGTTGTCTACAAATAACAGCAAAACAATACATTGGATAAGTCTTTAGCATCCCTAACTGTGAAGCAACTGACACTTATATTTCCATCATAAGAAACGTAAGTGTAAGAAAAAATATTTGAAGATAACACAGTTATTATCTGTGTCTCGGATCATTAACCATTTCAATGTCTAAATCAAAGCTTTTGACAGCTCTTCAGCACTCAACAAGTTAAGCAGGCATGCATAAATTTAATTTAAAAGCATCGTAATGCTCTCCTTTTGCTGTGCATTTTGTGGGAAGAGTGGCATGCAATTACCTAGAATCTTGCAGGCTTGGTACAGTTTGTAATTGGCTGTATACTGAGAGTGCTTTGCCTGGCTCAGTGATTCTGATAATATCTCAAAGGCAGGCTCTGTCAAAACAGCAGGATTTATTTTCAGCATTTTTTTACTCATTTGCAGCAAGGTATCCAGAGACAGAGAAACTGCATTGATTCTGTTGCAGTGACAAGGAACTAACTCTTTTGGAACAGAAGTGGATCTTTCACCCTCAAGAAACTTTGTGTCATTGAATGTATGTTTTAAAATTGTATATCGGTTGTTAAATTAACTTTTTTAAAAATTGTAATACTTTAATAGTTATAGCGTTTTAAAAAAAAGTACCTAGTAATGTCACCAGCAACGTTTACTGTGGTACAAGCTGTACTGCAATTCTCCACCTACCTCCCTTCCCAGCTCTCCCTAGAAGCGAAAGCACTCCCTTCATTACTGTACTGATAACTACTCAGTGCAGGACACTGTATTACTTATGCAGCACGTAGCCCTGATACAGGCAACACTGAGACACTCATTAAAAGGAATCCATTACATGCTCAAAGCTTGTCTCGGAGCGAAGGGGCAGGTTTAGAGAAGAGGATTGGAAGCTCATCAGAGAGAAACCACTGCCAAACATTAGGGGTGCACCGAAATTTCGGTAGCCGAAACGTTTTGGCCTAAAACGGCATTTTCGGCAAAAAGCCGAAATAAAAAAATGTCCGAAACGGGGAGCCGAAACAGGGGAAGCTCTCTCAGTGCTCCCTGAACTGCCAGAGCCTTGTTATGTTAAGTCAGTGTCCACAATTCTGCGCTATGCTACCAGAACGTTATAGTTGCATAGCGATGGTTTTGCTCGTTATGTTCAGTCAGTGTCCTCGCTTCTGCAGCATGCTGTCAGAACGTGTTAATTCTCCACTTTAAAAGTTGCTATCTTCACTATACTACAAGTCCCATCATCCTTACATTGCCTGGTGCCGAACATAGCTTTGTTTGAGTGCTAAACAGAGTTGTGAATGAACGCTGCCTCACTCTCTCTCCCCGCCCTGTATTCTGCTTGCAAAGCAGGGTAGGAAGCGGGACAGCGCTCATTCACAACTCTCTTTAGCACTTGAACAAAGCTATGTTTGGCACCAGGCAAGGTAAGGATGATGGGACTTGTAGTAAAGTGAAGATAGCAACTTTTAAAGTGGAGAACTAACACATTCTGAGAGCATGCTGCAGAAGTGAGGGCACTGATTGAGCAAAACCATCGCTATGTAACTATAATGTTCTGGGAGCATAGCGAAGTAAGTGAGGACACTGACAACATAACGAGGCTCTGACAAAACTTTGCCCAGAGAACTTTTCATAGATTGCAAGCCATTTATTTTGAGGAACCCTGCATATTTAGTTTGATATTTTAATCCATACAATGTTATGCTATATTGTAAATTTTAGAGTCAAATTATATTAAAGCAATGCACCCTGGGACTTGTAGACCTGTTTAGCGAGCAGTATTGGTAACCTTCAGCTCATGGAACTTTCACTTTGACTGTGCCATTGCACTTGCTCTACTATATTTTTTGTTTCTTTTGTTAGCCCAATAAACTAAAAAAAGTCCTTTTCGGTTTCGGTTTTGCGGCCAAGTGCATCCTGACGTTTCGGTACAAAATTTTCATTTCGGTGCACCCCTACCAAACATTCTAAACATCATCAAGATGGCAGCATTTTCTCTCATTATCAAACACAAGTAAGGAGATTTTAATCATAGGGTGATCAATAATTAACATTACATGGAAAGGGGTTAAGCTTGTTTGAGGGTATAAACTAATTTCGGAGGGGAGGGTGATGTAGGAAGGTGACAGGCCCACTTTATAGAATCATAGAAGTGATGGCAAAAAAGAACCAGATTGCTCTATCTACCCATCCCCTAAATATATAAAAAGCCTTGATTTACTGAACCCTTTAAGTACCAGAGTGGTGTGCAACTCACTGCCATATATCAATATCAAGTTCTTAAGTCAATTAACAATTTTAAATCTGCTTCCTCTGGAAGACTATTCTATTTATCTATCACCATTTCTGTCTATTGGTGTCTGTGACGGACCAATAATTAGTGTTCCATGATTTCAGTTTTCATTCAAAGATCTTTGCTTTATAAAAGAATTCACGAAGGCAAGATAACTCTGTTTATATACACAGTTATTATACAAATGTACACATTATTTGCAATTCACAGCGGGTAATACTAGTGGTTTCCTTTAGATGGGGGGAGAAGGAAAAACCATGGAACAGTTTAAACTTACGTTTTTACCAATTTTACATATTTATTCCCAGATTTTTTCAATACTTTTAATGACTTTTGTGAGCTATACTTTCTTTTTGTTATGTTTATTACTTAAAAAAATGTATTGCAATACAGTTTGGCTTTGGAAAACTATGCCTCCTGAGTAGATTATGCTGGCATTGACAAATGCGCTCCTCTGGTCCTTAAATGGTTAATCTTTTGAATGCCAGAGGGGAGTGCAAACTCTCTGCAATGAACTGCACACCTATTTCACACGTGAATAATTAAAAAAGATTTCACAAAGTTAATTGAGAAGCCCATAACAAAATGTTCAGCACATGTAAAACATCATATCCAGTCAGACTCGTGCCCTTTTAATCTTTGATTTTTAACACAAATATAATTAGTAGCATGCAGGGGTACGTGACAGTTTTTTCAGAACTTACAAACTGAAATACTGGGAGTGATTTTACTCAGTATGCTTATTTTAAAGCGATAGTAATACCTGGATTTAAAGGGATAGTAATACTTAAAATGTAAAAAAAATATGTTGTAGAGTTTATCCCCCTGAGTAAAACAAGGGCACTCCCACTGCTGAAAGGTGTTTCATTCAAAAGTTATTAATTTTCAAAGTTGAATTTTTTAGGTGCAATATCACAGTGGCCTGAAATTGTACAGTGGCGCTGTTGCTACACCATCCTATGGAGATTTATGGTCAACTGACCAGAGCTTTTACATTTTAAGTATTACTATCCCTTTAAGAAGGTTTAATACTGTTCATATGAAAAAAATTAACAAAATGAAGTAAATCCCGTTGCTTAAAGATGTATATTTTAAGATTTATAAGCTTCTGAAATCCCCCTCTCCCGCTCCTTTTACAGACATCATCGCTCTAGCTGACAGATCGAGATTCTGGTCATTTGACCAGACGGCCCTTCAGTACAGCCGGAAAAAAAAAAGCTTATAAATCCCTTTAAGGAGATATTTAAATACAGGGACAATAAAGTATTACATCATAGGGATGAAAGTTACTTGCAACTGTTTATTGCCTCTCTAAGAAACCTTTGTTATCCCTATCAGCAGAGGGAGATTAGTCACTAGGCAACGTAGGCTGCTGTCTAGGGCAAGTGGTATTTTTATCAACATATAATTCTAAACACACAAAATGAGCTGCAATGGTGGATTTGTACATTACCACCAGTGTGTCCCTTGGGTGCCCAGTACCTTTAATCTCTCCCTGAAATCGGGGGAGGAGCACTGTGGAGTGAGTGAGAAAAAAGCACAGGGAATCTGGGGATACATTTATAATTTAGGGGTGTGTGTTTTTTTGTTTTTGTACTTTAAGGGTTAGTAATGTTTTACAAAAACAGCAGCTCCAAATAATCTTCATAGTATTTGAGCCATAAAGAGTGTTATTTCAATACTGTCAGAGTTGCAGTTCAAGAGTAATTGAATGATAAAGTTTCCCCCTCCTGTCCCTTTTACCTAGTGTAAACCCCCTCTCCACAGATGTGGGATCTGGTCCATAGATCAGACAGCTCACATCAAGGGTCAAAATTCTACTGTGAGAACAATGAAAACCCTGCCCCCCTTGACAGTTTTTTCAGCTTTTTCCCTTATCTTAATTGAAGATTGTCCCTCTCTGCAATCTACCTGGACACTCCCTGCTGCTCTAAGCTGAGCAGTGTTACATCAGTAGAAGGGGCGGGAGGGGGATACCTTATCATTCAATTACTCTTGTACTACAACTCTGACAGAATTGAAATAACACTCTCCAAGGCCCAAAAAATACTATAATGATTAATTAGAGCTGCTTTTATTATTTTTTTATTTTCTCTTGGATGCTAGAGAAATCTCCAATGCATTGTTTGGATTTTTAGGGTTTTGTATCTCTTTATCTTACTGTCCAAACTTTAGTCCCTGGTTCTAAAAAGTAATTTTAACCTTGTATTCTGTATGTACCATGTGCTTATTATTTAAACCATTAATAGGTTATAAGCTTCCAAACTTGCATTAATTTTGCTTATTTATATGATCATATGTAGAATTTTGGTGTGAGTGATGTGTTATCCACTGTAAAATTACTTGCCAATCAGTTGTACATATGTTTTTGTTGGCATCACACTACACACTATTAAGGGCCAGTGACTCACTGTCATGTGACTCCAGGAGAATGGTCTTTCAATATTTTTAAATGTTGGCAGGCATAAAACTTCCTGGAAAGCAGAGCTGCCAGCCACTGCTTTGCTTCTTGAAATCACGTTATGGAGCACAAGTTCAAGAAGCAGAAACCATGTTTAACATATCTCCTTCTTGAGGTTCTACAGAAACAGTTTTTGCTTCCTTTTGTGAATACTTTTATTTTATTCTTGAGAAAAGTATGGGCTATGTTTACTAATTATTAACCTCCATGTCAAATATGTTTTGACCCTTACAAAGATGGTGCCTTATTTACAAACTGCTACTCAGCATGACTGGATTAAATAGCTGGACCTGAGGACCCAATACAAGAAGATATTAGTCTGCGATCAGAATTTTGTATAGTACATATCAATGATATGCAGGGAAATACTACTTCCTCTTCAGAGGTGTTGATAATCCTTCACTAAAGGAAGAAGCAGGAATAGGTTTATCGAGTGTCTTAGTATAGTTGGCCCAAGTTCATACAGGAGGCCCTGAGTATCTGCCACTGCTATACATTTCATCGCCAGAGACTTAGGCCTTGGAGGCCAGACGCATTTTCTAGTATATATATGTTTCATTATGAATTTTGAGGGTACCTTGTTAGTTATAGCTAGAAAGTACAATGTATAATTTTATCAAAAGAAGTCCAGGTCTTTTAGGATGGTAGTTTTAAGTAAATTTTGCATCATGCTTCAAGACATGACCTAAATATGAAGAAATGTGATATTTTACCAATATCAAACAAATATAACTTTGT
This sequence comes from Rhinophrynus dorsalis, assembly GCA_037306005.1. Lineage (NCBI taxonomy): Eukaryota > Metazoa > Chordata > Amphibia > Anura > Rhinophrynidae > Rhinophrynus > Rhinophrynus dorsalis. Next base: position 455,487,452 of record CM074719.1, on the reverse strand, counting down.
ATCTTAAGGTTCAATTATACAAGAGACTTTTTACTAACAACCTGCAACACTCAATTTCCAATAAATACAAACCAACTATGCAACCCCCCCCCGCCTGGTTCCTTTCTTCTTACGCCCCGTGTCCTCCAACCTAAAACAATTCTTCCAACTAGCCATAGCAGTCTAAAATACAGGCCCCTTTTGAGGCGGAGTTGGGCCTATGGCGTGTACTCCTTCAACCACAAATCAACAGAATGGCTCATATTCATGGCAAATGCCATATAGGCCAAATCAGACCTGCAAGATGCCTTCTTAAAGTGGACTTGTCAAGTTAATGCAGAACTACCACCCTATATAAAGTACCCCCCCCCCCAATAATTAGGCATATGGCGATTAGCAGACACAAGTAATAGGTTCTGAAGTAATCCTTCTTCTTCTGAGACAGGCAGCCAGGCTTGCTTGCAGACATCTTGGCTTAGAGATGTCTACACGCCTGTGCTGTCCGTCCCGGTCTCCGCTAGAAGCCATTGCATGGTACCTTAAGGTACCGGAAGGGACTAACGCCGCAGGAGCGCAGACGGCACTAATGAAAGAATCCTGCCCGTCAGTCTCAAAAAAATGAAGGATTACTTCAGAACCTGGTGCTAGGATAATAGCACTATTAAACAGCTAATTGCCAATTGCCTAATTATTGGGGGGGCACTTTATATAGGGTGGTAGTTCTGCTTAGTTCACTTCAAAATTTGTCAATATGTTGTGTTAGCCACTGGCTTAGAATAGAAACAGTTTCTGAGAAATGAACCTTTATTTGTTGGTAGCATAGTGCACCACTTACTACTAATTAGGTTTTGTGCTTGGACAATATCACCCCACGCTGGGCTCTGACTGAATCATGATAGAAATACCCAATGTGTGGGCTCCAACAGAACAGTGAGAGGTAAGTTTGGCCTCAAACAGAGCTAATCAAAAGATAAAGGTTATATTCTCAACATCTATGTATTTTAAAGGGATAGTAATACTTTATTATTACTATACCCCATATTGTAGATATTTGCAAAATAATTTAATAGCCTCCAGGTTCATCTCTCAAACCTTTATGGTTTGAGAGATAACCAAAGGCAAAGTTCCCTCCACCCTCCCCCTTCCCTGAAGTCAGCATTGTACTGACTGCAGGGATATCCAGTCTGACTTTCATCATACGGCTCTGCAACAGAGCCGCAATCACGTTAGTGAAAAAGTATTAATTCGCTGAAACAATCTTCTATGTGTGCTTGCAAACCAAGCACACCTAGAAGACTGTTTCAGTGAAATAATTATTTTTCACTAACGCGATGTCGGCTCAGCTGCAGAGCCGCAAGCCAGTCGTACTACAGACTTCCCCTGCAGTCAGTACAATGCTGACTTCAGGGAAGGGGGAGGGAGATGGGAACTTTGCCTTCAGTTATCTCTCAAACCATAAAGGTTTGAGAGATGAACCTGGGGGCTAGTAAATTATTTTGCAAATATCTACAATATGGGGAACAGTAATAATAAAGTATTACTACCCCTTTAAAGAAAAATTGAGTACAACATTTAGAAATATTTAAATTATCTGTAAACTAAATTAAACTTGTCTCAGGTTTTTAATCCTTTCAGTGCCAGAGTGGTGCGTAACACACTGAGCACCACTGGCATTGAAAGGGTTAAGTAAGGGCTGGGCATCTGTGGCCCTGAGCAAGCTGCAGGTCAACACCTGGAGGGTCACTGTTAAAGGGGACCTCTCACCCCTATAAAAGTTTGGTTTATTAGGTACAGTATATAGCGATAATGTTGAAAACATTATTTTATTTATTTATTTATTTAATTAAATGTTGTTTGGGTTAAATGATTTCTTACAGAGTGCCCTGCACCCTACTCCAACGTACACTGCTCTTGCCGCACTGCCTCTGCTCCCTTCCCACTACCCAGCCTCCTCAGATGAAGGAGGCTTTCTGTCTGTAAGATGGAGTGATCTCATTGGCAGAGATTGCTATCTATCCAATGAGATCGCTCCAGCTTACAGGCAGAAAGCCTCCGTCATCGGAGGAGGCTGGGTAGTGGAAAGGGAGCAGATACAGAGCGGCAAGACCAGTGTATGCGGAAGAAGGGTGCAGGGCACTCTGTAAACAGTAATTTTAGCCCAAATAGCGTTTAAAACAAAAATTAAAAAATAACTTTTTCAACATTATCGCTATATACTGTACCTAATAAGCAAAGATTTATAGGGGTGAGAGATCGCCTTTAAGCAAACCAAATATAACATAGGGGGAGACATAACCATTCCTTTAAGTGGGAACTTTTAACCCTTTGAGTGTCAGAGGGTTACGCAACTCATTGCACTTAAAGGGTTAACCCCTTGAATGTTAGAAAGGTCTCCAAAACGTTGCATATGCATTAGATCTCTCTCTAACATTCAAGGGTTTTGAAGCCTCATTTAGCACAATGAGAGTTTATGGAGTTTTTATTTTTCCCCTGTGATGCAGTTGGTTTCTCCCATTTTCTTTTGTGCATATGGCCGAAACAGACAGAGTCCAAAATATATATTTTTTAAGAAGTTTTAAAAATATTTGATTATTTTCTAAATGTGCTTATTCAATTTACTGAACTAACATTTCTATTCTAGGTTTAAAAAAATGGGTACAATCTGAAAGAAAATAAAGTAGAATCCAGTATTGTTAAAACTAATTGAATCAGAGATGAAAGCTCACTGTAATGATAATATAATGGAAGACACAATACTGACAGAAAATAGGATGGCTTAAAGTTCCCCTATTAGGCCCCTTTCACACAGGAAAAATTTCCGCAGCAACAGAAAACTGTGAAAAAACTGCATGACTTGTGAATCATTGTGTCCTATATGGAATTTCACACAGGCAATGTGTGCTGTGATTGCTGCATAGAGACGCAGCATGCTGCAACTTTTTTTCAGATTGTGTGATAACACAAATATACATATGTACTATTTGCTTACGGTTATCTTTCAAACAATAAAGGTTTGAGAGATGAAACTGGGGGCAACTGAATTATTTTTTATATAGCTACACTATGGGGATTAGTACTATTAAAGTATTACTATCCCTTTAAGATTTATAAACTTTTAAAGTCCCCCCTCCTGCCCCTTTCACAGACGTCAGCTCTCTAGCTGACAGGTCAAGATTCTGGTTATTTGATGGACGGCTCTTCTGCAGAGTCTAAATAACGTTCCCTACAAATAAATACTTCATTGGAATGGTCTACAAAGTGTGCCTGGGAACATATGAACAATATTAAACCTTCTTAAAGGGTCAGTAATGCCCATATTTAAATGTATTTAATATTGTACAGGTTACAAAAATAAGTATTTGGAGAAAGTGCCATCTCTCAAACCCTTAAGGTTTGAGACCTATTCACAACTAAAGTTTCCCTTTTCCTGCTGTCCGCTGTAAAGCTGACAGCAGGAGATTCGATTCAGCCGACTAGAGGCGGCTCTTCAGCAGAGCCTAAATTGCATTATTTAAAAAGAACTACTTCAATGGAACAGTTTACAAAATGTGCTTGCAAACCAGGCACACTTTGTAGACCGTTCCAATGAAGTAATTCTTTTTAAATAAAGCGATTTCTGCTCTGCTGCAGAGCCGCCGGCTGGTCCCAGGACTGGGATCTCCTGCTGTCAGAAGAGAGTGCTGACGTCAGGAGAAGGGGAGGGAAAGGGGAACTTTAATGGTGAATATCTCTCAAACCATAAGGGTTTGAGAGATGGTACTTTCTCCAAATACTTTATTTTTGTAACCTCTACAATATTAAATAAAGTTAAACACAGGCATTATTGACGCTTTCAATCAAGGTATTGCTATCCCTTTAAGATCGATTATTAATTATACTTTTTGTTATAATGAATGATAGTAATGCCAAGATATAAAATTAAGATCAATTATTAACTATACTTCTTTATAATGAACTGTACCTTTGTAAATGTCTATATCGTTGTTGTCTTCCTGTAATTTTATCATAACGCTTCCCCTGCCTGTCCCTTTTCCCTATGTCACGCAGAGTTTTCTCAGATCCGAAAGCCAGTACGGATAGATCACAAAGAGGGACGATATTGTGTCAGAATAAGGACAGGCACAATACTTGTTGCGATCTGTCAGGCTTGCAGATCTGAGGATACTCTGCATGTTGTAGGAAAAAGGAATGGGGGGTGGGGGGGTTAACTTTAAAATAAAATCACAAGAAGACTACAACGAAATGGACGTTTACAAAGGTACTGCTCATTATTTAAAAAAGTAGAATGAATAATCAATCTTAAAGGGATAGTAATACTTCCTTTAACTTTATTTTATTTTGTAGGCATTAAAAAAACATGAAGAATGATATAAGTCTTATCTCTCAATCCTTTATGGTTTATGAGATATTCACAAGCAAAGTTCCCCCTCCCGCCCCTTTTACCTAGTGTAAGCCATCTCTTCTCAGATGTGAGTCTGGTTGTATGACCAGACAGATAACAGAAGGGGACAATTTTCTTTATATGAAAACAATGAAAGCCCTTCCCCCCTTGACAAGTTTTTCAGCTTTTTCCCTTATCTTAATTGAAGATTGTCCCTCTCTGCAGTCTACCTGGGCACCTCCCTTCTGATCTGGTTGAACAGGGTGGGGGGGGAATACTTTGTTTGTGAATATCGCTTAAACCATAAAGGTTTGAGAGATAAGACTTATATCATTCTTCATGTTTTTTAATGCCTACAAAATAAAATAAAGTTAAAATGAAGTATTACTATCCCTTTAACTTTGTATCCTGACATTACTATCTCTTTAAGGCTTAAATTACCAGTAAAAGTTAAGCGGTGTGAACATTATTCATCAAAAGCTTTTCAAACTCTAAAGTCAAAACAAAAGAAATCCTAGCAGTGGTGTAACCAGTCTATGGAAAGACCTGGTGCAAACATTAATGATCCATCAACATACAAATATTTTCATAGATTAATAACTAGAACATACTGGACCCAGGGGCAGGTGGGGCCTTCTTGAATTCTGGGCCCTGCACAAAACTGCACCCTCTGTAAATCCCGTAGTGACACCACTGAATCCTATTTTTTTCCTAGTTAAAGAAGGGCAGAATGATGCAGTTTGTTTCCTTTGTGTATAAAATGGGTAAGAGAAGAAAAGCGTGAACAGCAGAACTAGTCACAGGTTGATGGAGAAAATAGATTTAAAAATACCAAGATAACTGCTTTAGAGTGAGAAACGTGATACTTATCATTAACAACTGATATATAGAGCAAATCCGGAAAGTTTCAAGGTTTGCCAATTTTACAGTAGAAAATACTAAACTATCTTAATGGTAGCAGGGAAAAAAATATGAAAATGGGGGAACTATGCCCAAACAAATAAAGCTCAATCTCTACTGGCTGCCAGATAAAACAATTGTGCACATAGTTGTATTACCTGTGTAACAGAGACTTCTAGCCAATCGCTTATCAGTCAGAGGGATATTTGTCTTAGACTTTAAGTCTTAATTTTGTCTTTATATCTATCTGTGGCTCAACAGTAAAATCAACTATGGATTCTGTGTTTGATTATCTTTACCAATATGTTCAGAAGGCGAGTTAAGAAATTGCCACCAGAATCTGGGAATTGTTTTCAGCCATAATGTGACTAAAGAGGAGGCAGACAAAATGACAACACCATTAAATTAATGTAATTAAATTAATGTAATGCAAACAGGCTAAAACTCAGTTGCAAAATGTAATAGCTTCCTAAACTATTTAAATATTGACGGCAAATATTTAGTTTTAAGCGAAAGAAAATGTAGTTAGCTACTTTAATTTTGAATACAATTTGGCAACTAGATTGAATTAGATCTTATCATTAATTTGCGCAAAGCAGGCATTCAAGCAAGAAGTTCCTAAATACACTAAAAATAAATAAATAAAATCCTGCGCCTTTACATTTTGACCCTCTGCAAAAAACAGTTTATTTATGCCCATCTGCTTCCGATAAAATTGGTTACTCCTCATACACATCATTCCCAATAAAGTAATGCACTAGTCAGAGTATACTCCTACCAACCCTAATATGTATTCTATACATAGGGCTACTTGACAAATATATAAGACCCAATCTTATTAATTCAGAAATTGCAACTGACACAGAAATTTTTATATAAAACAGTGTGAGGCAACTGAATGCAGCAGTCAAGTCCACCAAAGGATCACACATTATGGTTATAAAAATAAAACAGGGATTGAATAAAGATTTTAGAGTTTGATGGAATGCATTGGAAATCTCTCTAGCACACAAAGGGATAAGATTGCACAGTGTAAGTTTAACCTCTTAACGACAAATGACTTACCAGGTACGTCCCGCAGAAACTGTCACTAAGTGACAGAGGACGTACCTGGTAAGTCCCGGAAGTCCGGGTCTCCGTGCAGCTGCACGCCACTCGGAGACTCCGGACTCTTTTGAGAAAAAAAAAAATGTTCCACGGGCGTATGAACGCGGCTGTCACTAAGGGGTTAAAGGGAGAAATGTGCACTGAGACAAAAGAAAGAGGGTGCGTTCTTTTAGAGTTAAAAACAGGGCGTGTGTTGTGTTAGAGGGATATTTTCTCCTCTTACAAATGGAACCAGAGAACAGACTGGGGGCCGCAGGAGAAGCCTCTGACAGATGCATACAGTCATAGGACCACTTGTTGCCTACCACTGATATAAAATATGAACAAACCAGTAATCCTGCCCTAATGTTATGCAAAGCTGGTGGATGCTCGAATTTTAAAATATGCAATAAATAAAAGACACACATACGGAAAACATCTTCTGTTAAAATGAATGTGTTATAAAAGCTTATGAAGGCCAATCATAACCAGCCAGTAAGCCAGGAAGGAGAAATATGGATCTTTCCTAATACCTTGCTCCTAAAGAAGTCTGCCAAACAGATGTCTTGGCTGTCTGGAAAAGGCACATAATGTGGCATATTGCACTTGTGTGTCAGGGCACAAAACAACATATAGTTTTTTTGGTGAAAAGGAACAATTGTTTACTCTGGTATATTTCTTATACAAAAGTGATGTAAGGCTTGCAAAAAGTGAATATTCTGGCAACATGGACATTATGGATGGCAGATTTGTATGTGTTATGTACAATCCCTTGTCAGATTGTAGTCACCTGAAAAAGTCTTGTGGATGCTAAAGCATGGAGAAAGCTTTGGCCTAGCCAGCAGTCAGTTTGTCATAGTAAGTGGGCAATCTCCATGGATAGGTTAACCTAGGTTTGCTGGTGCAGGGTTACACACATGTATTTGTAGCAACAAATCAAAAGACATTTGAGTATATTTCAGAATACACAGCCAAACAACCAGGAATGTATTATCTGGCCATCAGACTGACTATCTCATGCTGCGTTCATACTAATAAGGAACTGAACTGGTAGAGAAATAACAGACTCATGGCTTGTCTACCAGTAGATCTATGTGCACTTTCATCTACAAGCTGGAGCACTGCTGACTACCAGCTGAGAGGGTTAAAGCCCCTGCTCTCATGCTTAAAGGGCATCTATCACCCCTATACAAGTTTGTCTTAAAATTTTGGTTTTATAGCGAATGGTTGGAAAAATGCATTAATTTCTTTTTTAAAATCGCTATTTGGCCGAAATTCAACAAATGAATACTGCACTGCTCCCTGCTTCCAGACAGACTGCGGTTACCAGATCTGAACCACAGTCTGTCACCCTTCCTCTGCTCCCCTCCCTCTATCCAGCCTCCTCCAATGACGGAGGCTTTCTGCGTGTAAGCTGGAGCACTCTCATTGGCCAGAGATCACTCCAGCTTACATGCAGAAAGCCTCCGTCATCAAGGAGGCCTGATACAGGGAGGGGAACAGAGGGAGAGTGAAAGAAACATAGAAACATAGAATTTGACGGCAGATAAGAACCATTCGGCCCATCTAGTCTGCCCAATTTCCTACTGTGTAAAAAAAAAAAAAAAAACTCAAACCTTTTTTGGTCCTTGGTCTTTTCTTATGTTAAGGACTGCCTTATGCCTATAAGACTGTGGTACAGAGCTGGTAACCGCAGTCATTCTTGGAGTAGGGCACAGGGCAGTATTTAGGCATTGAATTTTGGCCAAATAGCGATTTAAAAAAGGAAATTAATGCATTATTCTACCTATTCATTATATAACCTAAATTTTAAGACAAACTTGTATAGGAATGATAGATCCCCTTTAAAGTCTCAGGTATTATTGCCAACTTGGAGCATGTAATTGTGCTATTCTGCCTTCTAGTACTGGTGCAAATGAACTGCACATTGTAGTAATAATGCATTAGGTTAGCCCAAGCCCTAGGTATTTTGGCAACCAAACAACTCCACTGCATGCTGATAAAAAATGAATGACCCTATTACATATTTATATCTGGACATACAGATTGACAGTATTGAGACGACTCTGTTAGGGAGGTGTCTTCCAACCTCAGTGTTTAGGACAGGACTTGAGAAATTCCTAGTCTGAACACAGGCAAGTTAAATAACATAACTGAAAGAAAAAGACACAGTGCAGACCACCTCCAAGCATAGCAATCTATTATGGATGATGCCCACTTCTCCCACTCCCCTTTTTATTCAGTTATTTGATTCAGAGGCTTCCTTTGCATCTCAGTGCATACAGCATACACTAGTTTGGAGTTCCCTCCAGGTCAGTTATCCCCAGGGCTTTGGATGATCTGCGACCCAAAGGTCCACCTTGTATGGTGTTCCCATATGATTAGTAGCTACATATACAAAATATGGTCTAAAAGATCATTTAATGTAACAGAACCCTAAAGCTGACGTATATTGTTAGGAGGCAAATGGAAGTGGCCCCATGAACTTAGGTTAGAAATCTTTTTATTCTTACTCGCAAAAAGTGTAAAAATAAAACCAACAAATATTAATGGGTATATATAGTCATAAAGTGCAGACAATATCCACAATAAGATAAATACAATATTAGTCTAAATTACATATATCTAAACATCCTAGGATACAATACAACTCAATAACAGCAGAATAAAATCACAAAGCCCAATATGACAGTTCAAAGCTTTTCGTGACTATACCTGTCTATGATACTTTATCAAGAGCAAAAAGAGCAATGGTTAGTGTTACCTTGGATCCTACCTTATATTCTGTTTTGCTAGCACCGCTTTCCAAACAAATTCTACATTCCATATCGAAAGTGAAAGTAGAAGTGCTCAGATTGGAAGTGCTCTGTCATAGAAAGAATGGCCTTGAGTTCCAATCCTGGAAAGCATGTCTGGGTCTACAAATTATCCCTGGGACAAAACCCACGATTGATAGATCATCTAAGATGTGCTCCCAAAATGGAATGCACCTCCAGTCAAGCAGAGTTAGCTGTGAGCTCCAATCCTTGAACACCCACCTAAGTTAGAGGAATTGTTCCCAGAGCCAGCAGCCCTAATATTTATACCACCTGAATATGTATATAGCGTACTAACTTACATCTTATCCCATTACATTTGTAGGTGCCTACTGGTCTACTTTTTATATTACCTTTGTGACGAAAAGATTTTGGAAGCCGTGGTGCTATACAGGATCATATGTTCCTATTTTTCTTAAAGATTACAGATGCATATTTGCCTGTTCATTTGTTTAGAATAGGGTATTGCTGCAGCATCTTTTTTATATATTACTAGTTTTAAAGCCAGTGTACAAGGGCCAACAAAGGCAGAGCTGCAGTCATACACAGCACTGACTGACCGAACGCACCACAGCTGATAACGGAATGGGGCGCTGGGATCCAAGATGCGCAGAGAGGACTATGGTCTGATTTCGGAGCGTCCCGCTCCATTATCAGCTGCAGTGCGCGCAGCCGTCTCTACTGCTCATGACGGCTTCTGACAAACACACTTTTAGCGAATTATTATATAGGATATTATTATTAATTTATGCATGTGCATGTTTATAGTTAGGCACAATGAAGGTGGATTGACCCCAGACCAGGATTAGCTATAGCTATTAGGACTCTTGCCTCTGGAATGATTCATCTAACTTAGATATGCATTCTAGGATTGGAGTGCATAACCACTTTCGTTTGTCTGGACGTGCGTTGCATTTTGGGAGCACATCTTAGATGATATGTCCATCATGGTTTTTGTCCCAGGGATCATTTGCCAATGCAGACTTGTTTTTCCAAGCCATTCTTTCTATGACGTAGCACTTCCAGTCAGAGTACGTCCACTTTCACTTTTTATATGGAATGTAGAATTTGTTTGGAACGCGGTGCTACCAAAACGGAATATAAGGTAGAATCCAAGATAGCACTAACCATTTTGCTTTTTTTGCTCTTGATAAAGTGACAGACAGTTGCAGTCATGAAACATGTTGAACTGTCATATTGTCATATATACCTATTTCTATTTGTTGGTTTTGTTTTTATACTTTCGCAAATAAGAATAAATAGATTTCTAACCTAAGTTCATGGTGCTACTTCCCTTTGAACTTCTAATAACATGCATCAGTTTAGGGCTCTATTACCATATCAGTGTTGCCGTAAGTCACATAATGTGATCTTTTAGCTCATATCTTGTATATGTGGCTACTAATAATATGGGAGCAACATATTAGGTGGACTACTGAGTCGCAGATCAACCAGAGACCTTGAGAGTAACTGACCCGGAGGGAACTCCAAACCAGTGTAAGCTGTATTCACTTTGACGCAGAGGAAGTCTCTGAATCCTGTGAGTGAATAAAAAAGTGGGAGCCAAGGACGGTAGGCTCCACCCCCTGCAATCAATTCTAGAATTGATCCTGCCTACTTAAAGGGGCGGATCACCTACCCAAAATTACCAGCAACCTGTATTGGACGACAGAGAAAATGAGAAATTTACCAGAGGAATAAGTGGTGCTTAACTTAACACACTGACTTACCTTGGAAGGTCAGTTAGATCTGTTGTTTTTTGCATAATATCATTTCTTGTATATGCTGGTCTCAACTGACTTTTGCCTGCAAGTCTCACCTTCTCACAATGGACTTCACTAGACCTGGCTGACTTGTAAAATGCACTAATCTTTATCAGACTGTAAACAGCAAAAATAACAATGAACTACAAGAGAGCTAAAAAAAACAACTAAAAATAGTGTAATGATATACTGTTCGACTGCTGTTTGAAGGACATCTACCTACTGCATGTAAGTCAATCTGTTTAACTTGTTCTAATTGTATTAACCACAAAGGCCATTCCAATACTACAAACATCACTGACAAATGTTTAGTAACATTCAACTGTAATACATCATACCATTTCACTTGTCATGGAAGGTTATTTGGTGGTCATCACAAACATCTAAAATCAATGCAATAATAGAAAGTGTGGCACTTGCTAGCACTGCTATATGTGACATAAGATATAATACAGGGAGTTACAGTTGAGTGAGAGCAATGGGAAATAGAAGAACATACCTTCACAAGACAGACCATGAGAGGTGACCCCGGACAGGCTTTCCCTGCACACATTACAGAAGGTGGGCCGAGCATGGGAGCAGGCATACCAGTTATGCATCCCTGAGAAATGTTCCACATTAAACTGTGCGGTCTAACAAGGGAGAAGTTGAGACAAAATTTGGCAGCACAGCTACAGCTACAAGATGTTTCATGCATTGAAATAAACTACAAGCATGCGGATTAGCAAACAAAACAAGTTATATATCACATGTAGACAAATCTTCAGACTGGGGTGGGCAATCTGCAGCATTCCAGTTGTTGCTGGACTACAATTCCCACCACCATCATCCAGTCAATGACTGGCTGAGGGTGATAAGAGTTGTACTTCAACAACTACTGCAAGACTGCAAATGGCCCACCTTTGTTCAAGACTTTTTAACCCAGGGATGGGCAATCTGAGTCCCTCCAGCTATTGTGGAGTTCATTTCCCATCATCACAGAAATAGGAGTTGTACTCCACAACAACTGGAGGGACCAGGTTGCCCACAGCTTCTTTAACCCCATGGCTGTGATGCAATGCACCAGATATGCCTCTAGCAGCCAAGGGGTTAAAAGAAACCAAACTGAAAAAAAGTTTTCATTCTAAAATAAGCTTACACATACCTCATCAGCACCAGTGGGGTTAAAATAAGACAAAGTGAACACTATGGTATAAATCAATGTCATAAGTGAACAAGTAAATACAAACAAATGTAACTGAAAGATAGCACATGAAAATTAAAGTATCCCATTTCTAAACCAACAAAAACGTCTTTAACCCTTTGAATGCTAGCAATGCTGCCAATGGATTTAAAAAAAAAAAAAAAAAAAAAAAAAAAAAAAAAAAAAAAGATTTGGAGAAGTCTGTAGCATTTCATAGGTTTAATTGCAGGAAGCCATAGTGCACTGTAAAAGTCAGATTTTGAGTGATATTAACTTTTTACATCACTCTTAACCCCGTAGATGCTAGAAAGAGCTCCAGAATGTATTACTAAGCAATAAATCAAGACTGGGACCTCTCTGTGGGGGTAAGCAGGGTAAATCTGTACTGACACAACCCCCTGCCCCATCAAACACAAAATTATACTGGCACCGTTTTTTTAAAGAAAAAGAACACTGGTTGAAACCTTGTTAGCATTCCAGGGGTTAAAATGATACTTGGTAGAGTATGAATCTAGAAACAGATCTTTAACCCTTTGCATGCTGGAGGGTGCAACAATATATATTTGCAGCTTAAGTCTTTAAATGCGCTATGATTATGCCTACAGATGCTAATTTCAAATGTATGAAACAACATTTCATACAACTTATCACACTGATTTCTATGTTGTGCTAACAGACCTTAAGTGCTTTAGCTGGATCAGTATCATTTTAATATGTTTATGTCTGTGACCAGGGGCAATAAAGTTAATGAAGGGGGAAATTGTGCAATGCATTGTGATTCACACCTCTGGTGTACTAAGGGTTAAGTAAGGAGTGGACAACTTGCAGCTTTCCAGCTGTTGCTGGACAGCTCAGGATGCTGAGAATTGTAGGCCCACAGCAGCCAGAATGCCACATGTTGCCCACTTGTGGGTTAAGCAAAGGTTTGTTATTTGATTTTAAAGGCCCGGCACAAAATAGCAACATGCTCAACCCCCCCACCACCACCAAATTCAGTACTCCCTTTAATATGAATAAAAGCCTTTTAGACACTTTACTTGCCTTTTTTAAAAAAAAAACAAAAAACAAATCTTTACTTAAAATCTTAGTGAGATAGTGTACTGAAAATCAAGGCTTAGAGGCCACGTTTAACCCTTTGAATGCCAAACCGGTTGATCTGAGGAAGCAGTCTATGAGCTGCTAAACATTCCTTTATTTGTATACAATTGGTTTATATTTGATTTTATATGTATTTTATATATAATTAAATAATATTGGAAGACATATTTTTGGAGCAGCAGTTTGTCTTTTGGGATCTTGTTTAAACTATTGGAGGAGACTTTACCACTATCCTGAGCTGGGACAGGTTCAATTTCCCTGCATGCTAAGATAGCTGGCTTTTGATGTATGTCATTAACCAGCCACTTCAAAGTGTATTATTGTATCATCTGGTGCACTATCAGGGCGCCCTTCTATTGTTGTTTTTGTTACATGTTGCCAGATTAGTTAGAAGGCTCCCCATATAGTGAGAGTCCTCCTACTAAGCGGTCACCACATACACATTCAGATTCAATATGTACATACATCTTGGGATATATTCTAGAGGTTCAATTCTGAAGCCAATCACCTACAACACGGGAGGGAAATAACATTCCAATTTGCTTTAAATGGGGTTTTAAACCCCTTGAATACTAGCGGTTGCCATGCATTGTGAAGCAATTTGTGCACACCTCTCTAGCATTCAAGGGGTTTAAAACTGCATTTAAATTAATGGCGATCTGAAAAGTTGTATTTGGTTTGCTCCAGAACTGCACCACTGTAGTTTCCTGAATAGAGGTCTTTATGACATAACAAAATGGTTCATACTAATAAAAAGGTCCATTTGCCTACCTCATAATGCTCTCTAGACTGCACGGACTTCAGTGAGCTAATCCAGTCCTCCATCTCTTTTCGGTTTTCAGCACACAAAATCAGCCTTCTAAATGGGGTGATTATCTGAGGAGACAAGGGAAGACACAGTAAAATAAAAACCTAAGGGTGTCCACGACATTGGGGAGCGTTCAAGGCAGAGAGTAAAAAATGCATGGACATCCAGGCAGCGTGCTTCATTTACACTGATGAGATTCTCTCTAAAGCTGCGTAATCGTTTAAGCTCTGCATACTGTCTTGATGAAAAAAAATTCAGTGTGTGTGTGTGTGTGAGGAAGGAAAAAAGTACATTTTCATCTCCTTGTAAATCACCAGAAGACTTATCCTGATCCTAGCACAATCCTTTGCAAATAACGTTACAAGGAAGGAGAAAAAAAAAAGAACATTTCTGATACAACTCTAGAGACTTGCAGTGCATACATTATTTAATCACATTGTTTTGTGGCTGAAACACTTTGGATTTATCCCTTTGTGCTCTAGAGGGGTGCCCAAAGTATTGAGCAGCAGAAGCACACGATGGGTTAAAAGGAAGGAATGCAACGCTTGGGAAAACACCACAGATAAAGCAACAAATAGAGAATAGGAAACAATTATGCAAAATAACTTTTTTAAAAGGGAAAGTATGATCTGAACATTCTGACACACCACTATTCATCCTTGAGTTTTCAATGAGCTAAAAAACTCCACTTATGAACATTATATGTCAGTGATTCCCAACTACGGCACTCAGGACACACCAACAGGTCAGGTTTTCAGGATATCCCTACGTAACACAGGTAAATAATGACTATGACACATGTATACACATATTCAAGCAAGCATATGTTGTCAATCTGACCTGTTGTGTTCTGAGAATCACTGTTCTAATTCATGACTTGTCACAAGTACCTGTCAATCAATTTAGCAGTGTGCTAAAAAACACAATAGAATGCAGATCAGGTGCATGCAACAAGTGGCACTCCAACTGTTACAGTGTCAAAGGTTACCCAACCCAATTAAAATCAATACAAAATGCATAGGCGTACGCAGCCAATTGCATTAGGGTGTGCACCCAAAAGCACAAACACACACGTGCGCACACGCATGTGTGTGTGTGTATATATATATATATATATATATATATATATATATATATATATATATATATATATATATACACATATATATGTATATGTGTGTGTGCTAAATAAATGATTAGGTGTAAGTTATCTTTCACACACACACACACATTAAACATTAACACACTCACTCATGCATCATACATACAAGACACACAGTAACTAAGTTGCGAAGTTGCAGGTGTCTGTCTCGTCACAGCCAAGTCAGTGCCAGTGCCTGCAGCCTCCTCACCAGCTGCTGGCTCCCTGACACCTTCCCCCAACGTAACAAGCCATGAAAGGAAGTGACATCACTTTTTCTCAGCGCCGCAACGGAGGAGGGAAGGCTCATGCAGACTTTTGAAGAGCTTGAGCCCGAGTACTTGTCTCGCCCCCTTTGGTCTCCCTGAGCACAGCAGTCAGCAGCAGATAGCCGTGGCAAGCTGCTAAGGTATAAAGCCGGTGCCGCAGCCGCATTAATATGCGGAAACGGCCATTTAACTTCTGAAAAGCCAGTGCACAAGGGGCCGATTAGGGTGTGCCTAGGCACACCCAGCACACCCTGTGCGCACGCCTATGGCATAATGTAAAAAATAAAACCGGGATGGATTATATTGGGGGGAACATGGATCCCCCAGTTGGCCACACAGTTATAGGCTGGTTGGAGAGATCAGAGGATCTCCCCTGACTGGCCCACAATGATTTGTATACAAGGGAACGAGAGATGGAGACTCAGGCACAGACGTCCACATCAGCACTCCCTTGCAGTCTTCATGCTGTCTGCTAATGCAGAGTGCAGGTAAATGACATCATAACCTGGAACTCTGTACTCCTAGGCTGCCTGGAGACCAGAAATGAGTGCTAATATGGAGGTCTGTGCCTGCAGATACACAGACCTCTCCCTCCTCACACTGGACTACCATGGAAAAGTCCCACTTCCGTGCAAAGCAACAGAGAGGGTGCAAGACTGAATGGAAAAAGCAGACATGTTGAAAGGTAGGGGGGAAAAGGGGGCAAAAAGAATCAGAGGAAGTGGAGGGGGCTGGGGGAGAGGCAAGGGATTGGGGGGACACTGAAGGAAAAATATTAGAAAAGGTGGGGAAGGATGGGTAGAGAGAGGAGGGAGTGAATGGGGAAAAAAGAGAAGGGATGAAATAGGCTGGAGAATAAATGGGGAGAGGAAGCAGCTAAGTGGCCTGAAGTTAGAAAGCTAGAGAGGGTAATAGGCTGGGGTGAAAGAGGGGAAAGGGCTAGGGTGAGACAGTGGGGGAAAGGGCTGGGAATTGCTAGGCTTGCATTTTATATTTATACACACACGGAATGAAATACCAGCTAGTGTATGAATTTAAAAAGGAAAAATCCCTTGGGCTAGTACTAAACTACAATCCACCCCTAAAAACAAATCCACTTGCTCTCAGACTGCAGTGATTTGGCCCACAAAAACCATGGCAATATGACTGAAGTGCAGACATTACTGCAAGATTAAAGGCTGATACTGAAAGGCAACCTTTGATGAGCTCTATGATATACATAGTCAGACGCACATTTACAGGGTTAGACCACTTTACTTAGAAACATCACACTTTTCTGCAATCAGGCAAATAATATAACACAATGTGTCTAAAACAGGACATAGGTT
This sequence comes from Rhinophrynus dorsalis, assembly GCA_037306005.1. Taxonomy (NCBI): domain Eukaryota; kingdom Metazoa; phylum Chordata; class Amphibia; order Anura; family Rhinophrynidae; genus Rhinophrynus; species Rhinophrynus dorsalis. The sequence continues at coordinate 455,470,700 of CM074719.1, read as the reverse complement.
GACTTGTAAATACCAAAGTTAGTATCGGTATACTGAGTGTTGTCTCACTCAGTCTGGGGAGAACCAACTTCAGCATGGGAAATTAATACAAATTCCCCAAATTCCTATTGATTTGTAATTGCAAAGCACTGTGACCTCTCTAGTATTCAAGTGGTTAAAAAGCCCTATTTAATCCCTAACAATGTCTGAATGCATTGATGCTTCAAGCATCCAATGGGTTAACCCTTTGAGTGCCAGAGGGGTACAGAATGCATAGCCCCTGGCACTCAAAGGGTTAAGATAATTGAAAAATGTGTATTTGTCTGCTATGGATCAGTGAATTTTCCCCAGATTTGTTCTATGTATGTATGTATGTATGTATGTATGTATGTATATCTGTATTTATATGGCGCCACATAGTGTACGCAGCGCCTTACAATAGAAATATGTTACAATAAATAAGAGGGGTTGAAATAAGTGCGATATTTATAGAAACAATGGGAGAGAGGTCCCTGCCCCAAGGAGCTTACAGTCTACTTTTCATTTTTAGTATATGTCCCACAGAGACATCACAGGTGTGAAGAAACATCAGCTAACTCACCACAGACACCCTGTAATAACAAACAAGGGACGCACAAAAGGTATTACACCAGCAAATTCAGCACAACATGATGCACAAAGCTTTCCTATGTCGCCAAGTGTTGTAGTTTCTGCAATTCTATTCCAGATACCACAGTTAAGCTAAAACTATACGTAGGTACCAAATGAACTCTTTTCAGATTAGAGCTGTCTCCGCATATAGATTCTCAAAGCTTTGGAGACATTCCTGAAATCCAAGATGTTACATGAACGCAGAATGAAAAAGATTAATTTAACCATCTAAATGAGCACTGAGGAGGCACCCATGACACTCAAAGGGTTAACATGACATATTGCCACTAGCAATCTTGCAAGGTAAGCGCAGGGCTGGGTACAACCTGTGGCCCTTTAGCTGTCCTTGGACTGCTTTACTCATGCCCACACCTTTGAAATACGCTACAACCATCATCAACATTAAAGTGGAACTTTACTCTTGAAATTACTATCTCTCAATTTGATTAAATGAAGCAGTTACCTAGGTTGGTATCCCTGATGAAGTAGTTAGGTATTTCTATTTGTTGATTGGGGGAGGGGGAGTTGCATTAAGCTGCTGTTGTTTGTAGCCAGACAGACATTTTGCTATCTGGAGCAGGGCTGTCCAAGTTCAGTCCTCAAGGGCCACCAACCGGCCAGGATGTAAGGATTTCCCTGATTAAGCACAGGTGAGTTCATCAGTGTCGTTCATTTTGTCTGACTCACTTGTGCCTAATCAGGGAAATCCTTACATCATGGACTGCTGGTGGCCCTTGTGGACTGAACTTGGATAGCCCTGATCTGGAGGATGTTCACATGATAAAATGAGTGGACAATTTATAGTGAGAAAGTGTGTACTAATTACAGACTTAAAATGGGTGCACAACAAATACAAGTAAATGTAAAGATTATGCAAAAAATGTAACTACTGTATGAGGGACACCTACCTAAGTAAGACCTGTTGTTAACCCTATAAGAACCAATGCTTTAAGCACCTCTGGTGCTTAAAGGGCTAAAGGCATTAAGAACCCCTTTTAGGACGAGAGGGGGTTTATAAAGCATTGCAAAGCAATGTAGTGCATACCACTTTGGTCATTAAAAGGTTAAGAGCCACAATAAACAAGCATTATCCCTGCTATCCAGTACTTACAAGCAGTTGATCCCACAACAGAGATTCTCCTTTCCTGTCTCTGTAATTAATAAAAATAAAAGCCTCACTATGCATCAGTCTTATTACTGCTGGGGGTTTAGAGGACATCAGTGCTGGATACTCATTGTGACAGGCATCAAGGCATCTTCCCCCACTTGGGTGTGACTTTATCCTTCTACATCTATTGTACAGTCCTTCAAGCTCATTTTTGGGTAGAAGTATGGGTGCATCAAAATGTAGCTGTAATTCAGAAATCACTCACTTTGCCTCACTTTTCCCATTATAAACTGTTTGTTAACCCTTTCAGTGCCAGAGGGGTACGGAACGCATTGCGAAGCAATGTGTTCCGTACCCCTCTGGCACTGAAAGGGTTAATGATTAGAGGAATTCATAGATTAACCCGTTGAATGCAACTTAAAATATACATATTTTAAGTTGTGAAAAGAAGGCAAATTAACACCTCTAAGTCCCAAGGGATGATGGGCATCGTATGCCAGTTTCAGATGTAGGGAAGGGCTGGGCACAACAAGCAGCCATCCAGCTGGTTGTGTACTGCGTTTCTAGTCTGTGGAAAGGTAAGGATGATGGGAGTTGTAGTCCAACCATAGCTAAAGGGCCACACTTTGCTCACTTGTGTTGTAGGCCTCCTATGACATACACTGGAACATGTCTAACATTAATCTTTTAAGGTTCTGAGTGCATAACGTTGGTCTGTAAATGGAAATATTTTTATTTTCCTGTGGTAGCAGTAAAAAGCCTGGGACTGCAATGTACAAAATGGCTCCTGTCTGCCATTCAAATGTAACCCAGAAACATGTGGGTCTCAGCCACAAACGCTGTAGTTTGGGAATGCTGCCCCCCCAAACTCTCTGAGTCAGGATCAATAGCTGAAGCAGAGTGTCCATAGGGAATGTGTAGTAGCACAGGTCAGCAAGACACCTCTTCTCATTGGACCAAAGAGAAAGCATCAGACATCTCTTCTCTGACCCCTGAGTGGCAGGTCTGCCCACAGTGGAGCAGACCTGCTGATAGGACAATTTACTGATGATACCTGCATCTGAAGGTTAACAATACCCTTGGACTTAGTGGCTCTAGATCTGTCTAACATTTCCTACCTCTGCAGATGTTCATAAAGCAGTCAGCTTTATCTATTTACTGTGGGAGCAGTGAAATGCAGCTGTAATTCAGAAATCCCATCTCTCAACATAAACTCACTTCTCTTGGTATAAATGGGTTGCTAATGGATAACATAATTCAAAACTTAACCCTTTAAGGATGTTGCCCACACCCTGGTCCTTAAAGCGTTCACTCTGTTCTACAATGAAAAGAAAGACAAATAAAACCTAAGTGCCAGAGGGATGTGGACTTCTTATGTCAGGTGAAAACTTGAAGCTTTACCCACAGAGTTCCAGGGGTATGTCTAACAAAAACACATTGTGCTGGACAACCCCTGGCACTCAAAGGGTTACACTACTTCCCTCATACCTTCTTTAGGACTTTGGCCATAACACTTCAGTGAACTAACTTAAAATGTGTGGGAGAGCTATGAGAACAAAAGTGTGCTGAGCAAGAAAAGAATGTTTTCCTCCGTCTGTGTAGATCTACAGAGAGGGAAAAAATGCATTTATTAGGCAGTAAATTGGCTTGAGGTCTGTTTGCCTAGTGGCTCCTTCCTACAGTGAATCTGAGCGTGATACGCCTGACTGCTCTTCAACTGAGCAGAGCTGCGCTTCAATCTATGTGACAAGCATCTCTACAGAAGACCTGGGAGTGATTTGGGCAGGCACAAACAGAGACCTCAGGGCTTTTTAATTTACAATCAAATCTATGTATTCTCAACAGAAAAGAAATTATGAGGAACAAGGTTTGCAAATGAATGGGAGAAATAAGAGTCTTTATTTCCTTCAAAAAGGGGAGGGGAGTCAAAAGTTGTACAACGTAACACTAAATACTCTACCAGGAAAAATGACTCTCTCTGTACGATCACAAATTTGAAGGTGAAAGTTTACAGATTTTCTGCATATACGTACATTATTTTATTATATATACATACATACATACATACACAAACAAATATATATTTTAGAAGGGAAAAACTGCAATCACAGAAATCACAGGAAGTATCAAAAGCACAGATAATGCTAATCAAGAAATAAAAATCAGCATTCATCTGAATACTAGCAAGGTCTCTAAGATATTGTGAAACATATATGAATAATTCAGATATGCAAGCTTTTGAGATATATATATACACACACTGAAAACACACACACACACACTCACACACTAACAATATTGACACGGCAATGCCGGAGTGGTTAATAAAACAAATAATATAAAAAGTCCCATGCAGTTTTATGCATGACTAAACAAAGATAAAATGTGATACGTGTCCGCTGCTAATAGGGGTGAAAATGAAAAGTGGATTTACATGTAGGACTATTGTCCCCTGACACCCAGATGAATCCAGAAATGAGACATATTCTTAATGACTTGATTGTTGAAATTTCAGTGCTTCACCCTTTCAATTCCAAAAACTGTGTTCAACGCATTGCAAAGCAATGCTTTACGCAACTCTCCGTCAGTGAGTGTGAGAGCGTATGTGAGCGAGAGAGTTAGTTTGTGTGTGAGTGAGCGTGTTTTGAGTGTAGTGTGTGTTTTGCATGTAAAGTTTTGAATTTACATATTGCGTTTAGCAAGCATGTAGCACTTTGTGTATAGCTTATTGCACATAGTGTATTGCGTTTGCATATAGCATTTTGCATATATGTTTCGTGTACAGTGTTTGCTTAAAGCATTTTGCGGATAGCATATAGTGTTTAGTATTTTGCGCATAGCATAGTGTTTGGTGTATTGCGTTTGGCATGTAGTGTTTGGTGTATAGTGTATTGCATTTGGCATATAGATTTTGGCATATAGAGTGCGAAGTATAGCATTTGGTGTATTGCTTATAGAATATAGTGTTTGGCGTATAGCGTTGATGTATTGACTACTGTGTACAGTGTAATAAGTATAGGTATTTGCGTATAGTGTATAGCATAATGCGTTTGGTATATATAGTTTTGTATATAGTGTGGCGCATTGCGTATTGCTGATGGAGTACTGCGTACAGAGTACTGCGTTTAGCACTTTGCGTATAGCATTTGGCGTGCAATGTTAGGCGTGTTGTGTTTGGCTTATAGTGTTTGGCATATTGCGTGAAGCGTTTGAGTATAGTGCTTGGCGTATAGTGCTTGGCATATAGCATTTGGCGCATAGCTTCGGCGTACTGCATATAGCGTTTGGCATATGGCTTGTAGTGTATGGCATATGGTATTTGGAGTATTGCTTACAGCATTTAGTGTATAGCTTTTTGTTGTATAATGTTTGGCATATTGCCTATGGTGTATAGCTTTTGGCGCATTGCGTTTGGTATATGGTGAACAGCATTTGGTGTACTGTGTACAGCATTTGTCACATGGAATTCATGTAGTGTGTATGTCGTTTCAGGTATAGCGTTTGATGTTTCTTCTACAGTGTTTGGCGTATAGCATATTGCTTATAGTGTTTGGTGTATTGAGTATTGCATATAGCATTTGGAGTATTGTGTATAACATTTGTAGTATAGTGTGTGGCATATAGTGTTAAGTGTATTGCATTTATGCGTTGTTCATACAGTGTTCAGCATATGGTGTACAGCTTTTTGCAAGTAGCACTTTGCGTATAGCTCTGTGTGTATAGTGTTGTATTGAGTAGTGAATACAGCATTTTGCATGCAGAGTTGTATATATATATATATATATATATATATATATATATATATATATATATCGTGTGTGTATGTGTTGTGTGCGTTTATTACAGCTCCTGCATCTACTTGCACAGATTTTGACACTCTTAACAAAATCATGCCCCAATGGTTGGACCAATAGGGCAGGCAGTATTAGAGGAGATGTTAATAACTCCTCCTTACTGCCTCCCCTGGTGTGCTTGACAGGCACACATAATTATTTTTATGAAAAGTAATATTCTATAATACACAGGGTCAAGAATAGTAATCACTGTTTTTTATATAAGAGGTTTAAGGGATTACAGTATATATTTGTACTGCATATCAATATATCACTTTTTACAGTGTCCGCTTTCAACTGCCATCAAGGCCATATACTGGGTCTTCAAGCCTTCTTGCATATTACAAAGATTTGGAAAGGTATTTGGCAGCCAGTACTATATAAATGAATACATATCATCCTGTAACAATTAAGTGGATCATCCCTTTGGAATTCAAAGGTTGCAAATCCAAACCCCTACCACTACAGACATCTCAAATGAAAAGCCCTACAATAAAGTAAAACTGTATTTTCTCAACTGTTAAAAATAAACTAAATACAGTCATTTAGTTCCAAGATTACAGTGTTGGCAAGCCACAGAAAGAGAAAGTTGTTTCAAAAGAAAAGGAAATCTCAGTTATAATAAGTTAAAGATTCCTAACTGTGTTCTGAAATGTAAAAAGCCAGAAGCCCATTACTGCAATGACAGGAAACATGTATCCAAGAGTTAATTGAGAGGCAAAGAAGCGTGGGTAGAAGAATGACCAAGGAAGTCTGATCTAAACTACCGTTATTAACAGGAAAGCCATTACACAGACAAGTGACAGACAGGGACATTATTACAAACCTTTACAAATGTGAACAGTTTGATCTCAGGTGTGGACAAATCATCATAGCTCAGAGGGAGGAAATCTTTGGCTATCCAGCTGTTGGGTACAACTTCCATCATCCAGAACCAGTCAATCCCAACAGACAATGTTTTACAGATGGCTGGATGCTTGAATTAAAGTGATAGTAATACTTAACATTCAATAGATTTAGTTCTGTAGATACTTAAAAAAATAAATTGAGCCGTTCTGATCTCCCAAACCTTTATGGTTTGGGAGAGATCAGATGGTAGATCAGTCTACCATTTCCTCCTCTGTGATTGGTTTGCAAGCACACGATGTAGACCGTTCAAAGTATTTCTTTGCAACTACCAAGATCACAGCTCTGCTGAAGAGCCGCAGGACAGTCTATGGACTGCGATCTCCATCTATAACATTGAAAGCTGAAGTCAGCACAAGGGGAGGGAAGGGGGAACTCTGCAGACTGATTAATTTATTTTTAAGCATCTACTATCACTTTAACACATGGTAGTATATCTGAACAAATACATAGCAACAGTTTGAGTTAATGAAAAAATGTATGGTGGGATATATGAATGCAGAGCTGGATTTATGAAAGACTGATAATGAATGAATATAAAAGGAAGCACATCAGTGACAGAGGCAGATCATGCAGTGCACTACTTCACACCTCACCATGAAGCTGGTCTAAAAAGCAGTAGAAATCCATTAGAGGTTTTGCAAATAAGAAAGAAATATATAAATAAGCGTGATCCAAGGACTCTTTCAAAGTGTACTAGGTAGCCCTTTAAATCCTTTGAGCGCATGAGTGTTGTGTAAAGTATTGCAGAACAATGAGTTGAACAGGCCATGGCACTTCAATGGCGAAATCACTTTGGGGGGGGGATCATATTAGATTCCGGCATAAAAATCTCATATCTAACCTTTTATACATAATAATCTGGTATCACAGATGTGACGAAAGCAACATAAAAGAAAAGTTCAAACACGATGATGGGCCATGTGTCACTGCCATGCTGTGATGGTCTATGTTTTTCCCCCTTAGCCCAGTTCAATAATAGCAGATCATTTTCCTCTCTAATAAATACTTAATGCAAAGAACAATTCTTTCCTCATTAGCTGGGAGCCAAATGGATGCTTTATTGCTGAAATCTTTTTTTTCTCCTCTCTCTTTCTCTCTAAGGACAGCTCATCAACAGGAATACAGAGGAGCCATTAAGCCATCATTTAACCCCCTACGTGCTAGGCAAGTCTCAAATTTGTTGCAAAGCAATGCACTGGAGATTTCTCTATCACCCAATGGATTAATCCCAGATTCACATAGGAGAATGCACTGTGTACAAACAGTGCTGAACAGACTAGTGCCTCTTATTGTTGTGCAATAATGTGACATCACTGTAAGGATTCCCTCGTATTGTACCATAGCCAGAAGGCATGGCTCACTTACACATAGCAAACATAGGAAGCCACCTTGCAGCAGCTGCTACATCCATGTCCTGCACACCTATTTTATGGTATCTGTCTCTACAAATCAAGCTTTCTGTGTTTAAACTGCTTATGCTATAACAAGGAATGCAGAAAAGCAAGATGAAAACTCCTCTTATCATATTCCATATTTTCAGAAAAATATTCCATAACAATTTTCCAGACTTACAGGTTACTATAACCCTTGTCAAACATGCGGCGCTATGGGCACATATGACCGCCAGGTATTAAACTGCAGCACTGCAGGATTTCACATTTTAATTACAGTGCGGCGCTGCTGGTCCAAATTCAGCTTTAGTTCAGCTTGGTTTGCTGTCACCTACTGGAGAGAGGGTAGGAAACTTTTGGCTCTCCAGTTCTTGACTGGTTGGGAATGGTGGTAGTTGTCATCTCCAACAGCTTGAGAGCCAAATACTTTCTGCCCATATTCTAGAGGTAAACTAGACACTCATTATGAAAACAGCCACAGCAGAGCAGCAAACTATTTATATACAAACCTCCCCAACACAGTAATAGTGCACACTTCAGCAACCATTACTGCAACCCTCATTACAGGGAATTGTTGAGTATGCAGCACAACACATCTGTGTAAAAGGAAACTGCACTTAAGACCATGTTTCCCAGACCTTTTGACATGACACTCCCCTTTTGATTTTCACCAACCCTCCCTTTTTATTGAAAAACATTAACCATTTCTACATATATTTATATTATTATTCCTTTGCACTTACTGCTTGTAACATATTTTTAAGTACCCAACTCATTATTTATCCTTTGCTGCAGATATGTTTACAAAGTGATGTTATAGGCTTGGCACCAAACATATGTGGATCATGGTTACAATCATGGCAGACTGTGCTGTTCACAACTATTACCTAAATCAGTCTTTGCCACCTTTCTAACCATGGTCATTTACTGACAGTAAGGACACTTAGGTTACACAGCAATGCAGACAACTGGTGCTGAAACAGGGCTATGCCCTAGGAATAAGTGTCTCTTAATTTGTTTAACTGAAGGGAGGAGGGATGCCTTCACATAGCATGTATATTTATATATATTTGCCATTTGATCTCTACTGCTAGCTGTTTCAGTACAACACTTTGCTGTAAAACATTTATTCCAACAGAGCCCTAGCTCTCAAACTATTTGACACAGCATTAACACCAAATTAATTAGCAAGCTAATTGATACTGGCTATTTTGATCTTTACTGCTAAAGGCGTCTACAGCATTATGAAGAAATGAGGCTGGAGACTTCTTTAGCATCCCATTGCTTGAAAATATAGTTAGGGCATTATGCAGGAAGCTAAAAAGCTGCATTTCTGCAACATACCAACTGAACCATAGGGGACACACATTCCCAATATTTGAAATGGGGCTTTCAACCCCTTGAATGCTAGAAAGGTCTCCAAAGCATTGTGAAGCAATGCACTGAAGATCTGTCTAGAATTCAAGATTCTAGCTTTTCTGTCAGGGACTGTGAAAGCAGGGTTGGTGATACAATGTTGTACTCTTCCTGTAACAGAATAGCCTGCTTCTGCTATAGCATGCAGAGTACTCACTGCTGCAGTGACAGTGTTACATTGTAATTCTATCCCTCCTTTCACAGTCCCTGACAAGAGCTCTCTGAAAACAGAAATTCAGTACACTCTCTGTCAAGAACATAAAAAAAATTAAAAGTTAAAAAATAATATATGGAATCTAACTACATTTTATGCACTTGCAAAATATGCATACTCAAAAAGGAGGGTGCCTGTCACTTTAAAGCAGAGGCATCCAAGTTTATTCAATCGTGGGCCACATGAACAGAAAGCCATAAGTGTGAAGGCCGTAATATTTTTTTTTTTAGGGATAATGATGGTGAATTGCAGCCTGTCAGCTATTCAAAATATGTATTTATTGATCAAGTCAATGCCCACACTCATATTAAACAGATGTCTATGCTTGAACTGTACAGTACTCGAAATCGTGGAACTGGATCTTACTGGACTGCTAGTTCATGCAAGCTAGTTAATCAGGTATAAAAATATTATTTTTAAAAAAAAAGCTCAAGTGGTCCACACCCTGGAGCCAGACAGGCAGCATTTGGCACATGGGCCACACATTGGATGTCCATTCTTTAAAGGATCAGTATTGTTTTTTTCTATGGATTTTCCTGCAGAGCACAACAAGGGACCATGGTGCTTTCACTGAAGGTAGTTGCTTTATTCATTGTGTAGTTCAAACTCTCACAAAGAAGTGAGAAATCTATAATATAAAAGAATAAGCCTCACTGCATAATTTATGGTACCTCACACACAGAACATAATTTATGTCTCCTCAGAAAACAAACACACATTGAACAGAATGCCTCATTACATAATTTATGTCTCATTAGGAGACACAACTCCCATTGGGTGATTCAATGGGGACATTATTGCTACCATTGGGTGATTCAATGGGGGCATGTTTATCATACAGGGAGTTGGCCCGCCCCCTCCAGCCTGCCCACCACTATCCAACTGACAAAAAAAAATATAGCTGCCATTCGCTCCTGAAGTAGGGAATATCAATAACTTCTCCTGGTCCACACACACTGTTTCACCTCCCACAGATAATTGTAACCCTCCATACACTCTGTTTCAGTATGAGGGTGTAATGTTTCCCTAAAATACAAACTTAGGGATAAACGTAATAGCAACTCTTTTATTTAACCCTTTCAGTGCCAGAGGGGTACGCAACGCATTGCTTTGCAATGCATTGTGTACCCCTCTGGCACTCAAAGGGTTAACTTTTCATATCTTCAGTCACCTCACTAACTGTTTTCAACTGTCACTCCTCCACTTCCTGCCCTTTCTCCTTAAAGGGAGAGAGATGCTTTGCTGTATGTTACAGAGGGCAAGCCTCAAACACCACTTTCTATTTGATCCCTCAGCATATTGCTACGTTTCCTCAAATGAAGAGCCACTGTATGTTATATTGCTATGTTACCTCAGCTTAAGTAAGGAGTTACTGTTCCCACTGGGTGATTCGATGGATGAGTGATTTAAATCATTCAGGGAGTTGGCCTGCCCCCACTATCCAGCCCGCCCACCACTATCCAAGTGACTGAAAAAACAAAATGGCTGCCACTGGCTCCTACACCACAGACTCACACACAAGCCGCACACACAGAAGCCACACACACACACGCCACACACACACACACACACACACAAGCCACACACACACAGAGTCCCCAGGGGTCCCTCCACCAACCTGAGGCACACAATGAGCTGATCCAACAAAGAGAGGGCGGGATCGGCTCCAGTGTACCTTCATTTCTGGTATCCACAACACAACAATGCTTTCGGCTCCTGGTGCACAATGTGCTTCTGCTGCAGGAAGCCCAGCTGCTTCATGTATCTCAGAGGCAGGCAGGCAGGCCCAGTACCAAATCCTTCATGTTCCCCCTTCATGAAGCACAACACTCCACCCTGAAACAGCCCGGTCATGCGGCCCTTCAAGGAGCTCTCTACAAGCAGCAGCTGGATGCGGCTATTACCCGTGGCTGAGGTGCTGGAGACAGACCATGCTGGGGCCACTCTGTAGTACACACTCTTACACACAAGCTTCTTCACCACCGCTCTCTGCCCGCTGTCACACACCTGCACTGTGTAAGTACCCTGGCACAAAAAATAGACATGCCGCACTATAGCTGCTCCAACCACGCACACCATCCCTGCTCCAACCACACACACCATCCCTCCTCAGTTCCAACTCTTGGTGCCCGGGCTGTATCCCTAGTTAACTCTCTTGGCCGAGGCCTGGGGCAGGAGGTGTCTTCCTGGCCAGGGAGCCGGGCCGGCGGTTATCTGGCAGCCTCTGAGTGTGCATGTACATAAGTCCACTTCAGGTACTGCGGACTCTATGACTCTCGCTACATACTGGGGCAGCTGGTTAACCCTTTCAGTGCCAGAGGATTAAGCAACACAATGAGCAATGCCTTGCCTACCACTCTGGCACTTACAGGACCGTAATAATATCTGTATGTGTGTGTGTGCGCATGTATGTACGTGTGTATGCATGATCAATGTCTGTATATGTCACTGTATCTGTGTTTGTCTATGTATCTGTGCAATATGATTCTTTCTGCTTCACACAGTACACAAAAAAACATCATCAGCCAATACAGCTAAATGAAATGTACAATACAAACAAACACAAAAAATTCTTACAAAATACCTTTAACATTCCACCTACAACATTTCAAACAAAAAATGCTACATAACACATACCCTACTACAATGACAGGCAACGCCGTCACATATTGCTAGTCTTACTATAATTCTATGAAGTATCACCACAAGAGACTCCCAGATATTGCAAAAGAATAACAGCGGCCATCACAAGTATTTTTCCATCTCCATCACTGCCCTTCTATTTAGTGTAGATGGGTTAGGCTTCTTCCAGTATACTTGGATCAAAGCCTTACCAGAATTGATTAAATAAATAAATAAATAAATAATCTGCATTGTGGTCTAGAAAGAGCAATTGTTTTTGAGAAGTTGAAAAATATGAAGATTTGGGGATCAGGGGGAATATTTACTAAATAATCTTATTAATATCTGAGATAACTCCTTTCCAGAAAGGTATTATTAATTTACACATTCACCGTAAGTGGAGCATACATCCTGTTTCTTTGGCGCATCTCCAGCAAAAAGAATAAATGGTAAAGATTTTCCTTAACCATTTTGCAGTATAATAACAGGTAGCCAAAAGCTTCCAATTACTTTCTTTAGCAGACATATCAGATGAGGCATTTAACACATTTTTGTTTAACTGGAGCCATGTATGCAGGGACAAATCTAAATGAAGTTCCTGTTCTCACTGTCTCATATAAAAGTTTTGTTCAACATTCTAACACATTCAAAAATGTGTACAGTTTTGAGACTGTCCAAGTGTTACATAACTGTTTTGCCAAGTCTGATCTGAATGGAGTAAATGGCTGAGGGGTGAAGCCTCCCAAAGACAATTTGTTTGAAAAAATGATGTCACTGACTATATTGCTATTTGTGGTTGGAGTCAAGGTGATCGGTAAATCAAAGAAAATGGAAGGGTTTTATTCTCTCTTGTGAAAAAAGCTATCTAGAATGTATATCCTCACATCCTTCCACAAAGCAAAACAACTATGAAGATAACACCCTGGGAAACAATGCGGCTACCACAAATCGAGAGAAGGGGCAAGGGGTATAGGGCCAATCCTATATTTTTATAAATGGTTTCCCAGATCCAAGAGAAGTGGCCCAACATGGGAATGTGGCACTAGCCACAGAAAGCATTCTGAGTCATAATCTGGAATAAAGATTTGAATAGAATCAATCCAATTCTTTGATTCATATGATAACATTCTAATAATTTTGCCAAATTGGCTGCTCTATAAACTTCCATAATATCTGATAGCCCACTTCCTCCCTGAGGAGGAATGTTTTTATGTGTGAAGCCTAGATTGTTTTGTAGGCCCACACATAGAAGATTGTAATTTCTTAAAGGGATAGTAATGTTTCAAACTAAAAGCAGCCCCAATTAATCTTCATAGTATTTGGCCTATGGAGAGTGTTATTTCAATACTGTCAGCGTTGTAGTTCAAGAGTAATTGAATTATAAAGTATCCCCCCGCCCCTTTTACTGATGTAAAACCGCTCACCTCAGAACAGAAAGGTAAAGCGGAATGCCTGCAAGATGCCTGCGCACTCTACCGCCTGTCAGCCCCAGAGCAGGGTCTTGTATTTAACCGGGTAATTATTCTGGTGACTAGCACTACTGAGCAGCTAGTCACCAGATGGGGAATTAGATGACAAACTTTAACCCCTTAAGGACCGGACGTTATGGGACATTTCCGTCCCATAACGACCGCATAGGGGCACTTTGAGGCGCCGGTACACGTGACCTGTCACGTGTATCGGCGCGTCACTATGGGGCTTGAAACAGATCGCTCCGATCTTGGAGCGGTCTATTTCATGCCCCATTTTTACTTACAGCGCTCCCGGTAGAGCGCTGTAAGTAAAAAGTACGTGACGTACCAGGACCGTCAAGGGTCTTTCAAGCAAATTTACCCTTGACGGTCCTGGTACGTCAAGGGTCCCTAAGGGGTTAAAACAGGTGGTAGTTCCGCTGTAATTCCTGTTCCAAAGAAGTAATCAACAAGGAAAGATTCAAGCGTGCTATTTTGTTTAGTTCTCTAGCAATGTATATCCAAAGGGAAAGGGGACAGAAGACTGAAAGGTTAGCTGCAATGAGAGCCAGAATTTTAAATTTACAGTTATGGATTTGTGGAAATTGATTATATAGGCAGATAGGGCCCCATATTCTTCTAAAGTATAGAGTACTAAGGTCAAGATATTTCAGGATGGAAGAGGAACAATAAAATATTGTCTGCAAAGCATGCTAACTCAGATTCCCCTTTACTCATACCCATTATCCCTTGATGATTCCTGTTGCTACTTAGGGAGTGACCCTAGAGACAACTGGAGACAGATGACAGACTTGCCTGGTACCATTTGTGATTGGAAAGGAATCTGAAAGATAACCACTCATTTTAATTCTCACTGAGGGGGATGTATAGAGACCCATAACTGAATTTAGACCTCTGGGACAAATGGACATCTCACCCTATAAAAGGCTTTTTTAGTGTCCACTACAAGAATCAGGGAGGGAATAGTGAGCTCATAAATCAGTGAGATAGCTTTATTCATGACTGGAACAAAACCCACTTGATTTAAATGGATGTAGGAATTCAGGCAGGGTTTAATTCTAGTTGGTAGAATTTAAAGAGAACTTAAGATCATTATTTAATAAGGATATGGAGCAATAATTGATCTGGTACATACATAGATGTCAATGTAATGTAATTATACCATATAATTGACCTTTTATGAACAGATTCTTCCCATCTGGATCTGTACACATATCCCCATAGCTCCAAGGAATCTCTTTATGAATCAGGATCATTACTCCCTTCCTCTTTTTGTATAATGGAAACTACCAAGCAGATGTGTAAAATTGATTAAACAGAGGTGCTGACTCTTATCAAGTGAGTTTCCCAAATAAACTCTATACCAATTTTTAATCTTTTAAATTCTCACTATGCAATAACTCTCTTATGTGGGATAATCAGGCCCCTGGCATTTACTGTAAGCACATGTAACATATTACCAATAGGAAATTCACTAGTATAAGGAATAGTTTGCCGTTAGACCACCTACCCTGAAGCAGCACATCTTCCCATAAGCAAAGCTAATTTCCAAGTCCTGATAGGACATCCAAGTCTCCCACAACAAAAGGAATACGGAGAAAGGAATAGTACAGAAATACAATACAACAATGTAACAAGGCACAGCAAAATGAAACTGTGTGCCAAAGAATCTGACACAGGAGAGCCTAAAACTGTAGCTATAGTAATCACTTAAAGGGCCTAACTGACCTAGGGAGGTGCTCTATAGCCTCTACAAGTATGACTATGTTTGTACAATGCTGTCCCTCCTGTACTGTCCACAGTATAACCGCAAGGACCAATCATATATGTAATATAAACAATAACATTTTAGAGGGAAAAAAGGCCTTAGAATTCAACAAGTATTGTACAATCGACCGCATCAGACCCCACTGCCCATAACAGTCATATCTGCAATGGCCATGAGGTCTAATGCAGATAGTACACATACCTAATTGGGACTCATGCCCATTATTATAATAGCCACATAGAAACATACATCTATTAGACTGTAATATTAGATGGGTATAGAGTGGTTATCTGCTTCAGGCCTCCTGAACAAAATAGCCCCATTCTTGAAAGTCGCAAAGTAGCAAGAAACATGTACATCAGTTCAGATTCAAGACAGCATGCAAACTAGCACAACTCCATCAAACTGTATCACAAAAAAGGAAAAAAAAATTCTGAATGAACAGGTCAGTAAAAAAACTGTAAAACATTATAACCTAATCTTTATTAACTTCAGCTTGGGCATCGACCAGAGCTTGGGTTTCTGTACCAGTTGCATTGTTCCCTCCTTTCCTGACGTAGAAGATAAGGACATGCCATGTTAACGGTTTTCCTCTGGTAATCATTTTCCCAAGAATGCCAATTCCTACTGTTTTATAAAACGCTGGAATATCATCTGGGGACTTCAACACTGCAGTTGTTTGCTGATGTTGTACAATTATATTAAAGAGGGAGCCCCATCAGCACTTAATTTGTACTTTCCATAGATGACCAGTCAATGGTTTTAAAGTTCTCCTTAGCTGTAGCGGGTATGAGAGAGATCTTAAAAAAACAAAAAAGAAACGTACATAGTTATTCCTGCAAATATTTATGTTATCCTTCTTTCTAATTCTTCTCATGACCTATTCCTTGTCTTGCTATCTCAGGAAACCAAAAATAACATCCCTAGCTGGGTCTCCTGGTGAACCCTTAGGACAGAGTACTCCAAGTGCTAACAATCTGTATGGGGGGGGGGTCTGCTGGAAACCACCAGTACTTCAGTAAATATGGTTTGAAGAGATGTATGCAGGTCTTTCCCTAGCACCAACAGCCCACTGATCCTGACATTAAAACAGACATTAGAACACCTTCTTCTATTATCCAAAACATCCAGTCTGGACCTTCAGTGCTATCTGATGAGCCACTTTGTCCATGAGAAATACCATCCATCTCTGAGTGTCGAAGAGGACGCCCAGTAAAACCATCCTCTGGGAAGGAACAAGGTCCAACTTGTCCAGATTGATGATCCACCTGTGATGGGACAGAGCATGAATGCAGTTCTGCACCTGCTGATGAAGGAGTTCTGGAGAAAATGCCTTCAGAAGGATGTCATCCACGTACAGGGTAACTCTTATGTTGTCCCAATGGAGGACAGAAATCAAGGCTCCCAGGACTCTGTTGAAGACTTGAGGAGCCGTGGTAAGGCCAAAGAGGAGGGCAGAGAACTGGAAATGCCCTCGGTAGCAGGAAAAGTGGAGATATTGGCAGTTCTCTGGACGAATGGTAATGTGCAAGTATGTATCCCAAAGATATAGAGAAGCCAGAAAAATACATGGCAGCGATCACCGTGTGCAGTGACTCCTGGCAATACTGGGACCTGAGCAGAAAAGAGTTGAGGTCCTTCAAATCATAAATGGGACAACAGCCACCGTCCTTCTTGGAAACCACAAAGAGGTCGGAGTAGAATCCCAACACCCTTTCCTGAGGAGGAACTGGTTCTAAGACCGCCTTGTCCAGAAGGGCCTGAATGGCTCCCTCAAAAAGGCAGCGCTTTTCTGTGCCCAGAGGAGAGCATGAAGAGAAGGTCCGGGAGGGAGGGAGGTGAAGGGAATCCTGCACCCCACATCCACCACCTGCAAAACCCACAGGTCCACCACAGTGGCTTCCCAAGCCAAGAGGTAGTGGTGCAAGCAGCCACCCACCTGCGTGTGGGGACCCGGATTCGGCGAGTCATGCAGAAGTAGGTTTGGAAGCCTTGGGCTTAGCGGAAGACTTTTGACTGCATTGCTGCTTAGGCTTGGATGAGGTGCACGGAGCCTGAGGCACCGCCTGGGTCGCCGGACGCAATTCAGATTGGAAGGGACAAAAAAGCAATTCTGCTTGGCAGGTATTTTCTTGCTATGGACCACTGGCAGGTGAGTACTCTTCCCCCCAGTGGCTTCACTGATCAGATCCTTGAGATCAGGCCCAAACAGTGCGGTGCCCTGAACGGGCAAAGACAGGAAAGCCCTCTCGGAGGCAGTGTCAGCAGACCAGATCTTGAGCCAAAGAGCACATCTGGCCACCACAGACGTGGTGGAAGCCCTGCCCACCATACGACCTGCGTCAAACAGGGCAGCAGAAACATAATGCTGGGCCTCAGAGATGTTGGCGAGAAGCAGCAACATGTCAGCAGTAGGAGCTCCCTGATGGACAGCTAAGGTGAGCTGTTCAGTCCAAACAGCCACAGCCCTATTTACCCATGCAGCAGCAAATGCGGGGTGCAGGGCAAAACCAGCAGTCACAAAAATGGCCTTGAGAGAGGTCTCAAGCTTTTTATCAGTCCAGTTTTTCAGAGCAGATGCATCAGCCACAGGCAAGGCAGTGGGCTGCTTCAGAGAACGGATAAAACTTAGCAAATTTCCTAGAGACAAACGGTTTCCTGTCTGGAAACTTCCACTCCTCAGACACCAAGCGGTCAAGAGTGGGGTTAGGTGAAAAACAAGTATGGGGTCGGACAGGCTCCTGAGATACATTAGAGGGATCAGAGAAAACCTCCTGTACCAAGGGAATGTTCAAGGTGTTCAACACAGCCCTGATCAGGCCCTCGGCTGAGGGAACAGGATCAGCCTCAAAGGATCCCCAAAAAACTGAGAGGAAGGGACAGCAGAACAGTCTTCATCATCAGAATCCACCAATAATTCCTCCTCAGAGGAATTGGACACATCAGGTACACCCAGCGGTTTAGGCAAGGAAAACCTGATGGGGATGGGGGCCTGCGATGAGCCTGCAAAGTGGATGGATGGAGTTGTAAGGTAGACCGGAGGTCCCTGGTAGTAGCCTTAAACTCTTGCATCCAAACTAGCTCTAGTGCATGGCTGGAGGTCCCTGGTGGGGGCTCAGGGGCAGCAGCGCATGCTGGGCAAACATGACCTGAGTATTCTCTAGGTTACCCTGAGTGACATGAGGAACAATGAGCGATAGGGGGCACAGACACCCCAGTGTCCTTAGTCTTAGGTTTAGCCCCAAGGTCTAATGGAATAGACATGCTCACAGAGTCAAACGGTCAAAGTATCAGAAACACCCAAAATAACAGTGTATATGATAAAATATTCACCCCAGAAACTGCTGAGGAGAGAAGGAGAGTCCAAGCCCTGTGTAGGATACTTGATCAGAGAAGGCACAAAATGGCTGCCTCGGCGGGAGCCAATCAGAAACGAGCGTGCAAAGCAAGCGCTCATGGGAATTGTTGTATCTCAAAAAAGTACCCCAACAGTGCCGAAGCCCCCTGAGCCCCCCAACATGCCCAGAATGTTGACCGTAAGACAGAGCAAGGGCAAAACAATAACATGAGCCATCTCTGACCTCGTTATATGGAGCGGCTGCAGTGATACGTCCCAAACTGTAAAGTCCCATAGGAGTGAATGGAGCAATGGCGTCTATACGGTAAAAGCGCGCTGGAACATAAATTTAGCAAAGTGATTACAAAATGTAAAACATGCTCCAAAACCCACTACAACGAGTCAGGAGACTCAATAAACACTGAACCCAGTAGGGAAAGTGCTCACAACCCTGCAAAGTATGCCAACCGACAGTTAAAGGGTTACGTTACCACAGAAACTTGCTCCAAACACCCAACAGACATACAGATAAACCCAATGAGTACACGAGTATGTAATGGGAACGCCAAGGAGACCCCTGTATGGAGGGGAAGCATGGGACGTGGACCACGGTGCTCAAAGGGTTGCTCACCTTTTCAGCTGGTCTTCTGTTTTCAGATGACCTATCACAGTGCCTGTGATTCCTGTCACTCTCTGTTGTGGATGTCACTGATTTGCTGACTGAGTTTGACCCGCCTCCTGATGACCTTTTTATACCTGGCTATCTCTCTGGTCAGTTGCCCTTTCGTGGTGTTCCTGAGCCAGTAGTGCTTTTGCTGTGTTCCTGTGTTCTGAGTTCCTGTGTACCGATTCGGCTTGTCCTGACTGTTCTCCAGTGTTCCTGCCTGTGTATGATTCGGCTTGTCCTGACTATTCTCCAGTGTTCCTGCCTGTGTATGACTCGGCTCGTCTGCGGACCACCCTTGGATCCTGACCCGGCTAGTCTGACGTTCCTGCCTGTGTATGACCCGGTCCGGCTGACTTCCTGCTCCGAAGATCGACTTCCAGCTTGTTCCAGTGACCTGCGTTCCAGTTGTCGCCGTCGCGACATTTTCCAGTCCTTGCTGCCCACGAGTGTGCCATTGCCTAGCCTGGTGATTCCTTCGATAGTGCTGTGTCTCGTTCTAGTGCAGAGCTGTGTGTATTCTGTGGGCCTTCCTCTCCTTGCAGAGCCTGACCGTAGCGTTGTAGCCTCGAGTAACGTTACAGAGCCTTGCAGTAGCGCTGAAGCCTCGAGTAAACGTGCATTTTAACTCTTGCAGTGCTGCCTCATATTCACTCTCTATATCTCCAGTTCAAGCCTTGTTACAAGTGATACTGCTGCTGAGTTGGCCGCTCTCCGTCGGCAACTCTAGTCTTACGTTGCAGAGTGTTCACGAAGCTTGGGCCGTTTGGGCGCTTAAGGCTCTCCGGTGTTGGTTACCGACGAGATCGTATACCCAGAGTGTTGGCAGAGAGGTTCAGTGTTGGCTATTCGGTACTAAGCCCGAGGGGGCTAGTGGTTCTGGCTCTAGCATTACTGCATTCGATTACACTTGAGGAGGCTCTTAGCTCTTGCATTGCAGGCCGATTTCCATATTGCCCTAAGGGGCTATTCGCACTTGCACATACTAAAGTAGTTCCTGTAGCTACGCCCGTGGGGGCTAAGTTGTTACCCATTCTGCTTATCATTTACCACCTTGGCAAGGCAGCTCGTTCCTCTGCACCTGATGAACTTCGTCTGTACAGCACAGCCTATTTAACATCAAGGGCGTGTCAAACTTCCACATCTGAGACTGAGTATATTTGGACTTTAACCCCTTTGGGGCCTATACCATCCTAGGGCATACTGACTTGCATTTATGTCCATAATACTATTTTCCTTGTATTCTCTCAGTTTACATTATCTGTATATTACCTACCGCCTTTAGAGGGCGTGAGTATCATCATTCACTTTAATAAAGTGTGTTTTATTTTCACTTATTGGTCTGAGTGTCATAAAAACCGTAACATGACCATATATCAAGAAGAAGCCTCAGTGGGCTACTCCTGGGTAAAGAACTTGCAGCCAAGATTTTCCCCCACAGGACTAAGGTCCACAAAAGCACCTGGTAAACTGAGCTAACCACATTTGGGTGTTGAGAATTGTAAGTCATGGTAATCCGCCTAATGGTGGTATCCCATATCTAACAGAAAAATAATAAAAAAGCTAAAACTATAGCAGAACTGTTCTCTTGCCTTGTGTCTTGACCAAGGAACAAATCTTACCGGAAGGGGATTGGCTAGCTGCAAGCTAAGGAGAGGAGGTAGGCTCCACCCAGCAGTCACTTCTCAGACTTGTTCCTGACTACTTAAAGGCGCTGATTGCCTACCCAAAGTTACCAGTAACCTGTATTGGACGACAGAGGAATTAGTTTTAACTATAAAAACCCATTGTTGTCATTTATCTCAGGATGTGTAGGACATACTATAGTTTCAAAGGTATCATCATCTTTGAAGTGGGTTAAATGTATTAATATATATATATATATATATATATATATATATATATATATATATATATATATATCACTACCTCCAGGAAACATTTATGCCTACCAGACTTTGGGTAGAAAAGTAGAATTGCACAAATTTTGTGGGAACAATTATAGTCACAGCAAAATAACTTTTTCAATATTTGTTTATGTTTTGCAAACATTAGGAAACCTATGCAAGCCTGTAAGAAACATGGGTACACAAATATATAGGTCAGTGGTTCTCAATCTTTTTTTGTTCGGGGCACCCCTAACACGTAATATAGAACATTTGGGGCACCCCTAACATATTTAATGTACTGTATCAAGGGCATAATGAAGGTACAATGCATAAATATACAGTTATTATTAGGTAATACAATCATAAAAACAACATTAAACATAATGTGCATAACAATTTCTATAAATGTTTATTTAAAAGTCAATTTTTGTTAGTCTTCATAGAAAACATGGGGCACCCTAAGTTGATGGCTGTGGCACACCAAAGTGCCACGGCACCCTGGTTGAGAATCACTGATATAGGTGCATGGGTATACTAATATATAAGTAAATCAGGTTAAATAAGTACATATGTGAAAATCTTCTTGGTCATGCAAGTGAAAAATACTGATGATACTTAAGGGGCTAAAGCAGTTCCTCTGTGAAATGGTGTGTTGTATCATATACAGATAAAAAATTTTCAAATACTTGTAAAACTTCACATACATAAGACTGCATGCTGTTTTACAACAGGTTGGAAGAACAATCCAGCCTGCACTACTTTCTCACTGCTTGGCTTGTAATCAAATAATATTACAGTGACTGTAACAACAACATGCCATCAAATGGTTACATTTTTTATTCTGTTTTTATAATTTGAAAACACAGCCCTTTGTTCTTTATCCTGTCAGTGACAAAATAAATTGCGTTATACTTAACCTCTTGTATTCTATATAGTGCCAGAGGGATGACAAACAAATTCCTGTGCAATACATTGGGCTCTCTTCTGGCACTCAGAGGGTTAACCCTTTGAGTGCCAGAGTGGAACGGAACCCTCTGGCACTCAAAGGGTTAATGTGTGAATAATAGTTACATGGGCACAAGCTTAGTTTATCAGTTTTCATTTGAAGACTGATACAACTTGTAATGTGAGACTGAAACATATAATTAAGTGATTAGCTTTGCAAAGTGTTGCCCACCCTTCTGGTCCCTAATGGGTTAAGTAGGCTCATGCCTTAGAAAAAAATTCCAGCAACCGTCATGTCATGACATGATGACATCCAGGACTGGCAAAATTCAGAGATACCATTACAATACCTATTGCCTAGGAGGAACATCAAGGGGTTGAAGTTAATCCAATACCTGTATTTCCACTTTACATTAACGATTATACGAACCCAACATCACTTTCCAATAATATACAGCTGAAGACTCTCTCCTTCCACTGGGCTCAAAGCAGCTTCCAAGCTTACCACAGTGATTCCAGTTACAGTACATTTCCATTCAGACTCATTAATCAGGATATAAATACAATCAATGCTAAGTATGCTATTTGTGCTTGGAAATAATTATTCTACTAAAACGAAGACCATTATTTGAAATAACTGTAGCTACAATAAGTTACATACGGCACATGATCCAATTGCTGGGTATGTCAAGCATTTTAATTCCCAGAAGCTTTCAACTCTAGGCAGTGGGATTTAAAAATAAACACGCGATATGATGATAATAATATTTGGCTATTATATAATTAAAATAAAATACATTTATGAAGAAAATTGGGTAATATGCCCATTTTCAACAGCTAGGCTAATCTTACAAAAACAGAACTTAGCAATGGAAAATGTATTTTTTTCTAAGCCATATTTTATTTTTTTATACTTTGGCACTTATGAAGTACTTCCTTTATAGAACTCTTGAACAAGGTATGGTTGGCCACCATTTTCAAATGTCCTATAAGATCAGAGATAACAAAATTCATTTTTCAGGGGCTAAAAACAGGCCAGGGAATAAAGATTTCCCTGACTGACTACAGGTGAATCAGTAAAAATGAATGAATCACGAATAACCTCACTTGTACAAAATCAGGGATATTCTAAAATCCTGGCCTATCTGCAGCCCATTTCAATGTATAAAATAAAATCAAGGGATGATACCCAGAGGCTTATGTACCAAACAGAAATGGGAGGATAAAAGGAGATTTGTACTTACCAATAAATCCTTTTCTCTAAGTCCATGTGGAACACAGGAACGATGGGGTAAAGTTATCTCTTTCAGGAGGGAAGAGCATTCCTCCCTTTATCCACTTTACCTCTACAAGACCATGCTCAGTTTTACTGTATGGCAAAGATCATAGAAAAAAAAGTGGGACAAGACAGGGATGCCCCTGAACTACAGAATCCAAAAGGATGCCCCTGTTAAAGGGATAGTAATATTTCATAATTAAAACAGCTCTAATTAATCTTCTTAGTATTTGGGCCTTGGAGAGTGTTATTTCAGTTCTGTCAGAGCTGTAGTTCAAGAGTAATTGAATGACGAAGTATCCCCCTCCCGCCCTTTCTACTTCAGCTTACAGCAGCAGCTTACAACAGGTAGATTGCAGAGAGGGACAATCTTCAATTAAGATAAGGGAAAAAGCTGAAAAACCTGACAAGGGTGGTAGTATTTTCATTGTTCTCACAGTAAGAATATTCACCCTTGATGTCAGCTGTCTGGTCTATGGACTGGATTCCACATCTGAGGAGTGGGGGCTTAATTAGGTAAAAGGGGCGGGAGGGGGAAACTTTATCATTCAATTACTCTAGAACTACAATGCTCACAGTAATGAAGATTAATTGGAGCTGCTGTTTTTGTTAAACATTACTATCCCTTTAATGACTCAGTCAGTTTTGTTTTCTCCGGGAGGGAAGTCCTGCATTCTACATGGACTGAGAGAAAAGAATTGATCAGCAATAACACAAAAATCCCCTTTTCTCTTACGTCCTATGTGGAACGCAAGAACCATGGGGATATGCCAAAGTGGGAGTGGGATCCTAAATGACAGGTTAAGCATGAGCCACCCTTGAACAAAATTTTGCACATTAGGTAGTAGGACAGGAAGAACTGAAATCTCAACTTTAATAGAACTATGACCAAGCCATTTCTGAAGGCTATCCTGAAGAAGAGCTAAGACAACAGGGAGCCAAAAAAGGTTGCAGTTG
Organism: Rhinophrynus dorsalis; assembly: GCA_037306005.1. Classification (NCBI taxonomy): domain Eukaryota; kingdom Metazoa; phylum Chordata; class Amphibia; order Anura; family Rhinophrynidae; genus Rhinophrynus; species Rhinophrynus dorsalis. The sequence goes on along the minus strand of CM074719.1, from coordinate 455,446,269 downwards.
AAACCCTCAGTCTTCATACCACTTATAAAACAGGGACCATATTCTTTTATATGCCTTGGAGGGAACTGGCTTTCAAGTCTGTGGAATAGTAGCAATGACTGTCAGAAAACCGCTTCTTTGGCATTAACAGATAAGTTATCAAATGCCATTTGCGCACGACACAGCGAACCCTGAAGCAGAAGGAACCAAAGCAACTAAGCCACAGATAAATTGAGATCTGAAAACCCAGGCCTCACAGGTCCAGAACTGGGCAGTCAGAATGATATGAGCAGATCCATCTTGTTTTTTTCTGCACCTCATTCCAAAGGAAGATGTAGGGTCACTGCTGATTCCACCAGAGTGCTAGGTGCTTCCTGAGCCTACAATCACCAAGTCTCAGTGGAGCAGATGTGCAGGGAAGCATGGTAGTCCCTTCACACTTTTGCTAAACATTTCTGCTTCGAATACAGTCAGTAGTGCCTGTGTAGGAGTCTTTTTTTTTATCTTTCATATGTGTTGAAACTGTGCATGTCTAGTGGGGGTAAAGTAGACTAGGGAGTCTCTGCCTCCAGAGAGCTCTTTTTTTTGTAAGTGCACTGCCCTCTAGTGTGAGGATAGTTTACCCCAGGGGCGTCCATTTTGCAGTTCATGAGTCAAATGGAGCCGTCCTGACTCTAGGGTGCGGCCCCCTGAAATTTTTTTTTTTTAAACTATTTTTACACCTAATTAACTAGCACACATGAACTAGTAGGCCAGTAACACCTAATGTCATGCTTGCCAGTACAGTACGGTTCAAGAAGAGATGTTGTTTAGCCAACAGGGTATAATTCACCAAATAATGCAGCCCTCACACTTACAGCTTTCTGAACATGTTGCCCGCATTTGAAAAAACCTGGACCCCCCCCCCCCCTGGTTTACACCATGGTTTCTGTGTTCCACATGGACTAAGAGAAAATTATTTATTCACAAGTACACAAAAATCCCTTTTTTCTGTATTCGCAATGAAGTTTGTTTGCCCAATAGTCAGTGATATGAGGCTGAACATTCTCCAAAATGTACAATTTTTTCCTGTGCTTTACCTTTCCATTTTAAAATTCATTTTGAAAAGTTCATGTGTAAAATGAATGGAAATAGTACAAACGCTTGACCTACACAAAAACACATAGAGCCTGTTTTGACTGGATGCTGCACTACACCATGCAAAGAAAACAAATAATGAATGCTGACTTTTTTCTAATGGCTATAATAGTGATTGTGTGTGATATTTGCTGCCATCCTGGATATAAATTATTGGACAGGTTTTGCAGTTTTAAAAACGTAATTAGTGTTTTTTCAGGCAAATATCCATAGCAAGTATGTGTTCACTGATATCAATAATAAAATCAATATGTCACTGTAACAGGTTATGCAAAATCAAACTTTAATATATTTAGATTTTTCTTATAACTAACAAAGCATATTTCTTCTCTTGATCTGTCAGCTATACAAATTTCAAAGTAGAGCTCAAAGGATTTCCTTGCACATTATCCATTTGCCTTTTTCAGGAATGAGTGGACCTTATCTGGTCATCGTTCAATTATCAATAAGCAACAGCCAGACAGATACAATTCCATGGACCAGCTTGGAGCTCCCACTGCAGACAGTCAGGGGTGAAGTGTGTGTGTGATGTGGTTATTTATTAGAATTAGGTACTAAATACAAACAAAAATATGACAAATTAGAGCAAGCTCTAGGGATTCTGGAAAAATGTCAAACAATAGTCTATACAAATTAAGCTTATTGGCATAGCTGGGAACTTTTGAAATGAGTCAACCCTGAGATCTTTGAAATATTAACCCATGAAGTCCCCCAGAATGCAGATTTCAGGCGATATATCACTGCTTTCTCTAACTGGGGGTGTTCTTATCTGTAACACTTAACATGTCACATCTTACAGTTTTCACTGGATGAACATACAAAAGAGAAGCAGAACATAACCCTCTGTCCTCCTTGTAGAAATGGCAGCAATTTAGGGACTAAATAAGTAGTTATTTGGTGCAAATGAGAGAGTAGTTAACACTGTGCTCTCTCACCCTGAGAATTTGGCCCTTCACCCCGAGACCCTGAGATCTGGGCCAAAGCCCTGAGAGTTCCCAGGTATGCTTATTGGCACTGGACATTTTTTGAACTGAACATTTTCCCGAAAAATCCACATTACTGGCCATAGCGGCTTCATATTTTCAATTGTGCACGACTCTTGGTTGAAAAATAAAATGATGAAGCTGAGGAAAGCTTTAACCCTTTGAATGCCAGGGGGTATTCAAAGGATTATTATCTATGAACAGAACTCCCACAAAAGTTTATTTTATCTTTCGTTTTGTTTGCAGAACAGTGCCACTAACTCTAAACTGCCTACAAATCTACATTTGTCGTGTCCGGGATAATTAAAGTGGAACAAACACCTTACATGAATATGAAAGAGCTTTTAAGATCACCTTTATTTATGTCAGCAATTTAGGTTATTTATTCTATTTATTTATTGAGTTCAAACATATTCCACAGAGCTACACAAAATAGGAGAGATGACAGATAATGACATACAGAATCTGTCTGATACGTAGGGTGGGCCAGGGCCCTGCTTCAGAGAGCTTACAATCTAGGTATATTTCGCTTTATTTGTCAGTTTATGAAAATTGCACAGTAGTGGCGGACATGCCAGCCAGATACTATCATTTCATACCGCTCTCCCCATCACCTTACTCAGTACAGAACAATAATTACTCCTTATCTGCATAACTGAACTATCATTCATATATATCAAGGTGGATCCATTAACTGAGGTGAGATTGTGGACAAGTGACTTCAACTTTAATTTGTTTAACAGAAGGATTAATCTTGGTGTCATTCAAACAATGCAAGTTATAAGTGTTTGCACAGGGACATAAGTTTTATTATTTTGGTTCTGTATTCCAGCAAATTGGATCTGAAATGAAACAATGACTTAGATAATTACTTGTAGACTGTTAGCTTTAATTTGAGGGTATTTACATCCATAAAATGTGAATGGTGTTGGAATTACAGTATTTTTATACATAGTCCCTATATTTTAGGGGACCAAAAGTTACTGGACAAATAACAAAGTTGTCATATTCAATACTTTGTTGCAAATCATTTACATTTGATGATTACCTGAATTCAGACACCCACAGACATCACCAAACACTGCATCCTTCATGGCGATGTTCTGCCAGGCTTGTACTACAGCCAGCTTCAGTACCTGTTTGATTAGGGGCATTTTTTCTTTTCAGTCTTTTCTTCAGCAGGTGAAACATGTGAATGAATGAATATGTTTATTTATATCGCTCCACAAGTGTATGCAGCACTTTACAGTTTAGGGGTATGGAGTGCAAAGTGTGTAAAGTGTAGTGCATTCCAATGGGATATGAGGCATTTGGCTAGATCTGAGCAGACAGGTTATTTCTGTACACTTCAGAATTAATCCTGCTGCTACCATCACCAGTGACATCATCAATAAAAACAAGTGAGCAAGTTCCAGATGCAGTCATACATGCCCAAGTCATAACACCATCTCCACCATGATTCACATGTGAGAAAGTATGCACTGGATCCTTGCTCTTTCTCCACACTTTCCTCTTTCCATCACTCTGATACAGATTAATATTTGCCTCATCTATCCATAAAACATAGTTCCAGAGCTCTGCATTCTAATGTAGTTTTTAGCAAACTATAACCTGGCCTTTCTGTTCTTGAGGCTTACCAGTGGTTTGCATGTTGTTGTAAACTCTTTGGTTATGATGCTATACTCGTCTCTTTCTAGTATATAGACATTTCTAGGTCTATATCCTGGAGAATGTTCTTGACCTGTTTTACAGTTGAAAAGGTTTTTTTTTTCACAACTGCAGGCATTCTTCAATCATCCACTACAATGGTCTTCTGTGGTCTACCAGTTCATTTGTTATTGTGGAGATCAACTGCGAGCACTTGCTTCTTAACAATGAACCACACAGTTAATTTTGACACTCCTAATATTTTGGCTATGCATCAGAGAGTTTTATTCCAATTTTTCAGCCTGGTGATGGCTGGCTTTACTGGCAGTGTGTCACGGATTCAATAAATACACCAGGAGTTAGTACTGTAAAGTAAAACCACCTTTATTGACTTGTAATATAATATAGATATATATAAGTAATAAAATAACAACAAGGTGCAGAGGGTACCAGAAGAAGCCAGTGCTTCCTACTAGAAATAGGAAGCCGCTTGGGGAACCTCTCTGCAAAAGATAAGGCAGACTGCCAATTGTAGTCTCGGAACAGCGAGTAAGATAACCACAAGAGTGCGGCAACAGAGTACTCCTAAAGGAAAAGCACCAGGTTGGATGGTCAGACAAGTCTAGGTCATACACGGAGTGGGTAGTCAGCCAGAGCCACAGGTCTGCACCAGATTGGGTGTCTACTATGCCAAAGGATAATGCAGGAAGAATAGTCAGACAGAGCCACAGGTCAGCACCAGAATGGATGGTCAGACAAGCCTAGGTCATACACGGAGCGGGTAGTCAGCCAGAGCCACAGGTCTGCACCAGATTGGGTGTCTACTATGCCAAAGGATAATGCAGGAAGAATAGTCAGACAGAGCCACAGGTCAGCACCAGGATGGATGGTCAGACAAGCCTAGGTCATACACTGAGAGTTCCAAAGAAATCAACAACTGCCTCAGACACCAAACTAAGGGTGACTGGACTGATTATCCTTCACCCTTTTAAATCCAGCCAGGAAGTAGCAAGGAGGAGTTTCAGGTAGCCCCAGGTATAAGGAGCACTAGCATCACTCAAACGTGTGCCTGCATATGGGATGACATGTGTTGTGACCAGCGTCATTAAGAACATCCAGACCATTTTGGAAAAGGACACGGTCCAGCCTCAGGCATGGTGAGACGCGGGTAGTTACGCCAGAGCACCACGGACCCAGTACCCCAGCAGCGCCCAGCCAGAAGATGCTGAGACTAAGGCAGGCACTGTGACACAGTGATACTTCTTTACTGCTCATGTTGAGACACAACAGAAACAGACTCCAATTGCAAATGCCACACTCAAAACCTTTTAATAACTCTCTAGTGAATGAACCAACGATGCAATGAGGCACACCTGGCCAAGAAACAGCTGAGCAGCCAACTGTCCAATCACTTTTGTTCAGCTAACATGGAAGCACTATGTATAAAAAAGGCTGTCATTCCTAAATGTTTCAAGGTTTATGGATGTAACTATCCTCAAATTAAGATGGACAGTCTACACTAACTTCTTAATTATTGTATAATTTAAATCCAATGTGCTGGAGTAAAGAGCCAAAACAACAAAACGTGTCACTGTCCAAATGACTGCTATGTATATATATATCTACTATATTTCAGTTTCTTGCTAGTTGTTTCAGTTTACAATTTGATAAAGACTAGTGATGATTACAGCCATTCAGGTCTATTGAAGCCCATTGGTTGTGATTCAGACCAACATGTAAAGAAATATACAGAAAGCAGCAAAAATATATTGACAATTACACCTGACTGTTGTGTGTATACAACCTACCTGGGTAAAGTAACCTGTTAAGCAAAGTGTAAATTAAAAGGGTACAGTTCCAATTAAATAAAGTATCTCCTTTAGCATATCTGAGAAAACTCCAGATTTGTCCCTGATTTCATAGTTAATTACTGGCTCCCTGGAGAGACAGGTTAATTTTCCAGCTTGGTGAGCTCCACAGTAACCTTGCCTTACTCTGTCCATTCCCCAACGCATTCCACCCTTTTACTTCCATTTTCAAAGCAAACCAGCCTTCACTCCTCCTAATCTTGCCCACTCCAGTTAAGACCCACCTACATTAAAGCATTATTTGTGTCATTTGGACACTCTCACCCAAAACAATCCAAGAGACTTTAATGACCATAATTAATCTGCCCCCTGCTTTTCTGCTAAACCCACCACAATACAGTATAACAATTGTTAAGATAATAATGCGTTCACAGGCTTCAATATACATTAAGCCTTACGTAAAAAGTGGAGTAATTCCAGAGCAAACCAACAGTACCATAGGGGACATGTAACATTTTCTGTTGATATAAATGGGAATATTTAGCCCCTGGAAACCGAGAGATGTCTGCAACACATTGCAAAGCAAATTTCTGGACTTGTCTCTAGCATTCAAGTTGTTACAAAACCCCATTTAAATCAGTAGGTGCAACTGTTTCCTCCAATTTATTTTCATACATACGGTCCTAAAGAATTTTCAACCAGTGAAACGGAGTTGTGTGCACACCCATGCATGTTTCACTGCATAGAATTAAATTGAGTAGACTAGCATCTATAAACCCACACACCTCAACAGATTAACCTTGGCAACGTTTTTTTCCACCCATGACAGGATGTGTGTCTTGTCAAATAGAAAGTTACGGTAATGTAGGTATTACTGAGTGCCACTGAAGGACTGTTATCTGTGTATTTATATCCACTCTGTTGTCTTTGGAGACTTCATTTTGTTTGCAGAAAACAGATGGGCTTGTAAAATCCTCCCTCCCTGCCAGTTCAGTGGTGAAAATGCCACAGAACTGCATATGTTCCTGTGTGATGGCAGACAAGATATTTTTGGAACTGAACAGACTGGATAAGAAATTCAGGCCCCATGACATCAGTTGGAATTATTTTTTTTTTGCAGATTTTTTTTTTATTATTTTTTTTTTTAGAGAGATGTAAACACACGCTCCTGGGAATGCCAACAACTTCAGAGAGCAAATGCACATATCAAGGCCTGTCTAAGTCTGTGTCTGTAGACTGGCATTCAATCTGTGAACCTAATACGTATGGATAGCTGGAGGCAACATATAGACCCTTCTTTCTCATAATAAACTAGAGCACTGATGTGTAATCTTGCAGTGAAAAAATGAACTTAAGTGGGGAAAACGCCACATTGCTTTGCAATGTGGCACACACTCCTCTGGCACTCAAAAGGGTTAACGGCGAACTAACACTTCCCAATTATAACCCCACATGTCCCTTACTACATGGGCAGTCAATAGACTCCTATTATCTCCAACCAGTCAACCTCCTTCTATGACCAGAGCATTCTGACCTGTACGAATTTGACCCTTCTGCCTTGGTTCAAGATATATCTTCAATCTGTCCAGAAATGTTGTACTTGTATCACTTACCTTTATATCATGTCCAGTCAACAATTGCCACATTTTGGAATGGGAGTTATTTAACCTTTAAGATCTGAGAGGTCTGGAACCAACATCCAGGGTTCTATGATTAAGGGCGGTCACCACACAAAACACATGAGACCTGTGTATATCTGTGCAGTGATGAACCAGATTGTAACTAAGGTAACAAATAAATTATTCCTTTTCTTTAATCCATTGAACTGAGAGTCTGTAGCAAAGTCTTCCTACTTTACTGTTTACATACGGAGATTCAGAATGCTCAGAAGCATACAGCCTTTCCATGATGGAAGTTAATATCTAGTAATGGATCTAGTCTGTGACAATATCCCCTACAGGCCAGTGGCCACATTTCATCTCTCTTTACCATCTGCTTTGTTTCAGAGCTGAGTAGGGCCTACCTGACAAAATAGGAAGACCACAACACAGCACATCCTCCTCATAATCACTTATGCAGAGCCACTTTCCACAGAACAAAGATCATGGTGGGGGGATAATTACATTCACAAGCAGATTCAAGTGCCAACTACATTCATGCAGGCACACAAATCAAAGTATTGCTTTTGCCACATTTTAGAATGTATGGGAATTGACTGAGTAGTTAGTGGGTGGTTTCAGAGCGAAGGCAATTAAAAGTGGCATCTTTGTAGATAAATGTTCCTGTTATGCAACATTCTCCATTTTGCCTAGTAACAATCCATTTCTAACCATCTCTTTCACAGTTTTTATACTTGGATTTTGATGTATTTGGGATTTATTTGTTCACCTATTACTCATTATGATAAATACATCATAATCTATAAAAGACTGCTCAAACAGAATATATACGATGGTAACTGAGAAAAATCAATGAAATATTACCAGAGAAATAATAGGATTTTAGTCTTACCTGTTAAATCCTTTTCACTTAGTCCATACAGGTCACTGGTACAATGGGAGGCGATCTGCCCCTTTAAGTAGGCAGGAACATTCATCAAAATGTATGCAGGGGGTGGAGCCTCCCCTCCCTCTTAAGCTGCTTTCAGCCAGAACAAGCCAGATTGATTTGAGACACTAAATTGACCAGAGGTAAGAAGGAAAAGGAAGACTCCTGTGAGCATGCCCCGAAGGTCTCCCACTGAATGCCACAGAAGAGCCAAGCATGGTCCCTTGACAGGGTGGGAGACCAGTGACCTGTATGGACTAAGTGAAAAGGATTTAACAGGTAAGACTAAAATCCTATTTTCACTGTCGTCCAATACAGGTCACTGGTACAAAGGGATGTACAAACATTGAGCTTTCCCAGAGGCGGGAAGGAAGGCAAGGACCAAGCGCAAGGCCCAAAGGTCACCAGAACTGCTATGAATCAATTAATCATAGAGCCCAAAAACAGAAGTGTCAACGGACACCAACCAGGATTAAAAACGAACCCCCGAACTATCACAGCACACTGAACTAGAGCCAACAGGGCTCAACATCAAAGAAGCACAAAGAACCACAGAGTAGAAGATCCTAAACAGGCAAGACTGCCTCCAGGACCTTCCTCCCAAAGCTGGCATCAGCCGAGGCCAGTACATCAACACGACAGTGCTTCGAGAATGTGTGCACAGAGGACCAAGTGGCCGCTCTGCACAGTTGATCAGCAGACGCCTGATTCTTATAGGCCCAAGAGGCCCTAATTGATCTGGTGGAATGAGCAGTAACCCTGAAGGGAACGTGCTTATTCCGCAGCTTGTAGGCTTCACGAATGGTAGATTTTATCCAAGATGCAATAGTCACCTTGGATGCCGGTCTCCCTGCCCTAGGCCCCTCAGGAATGACGAACAGGGCGTCAGACTTCCTGATAGTCTCAGTGCGATGAACATAAAATTTAAGACAACGCACAACATCCAACAAATGGAGATCTCTCTCCTTGTCAGAGGAAGGGTTAGGACAGAAAGAGGGCACCACAATCTCCTGATTGATGTGAAACTCTGAAACAACCTTGGGTAAAAACTCCTTGGAAGTGTGGAGCACGGCCTTATCCTTGTGGAACACCAAGTAAGGAGGTTTACAAGACAGAGCTTGTAACTCTGATACCCGGCGAACTGAGACAATAGCCAAAAGAAAGGCCATTTTCCAGGTCAAGAGACGTAAAGGAATAGAAGCCAAGGATTCAAACGGGGGTCTCTGGAGAACCCCCAGCACCAAATTGAGGTCCCACTGGGGAGTTGGACTCTTGAAGGCAGGCTGAACATGAGCCACACCTTGGAAGAAAACTTTAACATCAGGAAGAATAGCAATGCGTTCCTGGAAAAATACAGACAGAGCCGAAGTCTGAACCTTGAGAGAACTCAGGCTGAGTCCCTTCTCAACCCCATCCTGCAAAAAAGCCAGGATCATGGGAAGATGGAAATCAAGTGATAGATCCTTATCAGCACACCATGCCACAAAAGTTGACCATATGCGATGATAGATCTTGGAAGACACAGGCTTGCGAGCTCTAAGCATCGTGGACACCACTGAAGAGGAAAACCCTTTCTTCTTCAAAATTGAGGATTCAACCTCCAAGCCGTTAAATGGAGATGCTAAACATCCTCCTTCCACAGATATCCTTGAAGAAGTAGATCTGGACGGGCAGGAAGCGGAAAGGGATGCGCCACTGACATGGCTAGCAGTTCCGGATACCAGGACTGACGAGGCCAATTCGGGGTGATTAGGATGACAGGACAACGCTCCCTCTTCAGCTTCTGGATGACTCTGATCAACAGAGGGAGAGGAGGGAAGACGTACACTAGGGGGAACTCCCAAGGGATTGACAAAGCGTCCACTGCTAGAGCAAGAGGGTCCCTCCACCGAGAGCAAAACACTGGCACCTTCCTGTTGTGTCTGGTAGCCATCAGATCCACTACAGGTACCCCCCACATCTGGGTAGAAGGTGAAACACCTCTGGATGAAGTGCCCACTCTCCGCTGTCGATTGTATGACGACTGAGAAAATCTGCCATGACATTGTCTATGCCTGGAATGTGTACTGCTGAAATGACTGGCACATGAGCTTCTGCTCAAGATGGCCTTGACCTCTAACCAAGCGGTGAGACATCTTGTGCCGCCTTGTCTGTTTATGTAGGCCACTGCGGTGGCGTTGTCGGACTCCACTCTGACTGGACAATCCTCCAGCTGAGATTCCCAGTGTCTCAGGGCCAGAAAGATGGCACGAAGTTCCAGAACATTGATGGAGAGGAGAGATTCTTCCAGTCCCCATTTCCCCTGAGCACTGAAACGACCCAACACTGCCCCCCATCCCCGGAGGCTGGCATCCGTCCTGACTGTGGTCCAATAGGGAACCCGAAAGGACCTCCCTTTCAGGAGATGAGACAGGTCCAACCACCATTCCAAGCTCAACTCGACATGAGGAGGCAGAGAGATTGACAGATGCTGATGATCTGGATGATTCTTGCACGTCTGAATCACAAACCTCTGAAGTTCCCTGGTGTGTGCCATAGCAAATGGCACTGCCTCTATCGTGGAAATGAACTTCCCCACCAGAGAAGTCAACTTCGGCACTGGAGCCCTTTCGAGCTCCAGGATCTTGGATACACGGAGAGCAATCTGATGAGCCACCTCCTCCGGTAAAAACACCATGCACTGTTGAGTGTCGAACAGGAGACCCAAGAAGAGGATCTGTTAAGATGGGATCAAGTCTGACTTGTCCAGATTCACAATCCAGCCGTGGAGATGGAGTGTCTGGATGCACAACTGAACCTGCTGGTGAAGGATCTCCGCAGATGAAGCTTTCAGGAGCAGATCGTCCATGTAGGGAGTCACCCTGACACCATCTCGATGAAGCACAGCTATCAAAGCTCCCAATACCCTCTGAAAAACCTGAGGAGCTTAAGTCAGTCCAAAGGGAAGAGCTGAAAACTGAAAGTGGCCTTTGTGACAGGCAAACCTGAGATACCATCTGCTCTCTGGATGAATAGGGATGTGAAGGTCCAGGGAGGCAAGGAACTCCCCTGGAGACATTGCGGCTATCACAGAATGCAGGGATTCTTGACGATAGTGGGAACTCACAACAAAGGAATTGAGATCCTTGAGGTCCAAAATAGGACGAGCACCTCCGTCCTTTTTGGCCACAATGAACAGGTTGGAATAGAATCCTGAACCTGTGTCCTCTGATGGAACCAATTCCAGGACCTCTTTGTCCAAAAGATCCTGAATAGCGTCGTCGAACAGACGTCTTTTTGTAGGCTCCTGAGAAGGACGAGTAAAATGGAACCGAAAAGGAGGAAGGGAAGAGAAAGGGATCCTGTATCCCTCTGATACCACCTGAATAACCCAAGGGTCCGCCACTGACTCCTCCCGAATCCGGCGAAAGATGTGGAGACGTCCACCTACAGCCGGATGCGGACCCGGGTTCGGTGAGTCATGCCGAAGCAGTCTTGGAGGTTTTGGCCTTAGGGGCAACTTTGGGCTTCCAGGACTGTTTGGGCTTGGAGGAGGAGCGCGCAGAGGACGGACCTGCCTGGGACGCAGAGCGTGTCTCAGTTTGGAAGGAACGAAAGGACCGATTGAGTTTGGCTGGAAACTTCTTTTTGAAGACTGATGGTAGAAGAGTACTTTTACCGCCAGTAGCCTCACTAATCATCTCCTTAAGTTCAGATCCAAACAGTGAAGTCCTTTGAAAGGGTAAAGAAAGCAAGGCTTTCTTAGAAGCGGTGTCAGCAGACCAAATTTTCAGCCAAAGAGCACGTCTAGCCACCACAGAGGAAGTGGAGGCCCTCGCCATCATGCGCACAGCATCAAAAGCAGCGTCAGAAACATAGTTTTGAGCTTCTGATATATTAACGAGAAGCTATAGCTGCTCAGACACTGGCGCATCCTGGCGAACCTCCTCAGTAAGCTGTTCAGTCCAGGCCGCAATAGCCCGGTTAACCCACGCCACTGCAAAGGTTGGCCGCATGGCAGTGCCAATAGAGGCAAAAATAGATTTAAGGCAAGTTTCTAACTTTTTGTCCGTCCAATCTTGCAGGGCAGAGGCATCAGATACAGCTAAGGCAGTAGATTTAGATAACCTAGAAACTGGAGCATCCACTTTAGGAGGATGAACCCATTTTGCCAGTTCAGCCTCAGGAAAAGGGTAAAGTTTAGCAAACTTTTTGGACACAGAAGAGGATTTTTCAGGATTCCTCCACGCATCAGAGACTAAACGAGCAAAAGTAGAGTTAGTAGGAAAACATACAACAGCTTTAGACGGTTATTGAATAACGTCAAGTTGGATCATGAGTAGATTCCTGAGTCAGAGGAAGATTGAGCGTGGTTAGCACAGCTCTGATCAAACCCTCAGCAGAGATTTCAGGGTCACATTCATAAGGGTCACCAATAGACCTGGTAGATTCAATAACAGTGCCTTCCTCAGCATCAGAATCCTGTAAAAGTTCTTCCTCAGAAGAATCAGACATATCAGGAGCCCCCTGTGGCTTGGGCAGGGAGGTCCTGACTGTGTAGGGGGTCTGCCAAACCTGAAGAGCCCCCTGAACCTGAGAGGGAAAGAGTTGAAGAGTGGATCTGAGATCCCTAGTGGCAGCCTTGAACTCTTTCACCCAAGTTGGCTCAATGGCGTGACTGGAAAGCCCAGGGTTTCTGTCATGACTTTCTGCACATTTTGGGCATAAATGACCAGAAAATTCTCTAGGCAGCCCAGAGTGACAAGAGGAGCAAAACGCAATGGGGGAAACTGACACCCCAGCCTCCTTAGTCTTGGGTCTAGCCCCTGACTCCAGTGGAGTAGACATGCTCACAGCGTCAGATATACTCCACTGACAAGAATCACCCAATTGAAGTGTGAAAGATTAAAATTTCACCCCAGAAATGTCTAAAATTAAACTTATCTGGCAAGCGAAGGGTTAATCTGTGGAGGAGAGAGAGAAGACTCAGTCCCTGCGTAGTATACTCGCTGAGAATAACTGACAAAATGGCTGCCGCGACGGTAGCCAATCAGAAAACGATCGCGAAACCAGCGCTCATGGGAAACGTAGTTCTTCTCAGAAGTACCCCAAAACAGTGCCCGAAGCCCCCCCAGACCCCCAACACACCGAATCATGCAACCGGATGATAGAGCAAGGGAAGAACAACAAAATGAGCCAACTCTGAAGTCGCTGTGATAAGCGGTTCCAGAGATACGTCCCACACTGTGTAAACCCATAGAGAGTAAAGGAGCAATGGCGTCTATGCGGGAAAAGCACGCTTAAAGGCGCGGAACATTAACTTTACCCTGACAGAAAAAAGTTACCAAACACACACCAAACACATGTAAAACATGATAAAACAATATCCCAATGAGAGAAATAGCAGGGAAAAGGATAAAACCCCCATAAACTGCTCCAAAACCCAGGGAATACACACAGACATTGCATAAATACAGGCAATATTAAGAAAAACACCCTATGAGTGCTGGAGTGCATAATGAGAACTCCCAAATACATGCCCAAAGAAGGGACACTGTGGGACAAGTGGACCTTCAGCACTCAAAGGGTGGCTCACCTTTCTGCAGGACTTCTGTCTTCAGGTAACCATGTTAAAAGGGAATTAACCAGAAGAAAATTCCCCAGCAGGGAAGCTACTTGACTCAAGTTGTTCCCTCTTCAGGGCATAAGGTCCACCAGAAAATCCCTGGAAGCTGCACTAGCTACTTTGGTGAGGGCAATTGTCAGCCATGGTCACCCGCCTAATGGTGGTATTCCATATTTGAAGAAAACAATAAAAAACTAAAGTTGAATGAGAGATGTTCTCCACCTGGTGTGCACAGCACGCAGGAACAAATCAATCTGGCTTGTTCTGGCTGAAGGCAGCTTAAGAGGGAGGGGAGGCTCCACCCCCTGCATACATTTAGATGAATGTTCCTGCCTACTTAAAGGGTGGATCGCCTCCCATTGTACCAGTGACCTGTATTGGACGACAGTGAAATGTTATTTAACCATTATGGGAGATATCAATTTGTTGTGTGAGTTTTGCATGTGCTGTATGTGTGTATTGAGTGTGTTGTTGTGTATTGTGTGACTGTGTGTATTGCTTGTATGTGTACATATTGTGCATGGTAACAAACCATCCCTCCACCACCAATTCCCCCAACCTAAAACAATATCTGATTAACCCCCCCCCCCCATTTGATGGATCTGTCCATATTAGTCGAACAGGCAATTGAGTGGTTAATGGCAAAAACAACATAATTAAAAAAAAACACTCAATTTTATTTACAGCAAAAAAGTCTGTGTTGCTGCCACTGTTGAAAGAAGTACATCATCATTTTTTTCATTTTATTGGTTAAGGAAGGGAAAGAAAATGCCCTTCCTTTTAACAAAAACAACAATATGGGGCCCCCAAGATCATCCTGATAAAATCAGGATTGAGCGATACGGAGATAAAGTTATCACATAAATTTTATGTAAGTCCCATTATGGCCTTAAGTAAAATTGAATGTTTGTTGTATAAAACCAGTAACCCCTCTGGTGCCAGTTTGGCTAATATGATCCAATGCAGCAATGGAGGGGTTAATCTGTGGTGGTTAGAATAGGGAGATTTTTAGTATTTTTTTTAGCTTTACTTAACCCATTAATTTCTGGTACATTTGGATCCCACTGCTCAGAAAGGTAAACCCTTGAGGACCTGAGGGAACCACAACAAATTGTGAACCAATTCATTGCACAGCCCTAAGGCCAATGAACAGGTTAAAAAAATTAGACTTCTAGTCAGGAAAATACTGTTTTTAAAGCAGGGGTAAGTTAATGCTGGCAACCTACAATCTCTCTCTTTGCCTTGATACTTATCCATCCACTTCATAAAAGCTTGGTTGTGGAGTAAAAGCTAATGCAAAGCACTGGAGGCATCCCTGGTACAGAAGAAGATGTATGTAGTCAACCATCCCTATTATTTAAAGATATCTGAGAACAACAAAATCAATTGCATCTATAAAAAGCATTAGCAATTAATTTGACTTTTTTGATTTTACTTAATTTGCGAGCACATAAGACGTTAAATTGTCGATACTTCTTTTCTAGCTTCATTTTTTATTTCTTACTAGCAAAAGGGCATGGCGTTGCCCGTGGGGATTAAGTCCTTTGAGTGCTTCAGGGGTACTGACATCCAGGTAAATCCAGAAAAGGAGACAATGTTCTTAATGACTAGATTGTTGAATTTGTGTGTGTGTTTGTATATTGCCTGTGTGTGTGTTCTGTTTGTGTACTGTGTTGTCCATGTGTTTGTGTATTGTGCATGTGTTTTGCACATCTGTTGTGTGTGTGTGTGTTTTGCACATATGTGAGTATACGTGTGTGTATTGCGTGTGAGTGTGTATTGTGCATGTGTATTGCATGTTTGTATATTTTTGGTGTGTTGTACGTGTGCTTTTGTGTATTGTGGACATGTGTGTGTATTGCATGTGTTTGTGTTGTTCATGTGTTTTTTTCGTGTGTATTATGTGTGTGTGTATTGTCTGTTTGTATTGTGCATGTGTATTGCATGTATGTATTGTGTGTCTGTTGTGAGTGTATTGTGCATGTGTATGTTGTCTCTTTTCATTGTGCATATGTATTGTGTGTGTGTTGCGAGTGTGTGTGTTGAGGGCTCGTGTGTTGCGAGCATGTGTGTTACAGTGTATTGTGCCTGTGTGTATTGCTTGCATGTGTTTTTTTGTGTGGGTATTGCATGTGTATTTTGAGCATGTGTGTGTGTCTGTGTATTGTGCGAGTGTTGTGGGGTGTTTTATGGTGTGTGCACGTTTATTGCATGTATGTATTGTGTGTGTTGTGTGGTGCATGTGTGTGTTGTACGTGTGTGTGTGTAGTGATGTATTGTGTATGTGTAAGGTGTGTGTTGTGGTGTATTGTGTATTTTCTGTGTGTGTTGTGCATGTGTGTGTATTGCTTGTGTGCATTGCATGTGAGTGTTTATTGTGCATGTGTATTGCATGTGTGTATTCTTTATGAGTTGTGTATTGTGTGTGTGTGTTGTAGTGATATGCGTTTGTGTTTTTTTGTGCGTGTGTGTGTGTATTGCGTGTGCATGTGTGTGCTGCGGGCATGTGTGTTGTGTGTGTGTATACTGTGTGTCTTGTCTGTGTGTGTTGTGGACATGTGTATTGTGTGTATCTGTGCGTATTGTTTTTGTTGTGCATGCGTACTGTATGTGTATGTATTATGCGTGGGTGTACTGCGTGTGTGTTGTGCGTTTGTATGTACTGTGTTAGTGTTGTATGTATAATGTTCTGTGTATTGTTTGTTGTGTGAGTTTTGCATGTGTTGTAAGTGTGTATTGTGTGTGTTGCCGTGTATCGTGTGACTGTGTGTATTGCTTGTATGTGTACATATTGTGAATGTTTTTTCATGCATGTGTGTATTGTGTGTGTTTTTGTGTGTGTGTATTGTGGCCGTTTGTCTGTATTGTGGGCATGTGTGTTGAGTGTTGTTTGTGTGTGTATTGTCTGTTTGTGCTTTGAATGTGTATTGAATGCATGCATGTATTGTGTGTGTGCTGTTTGCTGTGTGTTGTGCATATGTATTGGGTGTATTGCGTGCAAATTGCACGTGTGTGTTTGTATATTATGTACGTGTGTATGCATTGTGTTGTGTGTGTGTATATTGAAGAAGACATTGCAATCCCTTACCTTATCACAGAAGTGGCAGAGGAAATGGCCTCTTTGTTTTTTGAAAGAGGAGATAGTCGGGGGGCAGGCAGATCACCAAGAGTATGGGTAGTCACATAATTGTGAGTTCCATTCAGGTCCAAGCTGTGGATGGCCCTAGCCCTGTCATATGGGGTGATTCCTGTCTGCACAGTATCTTCTTCTTGGCCGTGGAACCATAAGACTAGTCTCTCACTTCTGGGTACTCAGCAGTTTGGCAAGCACAGTGTAAGGTATGTCATTTGTAATTAAAGTGTTGCAGAGCAGGGTAGTAGAACAGCCTTTAACCCTTTTAAGACAATGTTCTTAATCATTGGATTGTTGAATTTGCATGTGTGTTTGTGTATTGCCTGTGTGTGTTCTGTTTGTAGTGTGTTGTGCATGAGTGTGTGCGTATTGCATGTGAATGTGTATTGTGCGTGTTTTCAACATGTGTGTCGTATACGTTTGTGTATTGCATGTGAGTATGCACTGTACTGCATGTATGTATTGTTTGTGTATTTTGTGGTGTGTTGTACGTGTGTTTGTGTGTGTGTGCATTGTGGGAGTGTGTGTGTGTTGTCTGTGTGTGTGTGTTGTGCATTTGTTTTTCTGTGTGTGTTTATTGTGTGTGTTTATTATGTATGTGTGTATTGTCTGTGTTGTGCATGTGTATTGCATGTATGTATTGTGTGAGTTGTGTTTGTGTATTGTGCATGTGTGTGTGTTGTCTGTTTGCAGTGTACATATGTATTGCATGTGTGTTGCGTGCACGTGTGTGTTTAGTTTGGGGAAAAACAGCACTGTTTTTAGGGAAAACAGAATGTAGTGATGGGTGACATTTTTGTCCCCAAGAGGAGGGTGTCAGTCATTTTTTTGGTTTCTGTGAAGGGATAGTCAGGGGTGTGAAAATGTAAATGGCTGTGTATAAGAGATATGCTAATCTACTCCTAGCTGCATCCCAGGGTGTGTATGTTGGGCTTTGGCACTCTATAGGAGATATGCATATGTGCTCTTATGTGACAGCCCTGGGGTGTGTGTATTATAATTTTGTGTGTAATACTGGGCTCACACAACAGAGGGCATATGTAAATCTCCTCCTAGCTGCCAGAGAATTTGTGGTCACCTAACCACTTCTTCTTTTATAGTATAGATTTTTTTTAATCTTATGTCCCTGACAATGAGTTCCCCAGATGTCAGTTTCCAGAAAGTTTTCAAAGTTCCTGATTGAGCTGTATGCTACAGAGCAAGGATGAACACAGTGAGTGAGGGCCTCCAGCTGTTGTTGGATTACATTGCTCATCCCATCTGAAGAAACAGGCCTTTCTACAGTTCCAATGATAAGTATTGCGACAGTGACAAGTTTTATTTTGGCTCTGTATTCCAGAATACTGCATTTAAATTTAAACAATAACAAAGAGGATAAATGCAGACAAATCCCCTCCATTTTAGGAGACCAAAGGTAATTGGACAACAGGCTTCTCAGCTGTTTATTGGCCAGATATGTGTTGTTGCATTGTTAGTTCACGCACAAGAGAGCTTACAAAAATCTAGAGGTGATTGTAGGTGTGTAATTTGCGTTGCAGTCTGAGCTGTTGTCTAAAACTGAGGAGCAAACAAGTGTGAACGCCAGTAAAGGATGTCATGAGGTTGAAAAATTAGAATAAATCAAAAACACAGCCAAAACATTTGATGTGTCAAAATCAACTGTTTGGTACATTGTTAAGAAACAAGGATACACAGGTCAGCTCAGCAATACCAAAGAACCTGGGAGACCACGGAAGACAACTGTAGTTGATGACAAAAGAATGCTAGTAATTGGGAAGAAAAAAACCCTTTTCAACTGATGATCAGATCAATAACACTCTCCGGGATGTAAACATAGAAGTGTCAACAAGTATCATAAAGGGAAAACTACACCAGCATAACCCCAGGAGGCTTACCGCAAGATGTAAACCACTGGTAAGCCTCAAGAACAGAGAGGCCACATTTCAATTTGATAAAAACTATATAAAAATCCTGTAGAGTTCTGGATCAGAGTCTTAAGGACAGATGAGACCAAGGTTAACCTGTACCAGACTGATGGTTAGAGTAGAGAAAGAAAGCACCTATACACGATCTGAAGCATACCACCTCATCTGTGAAACATGGTGGAGGCAGTGTTATGACTTGGGCATGTTTGCCTGCCACTAGAACTGGCTCAGTTGTCTTTATTGATGATGTGACTGCTGATGGCAGCAGCAGGATGAATTCTTAAGTGTACAGCAATATCTGCTCAGATCCAACCAAATGCCTCAAAGCTCATTGGAAGCCACTCCCCCTTGCAGTTGGAAAATAATCTTGATAGGCCAAGTCAATTACCCAACCTGAATCAAACTAAGCATGAATTCCACTGCTGAAGACAAGACTGTAAAAAACATGAACTGAAGACTGCTGCAGTACATGCCTGGCACAGTAGCATCAGGGAAGATACCAAGCATCTAGTGATGTCTACAGGCAGTCACTGAATGCAAAGAATTTTTAACAAAGTACTAAAGATGACATCTTTGTTTAAGAATATGTTATTTGTCCAATTACTTTTGGTCTCCTAAAATGGAGGGATTTTGTACAAAAAGGACTAATTTTTACATGGTTACATGGTTCAGTCTGGAACATAAAAGATGAATATGGAAAAAATAAGTAATAATTCAACAAAAAAGCATAAGCAATTTGACTTTACATACCATGAATATTTGAAGTACAAAAGGAGATCGACTGTCATTAAGACTACAATGTGAGTGGAAGAAGACACAAACTGCTAATGTTTTAAATATGAAACTGATGTTGTTAGTAAACATTTAACAATAGGGATGGAACATCCAATACTTAGTTTTAAGTTTTAACCTCTTGTATGCCAGATGCCACCAATGCATTTCAATGTCTTTTAATACACAAATGAGCTTTCATCTATTTTTTTTTTAAACACTTTTGTCAGGGGCAGGAAGCTCTATGACTATTTCAGAGAGCTTTTGGTGTGGAACTGTGAAAGGAGAGAGAGTATGTAACAGAGTAAAAATATGCAATGTAAAAATGACAGTGAAACAATGTAGAAAAGCCTACTTCCTGGTTCTCAGTCAGGTGCTGTGCCATGGACATCCACTTATGGTGCCCCTTATTTTCTATCAAGACTGACAAAAAATGTGGATGTTGCGTTTCAAATGTATATTTGTAGGATTTGCTATGCACAGTATGTTTTTGTTATTCTGATTGTAAAACATAAAAATAACTTTATATTTATTTGTACACTTAATAACTCCTTGACAAATTACGTATAAAATGGTAGGTGTGCCTCAAAAATTGCACACTTCATGTTAGGGGTGTAGTACAGAAACACTGCTCCACAACTTACAAAGCACACAATACTGCAGGGAGATTGCAACTTTGTATAAATATCTCATCTCTGCTCTCACAGTCTGATTGGCAGGTTATCTGGAAACAAAGATCCAGTGAGCTCAATGTTGGACATAAAAGTATAAAAAAGGTGAAAATGAAACACAGTGCATTTGCAGAATATGTGAAGTCAAAATGGAGGTTAACTTAAACAAACATTCTCCATTCAAAAGGATTACTATCTTGGTTTATTTCTATAATACTAATAGCAATATATCAAATAATGTGATGAATGGAATCCACGCTTCACATATCCCATTTAACCCTGACTCATCTTGTGAATATATCTCCTCTAAATAGTTTGTTTGTGTCATTATTTTTTAAATCAAACCATAGAATAATCGGACAAAATGGATATTCATCAACTTCCAAAACGAACCTCTAATTAAAAAAAAAAAAAAAAAAAAAGGTGAGGCAGACCAACTGCACCATAAGGAAAAATTAAAACATTCCCCAAATATACATTTATTTAAATAGGACTGGTAATCCATTGAATGCTTTTCAAAGCCTTGGAGCATTCAGAGTGTTAAGAACTCCGTTTATATCCTGCACTCAAGCACTAAATTGTGAGGGGAGTGTCAACTGTACTTCCCACAAATGCATTTTGAGTAATGGGTGTGGCCAGAGCAAACAGTGTCGCTGCACTACATCTTCTCCTGCCCAGGTTATTTACCAGTTTACATAATCTTTTAATCTCAATTATTTAATATATTGGATAATAGAGAGGCACTGCATTTCGTTATACTTCTAGAGCTAACATTGGGTACATTAATTCTATTTATAGCTACCCTTTAACACAGCGGTTCCCAGCCCTATGCTCAAGGAACCCCCTAACAGACCACGTCTTCAGGATATCACTGCTTGCTCACAGGTGAGTTAATGAAGTGACTGAGCCTCTGATTAACTTACCTGTTCTCAAGGCAATGAAAAAATTAACGAGTGGTCCAGGGAAGTTGCCTTCCCTTAAAGACCGCTTTGATCTTTGTCAGTGTACCAGCACCTTGCTGACACAGTGTCACTACCTTGTATCCTGATGCTGCGCTCAGTCTTGCCATTGTGTATGTTTTTACTTTAAACTGTCTTAAGCAACTTCACCTTGTTAGCAGAGTTTGGCTGTTCCTCCTACTCAGCCGTTTCTGTTTCAGTTAATGATTGTGTTTAAACCCACATATTAAATTGATGATCATTAGCCCCTGTTTGGTATAATGGCTTAATCATACACCTGACTATATGCCTACAAAACACCTGACTGTGCAAGTGTACCTAGAATAACTGATACTGTTTTGAAGATAATGGTTGGTCACACCAAATTTTGATTTGATTTTTACTCTGATAAAAAATAAACTATTAACATGTCTATTTTTGAAAGCATTCTTACTTTACAACATTTTTTCACACCTGCCCAAGACTTTTGCACAGTACTATATATATATATATATATATATATATATATATATATGTAAATATATATTTTTTTTCCCAATGCTGAGAGATTTCAGAGTAATTACAGTTAAAACTGCTGGACTTTTACATTAACAGTGCATTTGGAAAGGAGAGTCATGGTAGAGAGACAAACAATTATCCACAGAATGTGATAGAAACTGCTGAGTCATGCTTCAGTTTGAACTTTCAGGAAACAATCACACTGTCACACACACTTACTGACAACAACTGTTATAACTTTTGAACAAAACATCTATCAGAGTTAAGAGTACCCTTGTTTATTCAGCATAAAATGCACTATGAAATACAGCTTTTCATACAAAAAAGTTTGCTGCTCCTTTACATACACTGTACTATATATTAGTTATCTGATTTTCAGAAACCCAAGCCACTCTTTCCTTTTGCATGGCTACCTGACTCTACTACCCTAGCAATCTTGATAGACATCTCATATGTGATAACTGAGTATTCTTTAGAAATCACATGATAAAGGATACCAGCATCCCTCAGTACAAAAGTGGTGGGCAGTAGTCTCAAATGAACTGCTTTACCTATTGGTGCTCGCAAGCAAAATTAAACAAATGTTGTCTGAGTAAGTTTACATCTGCATTAAATGAATAGTAATGGTTAATTTTAAGTTGATTTAATATTGCAGACATTAAAAAAATATTAACATCAATATAAGTCTTATTTCTCCAACCTTTATGGTTTGAGAGATATAACTTGATAAAGTTAAATTTTCCTGGCTGTTTTACTCAAGTCTGCCATCTAGCTGACAGCTGCAGATTCCAGTCATTTGACCAGACAGAGGCTCTTCAGCAGAGCTGAAATCACACTATTTAGAAAAAAATACTTCATTGGAACGGTCTACAAAGTGTGCTTGCAAGCCAGGTACACTTTTTAGACCATTCCAAATTAAGTATTTACCTTTAGATATCGTTATATTGGTGCTGCTGAAGAGCCACATCTGGTCAAGCGACCAGAATCTGCTTCTGACAGCTTTACAGCTCATCAAGTAGAAAGGGGAGGGACCAGAGAACTTTATTTTCCTATATCTCTCAAACCATAACGGTTTGAGAAATACGAATAAGTGCAAGTACTCTATTTTAATTGTATATACCATATAGTTAATACTTTTTTGTGACATTACTATCCCTTTAAACGGGTATTTTAGGATTATAGTTTAGGGTTCTAATAAAAAAAAATAGCTTTTATAGATGCATAAAGCGTTATATTTAAAGGTATATTAACTAATTTGTAGATATTGATATTCCTTTAAACGTTTTTACCTACAAAAAAGTGTCACATTTACACATTGTAATGAGAAAACACACTTCTAAATCAAACACTCTCAATGAATTACACAAAGATGGACTTCACTACTTAGCAAACTCTCCATCTACCTGTCACATTTATCACAATAGCATCTTACCGTGAAGCTGTTGTTGACATTTTTTGTGCTTGATTCAGCTACGCTGGCATCTGATAGGTCAACTTCATCAAATATCAGTGACTATGAAAGAAGAGTGGAAAAAACATTAGATGCAAATTTGAGTAATCTAATTCTCCTCAGTAATTTTACGTTCAATATTTGTGTAAAATGAATAAATAAGAAGCATAAAAAATGTTTGACAGACATGTATGACACCCTCAGCATTCAAAAGAGTCCATACTAATATTCGCTTTGCTAAAGACACTTCAACACATTACAAAACAATGCGATGGAGATTTCTCTAGCAGCTAAGGGGTTAACTAAACTTACGCAATGCTTAAATTTCTCAGAAAGTTTGAGATATTACAATTCAAAATTATCCCTTTATATACCCTAAATTGTGACTTTTGGCACTAAAATACGATAATAGAGGGTGAAGTCACTTCTGTGATGGATGCCAACATCTAGCATAATAAGGATGGGTGTAACTGCCGATCACAACAGACCTCCCAGTGATTGCCCTCAAAGGTGTAATACAACCCGATGTTATGTGCATACAGGTGGAATAAGTACAGATACTATAACACGGTGCAGCATGTGACCTCTTAGAATGTACATAAATACAGAATATACAGTTAACGACTGCTAAAAAACCCTACAACACGCCCACGAAGGCATAGTAACTTTGATTGTACGGTGGCTTAATATACCTTACACGCGCAATACAAAAAATTGGATGCATAATTTCAAATTAAATATTTTTTCACTGTTCACTGGTAGTCACAGACCCATACATACACTGTGTGACACTCCAGCCTTCTTCCACTGGAAGTGACAGTACCACAGATACACTGTGTGACACTCCAGCCTTATTCCACTGGTAGTGACAGTACCACAGATACACTGTGTGACACTCCAGCCTTCTTCCACTGGAAGTGACAGTACCACAGATACACTGTGTGACACTCCAGCCTTATTCCACTGGTAGTGACAGTACCACAGATACACTGTGTGACACTCCAGCCTTCTTCCACTGGAAGTGACAGTACCACAGATACACTGTGTGACACCCCAGCCTTATTCCACTGGTAGTGACAGTACCACACATACACTGTATTACACCCCAGCCTTGTTCCACTGGTAAAGACAATACAACACACAGTGTCTGAAACCCTAGCATTGTTCCATCCACTGAAATGCAGTCTCTCCATTGAACACATAACTGTATGTAAAACTAAACTTTTAATGCCAATTGAGTGTTGTATCAATTGCAATGCACTGGATACACTTCTGGCTCTGAAATCGCTTATGTGACCCTCTGGCATCCTCATCTCTGGCTTGTTCTACCACTTATCTGATCTCTGGCTACCTGACCTTTGACTTGTTCTACAGATTACTTGATCATTGACGTCTGGACTTACTGTTGCTGGCTACACTACTCTAGAGACTCTGTCCTATCTTGCCAGCTTCAGAGACCCTATGTACTGGGCCTCCCTGCCTACTTGGCTAATACTCTGGGTCATAACCTCACACCTGTTAGGTTTGGGCTAGGGTACGTTGGAGGGAGCTATGACATTCCTGAAGTTGTAGGATCCATTGAGCTGCATTTGTTACAGAGGAGTCAGGAGGAAGGCCTGGCAGGGCATGAGGGTGGTACCCATAGAGGGTTTCAAATGAGGACCATTTGATGGATTGGTGGAACTGGTTACTATAGGTGAATTCAGCAAGAGGAAAGAGGTAAAACTAATTGTCCTGGAGATGTGGGTGTAACAGCGTAGATACTGTTCTAAAGTCTGGTTTGTGTGCTCTGTTTGACCATTTGTTTAACCCCTTAACGACGGGCCGCGCGCGCACCTTGCGGTCCGTTAAGGACCAATTTTTTTTATTTATTTTTTTGTGGCTGCGTTCCGGACTCCCCGAACGGCGTGCAGCCGCGAGGGGAGCCCGGAATTCCATGACGGTCCACTTCCGTCATGGGTTGTTTTTTGTTTTCCCCACTTGTGTATAATATACACCCCCCCCCCGCTTCATATAAGGTGAAATAGGGTAAAAAGTGTGGGTATTATACCCAAGATTTTACGGTAAATGCTCCTTGTCTCCAAGGACAATATTGCTCCAGTAGCTATATCCAATGCATTTACCTCGGAAGAAGAGTCTTTGCGTGTCTGGTTGTAGGAGAATTGGAACAGAGATAAAACATTCTTTTATGAGGTTAAGGCTTTCTGCGCAGCAGATTTCCAAAGGAATCATGAAGTAGATTTCATACGAGCAATAATGGGTGCTGCAATCTTGAAAAAACTACATAAAAAACAGATAAAAACTGGAAAAGCCAATGAACCTTTGTACCTCATTTTTTACGTGTAGGAACAGGCCACTTTAGGACTGCAGAGATTTTATGCATATCCATCTTGATGCACCCTGCATAAAGGATGAATCCTAAAAACTCAATCTCTTTGGCTTCAGATATGCATTTGTCCAAATTGGCATATAGGTGATTCAGGTGTAAACGTGCCAATACAATGCACACTTGTCTTTGATGTGTCTGTAGATCAGCGGAGAATACTAATATATCATCAAGATATATGATAACGAACTGGCCCAATAAATCTTGTAACATGTCATTAATGAAGTGCTGGAAGGTCGCAGGAGCGTTGCATCACAGTACTCAAAATGCCCTTAGTGGATACGAAAGGCCTTCTTCCACTCATCCCCCTCTCTTATGCGTACAATATTATATGCTCCTCGTAGATCTGTTTTGGTGATGTAACTCTGCAGGTGCTGCAGTTCAGGACTGGAAAGTGAATAGATACGCCCAGGAAGGAGGTCTATAGGGCAGTCATACATACTATGTGGAGGCAGGATGTCTGCACCTATTTTATTAAACACATCTCAAAAGTCTTCTACACACTGAAAGAAGAGGAGGTGGTTACAGAGGGTTCACTTTTAATATGTTGCAGCAAAATAGTGTATGACTCCAGCTCGCAGTCAGCATGTCGCCCTGATTAAAAGGGCGACTTGAGAATCCCGTATTGCAGGACAGAGCGCAATTCTCAAGTCACACCTACAAGTCCCAGCATCCTTAGCCATTAATCACAACACAAACTTCTTTTTAACCCCTGAATTAACTAATTGGTTATTATTACAAAATTATGTAATTAATTATGCACCCGTCTGCTACAGACCCATTCTGCATTCCAAAGCAAGGAGCTCTGTACTGATGTAAGCAGCTCCGGCCTCTCTCTCCCCATCTCTGTGTGCAGAATGACAGGGCGGAGCAGAGATGGAGAGAGGCAAGAGTGGCTTACTTCAGTACAGAGCTCCTTGCTTTGGAATGCAGTTGTTTAGAACGGTTCTCTAGCAGACAGGTGCATCAATACCTCCAACACAGCTTGTGTGAAATGTCCGCTGATGGCCCCACAGGCAGCAGTGCAGACCTTTCTTGATGTATTGTTACTGCTTTCCGGTGTGAAAGCAATTAAGTTGTTGTTTGCTGGATTTTGGTGTGTTCACATTAGGCAATAGTCACCCATGAGAAAGGCACCACAGCCCGGCACTGAAGCTTTCACAACAGGCAGCATAACCAACACAGTAGTTATGTAGGTTACAACTGTGGGCATATATCATCAGTCTTTGAAAATTTGTTAAAGAATATAAAATGCTAAATGAATGCTAAATTATGTTCGTCCCGTGGCTGCTAGCATCCAACAAGTTAAAAATCCATTGACCTTTATCTAGCACATTTGCTGTTAGTAGTATAGGGTGACCAGATGTCCATGTTTTCATGGGACAGGTTCTGATTAAGACCTCTGTCTTGAACTCAAAAATGTCCCCTGAAAGCCTTCAGCTCCCTGGAATAGTAGAAAAGAAATCCACCTTCAGAAAATGTTATTAGTGATTGAAATATGTAGTGTATGTTAAGAATGCTAGCTGGGCAGAGGCATCCCCTGGGGGTCTGTAAATTGCTACTTTACATGATCTGTTGGTCATCAGTCTGTTGATTCCAGGCTCTGAGGCCCAAATTGTGTCCGCACTGTAAACTGTGTGGGTCAGTTCTACAGACTGCAAGCTCTGAGGGTCCATTACACTGCAAATACTCCAGTGACTGCAAGCTTCATAGTCTGGTGTCAGCCATATCAACAATATAATCTGTGCTATTCAACCCCCAAATGCCAGAAAGGTCAACAAAACATGACTTTTCAATGCTCTGGAAACCAATCTAGCATTTATGGGGTTAAGTGGGTTATATACAGTGCTAACATCTGGTCCTGGATTTAAAAAAACAAACTCAAAACAAAAAAAAATTTATACAATGTAAAAAAAAAATCTGATCAGTTTATAGTAGTTTCACTGACATTAACTCATTGATCATCAGAGGGGTGTCACATGTATTGAAAAGCAATACTAAGGAAACTCCACTGGCAACCGAATGGTTAATAT
Source organism: Rhinophrynus dorsalis (assembly GCA_037306005.1). Taxonomy (NCBI): domain Eukaryota; kingdom Metazoa; phylum Chordata; class Amphibia; order Anura; family Rhinophrynidae; genus Rhinophrynus; species Rhinophrynus dorsalis. Next base: position 455,418,737 of record CM074719.1, on the reverse strand, counting down.
CCTACGCACATGCTCCAGCACATAGCATATTAATTTATGGTCACATGTCACCATGGCTGTCAGCAGGAAATAAGTTTTGTCAGAGGAGAACTTGTTCACAAGGTATCATTATATAGCACAGCATTTATAAGTATTCCATTCCCTATGCACACAAACATATACGCACACAAACATAATGAACTTCTGTTTTAACTGCCTTATTTGGTTTAATATCAGAAAACTGTGGAACTGTTGAAATTCAGCTCTGCACTGCTCTTTGACGTCAAACAGCGAGAATAAAAATAGCGCAGATTTCAGCCTTAAATAAAAACACTATGTCCCAGTACTGTGTGATAATCTGTGATTGTTCTGCCAAAATAGCATTTCCCATAGGAGCTGCATAAAGAGATACTAAATTAAGAAATTTGGAAATATGTGCGGCTTCTCCTTGCATCGCAGTGCTGAGACCATTCGATAGCTGGAATGCTCCAAACTCTATTTCCAGCTGAAAGGTATTTTAAAGAATTATTTCCTTCCCTGGTGGATCATGTTGCAACTCCAGCACAGCTCATATTAACCTCTTCCTTTGCAAAAGGCAGGCAAAAATGCATAAAAGAAGCTTTCCTTCTTAAAGGGATACTAATAACTGCTGATAAGTTTATGCTATATTGTAGATTAAAAAAAATAAATTATGTGGAGCAAGTCCCATCTCTCGAACCTTTATAGTTTGAGAGATATTCACAGCTAAAGATCCCCCTCCCTTCCTTTTCCCTGACGTCAGCACTCTACTGACAGCAGGAGATCCCGGTCCTGGGACCAGCCAGCAGCTCTTCAGCAGAGCCAAAACAGCGATATTTAAAAATAATTACTTCTTTTTAAATATCGCTATTTCGGCTCTGCTGAAGAGCCACCTTGAGCTGTCAGCTGACACGGATCTCCTTCTGTCAGCTTTACATCTGACATCTGGGGAGGGAGGGGGGAACTTTAGCTGCAAATATCTCTCAAACCATAAAGGTTAGAGAGATGGACTTGTTCCACATAATTTCTTTTTTTTTTAAATCTACAATATAGCATAAACTTATAGGCAAACATTACTATCCCTTCAAGACAAAATGTTATTTATGCACTAACATGTTAAAGAATTAGTAAGCTTGAGAAAGAAAAATAATATGCCTACTCCCTTTGTTTTCTTTCTAATGACAAGGACATTCGCAAAGAAGGGAACAAAGGGGTGGTGAGTGACAGTAAGGGTTAAAGTTGTTATTATTCTATAGCCATCAGAGAGATAAAGGAAGGAACTCCCTTTTCTTTACTAAATTTTGATGGCGTTAATCTGATGAAATGAAGTTAGACTAACCCTGAAGTTTGACTATTTACTGTTTCATAACAGCCTCATGCTTCGTGTAGCATTAGAGTATTGGTGGGCAGACGGAGGCCCTCCGGCGGAACAGGACTTCAAGTCCCATGATGTAAACTGTAGTCTCAGTTGCCCAGCCCTACATTAGAGCCCATTATCTCATATCCACTCATTCACTCCTGGTGATGTTGCCATAAACTAGCAACATTCCTGAAAGGATATTTCTCCCCCACAATGAGCTTTATGTACAACAGCAAAGTGGAGCTGAACTTGTTTTCACTGATTTAACTTTAACCCCTTCAGTGCTAGATTAGTTTCCAGGGCATTGTGAAATATGAGTTGGAGATCTCTCTAGCACTCAACAAGTTAAAAGCCCCATTTTAAACAAGGGGAATTTAGGGGAAATGTACAGTGCAGTCGGTTTGACCTAGAATTGCTCAATTTTGTCTTTATTCATAAGGAATATACCAAAATACCATATGTGATTTCAGGCTGAATCCTTACATTTCTGTGCATTCTCCTCTGGTCAGCTGACACCAGCACAAAAAAATCAAGGTTCTTTCATTTAAGCTCGGATACAAGCAATGCATTGGGCACATCTGTAGCCTACAACAAGAAAAAAAATAGCTATACAATACCTAGGATATATGTTTAACCCTGTACATACCAGTACAGTGTGAAACACATTTGCTTCACAAAGTGTTGCACACAACTCTGGTCCTTAAAGGGTTAACGGAATAGTAACGACATTAAAAAAATATGTGCTGTGTAAAATAAGGGCAGTCCCTCTGCTGGAAGTTGCTTTATTCAAAATTTACAAAACTGCATTTTTCAGAGTGGACAAATGTAGCATTTTGTGTGTCGGTTCCAGTTCACGGTGAGGCTGTTTCTGTGTATGGAGAGCCTCGGATTCATACCTGAGCTCTCCACTAACCACAATATGAACTGAGCAGTGTCACAATACAACAGAAAGAATGCAAACACACCTCCAGTTTTCTCTTATGCAAATACAATTCTGCACTGTAATACCTTTTGAACGCAGTATCTCTTAGAATGTACTTAGCAGGTAATATCTATTGAAATATACATATATTTTGTAAGTAATATTAAATGAGTGTTTTTTATACACATCCGACTGCAATGATCCTTAACCCTTTGAGTACCAGAAGGGTGAGCAACGCACTGCAGTACACCTCACTGTTACATGTGCCTTTTGGAACCCATTATTGTAAGACCAGAGAGGTGAATAACATATTGATGTACAATACACTGTTCACAATTCTGGTATGCATAGGGTTAAATTAAATATATAAATTTACTTTGCCCTTTTAGTCAGCAAGGTCCTTAAAACCCAATCCTAATTCCGTAATTAGTGCCCCACTGCTGCCCATACTGTCAACTGCAGGTGTGCTGTGATGTCACCATCTTTTGCCCTGATGAAGGTCCAGTGAAGGACTGAAAACGTTTGGCTCTGTGAAGCATGTTATTGTAAACAAATTTTCAACACCGTGTGGACTGTGTGCTGTCTCCTCTTGGTAAGCCCAGGCTGATTGTATTTGTGAATCAATATGGGACGTGCACCAGACTTTTGTTTTTATTTTTAGTTTGATTGCCACTGCCTGCTCTTTGTTCTGGATATATTTTGAAAGTAATATTAAATGAGTGTTTTTTATACACAACTGACTGCGATGATCCTTAACCCTTTGAGTAACAGCAAGGTCCTTAAAACCCAATCCTAATTCTGTAATTAGTGCCCCACTGTTGCCACGCTGTCAACTGCAGGTGTGCTGTGATGTCACCATCAAAAATCACACACACACCAACTATTACTGGCGGAGATGCACTAATTATAGAAGCCAGAGCTGGTACTGAGAATCCCACAGGCTAAAAAGGCAGGATAGAATATTGCTGTCCCTAGCAAGCTGCGGGCCACCAAATGGATTGCTCTGTAGGCTATACACATTGCCAGCATCACTCCAATTGATGTACCCATGGTAGTAACCTGACTCCAACGTCTTCATGTGACAGACATCTGTATGGTTTGTTATGGGTGCTGGGTTGTATAGCATAAAAAATGTATCAGATATAATACAGGATCTGAACATGTACAGCTTGGAGGAGAGAAGCAATTATAGAAACATTCCAATACATGAAGGAATTCAACAAAGTACAGGTGGAAAGTACACTGTAAAGGATTAGAAATGTTAGGACAAGATGTCATAGTCTCAAACTAGAGGGACAGAGGCTTAGATATAATGTAAGAAAATTTTACTTCACTGAAGTGATGGTAGATGGTAGATAAGTGGAATAGCCTTCCAGCAGAAATGGGAGAGGTTAAAACAGTGAGGAATAGGCATAAGGCTGTCCTGAACATACTACAGCGTGAGAGCGAGCACATGTGAGCTCATGTGTTTTGTGTGTATTGCATATAGCATATTGCATTTTGCCTATTGCGTATAGCATATTGTGTTTTGCCTATTGACCATAGTACTTTTTCTATTGCATACAGCATCTTGCATGTAGCTTCTGGCATATAGCATTTGGTGTATTGCATATAGTGTCTTGCTCACAGCATTTGCTTATAGAGTTTGGCGTATAGTGTATAGCATTTGGCATAATGTGTATAGCATTTGTTGCATTGTGTACAGCGTTTGATATTTTGTCACCTAAGGTGCATTAGGTTTGCTCCTCTTCCTTTTTTTGCATAAGGCCAAAACATGCATCTTATAGGAGTTCACTCAAAAGTCTTTGTTGTGGCAGCAAAAATGCATAAAAAAGTATGAAATAGTTATCATTGTGTCGTATAGGGTTGTTCTCACAAGTGTCTATAGCAGAGCATGTTGCAGGAAAATGTGAATGCAAGTCACACCTACAGGTCCTTAGTATGAATTTCGATGGAAATGCACAAATTTAGGCAGTTGCATTTTCATTGCAATTATTTTTTGTCGTTTAAATTGAAAGGGATGCTGAGAGTAAAAAAGAAACACTGCTACAAAACAAAAGTAGGCTTGAGTAGGAGGTAATAGGGGAAGATGCTGATCCCCTTCATGGTTCCAGGGGGGCATCAGGAGGTGTCCCAAGGGCTGATGTAATCTAACAACAACACCACAAAATGGAGAATAGTGCAGGATTAGAGATCCTGCACTAAGTGTAGTTTTTAAAACATTTTCACAAGGAGTCATTATGTGAGACAGAATAAGGCAGAATATGAAGGATATTAACCTTTTGAGTTTGGGTTTGCAATGCATACCTCTCTGGTACAGAAAGGGTTAACTGTGTGGGAGAAGAATATGTCGAATTTATGGGGCAGCATGTTGAACATAAGTATTGTGGGGCAACCATGGGGAACATCATAATTTTGTGTCAACCCCCAGATACACTGACTGACACCCCCCCCCAGCCTTTGCCCAGACAGTGCCCATAGGGATCTGTGGCTACCAGTAGGCAAGGGAACAAGGCTGGGGCCAGTCAGTGTACACTGGGATCTGTGGCTACCAGAGGGCAAGGAAACAAGGCTGGAGGGCAGCTGGTAGCCACAAATCCCCATGGACACTGCCTGAACCCCAATATTTGTTCCCTTGGATTTTGTATACTGCTTGGTGCACTGTTTTAACCCTTTGAGTGCCACAAGGGTGTACAATGCAAATCTCTATGTGCAATCAGAGGGTTAAGGGAGTGATGCCGATTGTGGTGGTGAAAGTATCCTGTCAATTTCCCTACTGCATCCCTTCCACATCAAGAGCACTTTAACAATCCTGTATGCTAATGGGGACCTTCTGCTCCCCTCCCCTTGCATCTCTAAATGTTAGTGCATATGTCAATGCACTATGATTAAGCGCTGTTGGATGCGCAAAACATGTTAGACGGTGCAACACCTGTCTAAGTTGTCTCACTTACTGTCTGGGTGAATCTTCAAGCTTTTTAATGATTTTGCAATAAAGTTGCTTTTATACAATCTACGCCTGTTTGCTGTTGGAGGTGCCACGAGATATCCTTCTTTGTATTCATTAAGTACATACGGGATTGGAGAACCCGCTGAGGCTGAGCACTCTTATTAGGGGTGAGTTTTCCTTGCTTTTTTGTATCATCATTTGAATAAGAATAACTGGACTATTCATTCCTGCTAGCGGTGTAGCACGGTTTCTTATATACATATGTCAATGTGTGTGTAACGGTTTTCAGACACTCAGACAGCAGGTTTGAATAAAACACAATTTTATTAAAGAAAAAAATAATGAACAAGGTCACCCTCAATAGGCCACACAGTAAATAGCAAGAGATAGACACAGAGACCTTCACAGGACCAGTATACAGATGATACATATACTGTCACAGGACAGGCTCAAAATAATAATAGGCAATCAATAGTTAACACATAGAACTCGTCAGTCTCTGTTGTGGTGTTTGGCACTTCCAAGGTGAAGAAGAGGCAGCAATAGGTGCGAGATAGCACAGCACTTTCAGTCCACTGATGTAGTAAGCTGCTTGAATAATGCAGAGACTGACACAGAATGCTTTAGAGCAGTAGCGAATAGCCCCCACGGGCGTATAACGGAGACCACTTGTAATGCTGAAGCGTGAGTTGTTAGCCCCCACGGGCGTATAATGGAGACTACTGATGCTGCAAGAGCGTGAATCGCTAGCCCCCACGGGCGTGTAAACGAGACCAACCGTACAGTGATAGCTAGAGCCAAGTAGCCCCCACGGGCGTATGACAAGACACTTTGCACTGCAAGAGCGTGACTCGCTAGCCCCCACGGGCGTATAAGGAAACCAACCATACAGTGATTGCTTGAGCCGATAGCCCCACCGGGCGTATAACGGAACCACCGGTGCGAAAGTGCTAGAGCCAATAGTACCTAACCGGCACGTAACCGGATACCGACTACTCTGCTTTGGGGATGACAATACGAGCCGCCGTCTACCAAGGCCCAAACGCGGCCGGCTCAGCAGGAGTAGTGGGAGTGTCACGGCTCTGCAAGAGTTAACCACAGCACACGGTTGGAATTAGAGCACAGCAAGTAATCAGAGGCTCAGCGTATATCGGATCGCCCTGCAAGTGCCACGGCAGACTCAGCTTTTGGGTAGTACAGCTCTGCAAGCGTAAATGGAGACTCAGCTTAGAAATACAGCTCTGCAAGCGTAACCGTAGACTCAGCTTGGTAGTATAGCACTGCAAGCGTAACTGGCAACTCAGCAGCACAAGGGTTAATGGGTGCAGTCTCGATCAATGAGACGCGACTCAGCAGGAATCAGAATGTCGCCCAAGCGACAACAGCAGCAGGAACGTCAGCAGGAACGTCAGCCGGGCCGGGTCAGATCACGGTGGAGATTCTCAGACAAGCCAGATCAGCAACGAGCAGGAACGTCAGCCAGGCCGGGTCAGATCACGGAGGAGATTCGCAGAGAAGCCAGATCAGCAACGAGCAGGAACGTCAGCCAGGCCGGGTCAGAACACGGAACAAGAACACAGGAGAGTCGTCAGTACACGCCAAATCGGTACACCGGAAATCAGGAACTCAGCAAACAGCAACACTGGCTCTGGAACACCATGAAAGGGCACCTTACAGGTGCCATAGTCTGGTATAAAAAGGGTCACCAGGGGCGGGCCAAACAGGCTCAACCAATGAGGGAGCAGCACAAGAGAGAGTGACAGACGGAGATCACGGGGACAGTGATAGTGTGTCTACAGTGAAAAAAATTGAAATGCTCTGAACAAATCGACAAAATCATATCGCTGCAGCATCGACATTTAGTGCATCACAGCTCTGGTGTGTCTTCCTATGGCCTAGTTTACATGGGTGACTTTGTTGCATCAACTCTGTCACAAAGATGTGTCACAGAACAGAAACATTGGTTTCTGTGAGGTAATTCACATGGTTGAGTTTTTTCAGCTGCAACCATTTTTATAGACAACTTTAGGTTGTTGCACAATGTTTCAAGAAAGCTGCCAGAACAAAATCATTCAAGTGAACTAGGCCTAAAGGTATGGGATAATCCAAGCATGGCTCACTTGTTCTCAGAGCCAAGGAAAAACAGCTGCATCTAACTGACAAGGCTCAAGAAGGTGGAAGATATGTCTAAAGTAAAGTAAAGTAAATTATAAACCATTTATAGTAGATGCCCGATATACGAACTCTGCAAATTTGTAGTAATTCTTTGAATCAGTAATAAATACATGATCGTCTGTGATACAAGTGGAGAAATGAGGCCTTCCAAGTAGACAACAATAAGATTATGTTCACAATGGTGACCTGGTTGCACTCTATTTTGTGCATGCCAATCCACCAGTACCTAATTTCCTCCATTGTCCTGCATATATTATTGGCTTACACCCATTTGGATCAGAAAGTTATTGGAGGCTTGTATGGGCACTGCAACCTCCAATAATGGTAGTGTGAAAGATTTACACAGCAGCCCATCAACACCCATGCAGATCAGGCCTGCTGCAACTTGTAAAGTATTATTGCAGAATACAAGGTGTTAGCAAGTAAGAGTAGAAGGGATTTTGTGTACTTTTGTAGCAAAAAAATAATGGTTATATTTGACACATTAAAAACAGGCCTGAACCTGCGGATGGGCTTCATGTCTCATTATACAGACAAAACATCTTGGTATAGCATTGTATAAACGTGGATCTTGCCAGCTCCACACCTTTGTGTTAATGAACATTTCCTTGTTGCCAGGACTTTGCTCTAACCCTATGCATATCATTTCATATGTATGCAGACTGTATGTTTACTAAGTTAATTGTCCCCCTACTGTGTACTCAGATAATGTGTTTCAAATCTATGTCATACTCTGTAAATATAAATGAAGTGCTATTCAACTTTATTTGTAACCCATGCCTGGAGAAGGGGCCTTAGAGCCTTGAAAGCTTGCACTTTCTATATACTCAGTCATTAAAAGGTATCACTCGTGAGGTTTTGTGCTACAACAGTACACTGAATCCCATCTATAGCAGTGTGAATACAGGTTGCAGCATTCAGGTGCATTCTGTGAGATGACAATCACGAATGTGAACAGAACCATTTGAGGCACTTATTTTCACATAAGTGCATTTTGCTAAGTGATATTAGCACAATATTTAAATTGCCAGGGTTAACATATCCTAAGGCCGCGGAAATAAATAAAAGTGGGGTGATTCTGGGGCAAACCAACTGCACCAAAGGCAACAACTAAAAATCTCCATTGATTTGAATTTGTCTTTAAACACTTTGAGTGCAACAGATGACTCCAATGCACTGAGAATTATTGCACTGGACACCTTTCTAGCACTTAAAGGGTGATGTATGCTTTGCAATGTATTGCACATCCTTCTGGCATTCAACGGGTTAGATTGATGGAATTTTATAAAAATTGGTTTGATCCCTATAGTGCAGTTAGTTTCTAGAGGAACTGCACCACCTTTTCTTGTACATCAGTGTTACTGCTGGTAAGGAAAGCTGGCACATGGCTACAACATGCAGGACAGCAAGGAACAGTCACAAAAGAACTGGAGTCCTGAGAACCAATATGTGCACATGAATGTTATCTCACATAGTTCTACTTTAAAATGCTGAGTTGAGCAATCACCCTATATGAAGTCCACCCACAATAATTAGGCATATGGCGATTAGGTTCTTAAAGGGATAGTAATGTTTCATAATAAAAGCAGCTCTAATTAATCATCATAGTATTTGGACTTTGGAGAGCAGACATCTAGCCTTAGAGACGTCTGCACGCCTGCGCTGTCAGTCACAGCCACCTCTAGGAGGCATCGCATGGTACCTTAAGTTACCAGAAGGGACTGACGGCGTGGGCGCACAGATGGCTCTAAAGCAAGAAGCCTGCCTGTCAGTCTCAGAAAAAACGGATTGCTTCACATTGTGGTACTTGCGCCCAGTAATAGGGCTGCTAAGAAGCCAATTGTCATATGCCTAATTATTGTGGACTTTATATAGGGTGATAGTTCCGCTTTAACTACACAGAAAAACAATGTGTTAACACTGTACTTTTAGCCAAAAATACTTCATAATGACAATGACTATGTTCATCTGTGGCCACAAAACCCCTCCTGTTGATAACATATTTTATCTTCAGGGACAAAAAAAAAGTCTGAATAAAAAGAATATTACATTTTAATTATAATAGGTAGCATCTGATTAAGTAAACCTTTAAAGGGATAGTAATACTTAAAATGTAAAAAAAAAGATGTTGTAGGGTTTATCCCCCTGAGTAAAACAAGAGTACTCCCACTGCTGAGAGGTCTTTCATTCAAAAGTTATTAATTTTCAAAGTTGAATTTTTTAGGTGCAATATCACAGTGGCCTGAAATTGTACAGTGGCGCTGTTGCTACACCATCCTATGGAGATTTATGGTCAACTGACCAGAGTTGTCCATAGGATCGTGTAGCAACAGCGCCACTGTACAATTTCAGGCCACTGTGATATTGCACCTAAAAAATTCAACTTTGAAAATTAATAACTTTTGAATAAAACACCTCTCAGCAGTGAGAGTACTCTTGTTTTACTCAGGGGAATAAACCCCACAACATATTTTTTTTTTTACATTTTAAGGATAACTATCCCTTTAAAGACACATTGCAACACATTGCAACTATTCACAAACCCCTCTGGTCTATAAAGAGTTAAAAAGTATGTATATATTGATTTTAGAAGACTGACATTCTAAATTAGGAATGGGAACCATGTGGCTCCTAAGCTGGGTTTCAATGATCAACATCTTCAGCCTGCCGGATATTGTACAGCTGTCCTCTAACAACAGCCAACATCAGCAAAGGAACTACAAAGTCACTTCGGTAGAGATAGCATTTTAACCCTTTAAGTGCCAGAGAGGTATCCAACGTATTGCAACGCAATGCTTGGGATACCTCTCTGGCACTCAAAGTGTTAAGAATCAGTGGGCGCAGCATTGCTTTCCACTCCGGTCCTTAAAGGTTTAACCCCTTGAGTGCCAGAGACGTGTGTGACGCTTTGCAAAAGCAATTCATTGCACACCCCTCTGGCACTAAAATAGTCAACAGTCAGTATTCTTTAAAAAATATATATTTAAATAGATTAAACAACTAGATTAAAAAAAAGCCTTACTAAAGAAGTCACGTCAGTTGTCTTACCTTTGAATCCTTGGCATAGTAAAGGGTTCTGCCCCGCAGCTTAAAATAGCGTTTTTTCCATCTCTGAAATGAACTGGTTTGCTTCAGTAATAATCCCTCTTTGATACTTGTCTGGAAAGTAAACAGAAAATACAGTATTGTCAAAATGGAATGAGGACAATCTTCTCTCCCCTCTGCTGCAGGAGCAGATGACAGAACACTTCAGTACAAGGGGGGAGTGCAGAGCATTCTAGTTCCAGAAGCACAGTGCAGACTTCTCTCACATTCACTGGAGAAAACCCTTAGTCTGCTAAAACATGGCAAATGGATGCATTAAAGACACTCAGACCTCATTCCTAGGGCTAAGGCCACAGCATTACAGGCACTCTGGGGCATATGTACAAAGTGAAGTGGGTCAATTCTGGTGCAAAACAAACACATAATGGGCTACATACAGAAATCAAAAGAGGAGTATTTCTGAATAAACCCAATTGCATCACAGGGGTCATGGACACGTTCCCTTTAATATAAATGGGGCAGTGGAAATAGTCTTGTTTTACTCAGCAAAGAAAGCCATGCTATTATCTGTTTCTTCATTTTAGTTTAAAGTCTCATTAGTGGCTGGGGACTGGTTTAGGAGCTACTGATAAAGTGTAATAACAACTAATTTACCCATAGGAGCTAAGTGGTAAGAGACGTTTTCTCATTAAAAAGAAAAAAAAAACATCCCACAAAAAGGGTACATTAAAAATAGGAGTGCGACACATAGCATTTTATCTGCAATGTAAATAATTAGTACTTGAATTTACAGCTTGAATACCATTATCTGTATTACATATACCAGTAGCCTTAACACAAGTGGCTCTCATAACAGCACAGTTGGTTCCAAAGTTAAATTTACAGTTCTCGCCGACTGTACACTTTATTGCTACAACAAAATAGCGGAAAGGTCAGAGTTAATCAGATTTTCTACATTCTTACTGTTTGCCCTGGGCACAACTTTGAACACACTGAAATAAGAGCCAAATCAGAATATAGCTGTACATCTGAGTCCTAGCCCAGAAAACAATAAGACTTGATTCTCAGACCCTAAAAAAACGGACTGTGTGAAGCAATAAAAACAGACATGTTTGTATTTCTTTAAGTGTGCTTTCTACTATAAAGACCACATGTTTGGTCATCAGTGGCCCTAACAATGTAGATCTGAAAATTCATTATTAACAAGTAAATAGGTTGGCTACTATTTGCAATGCATTTTATCTTCAGGTAGTACAATGGATGCTATCAATCTATAACCACTTAAAATTTTAACCAAATGCATTTATTACATTTTAATTATATACAAAATTGTCATGCCATTTATTTAGCCCCTTAAATGCTGGAAAGGTCTCAGATGCATTGCAAAGCATCTCAGACAAATGAATATAATATCTACCTATTTGAATTCAATGGCCTTTATGGGCAAACAGTGGTTCAGCAGAAGTTGTAAGACTACAATTCCCATCATCCTCAACCAACTATTGACTACTTCTATACTACACAATATGAAATGAAACCTGACTTATCCAGAAGAATGTAAATTCTTCCACCGACCAAAGATGGACAAGTGGTTCCCCAGCTGTCTGACTAAAGTCCCTATCACACAATGATCAGAATTGTGCCATGCTGAAAACGAAATCTCATATATGGAGCTGTAGATAATCGTATTCTTGGAGATTTCAAAAAAGTATTCTTAATTAACACAATGTTTCGGTTAACCCCGTGGTTTAACAACTTGGCTTCACAATGAGTTGGAGACGTCTTGAACACCCATTTTATTATTTTTAAATATTAATTCCCACTGATCTTGATTCCCCAGATAGCAACAGGAAATTAAATGCACTAGCACACTGTGAAGAAACACATACAAAACAATAACCAATTGCAGAAGGAACATTAAAGCAAATTACAAATTAAACAGAGATGTGCTGCTGCTAATGCCTTGTTGCAGAGGCACAGGACAGAAGCCATGCTTTCAGATGCCTCCATTAAAATCTCATTGGGAAAAAGCATCTATCTGGTTTTACACTGCAGGAACAGTGGCACAACACAGACTCACCCTAGGTGGAGCTCCATGTCTCCAGATAGCTAGTAAGAATTACTCTTGTCTAATATGATGGGAGAAACCCAATATGTGCGCTCAGGCAATTTCCTAACAGACTGCAGACATTCTCACTGATGGATCCCACTTAAGGGGATAGTAATGTCAGAAGAAAAGTATTAACTATATGGTAGATACAATTAAAAGAGAGTACTTGCACTTATTTGTTTCTCTCAAACCGTTATGGTTTGACAGATATAGGAAAATAAAGTTCTCTGGACCCTCCCCTTTCTGCTTGACGAGCTGTAAAGCGGTCAGAAGCAGATTCTGGTCGCTTGCCCAGATGTGGCTCTTCAGCAGCATTGATATAACGATATATAAACACAAATACTTCATTTTGAACGGTCTACAAAGTGTGCCTGGTTTGCAAGCACACTTTGTTCCAATGAAGTATTTATTTCTAAATAGCGTGATTTCAGCTCTGCTGAAGAGCCTCTGTCTGGTCAAATGACTGGAATCTGCAGCTGTCAGCTAGATGGCAGACTTGAGTGAAACAGCCAGGAAGAGTTAACTTTAGCAAGTTATATCTCTCGAACCATAAAGATTTGAGAGATAAGACTTACATAGATGTTAACCTTTTTAATGTCTACAATATTAAACCAACTTAAAATTAACTATTACTATCCCTTTAAAAGCATGTACAACACTGGATCCCAGTTACACATTGACCCTTTCTCAACTTTGCAATAGGGGACAAAAAAAACAATGGACTGATTTAAGTGGAGTTTTTAACCCTTTGAGTGCCAGATAGGTATCCAACGCATTGCAACACAATGTGTTGGATATTTCTCTGGTACGCAAAGGGCTAACCAACTGAATGCTAAAGAAGCCTCTAATGCAAATCTGTTGAAGATCATGCTTGCATTCAAGGGGATAAAAACCAAATTTAAATCAGTGGGGATTTCGGGAATTATGTTTCAACTAAAATCTTTCCACTTAGCCTTTATACATAAAGTCCTGTAACTGCCACGGGGAGGTTTGCAATACATTGCACACTTCTATGGTATTCAAAGGGTTAATAGCAAGCCAGAAACTTAAAGGGATAGCAATGTTTCACAATAAAAGCAGCTACAATTAATCTTCATAGTATTATGAAGTATGGAAAGTGTTATCTCAATTCTGTCAGAGTTGTAGTTCAAGAGTAATTGAATGATGAAGTATCCCCCTCCAGCCCATTTTACTTATGTAACACTGCTCACCTCAGAGCAGCAAGATTGTCCGGAGAGGGGAAAAAACCTGTCAAGGGGCGCAGGGTTTTCATTGTTCTCACAGTAAGAAGATTGTCCCTTGCTATGAGCTGTCTGATCAAGTGACCAGATTCCACATCTAAGAGGAGATGGATTATACTAGGTAAAAGGGGTGGGAGGGGGATACTTTACCATTCAATTACTCTTGAACTACAACTCTGACAGTATTGAATAACACTCTCCATGGCCCAAATACTATGACGATTAATTGGAGCTGCTGTTTTTGTGAAACATTATTATTCCTTTAAAATGTAAAATGATACTCTGAGCGGTACCATAAGTCTTGTATGCACCTCACTCAGAGCTGGGGACATTCTGGAACATGCCATTTCAGGCCCTTGGCTAGTGTAAGTCTGGATCTTCAGGAAATTTCAATTACATGTGGCTTGAAGCAAAACAAAATGATAGTAACATTTAATACGGAATACGTAGATTTATGTAGCAAAATGACATAGCTTATTAGCCAAACTATGGGTTTCATTAAACAGTCCATATAAACTCCCTTTTCATACACAAAAATGGTTGCCATTAATGTGAATATATTATTTAGTAGTATCTGGCTTTCGACTACTATTTATTTCTTAGCCTGGCCTTTAGGAATAATTATTTGGACACCAATATTAATATCTAAAATGTGAAGCCTTTAAAATCTACCCAAAAGTCATTAAAATGGTATGTACTTGCTAATATAATGTTATCATGTTTTACCAAGTCTGTTCCAATGGAAGCATTCCCCACACAGACATACAGTGGATCTATGGGGACCTGCATCACACAGGACAGTTTCCACCATTAAGTACTGATGCACCAGGTTTCTCCTTTCTGACCCCCTATTCCGCTCTCCTGTTGGTGCTCTGGCGCTAACAATGCAGCCCCATTTTAACCCCTTAATGACCAGGGGTAAAGGAAAGTTACCTTCCCTTAAAGGGATAGTAATACTTGAAAATAAATTTATTTTATATTGTAGCCCTTTAAAAAACATGAAAAATGATATAAGTCTTATCTCCCAATCCTTTATGGTTTGGGAGATATTCAGAAGTAAAGTTTCCCCTGGAGTGACGTCATTGCTCCACCCTTCAGATTTGGAATCCGGTCCCGGGACCGGTTGTGCCTCTACAGAAGTGCTGAGATCACCATCTTTAAAAAGAATTTCTTAATTGGAATGGTCTACAAAGTGTGCTTTCAAGCCAGGCACACTTTGTAGATAGTTCCAGTTAAGTAATTCTTTTCAAAGATCGTGATCTCGGCACTGCTAAAGAGCTGCCGGTTGCTCTGTGGACCGAATTCCAAATCTGTCCACTAGATGGCAGACTTGGCTGAAACAGCCAGGAAAAGAGACTTTTACTATATTTTACAAGTGAATATCTTCCAAACCATAAAGGTTTGGGAGACAAGACTTATATCATTTTTCATGTTTTTTTAAGGGCTACAATATAAAATACAATTATTTTCAAGTATTACTATCCCTTTAAGGACAGATTTGATCATTGTCGGCGTCCTGACACGTGACTGATTAAGTGTACTTGCGCTCCAAACGGGGTCTGAGTGAGACTACTCTGGTCTTGGAGCAGTCAATTTCAGACCCCGCTGGTGCTTACAGCGCTCCCGAAGGAACACTGTAATCAAAAAGTATGTCACGTGCCAGGACTGTCATCGGTCCTTCAGGGGGAAAAAAAACAAACAGTGACGGTCCTGGCACATCACTGGTCATTAAGAGATTAATTGGCAGGTCTGCTTCACCTGCCATTGTCAGATGACAATGCCCTTTAACCCTTTGAGTGTCAGAGTGGTACGGAACGCATTGCAGAACAATGTGTTCTGTACCCCTCTGGCACTCAAAGGGTTAACACACAGCCCTATGTGCAAAAGGAAACTGGAGACATTCTGTACTGAAACAACTGCACCAAAGCTGATAAATAAACAATCCCACTGATTTAAAGAAATCTACAGATGTGTCAACTGGAGACTCCATTAGAATTCAAGGGGTTAAACATCCCATTTAAAATCAAAGAATGTATGTTTGTCCCCTATGGTGCAGTTGGTGTGCCCCAGAATTACTTCAGATTTCTTTTGAAACTAGGGCCCTAATTCAGTGAATGTATTGTTCCCATCACTTGTCTTCTCAAAGGTGTAACAGAAAAATACTGTTCTTCTGTGTCTGACAAAGTGAGAGATCATAACAGGATATGATTAATGTGAAATGTTCCTAGTAATTCTGTATGGGAAAAGCACAGGAGATACCCACTGTTCTTCAATACAAAAGGTGATCATTTCCTGAATATGTTTTTTTAAAATAACAAAACATAACACTGCTCTCAACTCACACTTGCTTTGCAATTCGTTGCACACCTCTCTGGTACTCAAACAGTTCATTTAATCTGGGTAGAAAATGGCATGCACAAAACAGGGGAAATTATGAAGCAAACCAACTGTGCCATAGGGGGAATAAAAATGCCTAACGTTTCATTGAATTAAATGGAGCTTTTAACTGCCTTAGACCTCTTTAGAATTCTGAAAGTTGCATGCCACATTTAAATTAATGGAATAAATATATCTTTGCAGTTGCATGTATTTGCTGATCTTCATTGAAGCCTGCCTATGGTTCACAGCTCACAACAGGATTAACCTTTCAACATTAGTATTACACTAAAATGCAAACCCAACTAAATACAGCCCCACCCATGGTTCTGGAAAGCTTGTCTTATCTGATCATGAACTGAATGTTCAGTTACTCTGGAACTACACCTTCATGAATATAGCCCACATCTGTCACAGTGACAAAATTGTCCTTCATTCACTGATAGAGAAGGGCAATTTCTGCCCCAAATACAGAGGTTTTTTATTGAGAGACTGCTGGACCTGACAAAGTTTTGGATTCTGTGTTTGTAACTCCAGCTAACTGATTTACATACTTGGGAACTCCACACTTCTGTTCCAGATACTCCGGTTTTTGAAGTAAATTAAAGGGATAGTAATGTTTCAAAATAAAAGCAGCTCCAATTAATCTTCATAGTATTTGGACCGTGGAGAGTGTTATTTCAGTACTATTGGAGTTGTAGCACAAGAGTAATTGAATGATAAAATATCCCCCTCCCGCCCCTTTTACCTCGTGTAAACCACCTCCCCTCACATGTGGAATCTGGTCCCTTAACCAGACAGCTCGCAGCAAAGAGCAATCTTATTTCTGTGATCATAAGGAAAACCCTGCCCCCCCCATGACAGGTTTTTCCTTATGTTCACTGAAGATTGTCCCTCTCTGTGATCCATCCAGACAGTCTTGCAGCTCTGAGGTGAGCAGTGTTACATCAGTAAAAAGGGGTGGTAGTGGGATACTTTATCATTCAGACACTCTTCAACTACAACTCTGACAGTTTTGAAATAACACTATCTATGGCCAGAATACTATGAAGATTAATTAGATCTGCTTTTATTTTGAAACATTACTATCCCTTTAAGAGGTCTCTGGGGACAGAGGCTGATTCTTATCAATCTCTTCCTACTTCTCCTAGTTCCCTCCTTGTTTCTTCCACTTTCTGCTCACTTCTCCTCCTTCCCACCCTGTTCTTCCCATTTTCCACCCACTTTCCTCCCAATTTATGACAAGGTCCATTTATCATTTAAGGACCCATGAGGTGCCAGAACTGTCAGGCCTGCTCCTGCACTTAAGGACCAATGACTGTCCTGGAATGTCATGGAATACCAAGATGGCAGCACAACTGCATGCCGCACTGTCATCCCAGAATTTATTTTGCAATAAAAAGCTCCGTGGTCCTTAACGGCCGGCCACATGCCACATCTGGCATGTGTATTACACTAAAATGCAAACCCAACTAAGTACAGCTCCACCCATGGTTCTGGAAAGCTTGTCTTATCTGATCATGAACTGAATGTTAAGCCCGCCCCTTTGTGACATGAATAGCGTTATTTAAGTCCCCCAGGTGAACCTCAGAAACCATCTCCAGGGAATCAAGAAGAAAAATTTCCCGGTTATGCTGATTTATCACTCCTCAGTGATCTGCAAGAGGGGATGAGCGGACACCTCAGGTGTCCATAATTGTCCACTGAGGTGGGGTGAGAATTATTGTTTATTCTGACTTTACATATTATGAACGTACATAATATGTACAGTCAAACTGCCTATACCTTGTCACTTTTTAAAAATATTTTTTTAAAACTTCACCTTTTTATACTTATGTCCTTAGAGTTAGCTACTTGGATCTCAGGTAATCTGACTGCACATATGTACTTGCAGAATATGTAGTCTAAATAAAGGGTTACTGCTCCTTTAAACCAGCCATAGTTGACTTGATAAATATCCCTGGAGGGAAAATGCTATGTTAGCCAATAGTCCTATAGAGTAACTCTGGGACAAACCAGCTCCTACTGATTTAAATGGGTATTTTAATCCCTTGGATGACAGAGACAGAGCTGCAAAGCACTGCAAAGCAATGGGAAATTGGTAATGTGTATTTGTTCCATGTGGTACAGTTGGTTTGCCCGTGAAATATTACACAGAATCTAGGATCCTATGCCTTCAGAAAACAGCATTAATATAAATATTAGTAAAAATGGTTCTGTTCATTTCAGGGGAAGAAAACCTGAGGCAGCTGTTGAGGACTGCAATTGCAATAATCCATAGACAACAGTCGGCTGCCCGGGGATGATGGGAAATGCGGTCCCCAACAGCTGGAGAGTCTCAGGTTTCCCATATGATTTATTTTAACCCTTTGAGTGTCTGGGAGGTATGAGTTAGGTACCTCTCTGGCAATCAAAGGATTAAACTATGTCAGTAAGCTCTCGCTAAGGTGACCACATATACCTCTCTCTATCAGGAAAGCTTATGAAAACTTAATTCTACAGGACTGCACAGGAATCAGTGCAACATTTTATCACTGTCTCTTTGCTTTCACAATCACTCACAGAAAGCTCTCTGAATGAATGAATGAATTAATGAATTAATTAATTAATTAATTAATGCATGAGTGAATATGATTACATAGCACCACAAGAGTACACAGTGCCTTACAATTTAACGGTTTAGACATTACAGAGTTACAAGTGCTTTTCAAAGAGAAACACTGGAAGTGGGGTCCCTGCCCAAAAGCTTACAATTTAAAGTTTTCTGGAAAGTAAAGTTCAGTAAGCCCCCTATCAGGGACAATACTATAAAAAAAAATATAATCACTAGAAGAAGAAAGATAAATATAAAAAAATAAAGTACTGGCAATTTGTATTTACATATTGTACAAAAGCACAATGTGTAAAGTCAAAAAGGAGTCTGTAACTCCAGTAAATCTAACTCAAATCAATATTTGGTGTGATCACCCTTTGTCTTCAAAACAGCATAGAGAGTACACTTGCACTCTGGCACTCAAGGGGTTAAAGAACTCTGCAGCTGCGTTGTTGCAAATATCTTAAAGGGAAAGAAATGTCTTAAATATATAAAAAGTAATATTGCAGAGAATAAAATAAGAAATCCACCCATGCTATTCCTATCTCTCAGACCTTTACAGTTTGAGAGATAGAGCAATCTAAAGTTTCCCCCTCCCTCCCCCTCTCCTGACATCAGCTGTAAGTGGACAAGGGACCGACAGGCGACTCTTCAGCAGAGCCGAAATAGCGCAATTTAAAAAGAAATTCTTCATCGGAACGGTCTACAAAGTGTGCTGCGAATGTGTCTAGAGAATTGATGCTGTTTTGAAGGCAAAGGGTGGTCGCACCAGATATTGATTTGATTTCGATTTTTCGTCTGTTCACTCACTATCATTTTGTTAATTGATGAATATAAAATATTAACGTCTTTTTCTGAAAGGTTACTAATTTTTTAACACCTGCCTAAAACTTTTGCACAGTACTGTATATCCTATATAATAATTTGCTAAAACGTGTGTAATGACAAAGTCATGCGCAGTAGAGACTGCCCGCGCCGCAGCTGATACAGAGCTGGACGCTCCGAAGGAGCATCAAGCTCTGTATCAGCCGCGGCGCGGGTAGTCTCTACTGCGCATGACTGCCCCACGAACGGCTGGCAGTGGCACTGTGGCCCGTGTAGTACATATATATATATATATATACACACATACATACACATATATATATATACACACACATAAACACACACACACACACATGTATGTGTAGTACATATTATATATATATATATATATATATATATATATACACACACACACATGTACGTGTAGTACATATTATATATATATATATATATATACACACACACACACACATACATACACCATGAAAACCCACCTCTTACTGCCAGACGTGACAAGAAAACCTTTAGCTGTAAGAGAGATGCACGCTGCATAATTTCAAAGGCAGATTTCGATACCTTACACAGAGGACTCCAAGCAGCTAGTACAGCAACTATGTAAATGTTAATTCCATCACAAACAGAGCAATTTTATTATTCATCCTGATTAAAACCAGAGCAGACAGCCATGCTTATAATTAGCCTGAATAGAAGTGTGTCATAACATTTATTCTGTTTGCCTAAGTGATGGAGCAGTGGGAAGGGAACAAGGCTCACACACTGGTCACATAATACAACAAAACGAAGAGCTCTGCTGCAACTTTTTACCTACACAATAAGGAAAATTGCGCTAAGTGTATCGAAATGCACATTTATTAGTACTGCTGCTCCAGGGTTTCAAACACTAGGACACATGGTTATGTAATTACACACTTAAAATCATATATGTTAATGAATCAAAAACTTGATTTGATTTGGTTTAACAGAGGACAGGACAGAAATCCAAGGAAAGGGGTCCTCACTTGTATAAAATGCATCTACTACCTTACAATCCTAGTTTAGCTCATTTTCAAAAGGTTTAAAAACTGCTTCTTATGTTGGGATAGTCATTTTTTCATAATATAAATTAGTTGAGAAATTAATAATGTGGCACTCAACTGGTTAATCTTTGTTGGTGGCACAGTGTGGCACTTTATGCTAATTTGTTTTTGTTCTAGGTCAATATTACCATACACTATGCTATTAATGACTCTAGACAGAGCCCACTCACTGAGGTCATTTCTAATAGCAGAGATAGCAATATGTTGGGCCTGAAACACAACTAACTAGGAATTAGCATAAAAGGAGAGACTGTGCCACCAAAATATATAATTAATTTCTTAAAAGCATGTTGTTTTATAGAAAAAATGGCTACTATAACAAAAGACAAATGTGAGTTTCGGTAACACTAACTAAACTACTCTTACCATGGCAGTTGGGCTAGGGTTATATGAGCAAATTTACAATATCTGCCCATGTATCTGAAATAAGACTTTTTCAACTAACCTAGTTCCATAAAGTGCTGCAATAGACCTGTGAATGGATAGGAGGGACACTTCAGCCTCATACAGAGTAGCCATTTGTTGGAGGTTGTAATGAGTATCACAACCTCCAACCTCATTCTTTTGAATTATCAGCATATCTGTCCCATAGACTGCCATGCAAATCCAGGCCTCTAAAACTTCTCTGTGTTGCAGTAAGGCTATGTTTCACAAAAGCAAATAAGACATGAAATTGTGTACATCCCGGCTGAATGCCCTTAGCTGCATTTCAAGTCAGTTAGTGCAGAGTTCAAAGAATGTTTGATCTTATGTGACTTGTATGAACTAGGCTTAAAGTGATAGTAATGTTTCACAAAAACAGCAGCTCCAATTAATCTTCATAGCAATTGAGCCATAGAGAGTGTTATTTCAATACTGTGAGAGTTGTAGTTCAAGAGTAATTGAACGATAAAGTTTCCCCCTCCCGCCCCTTTTTCCTAGTGTAAACCCCCACTCCTCAGACGTGGAATCCAGTCTATAGACCAGACAACTCACATCAAGGGTCAATATTCTACTGTGAGAACAATGAAAACCCTGCCCTGCCTTGACAGGTTTTTCAGCTTTTTCCCTTATCTTAATTGAAGACTGTCCCTCTCTGCAATCCACCTGGACACTCCCTGCTGCTCTGAGGTGAGCAGTCTTATATCAGTAAAAGGGACAGGAGGGGGATACTTTATCATTCAATTACTCTTGCACTACAATGCTGACAGAATTGAAATAACACTCTCCATGGCCCAAATACTATTATGATTAATTAGAGCTGCTTTTATTATGAAACATTACTATCCCTTTAAAGGAACACCAACACTGAAGTAGGTCAGTTTAAATATAAGATACTTACAGATGCCAAACTTGCTTTTTAAGGCATGTGTAAAATGTCCTGTTCAGAAAGCATTATTTTATTTTATTTGTGCCATTTGTATTGAGCTAATCGGTTGCAATTAGCGACCGCATCTCTCGCAATGTTTTCTCAGCCTATTCAAAGACAATCCTGGGCAATCAATGGGAGCCTTTTAACCCTGGAACACAGGGATGGATGCTCCCTCAGAGCACATGTAAGACTAGATTTTAGGCCTCAGAAAACAAATACATCATTTTTACACCTTTTAGTGTGAAGTACAAGGTATTTAAGTCTATACAAGCCCAGCTAATTTTTAAGTGTTTGTGTTCCTTGAATAAGGAAAGCTTTGGTTTACTTTGCAGAGTAGTAAAATCTGCTTATATATTAGAATAACCATTTTTTTCTGTAAAATAAAGTTTTTGAAAAACATACCTTTATGTTCTGGTGGCACATTACGAAAAGTAATTAGCATACTGTGCAGTGAATTATGTTATAGGTCACATTTATCACCAGCTATGGTACTAGAAATACCACCAGTGAGAGCACTCTGTCTAGATTCATTCATCACAACTCATGGAAAAATTGGCTTAGCACAAAAACAAATTCAATACATATTGTTCTCTGTGCCATTAGAAATACCCCAATGTGAGGGTTCTGCACAGTGAACAGTGTGTGGTAGTATTGGCCCAGCACAGGAACCAACTGGCATAAAGTGCCGCACTGTGCCACCAACAAATAAATAATAATAATACCAAATAATAACCTTTATCAAAGACAAATTAGATTACAAATAAAAAGGCTATTGTAAAATATAGGCAGTTTTTAATTATCTTCAAAACTTGAGTAAACTATCCTAAGGTGACTGGTCAACTTTACATTAAGTGTTAGATAGTATTTCTTTTAATACACTGGACATACGTGTACAGGCAAAAGAAGTAATTCTAGAGCAACCTCTCTCCCTCACATGGAACAGACAGATTCCAGCACTGCTATAGATTTAAATGAGGCATTTCACCCCTTGAATTCTATAAAGAAGTCTCCAATCAAGGAGATAAATTCCCCAATTAAATCAGTAGAAATTTTTTTTTGTATTTAGAATAACATCTCATATTTTTCAAATCTCTATACTGTGCAGTGGTGTTTAAAACATTTACAAATTAAGGTCTGGGAGCCATTAGCTGACCTGCGGCATGGCTACTCATGCAATTCTATCAACCATCTGATTGCCATCCAAGTGGGAGTCATGGGCTTGGCCATGTGTACCTGCATGGCCAAGCCCTGTGATTCCCATTTGTCTGGAGTCATCCCCACAACCCGTTCTGTTTTTTTTTTTCCTTTGGATGGCCATGCTATCCTGCTTCAGAAGTCTTTCCCTGATTTCGGCCACTCCTACTAGTTCAGGTAAGAGCGAAGCTAGAGTATGCTGCTCTTTTACATTTCCAGTATTAATCTTCCAGCACGATCGTCTGGAAGATGAGTAGCTGGGGGGCATCAGAAGGATTCCTGGTGCCCTGCCCAATGAGGTCTGAAATAATACATTATTAAAAAAATAAAATAAAAAATAACACTACTGTGTGCCAGAGGGAGGTCCATTGCATAGCTTTGCGATGTCTTGGACACCCTGCAGACAGGATTTCTATATTTTTTTTTATTTTTGCATTGAAACCTCGTTGGGGGGCACATCAGGAGGGGTCCTGATGCCCCTCCAACGAGGACTGAATAACAAATAATGAAAAAACATTAACTCTGTGTGTGTCATGGGGGGTCCAACACATTTATTAGCAATGTGTTGGACATGCCTGTGTTATGCACACATCTGTATCCCCTGCACACATCTGTATCCCCAGCCTTCTTCCTTCCCCACAGATGCCCACATACTGTGGCTCCCAAGCAACTTCTGTAGCCCACATGCTGTTTGACAACCCCCTCACACGCGCGCACACACACACACGACACCCGATTCCACTGTGTGCTGGTAGTCACATATCCCCATATACATCATCTGCCCTCCCACCCCCCACCCCAGCTTTGTTACAATGTTCTTTGATAGTCATGGATTCCCACATATACAGCCTGATAGCCCCACCACCACCACCACCACCAGAGTGGGTCCACTGGCAGTCAGAGATCACTACATACACTCTCTGACTCCCGATCCGGTTCCACTGACCCTTGGAAGGTCACAGATCCCAAAAACCACTGTCTAATCTCCCGGTCCTCTTTAACCGGCAGCTGCATAAATCACACACACTGTTTCCCCATCCATGTCCACCATGCTCTTAGTACCCACTATGGTGTGTCAACCCATACCAATGACCATTTTTTCAGGCTGGAAGCAGGAACTGAACACAGTATGAAATTTCATGTTTTTTAAAGATTTTTGTTATCTTTGAAGTGGTGGTAAACTAAAAAACAAAATCCCTATAGCACCACTTTATGGAAAAAAATAGCACACAAGCCAAGGGATAGAAAGGCAAAAATACTCTAATTTGATGAAGATTAATTCCTACTTATCAAAATGGCATACCTTTTCTTCATATCTCTAATACATCTGACCATTTTAGTGAAGGCAGCCTATTTAAAAAATTAGAACAAGTAGGTGTAGCTCTGCTTTTCTGGCACTCCTACTATAGGTCAGCCAATACTAATGGGCACCATTATACTTGAACAAGCAGAAGCTAATGAATGCAATAGGAAGTCCCATACTTTTCAAAGTTTCAGTACATTTAAAAGGATGTAAATGTAAAAAAATGCCTATTTTTTCCATTAGCACCAACTTCTGGAAACAATTCTGCACACCAGGTTTGGGGCACAAAAGGCAAATGACCCCTCATTTGATGTGGTGGGTTATTGTCTTTCCAAAATGGAATGCTTTATCTACCTTCATTTCACTTACATAGCTGTTATAACCATTTAAGTACAGGCAAGCCATGTAGCTTTGTACTTCTGGCACTACCTACAGTAAAGTGCATTCATGCCAATATGGTGTCATTTTTCCTCATAAGAACACTAGATAATGAATACAGTAGGAAATATAATAGTTTTCAAAAGTTTTAGTACATTTGAAGGGGTAAAAAAAAGCCAATATTCCTTTAGGGTCATCTTCTGGAAACATCTGCGTACCCGGTTAGGGTAGATGGGCTACTGACCCCCCAACTATGAAGTGGGATATCAGCATATATAAGGTATACAGTTTATATCATTATTAAACTCCTTTAGGGGAGATAAACCATGTAACCATTGGAGCATGTTGATACAACTACACATATTTGGTATTTTTGTACTTAGGGGACTCTGGGCTTTCCAAACTAGTGAAACTTTCACAATCCGGATAAATGTTTTTGATATAAAGCTGTCAGACATAGTATGGATCACAGGTCTTTGAAATGTTTTGCTTTTCCCATCTCTAAAAACAGGACAACCTCAGAAAATGTGTTTAAGAGGATTTCTGCTAATCCTTAAACCTATACTGAAGTTTATCTGCCACATTCTAGCGACATCCCTATTTTGATGCAATATAATGAAGTTGATCTATAAAATTACTGTACATGTAGCACGGTATTTCTCATGGTATAAATCACTGAATTTTACAATGTACCTGTAAATGCATCCAATATTAGTAAGGCCTACAAAATGGGTTATATCTAAATCGCCAGAAGCACCCTAATAGCTTTTCCTGTATGTTCTGCCAAGAGTGGATTTACTAATACGATTCCATGTTAAGAGGCACTGGGATATGTTTTTGTGTGTTTTGTCTGCTTAACCCCAATGCAATAAGCTATCAATGTTGAAAATCCTCCTCATTATGCCACCTGCACCAAGAGGAAGGAATTGGGGGACCGTTCTTGTGTCTGGTTTCTCACTATACAGTAACAAGATGCATGCTACACAGGGAACACTTTCAGGACACTTTAGCAATGGCATCTTAACAATGTCAGAATGTTTGTTCCAGCACCCATTAAAATGATAGGTGGTTGTACACACCCAGGAGTGCAGACGCATGATCTTTATGCACCAGTATCTAAGAGCAGACAATGGACTTTACTGGTGAATTTGCATATCCCCTCACTATATTTTCCTTCCCAAAGGCAGGTCTTTTGCTTTGTAGCATACATTCGAAAAGGCCGTCTGTCCCTTCCCAAACAGTTTACTGCTCTAGCTGCCTCTCTGTGCTTTACCATTTACACTTGCTTCTGTTTCTGATTATTTTGGACCACTTGAGTTACCTGGACAAGTACAACTTGAGATCTCTTTGCCTAGTTCCATGTCCTTGTCGTATTGTGGTTTTGCACCTGAGACCACTAGACCTTTACCATGCAGAAGACTGTTCTTACAAGTACCTTCTTAGCAGCGATTTTATTGTTTGGAAATGCTGTGTAGGCTTGATCAATTATTTTGTACAGAAACTGTCTTAGGGCTGTATGTTCAAAAGACAAGACAAGGCAATGCAATGGAAAACTCTCTAGCATTCAGAAGGATAAAAACATAATTTAAATTGCTGGAAATGTTTACTTGTCCAGTATGGTGAAATTTATTTGCTCCAGGATTACTCCACTTGTTTTTTAAACATAGTGCCCATAATTTTAAATAATTTTTCTCATCTGTCCAGTCTGTGTTCTTCAGAATTGCTGTTTTCTACTTTTTTCTTTTAATTAAAAAAAAAAAGTTTTTCATATCGTCATCTTTCTTTGAATTTTTCTGGTCTGTAATCTCCAGCGGGTCTTCCTTATCTCCTGCCATTTACTTCCTTTAAACCACCATGATGTCTGATCAGACATCATAAAGAACACACATGAACTAAGAGTGCTGGGTGGGATTTTCAGCAACTGATAGAGTAGGAAAGAGACTAGACTCTTGCCATGGCAATAGAAGTAGATTGGTGTGTGTGTTTATAATTTTATATATATATATATATATATATATATATATATATATATATATATATATAGAGAGAGAGAGAGAGAGAGAGAGAGAGAGAGAGAGAGAGAAGGAGAGAGAGAGGGAGAGAGAGAGGGGTTGCTTTTTGTTTAATCTGTCTTTTTTGTGTGAATCAGAGATTTGAGAACAAAAATATAGCACCAATCTGTTATTTCTTTCCCTTATTATGCGAGTGTACAAATATATGGTGTCTCATAAGAAGCACTATCCTCCAAAATTGCTCTGCCTTTTCTTCATGCATAGGGCCCCAAATGTTCAAGTGTAGAGAAAGCCAATATATTATGCACCCCTCTGGCATTCAAAGGGTTAAAGGACCCATTAACCCTTTGGATGCTAGAATCTTCTTAATTGCATTGCTTGTCAAATCTGTTGGAGATATCTCCAGCATCCAAGGGGTTAACACAATGGGAACTTTTCATTTGTTCCCTAAAATGCAGCTATCTTATCCTAAAATTACTCTACGTTTGGCTACACACATATGGTCAAACTCACTCATCAGGAACTGCAGCCTTAATTGCAGCCCAGTACATTGCCCGTTTGCTGCAGCTTTCGCATGGGCGGACATTGGGAAGTTGTACTGTATAACACTGGCTAACAACTGTCAGTGGTCAGACTCATTTGGTTTGGCCTGTAAAGACAAGAATATTCTGGGTGACCATTGTAACTTGGTCACCACAACAAAGTCGTCCATGTAACCTACAGCTAAACTGCTTGTTAAGTGCTGTGTAATCAGGGATAACTGAGATCACTTTCTCTTTGAAGTTGTTTTTACCCAGTGATGTCTGAGTAATTAATTTAATTAGTGGAAAGAACTTTAATAGACAAAAAGGACTTTAACTGAAAGAGAATATATATGTGCACTAGTAACTTCTGCTGATAAAATGGAAACTACTACATCTCTAGAGAAACTTTGTTTTTTTGTAGACAGAAACTACAAAACACCTTTTTATGAAACTTGCAGGGTTTAAAGGGGCTACCAATCTAACCTGGAATCTAAAATTTCATCCAATTTTCACAGCTGCAGTCGAAAATTGTGGCCAAAATAAGAATGTCAACACAAAGCCTTTATTCAAACATGTCTATAGAAACCCTGTAGGGCATCTATATGTGTGCGTCTGTCTGTCTATATTACGTAGAACAGTTACCAGTTCAGTATGGTGTAGACTCATAAAGTAGGTGCTTCAATTTAAAAGTCTGACTACTGTTGCTTATTGCAACAAGGAGGTCCACCCAAGACATATTAGATGTAATTTCTCCTGCCACATCTTTTGCTTTGCACACTAACATGTGAAGATTTCTTAATCCTAACCCTTTAACATATTGAGTGCCAGAGGGGTATGCAGCACATTGTTTTGCAATGTGTTGCGTACCCCTCTGGCACTCCAAGGGTTAAGGACCATAGGTTACACAACACATTTTGATGCTATGCATTGTGTACCCTTCTCATCCTAACAGGGTTCACTATACCCTTAATTTGTTTAACAGAAGGACTTGTCTTAGTAGGTGTCATTCATACAGCAGTCCTGTATATTTGTTTTGTTTTTTGCTCCCTTTGGTTGGGATTTCTTTCTATGGCTAACCTTAGCTAAGGTCAGCTAATGCTGACCTTAACCGGGGATTGGCAAAGACCGATAACTGCAGATACTATGCCAATAACTGATAAATATATAAATATCTAACTCCTCACATGTCAGAGCTCTAGCTGACAGACTTGGAGTCTGGTCTCAGGACCAGACGGCTTGTCTGCAGAGCCGAAACAGAATGTCATACAAAGAGAATCTTCATAAGAACAGTCTATAAAGTGTGCCTGCCTCAAACCAGTCATGTGGACTCTATTAATGAATATCTGATTATTCCTTATACTTTTCAATAATACTATGTACCTTTCACAATGTACATTTCCATGTAGATTTATTGTAATTATGTTTTTAAGTTTCACCCTCCTGCCCCTTTTGCCGATGTCCCTGTTTTTCCCTCAGATATGAAAGCCAGTTGCTTGACTGGACAGATTGCAACGAGGGACAATAATGTCTATGCCCCCAACCCCTTAACAATGGGGAGCAAGGCTTTCCATATGCTCGAACAATATTGTCCCTCGTTGCAATCTGTCTGGACCAACTTTCCGATCTGAATTGAGAAAAGTGACATTGGGAAAAGTGGCGGGAGGGAGAAACTTTAAAGGGATAGTAATGTTGTTTTTTTTAAGTAATTGATAGATTTAAAAAAAAAAAAAAAAAGATTAATTGAGGTTAGTCTGGTCTCTCAAACCTTCATCATATATACGATTTTAAACTTCCCCCTCCCTCCCCATTCTCAGACATCAACTATATAGCTGACAGCATGAGATCCTGGTCCAGGGACCGGCCGGAGAATCTTCAGCAGAGCTGAAATAGTGATATCTAAAAATAAATATTTAATTGGAATGGTCTACAAAGTGTGCTTAGTTTGCAGGCACACTTTCTAGACCATTCCAATTAAGTATTTATCTTTAGATTTCGAATCTGCGGAAGAGCCGCCATCTGGTCGCGTGACCAAAATCTCCTGCTGTCAGCTTTACAGCTGATGTCTGAGAAAGGGAAGGGAGAGGGAAGTTTAACATCGTATATATCTCTCAAACCATGAAGGTTTGAGAGACCAGAGTAACCTTAGTTAATCTCTTTTTTAAATATCTACAATATAGCAATTACTTAAAAAATGACATTACTACTGCTTTAAAATATAATTACAATATATCTACTCCAATAGACATTGCGAAAGGTACAGAGCATTATTAGAAAGTATGAGGAATTATTGGATATTCATTTATAGCGTCACATTACTCTCTTTTTAAATAGGATTTCTAGAACATTGTGAGGCTGTAACAAAATGAATAGAAAAAAATATATCAAAGGAACAGAAAAACAGTGTAAACTGTTCCACAACATCACATAACAGAATTCAGGCTGAGGGTGCACTGTTTCTCTCCAACAATATGCTGTTGCTAAGGAACTTTCCATATTCAGACTACTTTGAGATGTGTTTGCTTTTTGTACAGCTGTGCAACTTTAAACACACACTTCAAGGCTATTGTGCAGACCCCACATGTCAAGCCAGGATTCCTTCAAAGAAGTGCCTGCACGTGTGATCTCAAATGGAGAGAGTCAGAAAGAAAGAGAGAGAGAGAGAGAGAGAGAGAGAGAGAGAGAACTGCCCTCTATAGAACAATGATAAAAATGTTCTAACAACCTAGCAATTGTTGGACATCCAGCTAGGGAGTTGAAGTCTCCAACAGCTGGAGGCCCTGTCATTGTACACCCCTGGCCTAGCACCTTTAAATAACTTCACCCCTTTTAGTGCCAGAGGAGTGCCAAGTGCATTGCAAAGCAATATATTGGGCACCCCTCTGGCACTCAAATGGTAAAGCAGTTGTTTTAGTCATTTAAAGTGGAACCTTCACTTTATAACAAATAGGTGATTTTGAAAGCTTTCAAACCAACCTATATTTAGGCAAAAAAACATTCTAGGAATAGTTTGAGATATGTATCTTTTTTGTCAGTTTATGCAAATTAGCTACTTCAGGCTGGTAGGAAGTGGCATGGGAAAAAGTGTGGGGTATTAGCATCTACCAGGCATGCCTTGCAGAATTGCATTAGCTGGCAAATAAATTTAGCTAAACATCTTAGCTAAATTCCTGACAAACACTGGGTGCCAGGCCACCATGCACACTGGATAATGTGGCCTAGCACCACAACTTTGGCTTCACACATTAGATATTTAGGACCCTGAAGCTCTGCCTGCTTGTGCACCACAACAGGAGAAATCTAACAGGCAGAGCAATGCTTTGGGGTGGGATAAATAATGATCCTGTAAGGATACAATCTTAGTCGTACACAGAGTCTCTATACTAGTGATGCACTGAATTATATGTACTTCCATTTATGTGCTCAGAACTGCAATAGAAGAGTCATAAGCAAAAAAGAAATGGCGCTCACTGGAACAGGAAAAGAGAAAAATATCACTGGAAATCTAAGAACTTGGCGGAAATCAGATAACAATATAACCCCGTAAATGTAATATACTATAACCACAGTATATAGCATATGCCCTGAGCTTACAATATAACCCTTTGAGTGCCAGAGGGGTATGTTCCACACCCCCTCTGGCACTCAAAGAGTTAAAATCGGTGAGTGGGGGCGGATCCATAACTGAATAAAATTCATATTGAAGACAACCTAAAAAAATAAAAAGGTGGGGGATAAAAGAGGCAAACAAAAAAAAAATCCTATATCCAGATTACAAAGTAGACCTGGGGGAGAGCCAACACTACTACACCAAACACAAAGATGATCAAAAGTGGTGGCCATGAATGATTAACAGTATGACCAATGTTCCCTCTAAGGTGAGTAAAACTGAGCACTGAAAGATTTAAAGAAAACGGTTTATGCAAGGGCTGCATTGGAATAACATACATCTCAGCCCAGTTTTAATTACACATTTAACTTATTCATTGCTAGTTGCTCACCGCATAGGGAACACAGAGCATGACTGAGTGACAGAAGCATGCAAGTAGGTTTCTCTTATTAGAAGTCTAATAACAGAATGCAGTAGATGAATTCCTCTGAAGGATTACTGAATGCTAGAGAAATATACAGCTGTGCATCCTAGGCTGACCATATTTCCTTGAGACAAAAACGGGATGGGGTTACGTAATATTCCGTATTTTATTTATCATGAAAATTACCATAGATTTTGGACAGTTATGACTCATAAGACTCTATGGTAATCAATGCGTACAGTAAAACCACAGTAAAACCACTAGTGTGACAAAGTTTTGATTATATACTGAATACCACTTGCTCCCATACTGCCTCAACCTCCACACCCTGTGTCCACCTCCACACCCTGTGTCCACCTCCACACATTGTGTGAACACGTGCCCACCTCCACATCCTGTGTCCACACCATGTGTCCACTTTCACACCCTGTCCACCTCCACACCCTGCCCATCCTGTGTCCACCTCCACATCCTTCTCACCCTGTGTCCACCTCAACACTGTGTCCACCTCCACACCCTACCCACCTCCACATCCTGCTCACCCTGTGTCCACCTCAACACTGTGTCCACCTCCACACCCTACCCTCCTCCACATCCTGCCCACCCTGTGTCCACCTCCACACCCTGCCCACACTGTGTCCACCTCAACACTGTGTCCACCTCCACACCCTGCCAACCCTGTGTCCACCTCCACACCGTGAATGAGGATATATATTCAAGTCCAGCATTTGGTAGGTTTTTGATAAGATTACACAGAACAAGCACACAGTGACATGGAGGTTAATGCTGCTGCAACCATGTGTGTGGCCATATGACATTGTTTTGAGACGTTATGAACCCACTTGCAGTGTTGCACTCACTGACTGACTCACTTTTAACTTAAGCTGCCTCCGTCTGACTCCAGTCAGATGCTGCAGTGCTGGCTGCTGCTGGCTTAGGCCTCCTGTCCTGATCCTGACTCTGCTGGCCTCCTCCTCTAGGCTCTTGTCTTGCAGAGGTAACGATGCACGCTGCCTAGCCTAATGGAGTCTACGCGCCGTGCCTCAGAACACGCACAACCAATGAGAGAGGAGTATCTCATTGGCTGCAGTGCACGACATGTTACATGCTAGGAAGGTACTGGACGTTGGGGCACAATTCTAATGCCGTCCGTACCTTTGTATTCATCATGCAGTTCTGCTCTGTTTTTTGTTTTATATGCGATGTGGTTATCACAAGCTACCGCTAATAACGGGACAAAATAGCAAAACGACAGGACGTCCAAAAAATATGTGTGTATAGCATTTAGTAAACTGCGTATAGCGTTTGGTGTACAGCTTATAGCATTTGGTGTATGGCGTTTGGCATATTGATTATAGCGTGTGGCAAATTGCATATGGTATATGGCAAATGGCGTATAGTATTTGGAATATAGCTTTTGGTGAACAGAGTTTGGCGTATTGCATCTGGCAGATACCGTTTGATAAATTGTGCATAGCTCTTGATGTATAGCATTTGGCATATACCATAGAGTGTTTGCTGAATGGCGTACAGTGTTTGGTGTATAGCATTTGGCGAATGGCCAATAGCGTATAGTATTTGGTGTATAGTGTTTAGGGAATTGCATATATCGTTTGGCGAACAGAGCTTGGAGTATAGAATTTGGTGAACTGTGTCCAGCATTTTACATTTGACAAATTGTGTATTGAGTATAGCATTTGGTGAATTGTGTTTGGCGAATTGTGTATATCATTTGGAGAATGGTGTTTGGCAAATGGCGAATGGCGTATAGCGTTTGAAGTATAGAGTTTGGCGAATTGCATATAGTGTTTGGAGAACCGCGTATAGAATTTGTCAAACTGCATATAGCGTTTGACGTATATCGTTGGCGTACTGCATTTGGCGAATTGCGTTTGGTGTATAGCATTTGGCATATTGCATATAGCGTTTGGAGAATTGCCTATAGCATTTGCCATATAGAGTTTGGAGTATTGTGTGTGCCATATTGCGTATAGTGTTTAGCATACACCATCTGATGAATGGCGTATAGCTTTTGGCGAATTCCATATAGTAATTGGAGAACAGCCTTTGGCCTATAGTGTATACAGTTTGGAGAACTGAGTATAGCGTTAGATGGATATCGTTTGGTGAATTATGTGTGGCATATTGCATCTGGTGAATTTTGTATTGCATTTGGTGTATAGAGTTTGGAGTATTGCATATAGCATTTGGTGAGTTGCGTTTGGCGAATGACGTTTGACGCATGGCGTATAGCATTTGGCGCATGGCAAATTGCGTGTGGCGAATTGCGTATAGCGTTTGGAGAATAGCTTTCAGCTGTAACATTTCATGAATGGCGTATAGTGTTTGGTGTATAGCTTGTTGTGTATTACGTATAGTGTTTGATGTGTAGCTTTTGGTGTATTGTGTATTGCATTTGGAGTATAGAGTTTGGCATATAGCGTACAGCATATGGTGTTTAGTATTTGGTATATAGCTTTTTGTGTTTTTTGTTTCATGTATAGTGTTGCGTATATAGCGTATAGTATAGCGTTTGCATATTGCATGTAGCATTTTGTTTATAGCATTGTACGTATTGCATTTAGCACGCAGCATTTTGCGTTTAGATTTGTGTATAGCTTGTGCTGATTGCGTTGTGCATATAGCACTCTGCGTGCATTGTGTGTGTGTATATTTTGTGTGCGTGTATATATATTTTGCGTGTACTGTGTGTATATATATTTCGAAAAAAAGAATGCACTCCTAACATCTAAAGTAATTGCCTGGGTGCCAGATAATCCAGTTTTACAACTCTCTCAAAATCAGCACTCAAAGGACTGCTCAAAACGTGATATATGTCACATATGTGTCACATATATATCACGTATTGAGCAGTCTTGTGAGTTCTGATTTTGAGATGTATATATATATATATATATATCTATCTTGTGTGTGTGTATATATATATATATATATATATATATATATATATATATATATATATATATATTTTTTTTTTTTTTTTTTTTTATATATATATATATATATTGTGTGTGTGTGTTCATTGTAGCCTCTGCATCTCCATGCAGCTAAATCATGCCCTTATGGTTGGATGACTAGGACAGGCAGTATAGAGGAGATTTGAATAACTCTTCCTTACTTCCGCCCTTGGGTG
Organism: Rhinophrynus dorsalis; assembly: GCA_037306005.1. Lineage (NCBI taxonomy): Eukaryota > Metazoa > Chordata > Amphibia > Anura > Rhinophrynidae > Rhinophrynus > Rhinophrynus dorsalis. Next base: position 455,384,099 of record CM074719.1, on the reverse strand, counting down.
TGTTTGCCAGGCACACAGAAGTCTTCTTTTATATATACACAGTGGAGCAAATGGTCACCTCCATTTTCACGCCTTCTATGGCCCCGTATCATGTGATCCAATGGATGGTTTTCTAGTCACCTATTCCACAACAATTCTTTTCTTAGTATGTGTCTCATCACTTTTCTTTTTCATCTGGCAGTGTATAGACCATTATCCTGATACACGGCCATAAAAGGAGTGAAAACAGAGGTGACTATCTGAACTATTCTATTTCTAAAAACCTTTTTCATAGATATTCACTTTACTTGCTTTTTATGTGTTTTCTATAGAACTATTATTTTAGCATATTTTGGATATTATCTTTCTTAATAAGCGGGAAACTTTTTATATTGTTTCCACAATTATTCACTTGGTATTACACTTAGATCCCCCGCTGCACTAATTTTTCTTTTGAAAGAGAAGTATGCCTTCTCAGAGATGATTGCTGCGTCTTTACTCTAACAGATGTATGATGCAATTTGATGCATTCGGGTCTACAGGCAGCATTTTGGGCTTAGTACCCAAAATATCAAGAGCGATACAGTGCTCTGGTCTCATGGGGACAGAATTGTTCAGGGTTCCGTGGAATATCACATTTGTAAAAGAAGGTCAGGATGGTGCCGCACGCAACCAGCTTATCTGAAAACTGGATGAAACTGGATGAAAAAAAAGAAGAAAATGCTGTTTAATCAGAGAACACAATTCAGGAGCTCAGAGAGAGGTTCTATACAATAATCAAATAAATGGTTCATTTGAGGTTAAAACAGGCATTGCAAAGCAGAAAATGGCATTTTGGATAGGAATCCGCTAACTAAACTGCCCTCCTCTCAGTGTGCGTAACACACCAGGTCAGCGACAATCATTTAGGAAGAAAACTAACCATCCTAGGACACCAGTTGTTGAATAAAGTAGGTTCTTATAACCCTTTAAGTGCATGAGGCTGAGGATGATGAGAGTTGAAGTCTCGCTATGACTCTCATGGTAAAAGAAAAAAAAAAACATTAGATACTATAGATTTTCTGAGCACATTGCTTAGGGTTTAAAGGAGCAGTAAACTTTTTTTTATGAAAAAATATATATTGTAGTGATTTTCCTATTGAGTAAAATAAGGGTACTCCCACTGCCAAGAGATTCATATTTCCAGAGTTATTACAGTTTAAACCCATGTTTTTTTTACATTAGCAGTGCCCTCTGGTAGTCAAATTCTAATTAGTTTTTCCTGTTACATTCTAATGGAGAAGAAAGTCAGTGATATACAGTTCTCCATAGAACGTGATAGAAACTTCCTGTCACTTCCTGTCAGTTAGAACTATCAGGAAGTAAACACAGTAAATTCACTTCATGATTACTTGACTTGTTATAAATTTTGAATAGAACATCTGACAGCAGTGGGAGTGACCTTGTTTTATTCAGCAGGAAAAGATCTATAAAATATGTGTTTTCATAAAAAAAGTTTACTGTTCCTTTAATGAAATATGTCTTTAACGCCTTAAGAACCAGCACGCGCAAGCGTGGCCAGCATTTGAGGACCACGGGGCTTTTTTTTTTTTTTACTTCCGGTTCAGGGCTTCCGTAGCTGGGTGCAGCCATTCCGGGAGACCTGAACTCTGTGCCGTTCCAGGACTGTCACTGGTCCTTAAGTGCTAGACCACCTTGATGGTCCTGGCACGTCAATGGCCCTTAAGGGGTTAACATCAATCAGAAGTAGTGTCCTGAAGAGAATGATGAGCATTAGTAAGCGTTTATCTATCAGAGGGCGACAAAGTGCGTGTGTGCATTTAAGAGTAGTTATGGGTGAAAATCTTCACCTCAAACCAAAATAATGGCACTTGCCACTTCGTGAATAATTTCCTGCGAAAAGTGCAGTTTTTCTGCTTTTTTCACCTAGCTCAAAGCATTGAAACTAATGGAAACACTGAATTTACATACAACTCATAATAAAAGTTAAAACAGGTCTGAGGGTGCATGTGTTGGTGGAGTGTGGGGAAAAAATCAGGGATTTTTTTTGGCGGGGTTTATTGACTGGGATGGGAGGAGGGGGAGACAGTAAAAAAATAAATACATAAATACATAAGAAATTGGTACAGGGATCCCCTGACATAATCTATGACTGGGACACACTGATACTTGACAGGATAGAGTCTTTTGTACAGGTTGATTTGTAGGACTTAGACTTGTTAGAGGTCCAAGTCCCTAGGACACATTGATCTGAAGGACTTAGACCTTTTGTTGTTAGAGGCACAAGCCCAGATGAAACAATGATTTGTAGGACTTACACTTGTTTGGCACAAGCCCTAAGGAAACATTGATTTCTAGGACTATGGCTTGTTAGTGCCACAAGCCCTGAGGAATCATTGATTTGTAGGACTTGTGCTTGTTAGAAACAAGCCCCCAAAAATTGCTTTTTAGGCCTCTTGTTTGTGTGGGAAAAATAAGCCCTGAGAAAAAAAATATGCCCTACTGGCCCAGTACCAGCAGGTACTACAGAATTATTGTTTTAGCATATTTTGTAGGGCCACTGTCAAATGCCCTGGTGTCATTATGGCATTTGTGAATGCTGTCCTTGCTCCTAATGCTCAGTTGATTAAGCAGCAGAATGATTAGGCAGCTCCAAGGGAATGGGATCAACAACAACAGGGATGTTTGTTGGATGATCATGGTTCCATTTGCCACTACTAGCTCCAGTGATGCACCAGAGGCAGTAGCAACACCAAAACTAGCCCCCACCACTTCATGTATGTGTTATTGTAATAGAAATGTTTCCTTGAGAGCACGAAGGAACTGTGCCTCTCCTTAACAACTGCAATGTGCAAAGTGTGTCTGGTAAATAAGGGAAGGACTGGGAACAATGGGCACATATGCACTCACATCAAACAACTGGCACAACTATAACCAAACACCATGACGCTTAAGGTCCCTAATGTGAAATCATCCCAACACAAACCAAGTACTGCTGCTTTCACTATGCCCCTTGTCCACTTCCCACTAAGGGCATGTGACAACTTGGAGTTCTAGTAGTAATGATGATCCCTCCTTGCCATCAGCTTAGCATATTCTGCGGGATGTAATCTCCTCAGATGCCGTGTGATGGTCTGGTTACAATTATCTTCCATTAAATTGCCATGTGTGGTGGACACAAACTTCCACAGCCTGACATCCACACAATGGCTATTAGATGGTGAGGGAAGTAACGATGAATGAGTGGATCACCAGAAGATGTAGTTACATATTCCCATGGCTAGACCCTTTCAGGCTCTGGCTGGGTTTCTCTATTCTTCCTCCTCCATAATTCCCCCCTTGACTCTTGTTGCCTTTGGGGAGAGTCAGAGGGTACAACAACAGCTGGTGGGGGTTTAGCTTCAACTTGCTTCACATAAATGGCTGGTGTCTGTATTTCATATGTATGATGAGGGCGGTTGTGCCAAGGTGTGTTCCATCCTTTCCCCTTTTCACTGACTTGTGACAAATTGTGCACAGTGCTGTCACTGATGACTGCACTGTGCCTGCCCCCAAGAGAAAAATAACCCCACACCCAGGACCTCAGGAGGGGAGGGGAAAGGTGAAGAAGAAATACCTGTTTCTTCTTCTCCTACGTATTCCCCTTCACTGTCTGGGGCAGAGGATGGTGTTGCTGCTGTTACTGTTATTGCCACAGAATCAGCACTATAACTAGGACCAGGAGTATTGCTGCTGGCATTTGGAACCTATCATATTCCCATATCACTACTGCTGCACCCCATTCCCACTGTGTCAAGTTGGTCTGTGGCACACTAGCCTGCTCCTCATCATCATGCTGCCCTTGCAACTCAGCAGCAGCAGAAATTACAGCAGCAGCAAACTCTGCAAATTCACAAATCTCACTACTGGTGGTGGTGATGCCCATCTTCCTCCCCATATCGGTCTCCCATTCCTTCTCAGTTTGGGCTAAAAAGGCCATTAATGCCTCTTCCACCCCAGCTTCTCCACCACCAGTCCCTCCTTGCTGCTGCTGCGCTGTTACCATCTTCCCTATTAGACAGGATGACAAATGTGACAGAGGGTGCAATACTGTCAGACTTGCCATCTCTTGAGCTGAAGAAGGCAGACTGGCAGCACTAGCCACAGGCATAGGCAGCTGATCTGTTCTCTTGGTGGTGGTATTATTGCTGCTAGCCACCAGTTCTGCCTTCTTCAGTATCATGTTCCATAGGGACAATGTCGTGGAGAGAAGGGACTCCCAGGACCAGGGGAATGTTGTGGGCTCCCACACTTCCACCACCTCAGCATCAGCAGGATGCTTTACTGAGGTCACTCTAGTCCCACCAGCTGCTTCACTATTACTAATGGCAACCACATCAATTTCAGTCCGAGTCTTCCTCACTACTAGCATCACCCCCTCCTTCACTCCTAACACTCTCATTCTGTAGCTGCTAGATCTTAGTAGTAGTAATAGTAGTAGTGGCTGGACTGCTTGGGGATGGCAAGTGCAACATAGGGTGCCCCGCTGTCACACTTGGCATCATATCCTCCTCTCCCATTCCTGAGAATTACAAGGCACACTAGCAGTGACAGCACTGGCATCAGGCACAGGTGTAGCTGACCCGTCCTGCTCCCACTAGTACCCTTTAATACCTCCCGTGAGACAAATTTTCCCAACATCCCTAGGGGTGATGTAGGGGCACTGACCATCATTGGGTCTGGGGAAATCAGGACACATAATGTTCCTTCCAGCTCTCTCTTTTATTTATATTCTAGGTGTTCATAGTGAAAGCACACAATATGAACATCTGACAACAGTGGGAGTGACCTGCCTCAATTTTGCCATATAAATCACAGAACAACAGCTATGCACCCTCGACCTCTCTCTAGCTGCTTGTATTGCGTTATACTTCCTGGAAACATCACTTTTTTATAGTGAAAACAAAAATAATATGTAAGTAAAACGGCAAAAAGTTTGTAGCCATTGAAAAAATAGCCACAAATTTTTGGCAATGGGCAAAAATGGCAAAGATTTTAATTGCTTTATTTAAAGCGTATTTTCCAACGAAAAAGCAGACAACATGAGGTTTTCGCTGATTTTTTTCACGGGAACACAACAGGATATTTCGCCCACCCCTAATATAGGAGTGTGTATGTATGAGAGTTTGCAACATACTTTACTTAAAGGGATAGTAATACTTAAATGTAAAAAAATATATATTGTAGGGTTTATGCCCCTGAGTAAAACAAGGGTACTCCCACTGCGGAGAAGTATTTTATTAAAAAATTATAACAGCTCAAACTGGAATTATTTAGGTGCAATATCACAGTGGTCTGAAAATTTACAGTGGTGCTGTTGCTACACCATCCTATGGAGATTTATGGTCTATTGATTTTTGCAATAATTTATGGCCCAATTTGCACCTTATTCTTAATACATTGCTTTCTTCAAATGTCATCTTGCTCAAACTGTTACCAGCCGGTGAGATGGCTCAGTTAATACATATTCAAACGGCAAGGTCACAGGTTCTAGTCTCAGCAAAGTCAACTCAGCCTTTAACCCTAAATAAAATGAGTCCAGGACATACTTGAAAATGAGAGACAACCTCATTATATTAGCCGACTTTATCCTACTGCCAATTTTATACATCTTCCCTCTATGTTTTTACTGGTTGAGAGCACACAGAGTGAGATGAATAAAAGTGATGCAAACATATTTGTTGCTACTTTCACATATAAGTTGTCTGAATGTTTAAATGTGTTTGCACATAAACATCTGCAATTTATACAAGTTAGCTGCTTGGTGCTGGATAATCTGGGCCTTCACTGGATCCACCATGATCAAGAAGAAAGAAGATTAACAAAGCAAAGTTCATCACAGTAGCAGCAAGGCAGAGTAAACACTAGGCTTAAGAGACAGTAAACTTCAAAGTTTATAAATACCGCCCTATCTACTGGCATCTCATGTCATCAGAATTTTGGCTGTAGCTTAGACCTAGGACGGGCCCCTAGAATCAGAGCTAGGTAGGAAGCCATCTTCCAGCTGAGAGAAGAAAGTCTTTGGGAGGAAGGGTAGTGGGACCACAGAACAGAATGAGACCACTCCCTTTGAGAGGAGCAAGCCTCTACAGCAGGGACAAAACTGCAGAGTACACCCTTGGGCATCCAAAAAATGGCCACATGTTTTACCCCAAAATTCAATTTCCCAATGATAGACCACTGAACCTGGCTCACATCATCAGGGAGAGGACACAGTACCCTCAGAATTGGGCCGACACTAGAAACTTGGTAAAACTAAAAAGGGACAAGAAATGAAAATTCCAATTCATTTAAACGGAACTTTAAAATCTGAATGCTAGACAGGCCTCCAATGCATTGGAGTCTTCTCTATCTAGCATTCAAGGGGTTAAAAGTCATATTTAAATGAACAGGAATTTGATGAAGCTTTATTTCTCCACAATAGAGCATTTGGCTTGCTCTGGAATAGCACCTCTGTAGCCTGATGAATAAGGTCCTCAATGTCACTCACTGCCTAGCAATCATTCAGAATACACTGGGACGATTAGCAAATACACATATTATGTAGCAGTGGAACAGAGTTACTGGCTATCCACTGACACATGGAACTGGATTAGCTGCCAATATAAATATGAGTGATAAGAATCCTTCAAAGATTATGATTCTCCACAATATATTAAGCGTAGCTTTTTTTTTTTCTTTTTACTTACATAAGTTAGTTACACAGAAATTATTTTCACTTAGGGGAAATAACTGCAATCCTTTATGGCTGCAGGCCAATATTATCTCTCTCATTCACACCTACATTATTTAGACTATTGCCTGATATTGCCACAAATGTGGTTCATAGGGTTGGATTTCAAATGAAGCAAAGCAAGTAGATTACTATGTTGCCTAATTGTCAGGAACATATCAGCTGTGGGTGTGGCAAGAGTCCTGCACCAGGAAACAGTTCATATAGCCATTTACTGGTCATTTTATTTAACCCTTTGGAAGGGTTTAAGATAATTTTTTGTGTTTGAATTTTCTATGTTATTGGTAGTTTATTTGCATGGCAGCAAAGGACAGGAAAAGTGGTGATATCCACACAGGTCATTCCAGGTCAATATTTTTTACCTGGTATTACATTAGGTCAGCAGAGCAATACATCACTACATGGCACCAGAGGAAAATAGACCATTACAGAACAATGTCTGGCAGTTTCTTTTCAGAAACCCATACCTGGATTGGACTGATGGTGGGGGTGTGGACTTAGATGTGATCAAAAGCACCTATGGTGCCTTACCTAAAGGCTCCTAACATGTACATCTTTATCTGATGATTAGGGAGCTTATTGCTAAAATCAGATCCTAGAATGATCATAATTTTTTATAGAAAATTATTCTTGGCGATTGACTCCCCTGTGTGTACTAGTGACTTTGACCTTACAGTTTAATAATGCCCACACTTAAGATGAAACAGTTTTCTTGTAAAACAGATGCAGACATACTAGATATTTATATCTTGTGTTTAACTCTGAGCGCTAGAGGGGCTTTCAAAGGGTTATTACAGCATGAGGATTCAAAATTGTCTTGTATATATTATAAACAATGGTGCATTTTCAATCATTTACTATGGAAAGCTGCAGTCAGTGACTCCAGCTCTCGTAGAGTTCTATTTAAAAATGTGCCTTTTCTCACACTAGTTGGCACTGCTGACCGAACAAAAACTATTTAAGTTAGAGCCATAACATTTTTTGAATGGAAAACGTTCAGTAGGGACAACTTTTTTTTTCCTCTTCTGGAAATGCCCCAAAATAAATACTTTTTTTACAATAAACATTTACTGCTCCTTTAAAACCACTGCAAGCATTCCTGAAGAAGTGAAATTCATCTTTATACAGAAGATTAAAATAAGAAAATAGTACCATAGGATTATTAGCAAATCCAAAGTTTTTTCACATTTTGTTATCCATTTGATTGCTAGACAGGTGTCACAAGCATCAGGGCAATAGGGATTTGAGAAAGATCCATTTGCCTCCTTGCAGGAATTTCTGCTTTAAGAGCTTTATTCCTTCTTTCCCCAAGATTCACATAGGTAGAGAAACCTGCAAAACTTACCTCTAGAGGGCACTCCACTGAAGACTTCCTTTGTGAATCCTGATGCTCCTGTGATGACATTAGGACATATATTTCCTCACATATATACACATTCATGAGCACTCACACATTCAACTGCTGAGCAGAAGTCTTAGGCGGAAGCGAACGGCTTGGAATAATGGGTGTTAGTAGTCTAACAGCTAGAAGGCCACAGGTTGCTGACACCTGTTCTATTAAGAGTCTAAACTGGCTTCTCCTCCTTAATTTCCCCACACAAAATTTTACAATTATAGATTAAAAATGGTAAGGAAAATAGAACTGTGCAATTGCATTCATGAACTGTAATGAATATTGTCATTTTATATTAAAAAAAAAAGAAGAATGTGTACCAAGGTTCTTCCTTTTATTTTACTTTCATAAATAAATCTCAAAGTGGATTAACTTTCATTACTAATGAAGAAATTGATATGTATAATCTGTGTTGCCAGGCAGAAACAAAAAGGCAAAGAACAAATGGAATATTCCAGGTATCCTTAGCAACAAGACGGTGCATGACTAAAAGGAATATATCAACTCAAATCATGAAAGGGTTATTTACTTGCCAATATTATGTAGTATCTGAAAACAGGGGCTTTTACCCACAAGATATATATATATATATATATATATATATATATATATATGTAAAATAACAAACAAAATTAATATCTTGTAATACTTTTTTTATTGGACTAACAGAATTTTGGATTGACAAGCTTTTGGGATAAACTCCCTTTCTCAAGTCTGAAGCATTTGTGAGCACAAGGACACAGAATTCACATTTAAAACAGTTATAACAGTTAAAACAGTTAAAGGAATAGTAATACTTAGTTTTATCTCTATTTTATATTGTAGCCATTAAAAAAACATGAAGAACGATATAAGTCTTATCTCTCGAACCTTTCTGGTTTAAGAGATATTCACAAGCAAAGTTTCCCCCTTTTACCGATGTAACACTGTTCACCTCAGAGCAGAAGGGAGGTGCCCAGGTAGACTGCAGAGAGGGACAATCTTCAATTAAGATAAGGGAAAAACCTGAAAAACTTGTCAAGGGGGAAGGGCTTTCATTGTTTTCATAGAAAGAAGAGTGTCCCCTGCTGTTATCTGTCCAGTCTATGGACTGCATTCCACATCTGAGAAGATATGACTTACACTAGGTAAAAGGGGCGAGAGGGGGAAACTTTGCTTGTGAATATCTCTTAAACCAGAAAGGTTTGAGAGATAAGACTTATATCGTTCTTCATGTTTTTTAATGCCTACAAAACAAAATAAAGATAAAACGAAGTATTACTATCCCTTTAACTGTTTTAACTGTTTTAAATGTGAATTTTTGGCATTTAGACAACCACCAAACCTTCAACAAAAACTAATCAGCAGGAAACTACACACTGATGAGAAGAATACAGAAAAAGGTACCAGACAATGCAAGAAACCTCGCTGCAAACTATGCCAGCATATATGCCCAGACAACAAAGCCACCCGCAAAAACAAAACCTACAGCATTAAAGGATCATACTCCTGCACATCTAGCAATGTAGTATATATGATACATTGCACCAAATGCCACCTAGGGTGCTACATTGGGGAAACCACACAGCAATTAAAAGACAGAATGAACATGCACAGACACTATCAAACATCACAAAGAAGAATCTTACTGCACCCCTGTGGGACACCATTTTACCCAACCTGAACACTCAATTAGGGACCTAAAAACCAAAGTGCTCAAAGGGAACTTTAGAAATACCCAAGAAAGAAAAACTTTTGAAGCCAGTATGATTATATTTTTTAACAGCAAGAATACAGGACTAAATGTTAATTTGGGTTTCCTATCCCAATATCAAAGTTTCACATGACCCTGTATCATTATCTTACTCTTCATATATATCCACATGTTAACATGCATTCTAATGACAGGTTTCATATTATTATTATCATATTAAAGTATATATACTGACATATGCTTTCCCATACTTTTATACATGCAGGTGTATATATATGTAGGTGGACTATTCTATATGTATATATGGGTTTATGTGCATGTATATACGTGTGGGTATGTATGCATGTGTTTATGCGTATAAGTATGTGTACTGGTACATATATGTGGATACTTATGTATAGATATATATTTTAGTATGCATTCCGACATATTGTATGTACATATTCAGGTATATGCATTTATGTATATGTATGTGTCCACGTATATACATGTATATTTGTGTGTGTGTGTGTGCGTGTGTGGGTGTGTGTATATAGATATATTGTATGGTTATATGTATATGCCTATATGTGTATATATGTGTATGCATGTGTATATATGTGTATACATGTATGTGTATATATGTATATCTGTGTATGTATGTATCTGTGTGTGTATGTGTTTATATGTGCATGTGTGTATATGTGTGTGTGTATATTTGTATGTATATATATGTGTGTGTGTGTTTGTGTGTATTTGTATGTGTGTATTTATATGTGTTTGTATGAGTGTGTGTGTATTTGTTTGTGTATATATATATATATATATATATATATATATATATATATATATATATATATGTGTATGTGTGTGTGTGTGTATATATATATGTATATGTATGTGTGAATATATATATATATATGTGTGTGTGTGTGTGTATGTATGTGTATATGTATATATCTATATGGACACAAGTATGTTGAATTGTTGGCATTGTAGCATTCTTAATATATGCAGTCCTGCTGTGTTGACTGTTTTAACTGTTATAAATATATATATATATATATATATATATATATATATATATATATATATGGAGACTGTAGCCGTATTAGTCTAGTGATGCAGATGTAAAATAACAAACAAAATAAGTATCTTGTAATACCTTTTTTATTGGACTAACAGAATTTTGGATTGACAAGCTTTCAAGACAACCTCCCTTTCTCAAGTCTAAAGCATTCTGTTAGTCCAATAAAAAAGGTATTACAAGATACTTATTTTGTTTGTTATTTTATATATATATTATATATATATATATATATATATATATATATATATATATATATATATAAATTTTTTTTTATTTTTTTTTTTTATTATTTTTTTTTTTGCAGGGCTATTTCCTACTGATTAAAACAAGGGTATTCCCACTACTGAGAGATGTTATATTCAAAAGTCATTGTAGCTCAAGTTTCCTTGTTTTGGGTGCAGTACAGACAATTTTATGGTGTCTCTTTTGCTACAGCAGTCTATAGACATCTAGTATTAGTGACCATAAACTTCCATAGGCTGCTGTAGCAACAGTATCACAGTGAAATTTCTAGCCATGGACATATTGCACTAAAAACTTCTAATGTTTGAATGAAACATCTCTCTGTAATGGGGATACCCTTGTTTTACTCATCAAGATGAAGCCTGCAATATATAATATCATAGTACAGGATGCCCTCCCTTTATTTCAGCACTGAAACTGTCACAATGCTATGATGAGCATCAAAAGTGCTGAAATCAAGAAAAATGGCCCAGTGTTCTAGTAGCCAAATGAACCTAAAAATTCACAACTTGTTACAGAAATCTGTAAAGTCCAAAGAGGTGAAATGTGCTGTAACTAACTGCATTCCAGTGTGGGTCAGACTAAAATCCTATTTTCTCTGTCGTCCAATACAGGTTACTGGTAACTTTGGGATGTCCAACCATTAAGTTCTCCAGGGCGGGAAGAAAGGCAAGGACCAGACACAGGCCCCCAAAGTCACCAGAGCACCAATGAACCTACAGATCATAAATAGCTCAGCACTAACCGCACTGAAAAGGGGTAAAAACAAACCCCATGAACTGTTGCACAGCACAATGAACTAAAGCCAACGGGACTCAAAAGTGAAAGAGTATTGAGAGACTAAAAAGATCCTAGACAGGCAAGGCTGCCTCCACGATCTTCCTCCCAAAGCTGGCATCAACCGATGCCAGCACATCCACACAACAGTGTTTAGAAAAAGTGTGCACAGATGACCAAGTGGCCTCCTTGCACAACTGATCAGCTGAGGCCTGGTTCTTGTAGGCCCAAGAAGCCTCAATAGACCTCGCAGGATGAGCCGTGACCTGAAAGGGAACAGGCTTCTTCCAAAATTCATAAGCCTTATGAATCGTGGACTTGATCCAAGAAGCCATGGTTACCTTGGAAGCAGGTTTCCCTGCCCTGGGACCCTCAGGAATGACAAAGAGTGTCAGACTGCTTCGAGGGCTCAGTGCGATGCAAATAGAACTTGAGACAACGGACAACATCCAACAGATGAAGATCCCTCTCTTTGTCAGAAGTAGGGCTAGGACAGAAAGAAGGCACCACAATCTCCTGATTAGTGTGGAACTCAGACACCACCTTTGGAAGAATCTCTTGTGAGGTGCGAAGCACCGCCTTGTCCTTATGAAAGACCAAAAAGGGTGGTCTACAAGACAGGGCATGCAGCTCTGGAACTCGGCGAACAGGAATAATCGACCATAAAATGACAAGCGCAAAAACTCATACACAATATTCTCCTCGTATAGAAATCCCAAGGAAGAAAAAAAGGGTGTCTCTTAGGGACCACAAAACAATGTCACAATAATTAATAGTCCAAAGGTACACACCAAATAATCACTAGTTATAAATATAAAGAAAACAAATATATTAATAATACTTGCGGATCTTCAACAGTTAAGACCGTAATCCAAGTTACTATAAATAGTAATAGTTTGTCTTCTTATTATTATAAGTCCTGTGCGGCAAATCCCAAATAGTAGTCCTGTACTCAACCACTAGTCTCAATCAGAACACAATAGAAAGGATGGTTGCGCTCAGGAGTATATACCAATCATCAGATCACCAAATCATATAAAAAGAAACAGAAAAAACACACCTCTAAGTGTAATATGCTTGAATAAAAAAACAATGCACAAAAGAACAATATTGCACTTACTAGAACCCAAAAGGGTAAAAGCCTCTCGGGATACCTCTGCCCCCTCAATGATCCCGTTGATGTATCCTCCTGATGATTGAGTCCCTTGGTAAATCAAATCCCAATATTCACTCTGCAATGTATCTTTGAATCGCTGACATAGATTCAATATATTATAATCCCAAAATATCGTATGCACATCTCACCACTCATGGGAATCCAGGACATTAGGATAACCAAAGAGACAATATAGGACATACACCAAACTGGTATTAAATGTCCAGATTTTAACTGAGGAAAGAAAACTCACGGGGGGCTAAGGGTTAATATCGGGATTTGATTTACCAAGGTACTCAATCATCAGGAGGATACATCAACGGGATCATTGAGGGGGCAGAGGTACCCCGAGAGGCTTTTACCCTTTTGGGTTCTAGTAAGTGCAATATTGTTCTTTTGCGCATTGTTATTTTATTCAAGCATATTACACTTAGAGGTGTGTTTTTTCTGTTTCTTTTTATATGATTTGGTGATCTGATGACTGGTAGATACTCCTGAGCGCAACCATCCTTTCTACTGTGTTCCGAACAGAAACAATCGGCAGGAGAAAGGCCATCTTCCACTTCAGCAGACATAGAGGAATGGTAGCCAAGGACTCAAAGGGAGGATGCTGGAGGACCCCCTAAACCAGGTTAAGATCTCACTGAGGAGCAGGGGACTTACACACCGGACGGGTGTGAGCAACATCCTGGAAGAAAACCTTGACATCAGGAATGATAGAAAGATGCCTCTGAAATAAATAGAGAGCGCAGGAGTCTGAACCTTAAGAGACTCAGACCCTTATCCACACCATCTTTGAGAAAGGAAAGAACTGTAGGAAGGTCAAAATCCTGAGACAGGTCCTTGTCAGCACACCAAGTCAGAAAGGTAGACCAAACACAATGGCAGGCCTTAGAGGAGACAGGCTTACGGGCACTAAGCATAGTAGACACCACTCCAGAAGAAAATCCTCTCTTCTACAAAACTGAGGATTCAATCTCCATGCCATCAAAGCCAGACCATGAGCATCTTCCTTCCAGAGGTAACCCTGTAGAACAAGGTCTGGACGGGGGGGGGGGGGGGGGGAGTCGAAGAGGTTCCGCCACTGAGAGGTCCAGATGCTCCTGAAACCAAGCCTGCCAGGCCCAGTACGGAGCAATCAGAATGACTGGGCAGCATTTCAGTCTCAGCTTCTGAAGAACTCTGTTCAACAGGGGAACAGGAGGAAAGATGTAAGCCAGAGGAAACGCCCACGGGATCGACAAGGCATCTATTGCCAGAGCCATGGGATCCACCCAGCAAGAGCAGAACGTTGGCACCTTCCTGTTGTGTCTGGCTGCCATCAGGTCAATGCATGGACGACCCCACTGCTGGATGATGAGGTTGAACACCTCTAGATGCACTTCCCACTCTCCACTGTGTGTCGATTGAGGAAGTCGGCCAGAACATTGTCTACACCAGGAATGTGAACTGCGGAAATGGCAGGGACATGCTCCTCTGCCCAAGATAAAATAGCCTTGACCTCTAGCTAAGATGCAACACTTCTTGTGCCACCTTGCTTGTTGATGTAGGCTACTGCTGCGGCGTTTTCTGACTGTACCCTGACTGGGCAATCCTCCAGTTGCCGTGTCCAGTGATGTAGGGCATGAACTATCGCCCGAAGCTCCAAAATGTTGATGGGAAGGAGAGATTCCTCATGAGACCACCGGCCCTGAACACTCAAGTGCCTCAGCACTGCTCCCCATACAGAGAGGCTGGCATCCGTAGTCACTATGGTCCAAAAGGGCACCAGGAAGGGTCTGCCTTTCAGGAGATTGTTCAGGTTGAGGCACTACGAGAGACTCTGCTCCACTTGATGAGGGAGAGGCAAGGATTTTTCCAGGAGATATGGACGGCCTCTGCAGGCCAGGATCAAAAACCTCTGAAGTTCCCTGGTGTGAGCCATGGTAAACGGAACTGTTTCTATGATGGAAATGAACTTCCCCACCAAGGAAGACAACTTCTTGGCTGGGACCGGATCCTGAGACAGGATAGCTTGGACCTTCAGTGATATCTGATGAGCCACTTCGTCCGTCAGAAACACCAGCCCCCTCTGAGTGGAGGCCCAGAAAGATCATCTTCTGAGAAGGAACAAGGTCTGACTTGTCCAAGTTCATGATCTACCTGTGATGGGAGAGAGCATGAATGCAGTCCTGCACCTGCTGGTGAAGGAGTTCCAGAGACAAGGCCTTCAGAAGGAGGTTGTCCATGTATGGAGTCGCCCTGATGCCGTTCCGATGTAGGACGGAGGTCAATGCTCCAAGGACTCTGTTGAATACTTGAGGAGCCCTGGTCAGGCCAAATGGGAGGGCAGAGAACTGGAAGTGCCCTCAGTCGCAGGCAAATCGGAGATACTGCCGACTCTCTGGATGAATGGTGATGTGCAAATAGTAGGGGTGCACCAAAATTTCGGTAGCCGAAACGTGGAGCATGGCATTTTTGGCAAAAAGCCGAAATTAAAAAAAAAAGGCCGAAACGGGGAGCCGAAACGGGGGAAGTTCTCTCATTGCTCCCTGAACTGTCAGAGCCTTGTTATGTTAAGTCCGTGTCCTCACTTCTGCGCTATGCTCCCAGAACGTGTTAGTTACATAGAGATGGTTTTGCTTGTTTTGTTTAGTCAGTGCCCTCACTTCTGCAGCATGCTCTCAGAACGTGTTAGTTCTCCACTTTAAAAATTGCTATCTTCACTATACTACAAGTCCCATCATCCTTACCTTGCCTGGTGCCGAACATAGCTTTGCTTGAGTGCTAGAGAGAGTTGTGAATGAGCGCTGCCTCACTCTCCCTCCCCGCCCTGTATTCTGCTTGCAAAGCAGGGTAGGAAGCAGGGCAGTGCTCATTCACAACTCTCTTTAGCACTTAAACAAAGCTATGTTCGGCACCAGGCAAGGTAAGGATGATGGGACTTGTAGTATAGTGAAGATAGCAGCTTATAAAGTGGAGAACTAACACGTTCTGAGAGCATGCTGCAGAAGTGAGGGCACTGACTGAACAAAAAGAGCAAAACCATCTCTATGTAACTAACATGTTCTGGGAGCATAGTGCAGAAGTGAGGACACTGACTTAACATAACGAAGCTCTGACAAAACTTTGTCCAGAGAACTTTTCAAAGACTGCAGGCCATTTATTTTGCAGAACACTGCATATTTAGTTTGATATTTTAATCCATACAGTTTTATGCTATATTGTAAATTTTAGAGTAAAATTATATTAAAGCAATGCACCCTGGGACTTGTAGACCTGTTTAGTAAGCAGTATTGGCAACCTTCAGCTCATGGGACTTTCACTTTGACTGTGCCATTGTACTTGCTCTACTATATTTTTTGTTTCTTTTGTTAGCCCAATAAACTAAAAAAAGTCCTTTTCGGTTTCGGTTTTCGGCCAAGTGCATCCTGACATTTCGGTTTCGGTACAAAATTTTCATTTCGGTGCACCCCTAGCAAATAGGCATCTTGAAGATCCAGAGAGGCCAGAAATTCCCTATGAAATATGGCTGCTATCACTGTGCGCTGAGACTCCTGGAGGTACTGGGACCTGACCACAAATGAGTTGAGATCCTTCAGATCCAAAATGGGGCAACAGCCCTCATCCTTCTTTGAAACCACAATGAGGTTGGAGTAGGAAACACAAACCTTGTCTAGTAGGGCTGTCAGAGACTTTGTCCTGGGGGAGCATAGAGGGTTAACGTTAATAGTAGAAATTAACTGGAAATTCTGTTTAAAATGTGTTCAGATTCTCTCATCCTTAAGACAAAGGAATATTCATGGGCCTGACATTAATGGGTGATGGATGTTAAACTGTAGCCATGATGTCTGTGAGAGACGACTCCTTTATGTGAAAGACATAGCAAAATGACAGGTTTATGGGGTTTCTTATAACCTTCTGGCCTTTCTTAATTCTGATGAAAGCCATGTGATCTGTCACCTGTAAAATTTTAATATAGCATAATGGCGCCATCTGCAGCCTTTATATTGTAAAATACTCAATGTTTATGTTTGTATTTGATTAGCATAAGATATGAGTATCCAATCAGGTCTGACTGGTGATGTCACGGTATAATGAGATGGATCTTTGTCCAATCATTAGAAAAAGGTGGGGATTACTGATAAGGCAAAAATTGCCAATATAATGCCAAAATACTCTTAGTTCAGGTGGACTTCCTGAAAAAGAAAACTCTGGGTTCCTGGGCTCTCTTGGCTGATGATCAAATTCCTGACCACACCTTATAACTTCAAGAATCCACACTGATTGACCTGGTAATTATATTTTATTTATTCCAATTCTGCCTAATTTCAAAATAAGTACATTTCCTCGATATTTGAGAAAAATTAT
Source organism: Rhinophrynus dorsalis (assembly GCA_037306005.1). NCBI lineage: Eukaryota > Metazoa > Chordata > Amphibia > Anura > Rhinophrynidae > Rhinophrynus > Rhinophrynus dorsalis. Next base: position 455,366,667 of record CM074719.1, on the reverse strand, counting down.
ATATATATATATTTGCCCATAGAAGCCTGGCCAGTTTTATGGAAAATATTATAATCTGCTATATTTAGCATAGTCATTAAGAAATTACGCAGAATTAATTAATTTATTGTTATAAATTACCAGAGAGATCATAAAATAAGAGATAGCAGTGAGATATATTTATCCTTGTGTATATTGGTTAATATAATTTTGGTATGTCTAGAATATTGTGTTTCTGGTAAAATTATAATAGCTAATATTTAATCAAGGGAATTCTTGGAATTCATTTATTAACTCTCAAACTGCTGTTTGTCTATTTATTTGTGGTGTGCATTCTAAAGTTTTTTGTGAGGGTACTAGGCTTATATTTTGTAAATTAGAGGTATTCATTTCTAATAGACAAAATAACTTCTGGGTGTGGCACCTATTTTAAACGAGTGGATTAACCTTTGGAGTGCCTATAGGTTTTATATATGTTGCTGTAGTCAAAATTATGATATATGTTGCATTACTAGACATATGTTACTGGATTAATTCTGGTAGATTATTTGTATAATCTTTGATTGACTATATTAATTGCAATTTATATATTTTAATCAGAGGTAAGCAATATTGAATTCAGTATATAATTAAATTATAGTGATTCAAATCTGGGATTCTATTCCAGTTATTCCCTAAATTTGATTATTATTGATATATGATACAAGGAATTGTTAGAGGAATTATTTAATTCATCTCACTATACCCCTTACATCATAATTGGCATAGTCTATACAGTTTCTGGGGCAGAGGTATTAAGAGACACTGCGGCCAACAGTATTACATTAATTGTAAGAATCAATTAACCTGTTCTATGCTACTGAATGCAATTATTATTATTATACCTCTGAATATACCTATGTGTGGTTAACCCTTGCACCGCTGGTAATCCTTATGGTAATAAGTGTGGTTTGATTTTCTATTTACCTATTATAATTGCTAATCACTTATATATTTCATTGTTACTGATACTTGTTATATATATAGTATATTGTATTTTAATAAAATATATATTTTTGCACAAATATGAAGGATTGATTCTTGTGATCAATTTGTTACTGTGAAGTAGCGTGTCAATACAATACAATTTTAAAGATAAAGTTCTCGAATTATTTTATTGTCAATTTCCTATTTAAGTGAAGAAATCCAACCTGAGTGGTTCTCTGTTTTAACCCTTTGGATACCTTCTTATAAATAGTCCGACAGGGCCTGAACAGTGTCCTCAAAAAGACATCTCTTTTCTGCTCCCCAAGGAGAACGAGAAAGTAAGGTCCTTGGAGGAGGAAGAGAGGTGAAGGGAATCCTGTATCCCGAGGCCACCACTTGTAAAACCCATGGGTCCTCCACAGGGGCCTGCCAGGTGGCAAGGTAGTGGAGTAGGAGGCCACCTACCTGAGGGTGGGGACCCGGGTTCGGTGAGTCATGCAGAAGAAGGTTTGGAAGCCTTGGACATCATAGAGGACTTGGCTCTCCATTGCTGCTTAGGCTTGGATGAGGAGCACGTAGCCGGAGGGACCATCTGGGTCGCTTGGCGCTAGTCTGCCTGAAAGGGACGAAAAAGCTGATTCCTTTTGACAGGCTCCTTCTTCCTCAGGACCACTGGCAGATGAGAACGTTTCCCTCCAGTGGCCTCATTGATGAGATCCTTGAGCTCAGGCCCGAAAAGGGAGGAGCCCTGAAAATGCAAAGACATGAGAGCCTTCTTAGAGGCTGTGTCAGCTGACCAGATCTTAAGCCAAATAGCCCTTCTGGCTACCACAGACATGATGCTCTGGCTACCATACACACAGCATAAAACAGAGCGGCAGAGACATAATGCTAAGCCTCAGCAATGTTAGTGAGAAGTCACAACATGTCAAATGTAGGGGCTCCTTGACGGACAGCAGAATTGAGCTGTTCATTCCAAACAGCCACAACCCTATTTACCCATGCAGCAGCAAAGGTAGGGCGAAGGGCAGAGCCCACTGTTGCAAAAATAGCCTTGAGAGAAGTCTCAAGCTTCTTGTCATTCCAGTCTTTGAGAGCAGAGGCATCAGCCACAGGCAAGGCAGTCGATTTAGAAAGCCTGGAAACTGGGGCATCCACTCTGGGGGGTGTGAGGGACGTTTCAGAAAATGGGTAAAGTTTAGCAAACTTCTTAGACACAGAAGGTTTCTTGTCTGGAAATTTCCACTCCTCTGACACCAAGCGGTCAAGGGTGGGATTAGGTGGAGAGCAAGCATGGGGACTAACAGGCTCCTGGAAAACATCAGAGGGGTCAGAAAATGCCTCCTGCACAAAGGGAATGTTCAGGGTGGACAACACAGCCCTGATCAGGCCCACAGCTGAGGGGATGGGGTCTGCCTCAAAGGGGTCCCCAAAGAACTGAAATGAACAGCTGAACAGTCATCATCATCAGAGTCCACCAACAGTTTAGGCTGGGAAGATCAGATAGGGACAGGGGCCTGCCACAAGTGGAAGACCCCCTGTAAAGTGGATGGAAGGAGTTGTAAGATGGACCGGAGGTCCCTGGTAGTAGCCTTAAACTCTTGCATCCATATTGGCTCTGGTGCATGGCTGGAGGCCCCAGCAGGGAATTCAGGGGCAGCAGCGCATGCTGGGCAAATATGAACTGATTATTTTCTAGGTAACCCTGACTGACATAAGGAGTAATGAGCAATGGGGGACACAGACACCCCAGTATCCTTAGTCTTAGGTTTAGCCCCAAAGTCTAACAAAGTAGACATTCTCACAGAGTCAAAACAGTCAAAGTATCAAAACACCCACAATAAAGTGTGTATGATAAGTAAAGCACCCCAGAAAAGCTAAAATACACTTATCTGGTAGGCAAAGGGTTAAACTGCGGAGGAGAGAAGGAGAGTCCAACCCCTGCGTAGGATACTCTATCTGCAAATACACAAAATGTCTGCTGCGATGGGAGCCAATCGGAACCTAGCATACGAAGCGGCGCTCATGGGAAACGTAGTTTCGCTGACAGAGTACCAGAATATTGCCTGAAGCCGCCTAAATCCCCCAACATCCCCAGAACGTTGACCGGATGACAGACCAACAAAAAGAGCCATCAAAGACCACGCTACGTGGAGCGGTTGCAGAGACACATCCCAAACTGTAAAGTCCCATAAAAGTGAATGGAGCAATGGTGGTAAACGCGCGCCATAAAGGCGCAGAACATACTTATAACAAAGTGAATACCAAAAAGTAAAACCACTCAAAAGCCCACTAGAATAAAACAGTAGACCCAAGAAAACACCAGTCCCAGTACGGAAAGTGTCCAAAGCCACCCAAAAATGTGCTAATCAACAACAAAAGGGTTAAGTTACCACAGAAACTTGCTCCAAACACCTCACAGACATACATACATAAACCCAATGAGTGCATGAGTATGTAATAGGAACTCCAAATGAGACCCCTGTGCGGAGGGGAAGCATGGGACACGTGGACCTCAGCACTCAAAGGGTGCTCACCTTTTTTCAGCAGGTCTTCTGTCTTCAGATTACCATTTACTAAAGAAGGATCAGTGGGCAACTCCTGGGGAAAGAACTTGCAGCCAAGATTTTCCCCCCAAGGCTTAGGTCCACAAAAGCACCTGGTAAACTGAGCTATCCACATTTGGGTGATGGGAATTGCCAGTGATGGTAATCCGCCTAATGACGGTATTCCATATCTAACAGAAAATAATAAAGCTAAAACTACTGCAGACCTGTTCTCTTGCCTTGTGTCTTGACCAAGGAAAAAATCTTACTGCTTTGGGATTGGCTAGCTGCAAGCTAAGGAGAGGAGGTAGGCTCCACCCAGCAGTCACTACTCAGAAATGTTCTTGCCTATTAAAGGGGCTGATCGCCTACCCAAAGTTACCAGTAACCTGTATTGGACAACAGAGAAATATAATGTATAATAGGATTTTAGTCTTACCTGTTTAAACCTTTCTTTTTGTCCATATGGAACACAGATACCATGGGGGTTGAGCTTCTCCATTGGAAGGCAGAACACATCAATAAGTATTGTGGGTGGAGACTGTCCTATCCCTCTGCAGGCCAACCCCACCCCACCTCTAGTTTATGGTGTGAGACAACCATACCAAGTAGGGTCAGCGAGAGAAAAGACCCTAAAAGGACTCCTACAACCAGGCAGGCGAGCCCAAGAGAGGTACCTTTCTTTGGGTGGGAAACCTGTGTTCCATATGGGCTAATAGAAAAGGATTTAACAGGTAAGACCAATATCCTATTTTCTCTATTGTCCAATATGAAATATAGGTACCATGGGGATATACCAACAATAGGCTCCCAGAGGTGGTAAGAAGGAGAAAGGACCTCACTCCTGTCCCCACAATACCAGCCCAAACAAAAACTAAGTGTCAATGGACACTAAAAAAGTTGCACAGCACACCAGAACAAGAACCAACCTGGCTCAAACAGTTGAACAACAGTAAGGCACAGGAAAAATTAGGTCCTTAGACAGAAAGAACCACAGGAATGATCCTTTCTGCCAAAGCTGGCTTCAGCCGAAATCAGAACAGCAAGGAGGACCAAGTCGAAGCCTTGTACAACTGCTCAGCCGTGGCCTGATTCTTGTAGGCCCAGGAGGCCCAATCAGACCTGGTGGAATGTGCTGTAACTCTGAAGGGAAAAGGTTTCTTCCTGAGTTTGTACACCCTACGAATGGTAGACTTGATTTGAGAGGCAATAGTGACCTTAGAAGCAGTATGACCTGACCGGGGACACTCAGGAATGACAAACAAGGAATCTGTCTCACAAAAACGCTGTGTGTGGTACACATAAACTTAAGGAACCGAACCACACCCAACAAGTGAGATCCCTTTCCTGGTTTTACTTTGGATCAGGACAAAATGAAGGCACAACAATCTCCTGACTGATGTGAAACTCAGAGACCACCTTATGAAGAAATTCTTGAGAAGTTCAAAGAACAGTATTGTCCTTGTGAAAAAACAGGAAAGGAGGCTTGAAAGACAAAGCCTGCAACTCAGCAACACTACGGACTGAGACCACATCCAGAAGGAAAAAACATTTTGCATGTCAATAGATGCAAGGAAATGGTTGCAAAGGACTAAAGAGGAGATTGCTGTAAAATTCCCAGAAGAAATTAAAGTCCCACAGAGGGAGCCTTGAAGGGAAGGAAAGCATGAGCGACTCCCTGCATGGACACCTTGACATCTGGAAGAGTAGCAATATGCCTCTGGAAAAACACAGAGAATTCAGAAATCTGAGCCCTCAAAGAACTCAACCCAAGTACTTTGTTGACACCATCTTAAAGAAAGGACAGAATCATCGGAAGGTCAAAGTCCTGAAAGGACAGGTCGCTGTCCATACACCAGGAATAAAAAATAGACCAAACCCTATGGTAGGCCTTGGAGGAAACAGGCTTCCCAGCCTTGATCATAGTAGAAATGACCTCTGGAGAAACCTTTTCTCCTTAAGATGTGAGCTTCAACAGCCATGCCGTCAAAGCCAGCTTTTCCACATCCTCTTTCCAAAGGTATCCCTAAAGAAAGAGGTCTGGTCTGTGTGGCAGTGGAAATGGATCTCAAATGGATAGACTCACCAGTTCTGCAAACCACGCCCTCTTGGTCCAATAAGAAGTGACCAGAATCAAGGTTCTTGGAAGATTGGTCCGCAGACCAAATTTTAAGCCACAAGGTGTGTCACAGGAGGGGCAGAGAGATCAAAAATACTCTCTAGGGATCCCCATTTGACATGAGTAACAGTAAGGATCCAATATCCTGACAAGAGTACTGGACTAACAGTTCATCCAAGAAAAAGCCCAGAAAGTACTTATTTGACAAGTGAAGGGTTAATCTGGAGACAGAAAGCAAGGAGAGTATGCCTCTGCATAAAATAGGCAAGAGAGCAGTAAAGTGTTGACTGTGAAACAGGCAGCGAATCGGAAGAAGGCCCATGAAATGGGCATTCTGGGTAATGTAGTCTTCTCTACAACTCCGTCCGCAGACCCCCACTGACCTAAAAAACACTCAGGATATCAACCGAATGAAATGGCATGAGAAGACAAGAAGAAAGAGCTCACTCTGACTTCTGTATGACAGTTTTTGAGGTATGTCCCAGAGATTTTCGCCCATAGAAGTCAGTTGAACAAAGATGGCGTCTGCAGGGGAATCGTTTCTTGAAGGTGTCGCAAACCCAAAAACTGGACAATATTAAAAGGTACCCCAAAACACCCTAAGACCCCAGGGAACATGAGGGGGCACTAAAGAGTTAGGTCCCTAAAGGGAAAAACCTAGGGAAAGGCCCCCAACCCAGAGAAACCAGCAGAGAAGGTGTTAACTAGTCCCAATGAAGTCATCCATGCTCCATAATAAAATACCCAGCACAAGTGCAGGAGCCTTAAGGCTCACAGGAAAACCCCTCTAGAAAGAAGTACAAGTAGTGACAAAGGCACTCACCAATATTCACATTTCTGTCTTCAGGTTTCCATTGTGAAGGAAGCAGAGCCTCAGAGAGGCACTGCTGGGAGTGAAAACTTGGGTTACAAGATTCTCTCCACAGGGCTGCAAGGGTCCACACAGCACCTGCACACTGGTCAATCCAATCCAGGGGAAGCCCAGTAATGGTAACCGTCCTAATGGGGGAATTGTTCCAGCCCCATATCTAAGTAAAATGAATAAATAAACTAAAAGTAGGAGACGTGTTCTAAGCCATCCTCACAGTCTGAAGAACACAAACTGGAAGCGGGGAGGGGCTGGCCTGCAGAGGGAGAGGGGAATCTCCACCCACAATACCTTGTCTTTTTTATGTGTTCTGCCTTCCAATGGAGAAGCTCAACCCCCATGGTACCTGTGTTCCATAATGGACGATAGAGAAATATATATGTGCAAACACACATACACATGCCAGTACATTTTGTTTTTAGAATCAAATCCGCAGTTATTGTTAGGGCGTTTAGACTGGGAGAAGATCTGATTTTCTCAGATAGGCTATTCCAGGCTTTTGGAGCTCTGAAGAAGAAGGCAGATCGACAAATTTCTTTCTTGTAGTGTGGAATACTCCATGAATTGTTAGAAGCAGAGAGGAATGAATTGTTAGAAACAGATTATAGTTTGTACGTAGAACTGGAGTGAGCACACTGTTCAGGTAGTCTGATAGCTTTCTGGAGAAGCAGTTAAAAACTAGGCAAGAAAGGTGAAGGGCAAGTCTAGCCTTGAGTGTTAGCCAATTTAGTTCTATAAAAACATATCACAATGATGGGTAGAGTAATTACATAGGAAGACAAAGCAGCATAATGAGTTATACAGTGCTGAATTTACCAAGATGCATTAGCTGCTCAGAAGCATATACTACATCTATTACAACACAGTCTATATAGGTTTTCTCACCAGGGGACTTAAAGAAGATTTGTTTCTAAACAGAGCACTTATTTTAGGATTAAGTTTTAGTAACATGGTAAATTAGGTTGAATAACGACACAAGTCCATCAAGTTCAACCGTCTCCTCATACCCCAGTAATTTTATAGCTTTCCTACTACGAATTAAGTTAGTCGTTAACAGACCTTCCTGATCTGCCTACTAATAAACAGTATAAACTATGTATGTTCCCTTTGGAAAGAAATGTATCTAATCTTCTCTTGAATGTATCCATTGCATCTGCCATAACCACCTCCTTGGGCAAAGAATTCTACAATTTAACAGACTTTACTGTAAAAAAACCCGTCCTCTGCTGAAGTCTAAACCTCCTTTCCTCTAATCTCAAGGGGTGTCCCCTGGTCACCTGATCAGGCCTTGGAATAAATAGCTCACCACAGAGATCCTTGTATTGACCACTCATATATTTGTACAATGTGATAAGGTCTCCTCTTAGTCGTCTTTTCTCTAGAGTAAATAAACAAATTTGTTTAGTCGTTCCTCATACGTCAAGTCCTCCATTCTCTTTATTAATTTTGTTGCTCTCTGTACCCTCTCTAGTTCTAGTATATCCTTTTTCAGAACTGGTGCCCAAAACTGCACTGCATATTCAAGGTGAGGTCTTACCAATGATTTGTACAATGGCAAAATGATGTTATCCCCTCTTGCTTCAATACCTCTTTTTATGCAAGACAGGATTTTGTTTGCCTTTGCTACTGCTGTTTGACACTGATCACTGTTTCCAAGTTTGTAGTTGACAAGGATTCCCAGGTCTTTCTCTAGCAACAAGTCCCCTAAAATGATTCCATTAAGTTTATAAGTAGCCTTGGGATTATTTTCTCCCAAATGCATGACTTTACACTTCCCCACATTAAACTTCATATTCCATTTGTTTGCCCAATCTGCCATTATATATAAATCCCTCTGTAGAGAGCAATTATCCTGTTCTGAATCAATTACCTTGCATAATTTAGTGTCATCTGTAAATATTGATAATTTGCTTTTATATCTATTTCTAGGTCATTTATAAACATGTTAAAAAGCAGCAGACCTAATACTGAACCCTGAGGTACTCCACTCTCCACTTTAACTGTATTGGAGAATTGTCCATTTACAACCACACTCTGTTCCCTACCCTTCAACCAGTTTTGTATCCAATTGCAAAGGTTATCTCCTAGCCCCAATTTCCTTATTTTATACCCCAGCCTTCTGTGTGGCACTGTATCAAATGCCTTTGCAAAGTCTAGACATACTAAATCAACTGCCTTCCCATTATCAAGGTTGCTGCTTACGTCCTCATAGAAGCTGAAAAGGTTAGTTTGGCATGATCTATTCTTCATAAAACCATGTGGATTCGTGCTAATGATATTATTTTTTGTATTGTATTCCTGAATATAGTCCCGTATTGTCCCTTCTAGCAGTTAATTTATCAATATGTAGACCAAAAGTGAGGTTGGGGTCAAGCCACATACCAAGATATTTGTAGGGGTTAACCAGGGCCAAGTTACAATTAGTCTTTGTTACACTGCAGACCTCTTTAGCATTCAAGGGATTAACAGACCCATTTAAATCAAAGGAAAATTATAGAATTTTCATTTCTAACTTATGTTGCTTTGGCTTGAACTGCAACTTATTAGCCTGATGAATAAGGTCCATAGTTGTCATATAGACTTGTCATATCTGGAATGGAACTTTTTAAAGCATCAAAAACCATAAAGAATAAAAAAAACCTCCATATTCCAGGGTTATCATAACAGAAAATACAATACTTCTTTACGATTCATATAGGAGTGGAAATTTGGGGAATTTTGTTTTCTTCCTTATGCAGTTTTCATTTTGGAAAAAGGCCCACTGAGAATCAATACACTGGAGAACTCTTTAGCAACCAAGGGGTTAAGCTTATATTTAAAAAGGAAAACAACACATATACTATGATAATAGTTGTACAGGGATATAAATCTGTTTAATCACAGTATGATGAGCCAGGTCATGGGACATGTTAGATTTGTGTTGATGGTCCACTCTATAAACAGAAGTTGTGCAAGCAAACCAAGTTAACATTTTAAGATTAAAGGGATGTTTGCTGTTTCTGCTCCTGCGTTTCATAAATGTTTCATTTTGATTCAAATATTATTAGCTTAAGATGTCAACAGTTGGAGAAGTGTTTTGGCAAAGAGTTCTAAGAGTCCATGAATCTAATACTATCCAATTATTTAATAGGATGTTTAAAGAAACACTTCATGAAATAGATTTTCTAGCATATTACCCTTAGATTATACATAACACTCACTGGCCCTTATTTTAGATATCCTGGCAACACAGATGTATGAGGAAGAAATAGCTAGTGCAATACTTTCTTTTACTTACTTTTTAAGATTAAGGCCCATGGTTTACCAAGCAGTGCTTTGACATTTAAAGTCATCCAATGCTAAAAGGACTCCTAATGCCCAGTTAACCCTAATGCATTGTCTACCTCTCTGGTCCTTGCCTTGCAATGCTTTGTGCACCCCTCTGGGATCTTGAAATGTTTATTACCTACCATTATTATGTAGACTTATTTATTGTTCACTTGGTGTCATGAAAGATGCAGCACTGTTGACCAGGGGATTTATTAAAGGGTAATTGTTTAAGAGCAATGTTTCATTTTTAAAGGGGAACATTCACCTCATAAATTTTTTTTACCATAGGTTTTAGGGGTGCACCGAAATGAAAATTTTGAACCGAAACCAAAACATCACGATGCACTTGGCCGAATATCGAAACCGAAAATGACTTTTTTTAGTTTATAGGGCTAATAAAGGAAACAAAAAATATAGTAGAGCAAGTGGACATGGCACAGTCAAAATGAAAGTCCCATGAGCTGAAAGTTCCCAACTTGCCTGGAAAAAAAGTGACCTTTCCAATCCATTGCGATTACATTATGCGCAAGTCCCATTTTGCTGATGTGCCAAACATAATGACCATAAGTCACACATACACATACAAAATACTGCTTGCTAAACAGGTCTATCAGTCCCAGGCTGCATTGCTTTAATATAACTTTAAAATATACAATATAGTAAAACACTGTATGAATTAAAATATCAAACTAAATATGCAGTGTTCTACAAAATAAATGGCCTGCAGTCTATGAAAAGTTCTCTCAACAAAGTTGTAAGTCCGTTAAGTGCATGGACCACAGTTTGCGCAAAGTATAATTATGCAAATTGACAGGAGAGATCTATATTGTATTTTTTATGAGTATTGTTTGTATGTATTTACTTGATTAGTAAACTAATTTATTTTTTACTGCTAGTATCTGTGTACATTAGTGTATTAGGATCTGATATACATATTTATGTCCTAGCCGAAATTAGCGCTCTCCTTTCACAGTGCTTGCCTGTTACATTCATTCATTTATATTTTCTCCATAGAGAAGGTTTTGCTTGTTATGTTCAGTCAGTGTCCCCACTTCTGCGGCATGCTCCCACAACGTTATAGTTCTCCACTTTAAAAGTTGCTATCTTAACTTTACTACAAGTCCCATCATCCTTACCTTGCCTGGTGCCGAACATAGCTTTGTTTGAGTGCTAGAGAGTCATGAATGAGTGCTGCCCCACTTTCTACCCTGGTCTGCATGCAGAATGACAGGGTGGGGAGAGAGAGTGAGGCAGCACTCATTCACTGCTCTCTACAGCACTCAAATAAAGCTACGTTCGGCACCAGGCAAGGTAAGGATGATGGGACTTGTAGTAAAGTGAAGTGTAACTATAACATTCTGGGAACATGCCGCAGAAGTGAGGACACTGACTGAACATAACGAGGCACTGACAGTTCAGGGAGAAATGAGAGCGCTTCCTCCGTTTCAGCTCCTTGTTTCGGACATCTTTTTATTTAGGATTTTTTGCAGAAAATGACATTTTCAGCCGAACATTTGGCGATCGAAATTTCGGTGCACCCCTAATAGGTTTAGTTAATAAAGTACTATTAGGAAAGGTGTTTTATTCCCTAGTATATTCTTTTAAAGATATTTAATCTTCTGTGCTGTGCACTTCAGCATAATGGGAACAGCTTTTCTTCTCCTCCCACCTCCCTCCCAGCTTCCCCAGGGAGAGTGTTCATGCTTCCCTTCGGTGTAGTGTTAATGGTGTCTATCGTTACATCAAGCTCCGGTTAGCATTATACCTCAGTATAATGCTAACTGGAGCTTGATGTAACGATAGAAGCCATTCACACCACACCGAAGAGAAGCGTGAATGCGCTCCCTGGAGAAGCTGGGAGGGAGGAGGATTAGGAAGTGAAGAAGAGCAGTACCAGAGATTCAGCGTGCTGCATTATGCTGACCGGCACAGCTTGAAGATGAAATATCTTTAAAAGTATGCACATTTAAATTTAAAAAAACCCTTTCCTAATAGTACTTTATTAACTAAACCTATGGAAAAAAAATTACGAGGGTGAAAGTTCCCCTTTAAGTAATAGGCAAAATAGTTTTAAAGTGATAGGCCTGCAGGGTAAAGAGGAGCAATTCATGCCATGTAATCTTGCAGAGCTGGCATATTCTTACATATGTGTAAAAGCCTGCTCTCAATCGGACAGATATAATTTGTGTTTTAATACTAAAGCAGGTATGGGGGTATGAGTGCGCCTTTAAGTAAATATTAATGTAACTGCTTGAAATTAAATTTGCAGCCACAAGCTAAGGAAAAAAACAACAAAAAACAGATGTTCTGAATTACATTTATTTTTAGATTAAAGACAAGAATAAAATAAAAAGCAACCTCCTTTCACCATCGTCCTTTTGCCCTCAGAAGAATTTGGAATTTCAGACTCATTTAGAGCAGGACTGGACAATCTGAGGCCCTCCAGCTGTTCAGGACTAGGATTACCATCTGAACAGCTAAAGGGCATCTGATTACCCACTAATGATTTTAGAGAATTAAACAGAAATTCAAGACATTGCTAAACATGCATACATAAAAAATACTATGTATCATACAAATGTACATGAACAACAAATGGAAACAAAATGATAGTTAAGTACAAAAGCAACTGAAAACCACAAGGGGAAGATGCACTAAGGAGTGATAAAGAGGTGATAAAGTAGAGATGACTTTCCAGTGACTCCAATTCCTATGTGATTTCACGGAGCCTATGCACTAAGATTTCTCCAGCTGTAGAGATCTTAGGTCATACATACCATAGAATAACAAAGAAAATGGACAACTGATATCAGTGGAGAAGTCATCTGCACTTCATCACCTTTACATCACTCCTTAATGCATAACCTCCAATGAGTTGGTCTTGTGAAACCCCAGGAACCTAGGAAGGCCTAACATTTTACTTCTGGCTCCTACATTTTGGAGGTTATTTATATACAGAGATCCAAAAGCACCCTTCACTGGCTCCAAAAACCTCTAGCCGGCTCCAACATTTTCAATATTTTTGCTCACCCCTGGTAATTACTGGTATTTATATGTCAAAAAGAAAAATGTAAACATATTTTACTCCCAAAACAATATAGGAACATTAAACCTACACAATTAACCATTTAAGGACTAGAGGGCTGTGCAACACATCACACACCCTTCTACTCCTTAAACAGTGATTCTCAACCAGGGTGGTTGGCACTTTGGTGTGCCACAGACATCCAATTAGTGTTGCACATATGCTTATTTTTGTTACCCTGAGTGTAAGATCTAAAACTAATTGTATATTTCCTGGTTGTACACTTCATAATACCCATGACAATTAACGCATAAAATGTTGCATGGATTACAGGTGTGTGTATACATAGTAGTTTTAGATTCATACAATTTCTGATGTATAGGGTGAAGGCTCCATCCTTTTCCATGCTGATCAGAATACTAATGCAGCACCTTTGCAGGGACATTCTTCCTCCTATTTTTACCTTGTGCTTCGCAATGTGTGAAGTACCCCTCTGGCATACAAAGGGCTAACCATGTACTGCTACTGTGTCCACAAGGAAAAGAGGAGTGACTGTGGCTCAGTCTAGTAACTGTGAAGGCCAGGTACTCCATCCTCAGCTCCCTTTCCCAGATGCCAAACATTTGTGCTTAGTCACTGTTTCCTAGGAAGCCAATGGGGCAGATAGAGTTCTCTCCCTATAAAGGTTATGCAGAGCACCTTGTCCGCTAGGCTAAAACATTCACATCAAGGGGGCATAAGTGCTGGTCTGAGTCATCACACTCCAAGGTCAGTTCATACTGGGAATTACAAACTTGTACTTTACCTCTCTGGGTGCCAAAGGGGTATCCAAAGCATCGTGAAGAAAAGGATTATCTTCTGACACTCAAAGTGTTAAGAACAAGTTTATCAGAGCCTTTCCGCTGCGCACGCATGTTGCAGTCATTTAAGGACCATGGACCATTTTTTTTTTTTTTGGCGCATCCGATTCCAGACTCCCGGAAAGGCATGCAGCCGTGCAGGGAGCCCGGAATTCCATGACGGTCCAGGACCGTCATGGGTCCTTAAGGGGTTAAGGAACACATAAATGACAGACCAAAACATGCAGATTTTAGAGACATATTTGATGATAATTATGTGTTAAAAAGTGCAATTCATACATGAAATAACTAGGGGTTGTATTCAATGAGCAGAAGTGCAATTCTGTACCATCAGGAAGAAATAAAAAGTCACAATGATATAAATGGGGCTTTCAGCTACGTGAACGCAAGAAAGCTTTGATGCATTTCTTCGCATTTAACCCTCTGAGGGCAAGATGGCACTCAAAGGGTTAAATGATTAGAAAGAAGCCCCATTTAAACCAGTGTGAAGTTTTATTTGCCCCCATGGTGCAATTGGTTTGCTCCAGAAATACACTTATTCTGCTTACTGAATATGGTCCTTATACCATTAGCTCAGTCCAAGTAACCAAACAATATTATTGCTGTCCCAGTTCTTTTGTGCATTAGATTCATTATGTACGTAATAAACAAAGTGCGTCTGGTTTTCAGTACAGCATTATGGAGTTTTGTTGAACAACATGAATGTGTAGATCCTTTGCAAACATATCTCCATTAGCTGAGTTCTCCAATGTATGAGCATCACATTGTAAAATTCAAATTTAATACCAAAATAAAGTCGATTTTTTATTTTATTAGAAGCATATATGATATGATAGAATAGAATGAAAAACAAGCAGTTGATGTAAAACTCAGTGCAACGATGATACAAGAAAAAATGGACCAAAGGAGATGAGGCCCAGGTATCTGCAAGTGTCCCCTGTGAGAAGGCATTCTCAATTAGAGCTTCGAGTGACTGACTTACTATATCATATGCTCTGACTAAAAAGGAGCAGCCTGGGGCTAGCCAACTTAAAAATACAATTAGACATTCCTTATAAAAGGGATGTGTTAACCCCTGGAATGCTTTACAAATGCGTTCAAGACCTCACTAGTATTCAAGGGGTTTAAAGTTCCATTTAAATGATGGGGAATTTTGGAAATGTTATTTGTTCTCTATTGTGCAGTTAGTTCACCTCAGTATTGCTCCACTTTCTTTGTGTATGTGCCAAACCATTTTCACTTAACCCTTTAAGGACTCAAGCTGGCCCTTAACACTTTCAGTGCTAGAAAGGGTTAATCTCAATGTCCAGAACTGAATTCCTTTCCTGTTTTTATTTCTTTTGCCAAATACTGGGAGAAAAGTGACTTTTCATACTAATGCTGCGTATGTGAGCTGCCATTTACTTGCAAAGAGCACAGATTCATGCCAACGCAGTTATTTTCTCCCTGTTATTTAAAACTTTATTGTAACATTAACACAAGATTACATGAAAGCATTATGGCTCGCTGGAGGCACAAAGAACTAAGGTGTTACATATATATGTGACAAATTATAAAGCAAAATAACAATATAACAAGATGTAACCACAATCAAAATATAAGATAGTTACAGCGCAATGACAGTTGTGAAACTACCAGGACTAATGGAGGAGGGAGGGAGGCAGGGACATACTGCAGTACATTTAAGTGAGGAGACACAAGACTTGCACAGGAGACTAGCAGGCATAGAACAGGTCAGGGTATATCATTAATAATGTCTTGCATGTTGACATATTTTGAAAACTGATTAACAAATGTTTCATTATCCCTCCAAAAAATAACAACCTCCCCACACACACATTTAAGCCTTATGTATAAAGACAAAGTGGTGCAATTCTGAAGAAAACCAGTTCCACTACAGGAGACAAACATTTGCCATCAATTTAACCCTTTGAGTGCCAGAGGGGTACGCAATGCATTGTAAAGCAATGCTCTTAGAGCATGATAGTCAAAAAATGAAATGAAATGAAATGAAAAAAAATTGAAATGAAATGAAAAAAAATTGTTGCGTCGTGAGGTGATGGTAAAAGGAGGACAACACTTTCCAAAGTAAATCAGTCACATTTGAAAATGTGCATCAAGTATTTAAAATGGGATAAAGATGAACTTGAATATTTTTCCTTAAAAAGTCTGACTTTAAATTGTCTTTAATTTCCTTTAAAACTACAAATTTTCAAAGATACAAATATTTTTATTTTACAAGTTAACTCCATACTACTGCTTCTGCAATCTACTTCAATTTGTCTTCTCAAAGTTTAGGCCTTTTCTTTCTATTTTGTTGGAAGAAATGATGGGAATCAGACAAAAAAAGTGACTGCTAAAAGAAGTTTGTAAAAGCACCTTCCAATGTGAGTGTAGATTAAACATGCCCGCTACTAGGTCTGCTGTTTCCCTTTAATGTAGATGACGAAATTAGATGTGAAAAATTATGCTAATATGTCCGAGAACTGACAGACCATGCGTAAGGATTTTTTTAGACTAATTAATTACATCTCCCCTTTTGTTGGTTTCAAAAGTTTCTATTTGGTTCCTACATTTTCAAAATCCCTGTTCCTCCCTGACATAAAAACTCATTGGCCCAGAATTATAAAAATAAACTGGAGTTATTCTGGAGTAAACCTTCTGCACCATAGGGGACAAAAACATTTGTCATATTAAATTGGGTTTTCAACCCCTCGAATGCTATGCAGGTTTCCATTGCAAAGCTCTATTCAAGTGCATGGGAATTTAGGAATTGTACAAAATGGAGATTGTAACCCTTTGAAAGCTGGAGAGGTCGCTCTCTGTTGAAGGTGATGTTCCCCAGAATGGCTTTGGTTTGCTTTTTATACATTATGGGTCCCTGCCTGGCACTCAAAGAATTAAAAGCCTGTGTATGGTGCTTGGATGGATATAAGTACAGATTAGGGGGTCTCCTACATTCTTCTATAAAATGGGAGGGGGGGCCAAAGTCTGAAATCTTTGACCTCCCCCGGAGCACGCCATGTGTTATTGCATTTTCATATATATATCTACAGTGGTGCTACAAGGAAGTATATTTAAAGGACAACTATCATCAGACAGTTACCCCATCAGCAGATTGAGCAGGCCTGCTGGTGAAGCCAGGGCTGCATTTTGAGAACTATTGAAGAACTGGGGTATAGGAAAGTGGCCTCAAAGAGAATCCTGATGCTCTCCCACTGCACCTCAAAGTCCAGCTTCCTGTCCTATACCAACACAGAGGGTCTTTTGGGAACTGTGCACACAACCCAGACAGCTTGTGCTGAGAGTCACAGATTTCTGACTACATTCCAGCCAAGCAAGGCAGTTTTCTGACTCCTCCAAAAGGCTAATGGGAGCTGTTTTTTTGGGAGCTGAACCGTGCAGCCCTAGTATTTATACTTTATAAGTCTGCTGCCATTGGTTCAAAAGCAGTAAAACATGACAGGTGCCCTTTAAGAATGGCGTGTACGTATTGCACATCCTAAAAAAATTAATTAAATAAATTGTAACACCATCACCATGGACTAAAAGATCACAGTAACATTCAACCATCCAATATTAAACCTCCCTAAGCTAGATGAGTTCAGCTCCATAGTGTGGCATCCTGCTATCTGTCAGTGGGGCTCTCCCTGGTATCGTTCTAATTAGGACAATGTGAATAAAACATTTCAGAGAGTGACAGCTTGGCATGACCTAGTCGATGCGGTCATATCCCGGTGGGGGGAAACAAACTACAGCTTGGACTATTTATAGAAGCAGTTCTTTGGTTGCTGGAGGTCTGCCAGCAGTGCAGGGATATGACAGAATGATAAAACACCCCCACATTACAGCTGAAGTCACAGCGGTCACAGGAAGCAAAGAGCCAAGGTTGCATTGTGACCTGTTGTAATAAGACAGAGAGTTTGAATTTTCAGGAGTCTGTACTCCAAGAAAAGCTGGGGACTTCATAGGGTAGTCTAAACTGCATAGTAAACACCATGAAATAATCATACAGCTGCCCCCAGCCCTCCCCTTACTCCTCTATTCATTCTGTATCTTATGATCTAGGAAGAATAGCCCACGCGAAATAATGTAATCTATGTGCATGAATTACACTGGCTGTATTTTTATGAACACTCTAAAAGAAGGAATGTCTCATTATTAATATTTACTTGTAAGTGTGCCAGATTCCCACAAAGTTGAACAGGAGAGGTTAACCCCTTGGCTGCGAAGAAATGTCCTGGAGATGTCTCTCCCAGTCAAGGGGTTAAGATGTTGTTAACTCTTTGAGTGAAAACAAATGCGTTGCATACCCCTCTGGTACGCAAAGGGTTAAATAAAAGGTATTTGGCGTGATTTATCATTCATAACCCGAAATGCGTAGAAGTGGAGAACAGGTTGAGACCAATGGATCTGGCTTTCATGGGTCTATTCTGATTTGGTCTCAGATATTTATGCTGTTTTTACTCATAAGATAATAAATTTTTTTGTATTTTATATACTTCTGCCTGGTACACTTGATCACCAATAGTGCAACCTTTACCATTGAAGATTATGTAATAGGTATATCTATAGCAAAAAAAAAAAAAAAATAGTCACGTTTTCTGAGCAACTTAAAAAGCCCTTTCAGTTTGCACCAGAACATTCTGTACCTATCCTATATAATAATTCGCTAAGGTATGTTTGTCAGAAGCCGTCATGCACAGTAGAGACGGCTGCACGCGCTGCAGTCATGATCAGTACAGACTGCCTGTGCCGCAGCTGATACGGAGTGGGGAGCTCCGAATTCAGACCAGAGTCCTCTCTGCGCACCTTCCTGGGGCCAAGAGGTCCCAGGAAGGTGCGCCGAGAGGACTACTCTCTGAATTCGGAGAGTCCTGCTCCGGATCAGCCGCTGTGCACTTAAAATCAGCAGATAAGATGCACGGTGCAATATTTTCATCCTGTGCTGGTCAAATTCATGGATACCAAAGGATAACATTCACAAAAATCCCTACTGAAATTAAAGTGGATCTGCAAAGTGGAGTGTTATCTATATAAAGTGCCTATATCAGGAGTTTCCCGTGCCCTCTGTGGCCACTAACAGGCCAGGACTTAGGGATTTCTCCGCTAGAGCACAAGTGTGTTAATCAGAGGCTCAGTCACATTGATTAACTGACCTGTGCTTTCACAAGGAAATCCTCAAATCCTGGTCTGTTAGTGGCCACTGAGGGCATGGCCTGAGAACCACTGGCCTATATCTTGTGCTTCATGTTTTTTAATTAGATCAGAGTTTCTCAGCGTTAGTCTTCGGGGCACATTAACAGTGCAGGTTTTCGAGATATCCCTGTGCACTGAGGATTGATGCTGAGAATCACTGAATCAGTTTAACAGGCTGAGATATGTGATTCAATGGTTGGGGAATCTAATCTCAGCAGAGCTTTATTCTATGACCTGTCTGATAAAGCTGCATAACTAATTACTCACATTCAGAAAATCACCTTTCTCCACCTTCTTAGGCTGCTAGAACCTATCAGTTTCCTCTAGCAGGTGGAATACATTTATGGAGTGATAATCTTACAAATATTTTAAAGATAAATGCTCCCCCAGAAGGAGAATTTGAAAAAGTGACAGATCCCCTTTAAGTTATGGTTCCAAGACATGCTATCATCACAGCAAGCCACTTTCCTTTTAACCTTTTGCGTGCCAGTGGGATGTGCCCATAGAATCACAGAAATCTGAAGTGAAATATGTTGTAAGTTTCCTTTCTACACTGTGCCTAGTAATGTAATGAAAATAATATGCTCTCAAAATGTTGGGGTCTCATTTCCATAATAATCTAACATTGTATCCACATCTACAGTATGTATATAACTGCACACCATCTCTGGCACTGACAGGGTTAAACCAACTCTGACTTCCCAGAACAGCAATCTTTGGCACTCCAGCTGCTGGAGACTGAAACTTCCATCATCTCCAATCAGCTATCTGCTGGTTGGGGATGACATGAGCTGCCGTTTCTAACAGCTGCAGAGCCAAGGGTTGCCCGCTCATGTCCTGGAAATGTAACAGTGGTTCTGTTAAACAGAACATCACTCGACACCAGCAGGAAGATGAGGACAGAACAGTCCAAGGTTTCAGCCCTTTCAGATTCACCAGACACAACTATACATGTACACTAGACCTCCAGGGAAAAAGCTTCTCTCCAAAGCGTTCACTTGTAAAGGAGAAGACTACACTAGCACAATTATACCTTGTCTGATCATGTGTGGTAATCTAACCTCTTCATGACAACCAGTTATTTTCACAATTCTAAACTAAGCACAACCCCGTATTTAGGACGTTGGCGTCCTACCTCTGCACCTCTGGATTTCATCTAAAAAGACAGACACAGTTGTGCCTGACAGCTCAAGTAAAAAGAACAATACAATGCTATTTTTGTACTGTGTCATTTATTTCTTAAGTATCTGTTATATCTTCACTAACAAACATCATTATTTCTGGCTCTCTATTTTTAATAACCTCTGATAGGTTTTTGATCACGTAAAAGTGAAACTGGGAATTCTAGCTATTTATTCATTGTGCTAATATAAAAATACAACAGCCAGGCTTGTCTCATATAATCAGAGACTGTCAAACTGTGTTTAGTTCCATTCAATGTAAAAAAAAAACAACTTGACATTAAGTTTCTTACACAAGTGGGGTTATGCACGGAGGTGTGATAAAGGCTGTTTAATTCTTTTTTCTTTTTTTTTTTTTAAATCTCAATACGTTATTAAATATAACCTTTTTAAGATGTTTCCAGTTCCATTTGCTGCAGTACAAGATGTACCGCACCATTCTACAGTACGTCTCCTGTGATGAAATTTCCATGCTCCTTCCCTCCCAGCTCTCCCTAGGAGCGAAAGAGTGCGCCCTTCATTTATTTAACACACACCCATATCCATCATTTCATAAAGGAAGGTTAACCCTTTGAGTGACATGCAATGCTGTGCATATTCCTGTGGCACTCAAAGGGTTAATGAGGTGTAACAAATTACAAACAAAGCCCCATCTGCAATTTGGACTCATTGAGTGCCGGAGGCATGAAAAACTTATTTTGCAACCATGTAATAGGTTAAGCAAAAATCATAACTCTTGATACCAAATAACTTACAGTTAATATTTGGGGAGATCAGAAGATGACATGTAAACTCTGACCCACAAGTACATTCAAAGCATCTTAACATGTGTCACAAATTCAATTGCCTATTCCAATTCATAAAGTGTGTAAAGCGCTAAAATGCTTTAATCGCACTAGAAATGGGTTTTGATGCATTTGATGCATGTGGGTTTTTAGTGACTCTAACCACCCTAAGCAATGCAAGGAATTATGGCTTCTTGCCTTGTGTTTAGGCATTATGTCCTTGGTCAGGTGACTGAAATTTGCACTACAATGGTCCACATAATGCAAAAGTCTGCTGTGTAGGACAGTTCAATAAAGGCAGCATGTTGAGGGCACATAGAGTGGATGATTGGCAGAGAGAGAGCGCTGCCAATCACTCTAAACGTCATCAAGATGGAGGCACGCTCGCTCTTACTACCGAAGAAGAAAAAACAGGTAGATCATCATGGGGGAACAATAATTAGGATTACATGGGGGGGTTAAGCTTGTTGGGAGGGTATAAACCAGCTCGGGAGGGGGGTGTCGGAACATGATAGTTCCACTTTAATAAAAACGTGCTGCCATTGAATTTCAAAGTTTCAAAGTGTGTGTGTGTGTGTGGGGGGGGGGGGGGGGGGGATAATATAGAAAAAATAAAATTATTTTATAAAATGTATTTTTACATTTGGGTTATTATACAGTGTATTCAACTACCCAATTAACTTGGTGCTTTGCATGCTCATGATTTATTAAAAAAACCACATTACTCTGAGCAGCAGTAAAACATTGAACATAAATATTTTGGGAACAAGTTTTGTTGTTTTTTGTTTTTTTTTTATTTAAAGTAAAGCAATTAGTATGCAAAAGCCTCATTCTGTTACTTTTGTAGCAGCTTTACTAAACAAACAAAAAAAATGCCCAGCCAAGAAAAAATTAACACTGAAAAGAATATTCACACACAAGAACTACTGAACAGAATTATATGATTCCAATTTTATAGGAAGTGCTAATGAAGCCATCATGGAAAAACAAAACAGTAATAGATAGATAGATAGATAGATAGATAGATAGATAGATAGATAGATAGATAGATATGTCCCCTATGTTACACCTTCATAGAGCTAGTACAGTGACCACTAAAACTTCACAGAGCTAGCACATCAAGCTCTATACAGGCAGCAATTGCATTCCTGCTGCTTGCTGCGACATCACACCCATCTGCACAGCCAGTTGAAAGGAGCCTGCTACCGTCGGCAGTTTTAGCATTTGCAGGACATGGGATGGGACATTTGTGACAAACCTGCAGAGTAAGGCTTCAGGTAATTTTATAATGCACGAGATGGGAGAAGAAAACATCAAACTAGTAAAATCTGAGATTTAACATACTTTTTTTTCTGCTCATTAGTTCACCTTTAAATAAAAAATAAAAATAACTAGCTTGAGCCATCATTTTCTCTCCGTATTTTAAGCAACTAAAAACAGATTTAGCATAAAATACTCATCTGAGATTAACCCTTTTGAGTGCCAGATGGTTATGCAGTGCATTGCTCTGCAATGTGTTTTTTACCCGTCTGGCACTCAAAGGGTAAACTGTAGCAGCTTAAGTTATGGTGCGCTGTAATAAAGATACCACTGACACAAAATCTCAGCGGCCATGTAACTAGAGCCAGCCTGTCTGACAAAAAGTACAAAATGATAAAGGGTTACATAATGAGATAAACTTCAGGGACAAAATGAGTAGATTTCTAGAACTCACATTTCCACAGAGAATTCTTGGAAAGAAAGAGAAGGGACATGCCAAAGGAAATGAAATGTGTAATGATAAAACAGTGTCCACGAAGCAATCACAATCCTTACTGTAAACTTCCTGTCCATCCAACTAAATGCACCTTAACACTTTGAGTGCCAGAGAGGTATCCAACACATTGCACCACAATGCGTTGGATACCTCTCTAGCACACAAAGGGTTAAAAGTAAACATACTATTACCAGGCTGCTCTTATGGGAGCAGACTTGCCATCTAGTCACTAGCACCTATATTTATGTTAGGAATTTTCTCTTTAAAACAGTTCACAAGATATTCATACTTTGTCTGTTTATGCAAATTAGGCAGTACTGACAGGCCTAGCATCTGATACTAACATGCATCACTGCTCCCCATCCTAAATGGCACTTCCCCAGTCAGTCAGTACTAGCGCATTTGCAAAAACTGACAACTGAATCTACTCAATCTCAAACTACTGTAAGGAAACACTGGCTAACATAACAGACAGGTCAGTTTGAAAGTTCTTTAAAATCACCTACTTGCCTTACAAATGACTTTGGGGCAGATTTATAAAAAAGGGTTCTATTTAGTTTTTGCAAATGGATTCTAAAAATGTTCTTATGCTTTACTGGGAGTGTTGGGATTTATAAGGATTTTTAGGAAATTTTATAAATGTGGTAGAAATGCCAGAAATAAGAACAGGTCAAATATGTTGTTAAAATTTTGGCAAAATAAAAACTGTTTCTAAACTGTCACAAGTACCGACATACTTTTTATAAATTCGATGCGCCACTTTTTCAACAATTCCGAATGCCGCTTCTCAAAAAAGCCAACTACATGGCGGTACGCTCTCTTAAGATGGCGTTAATAATTTTATAAATTCCCAGTGAGTTTTTAATGCCATTTTTACGCTGGAATTCACTTTACTCTACTTTTATAAATCTCCCCCTTTGTTCTTAAAAGGAATGAAGCTTGTAATATGGGGAAATATTACTAAACAGTCACTCCCACACTAGAAGAGGTATTACAGCTCAAACCTGCATTTAATTGATTTATTTATGTATTTATTGGGGGTAGTACTTCCATGGCCTTTAGGGTGAAGCTGAGCTATTGCTCCCTAAGTACAAGTTTTATCACTGGCAATAGCCCTCAAAAGACTGCTGTAGCAAC
Source organism: Rhinophrynus dorsalis (assembly GCA_037306005.1). NCBI lineage: Eukaryota > Metazoa > Chordata > Amphibia > Anura > Rhinophrynidae > Rhinophrynus > Rhinophrynus dorsalis. Next base: position 455,342,937 of record CM074719.1, on the reverse strand, counting down.
ACTGGCACCCTAAAATGACAGACCTTGGAGGTATCACATGGAAAAAAGCAAGTTTGAGCTATAATAGCTTTTGAAGGAAACACCTCCCAGCAATAGAGACAACACTGTTTCTCAGCAAGTAAAGCTATACCAAATATACACTTTCCAAATCATGCGATACATTGGGGGTTATTCACTAAGGTGTGATAAAGAGGTGCTAAAGTGAAGGTGACTTCTCTAGTGATACCACTTCTCCAGTTTCCATGTTATTCTATAGAGTCTACACACTAAGATCTCCAGAACAAAAAGAAATGTTAGTGAATTGGCTGTATAGCATAACATCAGAATAGGGGAAGTGATATCACTGGAGAAGTCATCTCCACTCTATCACCTCTTTATCACTCCTTAGTGAATAACCTCCTTCTCTTCCACAGTCTTTCCAGATACAGTTGAATTTCATGCTCTTTTTACAGTCTGCAGGTAGAGGGCGATAACAGCACAAAGAGAAACAGAAGAACTGAAATAAGTACATGGAAATAAAGAAGGAAGTAATAGAAAAAAGGTTAACCCTTTAAGCATCAGAGGGGAGCTCAACATTGTGAAGCAATGTGTTGCGCATTTCTCTGGTACTTAAAGGGTTAACCATTTGATTGCCAGAGGAGCACACAACGTATTGCAAAAGCAATGCATTGAGTACCCCCTCTGGCACTCAAAGGGTTAAATACACATTTACATAAATGTATATACTAGACTATTAAAAAAAATGTAAAAAGTATTACTCTAATTTAATAAAAGTAAAAAGATTATTTAACCCTTTGAGTACCAGAGGGGTACACAATGCATTGCAGAGCACCCCATCTGGCACTCAAAGGGTTAAATCGTTTCAATATTTTTTTTTCTTCCAAAGGAACTAGGAGGAGGAGGAAGTCAAAAGCCAATTGTATATCTATAATAACATATGCACAAAAACACTATTATATATAGAATGTGTGTGTGTATTCATAGCAAGAAGTTCAGGATGATGGGAGTTGTAGTCCAGCAAGAGCTGGAGGGTCTCCTGATGCCTGCCCCTGTACTAAATCCTTTTGCTGGCGGCAGGGCTAATTCAGATTTTACACATCTGTGAAACAATATAAGAATACAATTTGTACACATCAAAACAGTCTAAATTGATCGACAGACGCTACAAGTGAAAACGATTAGCCTCAGGGTTCCTATAAAGTGCTACTAATAATGCATCTTACACAATATGGAGCAAAGCAAGTGGAACCCTTGGCTGTTACAGGCCTCAGTGCTGTGCAATGCATACCGCTGGAGAGCTCGTTAGCACCACGTCATTTTAATTTCATAAATATGATGCAGTAGTTTTCGCTTTTTAATTGTTTCACCTTTGTTCTTAACCCTCTGAGTGTCAAGGAAAGGAATTGAAAAGGAATGCTTTAAGCACCCCTCTGGCACTCAAAGGGTTAAACACATGGCCTAGTGAGACTTATTTTATATCCCCTATTAACCCTTTGTGTGCCAGTGTGCAAATAGTCACAATGATTGTACTGTTTTATAATTATTATATATATTTACTTTTTCCTATGGCTTTTCCTGCCAAATAAATCAAGGGCAGTCCTGCTGGAATTGAAAAGGAATTACACTTCAAACGTATTTGATCTATTCACTCTTCTTTGATCAAAACAAATGTTTTTAACCCTTTCAATGCAAGAGGGGCACACAATGCATTGCTATGCAATGCGTTGTGCACCCCTCTGGCACTGCAATGGTTAAAGTGACCACTAGGTGCTGCTGTTTCATTAGCCCCTATGGAGAATTTCTGTCAGCGAGTGTAGACGTCTCCAGAATACAACATGTATATTTATTTTTATAAAAAGACTATTAATTAACATTATAAGAATCAGAGTGGTAAGCAACACATTGCAAAGCAATACATTAAACACCTAGTCCTTAACCCTTTGAGTGCCAGAGAGGCACACAATGCATTGCTTTGCAATGCGTTGCGTACCTCTCTGGCACTTAAAGGGTTAACGGGTTGATCCTTTGAGTGCCAGAGGCATATCCAACGCATTGAAAAGCAATGAGTAGATACCTCTCTGGCATTCAAAGAGTTAAGAGCAAAAACCAAAGGCAACAGACCAACCACAGCTGTCTAACATTCCCAGGTAACCCAGATCCACAGCTACAAATCATGTATGTGACTGGGTACATGCGTATCTAAATGAAGAAAAAATTATCTGAGGCAACACACATAATATCCATAGCACAAAAGGCAAAGCTGCTAAGATACCCCATACCTGAAAAAGGGTTGACTGTGACAGACACAATAATCTCTGTTCACAATTAGATCTTAAAGGTCAAGAGTATTACTCTCTGTGCTAAACTGGGCTGGTTTCTTTCCATATCCCAGACAAATAATGCGCTTGTTGGGTGCTATTCTGGGTTCTGTGTAAGCTAGGAGTGCCATTCATTCTGACACTTGTTATTCATCTATATTCTAGGGTTTTGTGGATTTTTTTTTGCATCCTGGTTAAAGTCAGGGAAGACAACTGTAGCTCTGCAGCTCTTACACAACGTCTCGGCCAGACCCATTTTAAACAGATCGCCAATTCTTGAACAAGTGAATAAACAAATTTCCCAAATTCTCATTCTTTTAAATATTCATTTTAACCCATTCAGGGGAGGGCTCAAACATCCCATTTAAATCAGTGAAAATTTGTATTTGTCCACAATAATGTGGGTCGACTGCTCATATTTAGCTTCCGTTTTTAGCCCTTAACCATTTGAGTGCCAAAGGCATGGCAAACACATTGCAGAGCAATGCTACTGGAACCCTCTGTCACTCATCGGTTAAGCACAAAAGAAAATAGCCAGTCCTGGGGCAAACCAACTAAAAACAAAGGGGATAAATAAAAATGTTAAATCTCTTGTACGTTAGGAGACTCCAGCATGTAGTGCAGCAATACGTTGGAGGCCTCTATGGGATTCAAGAGGTTAATAGCCCCAGTTAACCCACTGAATGCCAGAGAGGTAGCCAACAAATTGCAATGTGTTGGATACGTCATTGGCACTCAAAAGGTTAAAACAAATTCTCCCCTACTAAACTGTAGATTTGTTCCCGAATATCTCCTCTTTTCTTTTCTGTATAAAGCCGTAAAGGGTTAACGGCTTCTCTGGCATTTTCTCAGTGATTGTTCAAAGTATCACTGTCTTTCTTTGAACCCCCATTGTATGGCACTGCAGAATAATCTGGCACTCAATAAATAGATAATAATACAAAAAACAATGCTGCTATTCCCTGAGGTGAGAGCGGTGGTGAATAACTAGTAAAAGGCTTCGCTTTAAAAAATTTTTTCCTGCTGGTTGCCCTTTAAGGGAAAGGGACTGCTCTGCTGTAATGACAGGAAACTGGATCATATCCTTTCCTGAACCCCTTGCCATCCCAGTACAACTGGAATTCATTTCTATAAATAGCTGCTTTACCAGTTAAAATAAAAGTCTGTTTATTGTAACTCTGAGTGCTCGGAGACAGGCCCCCATACAAATAAATATCACTTTTAGATTCCGTGATGCAAGCCAGAAAGTAAACGACACTACCGATACGGCTCTCCAAAATTTTTAGAGAAACAAACTTCTCTCTACTTCGTCCTGATGAGCAAACAAACAAGTAGCACTTCTGGAACACACCAACAGAAACACTGACCCACTTCAGTGCTAAAGAGATCTCTAATGCTTTGCGAAGCAATACATTGTAGACCTCTAGCACTAAAAGGGTTTAAAAGCCCTATTTAAACAAATGGGCATTTTGTCCATTTTATTTGTTCCCTATGTCGACCTGTTGGTTTACTCAGAATGGTCCTCCCTTTTGTGCATAATGATCTTTAGGTTCGAGTAGTGCATTGTGCAGCTGTCAGCATTATTATTTTGCTGGGGGTCTCCGTACAAGTGTGAATCAGAATTCTCTCCTGCTGGCATCTAGCTTAGGCAAAACACAAATGAAAGTCCCAGAGTGAGGGGTTAATCCTTTGAGTGCCAGAGAGGTATCCATACATATCTGGCACTCAAAGGGTTAAGAGACTAATTAGGCCAAACATACAAAAGTAAAATGTAGAAAAGCAACTGTTTCCATAGAGAACATATACAAATACGGATTAAAATGGTGCTATTGACCCTATAAATGCTAAACAGGTGCCCAACACATTGCTTAAAAAGAAAAAGCATTTCAAGGACCAATGTTTTACTTTACAATGCAATGTGAACACTCTGGTTCTCAAAGGGCTTAAGCCCCTTATGTACAGGTTCCTTAAGCCATCATAATGTGGTAAAAGCAGGGTATGAGGCATTTAACCCTTTGAGTCCCAGAGTGGTACCACTCTGACACTCAAAGGGTTAAAGCGGAACTATCACCCTAAATAAAGTTGCCCCCCCCCCCAATAATTAGGCATTTAGTAATATGTTTAGATATAATGCTATTATCCAGCCTACGTCCCGCGTTATGAAGAAATCCTTCTTTCTGAGACTGACGGTCAGGCTTCATGCTTTAGAGGCATCTGCGCTCCTGTGCCATCATTCCCTTCCTGTTACCTTAAGGTACATTAAAGGAGACTTGGAAGGACAGAGCATGTGCGCAGATGTCTCTAAACAAAGATGTCTGAGTGCAAGCCTGGCCGCCAGTCTCAGAAGAAGGATTTCTTCAGGACACTGTACTTACTCTTGATAATAGCACTATTTCTAAGTATATCTCTACTAGTGTAAAAGCCTGTGTACATGGGCCAAGGTCTGGGTGATGTTAACCCTTTGAGTGCCAGAGGGGTACGCAATGCATTGCTTTGCAATGCAATGCGTACCCCTCAGGCACTCAAAGGGTTAAGAGGCCGGTCATGCTCTGCATCCTGCTGCCGACGCAGTCATGCACTGTAGAGACTGCCCGAAAGCACAGAATGCTCCCGGCACAGATCTCCCAGCATTCTGTGCGTTCGGGCAGTCTCTACTGCGCATAACGGCTTCTGACAAACATCCTAGCAAATTATTATATAGGATATGCCTAATTATTGGGGGGGGGGGCTTTATTTAGGGTTATAGTTCAGCTTTAAAATGAAAAAAATCAAACTTAACAATATTTTAAAGCACAAAAACAAATAGGAGTTAAAAAATTACAAATTATAATTTTGCAGCAAGTGGTTTCTAGGCAACGGCTCTTTCTAAGTTTGTGGAAGTCAGCCCAGTTGACAATATGAGAGGAACTGGAATGAAACTGGGAAGATTAACCCCTTGAGGACCAGATGGGTGTGCAACATATTTCATAGCAATGTGCTGTACACAAGTCTGGTCATATTTCTAAAAGCAAACTGGAGTTATTCTGGAGTAAACCAACTGCACCATAGGGGACAAATAAAAATTATATTATGTTTTATTAAATTGGCCTTTTAAACACTTGAATGCTAGAGAGGTCTCCAAGGCATTGTGACGCTCTATTCAAGTGCATGGGAATTTAGAATTTGTATTTGTCCCCTATGGTGCAGTTGGTTTACTCCACAATAACTCCAGTTTGATTTTATAAATATATAAATATTGGCCTAATTTCCATCAGATCTAGCTAAACGATGTGATGTTTCAGGGATAATGTGATAAAATATCACTGTAATTGCCTCCACTCTCCCAGCCTCCTAGATACATGTAGAAATCCTCTGCTGGTAGGGAAGACTCCAACTCTGTCGCAGTGTGTTGTCTGGGGAAAGCAGAGATTCTCCATTCAATGCCTTTTTTTAGCTGTCCAACCACAAAAGCTAGTAGTGCATGTTTCTCAGAGATTGTTACAGTGCTTGGTTATACATTCAAAGGAGGAAACTGGTGGAAAAGCTTGTTAGAATGAAAGATTAAAAAAAAAGTGAGCATGTCTCCAATAACAAGACAAGCAAGTCACAATGTCAGGGTTTGTGTGGCTTTTTCATAATAGCGGCTAAATATAGATCAGTTCACTCACTGGTATTGTGAAATTGTCCCTTACTTGACTGCTTCAAATTATGGTATTAAAGGGAAACACACAAACACAAATATATGGACAGTTTCCCATTAGGCAAAGTAGGCAACTGGCTAAAAGTGCCATATTTGGAGCTGTGTTGGCTACTCCCACATACTGAATTGTAGGTGTGGCCAGAGATATCTTAATGTCTGGGTACCTAGCACTCACAGCTGATTTACCCCCTTATTGGCTGTTAATTAACCAGAGGACTCCAACACACTATGGAGTAATGTGCTAGAGACAACTCTAGTAACCAAGGGGTTAAGAACTTTTTTTGTGGTTTAATGCTGCAGGTTAAATGTCTTTTTCTGGGTTAGGAATCAATGGACAGGGCTAGGATCATGACCCAAAACAAAAATATTTGGCAGCATTAAATGAAGGGCTGTACATAAAAAGGGGTACTCAATGTAGGGTGAAAAGTGCTTATATAAGGCTTGAGCAAGAGTAAAACCATGCTTTCTCAAATTATTTTGTCATATAGATAACGGGGGGGTATTTTCTTTCAACACCCAACACCCTCCCCAAGTAAATTCATTGTAACCTATGGGCTGGAAAAAAGTTACACAGGGCCTTAAAGGGATAGTAATGTCTCATAATAAAAGCAGCTCCAATTAATCTTCATAGTATTTGGGCCATGGAGAGTGTTTTTTCCAATACTGTCAAAGTTGTAGTTCAAGAGTAATTGAATGATGAAGTATCCCCCTCCTGCCCCTTTTACTGATGTAACACTGCTCACCTCAGAACAGCAAGACTATCCGGATGGATCCCAGAGAGGGACAATCTTCAATTAACATAAGGGAAAACCTGAAAAACCTGTCAAGGGGGCAGGGTTTTCCTTATGTTCATAGTAAGAAGATTGTTTGTCCCTTGCTGCGAGCTGTCTGGTCTTAAGACCAGATTCCACATCTGAGGAGAGATGGCTTGCACTAGGTAAAAGGGGCAGGAGGGGAATACTTTATCATTCAATTGCTCTTGAACTCCATTGCATTGCAACTCATCTCATTGAAAACACGTCTCGGAGTTCAAAATAAAAGTGATGTTATTCTAGGGCAGGTAGAAATTGCCAAAATTTCCATTGATTTAAATGGAATATTGTCTCCCAACACAGTTCCAGGTTTAAAAGCCCCAGTTAAATCAAAGGGGAATTTTTGTGTCCCCTTCATCATGGTGCATCTGGTTTGACCCAGAATTACTCCACAATGCTTTGGAACTAAAACAAAACAACAAACCTTCTCCATACAAGTTACCCAAACTCATGGGCAATTTTAACCCCTTAAGGACCACTCTGATAACTGTCAGCGGGCCGGGACATGACTGATTATGTGTGCCAGTGAGCCGAACGGGGGTCTGAGAGAGATTGCTCTGGTCTTGGAAATCTCAATTTCAGACCTCGTTTTTACTTTGGAGAATCCCTTCATTCCTTGCTGCTCCATTCCTTATTCACTTGTATTCTTAGGTTGAATTTGTATATTGCATGTAGTTGTTGTGGTGTGGTGTGGTGTGGTAGCGCTGTTAATTTCTTCTTTTTTGACAAAGCGTTGGACACCTCTCTTGTATTCACAGGGTTAAAAGCCCCATTTCAATCAATGCAAATTTGCATTTGTTCCCTATGGTGCAAGTTGTCTTCCCCAAAATGGCTGGGCTTTTACATTTATACGTATGCTCCAAATGGAATAAACACAGATCAAAATGGGCATAAATTATTTAAACCTCTGAGTACCAAACAGATATCCAACTCATTACAACTAAATTGGTTAAATACCTCTCTGGCACTCAATGGGTTAAAATATTCTGCTTTTTTTTTTCCCCACAGCCCTTTGCTATCAATAATGAATTTCTTAACATTCTGTAGAGTCATATGAATAAAAATCCTGAACCTAGCAAAGGGCTCATTTAGAACAGGAAATAGTATGCTATTTAAAGCAATATTCGGTTTTCCCTTCCCCTGCCTCTCAGAGAAAGAGAAAATAATCTAGCTAGACAGTTTGTAAAAACCCATCCAGTGCCCCAGAACAATAGGCTTTGGCGAAACAGAATCACCAGTGTAAAAAACACATTACATTTACATCTGTGTACACTAAGGAAACAACTGCCCAGATTTAGCACGGCTGCACATGAGAATTATGCAAGAAATGACTTATTGGGAAGGAAGTAGATCAGTGCTGTCAAACGTGTCAAGGATGACTAAACTAGACAAGGAGGTTGGTTTATTAAGGAGCAATTCTAAGGCAATACAATTAAACCATGGGGAGAAACAAAAATCCCCATTGGCTGAACCGGGCTTTAACTCTTTGAATGCTACAGATGTCCCAAAAAGGATAACAGTGTGGATTTTCTCTTGGTCCCTGTCTTATCAGCAGTCCCGCTGTGTTAACCCCAGCAAACAACACAGCTTTGAATTCAATGTTTTATCTGTATTAACTGTGAATTCTGTGTCCTTGTGCTCAGAAATGCTTTAGACTTGAGAAAGCTTGTCAATCCATAATTCTGTTAGTCCAATAAAAAAGGTATTACAAGATATTCATTTTGTTTGAGATTATTTATATACACACACATACATATATACCCACACATTATTGAAAAAACATTCTTCTCACAGTGTTGCGTGCCTACCGCTCATTTGATATAGTATATGCATACTTGTGAACTCTCCGGATTTGCCCCGGAGACTCTGGTTTTGGCGCTGCTTTACTGGGTCTCCGGGGCAGAGGCTGAGTCCTCCGGATGTGGAGAGTTTCTATTGAAACTCTACCCACTTCCACTTTTTCCCCCGGAGTAGCTCCTTCCCCCCAGCCTTCTTTTAAGCCCTCCCCCAGCACTCACGTTAAGACCTGCCCCTTTTTGACACGATACGCGTCATTCTTCACACCACCCATGGCAGCAGAGGACTCCCCTCCGGGGAGACAACAATAACAAGTTCCCAGGTATGGGTATATGATAAAATGAATATTCATCCAGCCAGAAGGCTTTAAATTGCAGAGTGCATTAACAGAAGGTAATGAAATTAGTTTAGCACTACAAACTTATTGGAAACAGTGCTTCAGAGATAAAAATGTTCTTAAGTCTCAGGAATGCAGACACCATGGGCCTTATTCATCAAGCTAAACAGTTGGAAAAAACCAGCAGCCCCATAGGAGATGAGACCTTTTAAATTCATGGGAATTTTCATCACCACCCTCATGCACTCAGGCAGTTGGTTTGCTCCAGAAGCCTAGGGATGTCAGAAACATCTTCACTGGCATCCAAAGAATTAAACCAGTGATTCTCAACCAGGTTGCCATGCCACTTAAAGGGGAACATTCACCTCTTAAGAGGTTAATAACTAAACCTATGCTAAAAACTTTTTAAGGACCAGCGGTCCCGGGGCGTGCCGTCCCTTAAGGACCACATAGGAAACTTTGATGTACCGTCCCGCGTGACTGATCACGTGGGGCGGCACGTCAAACGGGGCACTGGAAGAGATCGCTCCGGTCTTGGAGCGATCAACTTCAGTGCCCGGTATTACTCACCGTGCCGCGGTGAGTAAAAATACGTGACGTGCCAGGACCGTCGCTGGTCTTTAAGTGCCGGACCAACGTGACGGTCCTGCCACATCAATGGTCCTTAAGGGGTTAAAGAAGTTTTCTGAAATGTGTGTGGTTTTTTTCACTTATTTACTTTTAAAGATATTTAATCTTCTGTGCTCTGCACTTCCGCATAATGGACAAGCTGAATCTTTGGCACAGCTCTTCTCCTCCCACCTCCCTCCCAGCTGCCCCAGGGAGAGCTTTCACACTTCCCTTTGATGTGGTATGAATGGCTTCTATAGTTACATCAAGTTCCGGTTAGCATTTCTGCTGAAGTTGCAACCTCAGTATAATGCTAACCGGAGCTTGATGTAATGATACAAGCCATTCACACCACACTGAAGGGAAGCGTGATCCCTGGGCAGCTGGGAGGGAGGTGAGAGGAAAATTAGAAGATTAAATATCTTTAAAAGTAAGTAAGTGAAAAAACATACACATTTCCTAAAACTACTTTAATAAGTAAACCTATGCTAAAAACTTTTTTAAGAGGTGATAGATCCCCTATAAGTGAGTCAAGGACATCCACTTAGGGTGACCCTTGTTATCTATAAAGACTTTGACAAAATGTGAATGTTGACTTCAATTGTATATTTATGGAAATTTTTATTCACAATGTTTATTTTTGTTATTCGGATTCGGTTTGTACTCTTCATAACACCCTTGACAAATGACATACATAACTTTAGGGGTACCCCAAAAATGTAAATGTAATGTAAATTGTGCCTTGAGAACCACTGAAAAAATAGTAGCAACACTTAAAGGGATAGGAATAATAGGATTTTAGTCTTACCTGTTAAATCCTTTTCACTTAGTCCATACAGGTCACTGGTACTCTGGGAGGCGTAAGTCCCCTTTAATAGGCAGGAACAACTATGCAAATAATTTGCAAGGGGCGGAGCCTCCCCTCTTACTTAAGCCACCTTCTGGCCAGAGCCACTTTAGATTGATTTGAGACCCTAAAACTGACCTCAGGTAAGCAAAAAGAAAGACTCCTGTGAGCATGCCCGAACGGTCTCCCACTGAATGCCACAGGAGAGCCAAGACTGGTCCCTTGACAGGGTGGGAGACCAGTGACCTGTATGGACTAAGTGAAAAGGATTTAACAGGTAAGACTAAAATCCTATTTTCACTGTCGTCCAATACAGGTCACTGGTACTCTGGGATGTACAAACATTGAGCTGATCCAGAGGCGGGAAGTAAGGCAAGGACCAGGCGCAAGGCCCAAGTCACTAGAACTGTTATGACCAGTTGATAACATAGCCCAAACTGTAAGTGTCAACGGACACCAACCAAGGGAACAATCCCTGAACTAACACAGCACACGGAACTAGAGCCAACCGGGCTCAACAGTAAGGAAGCACTAAGGAACACAGAGCGGAAGACCTACACAGGCAAGACTGCCTCCAGGACCTTCCTTCCAAAACTGGCATCAGCCGAAGCCAGTACATCAACTCGATAGTGCTTAGAAAAGGTGTGCACAGAGGACCAAGTGGCCGCTCTGCACAGTTGATCAGCAGAAGCTTGATTCTTGTAGGCCCAAGAGGCCCCAATAGATCTGGTGGAATGGGCAGTCACCCGGAAGGGAACATGCTTATTCCCCAACTTATAGGCTTCACGGATGGTAGCCTTAATCCAAGAGGCAATGGTAACTTTGGAAGCCGGTCTTCCTGCCCTAGGCCCCTCAGGAATGACGAATAGAGCGTCAGACTTCCTGATAGACTCGGTGCGATGAACATAAAACTTGAGGCAACGCACCACATCCAACAGATGGAGATCTCTTTCCTTGTCAGATGAAGGATTAGGGCAGAAAGAGGGAACCACAATCTCCTGATTGATGTGAAACTCTGACACAACCTTGGGTAAGAATTCCTTGGTAGTGCGAAGCACAGCCTTATCCTTGTGGAACACCAGGTAAGGAGGTTTACAAGACAAGGCCTGTAACTCTGCTACCCGGCGCACTGACACAACAGCCAAGAGGAAGGCCATCTTCCAAGTCACAAGACGTAATGGAATGGAAGCCAAGGATTCAAACGGTGGTCGCTGAAGAACTCCCAGCACCAAATTGAGATCCCACTGGGGAGCAGGACTCTTAAAGGCAGGTCGAACATGAGTCACACCCTGGAAGAAGACTTTCACATCAGGAAGGACCGCAATCCGTTCCTGGAAAAACACAGACAAGGCAGAAGTCTGAACTTTGAGGGAACTCAGACTGAGCCCCTTATCCACACCGTCCTGCAAGAAGGCCAGGACAGTGGGAAGATGGAAGTCAAGTGACAACTTCTTGTCAGAGCACCAAGTCACGAAAGTTGACCATATGCGATGATAGATCTTGGAAGACACAGGCTTACGAGCACTGAGCATCGTCGATACCACAGAAGGAGAAAAGCCTTTCTTTGCTAGAATCGAGGATTCAACCGCCATGCCATCAAACGGAGAGAGTGAACCTCCTCTTTCCACAGATACCCCTGAAGAAGCAGGTCCGGACGGGCTGGAAGTGGGATTGGATCCTTCACTGACATGGCCATCAATTCCGGAAACCAGGACTGGCGAGGCCAGTTTGGAGCAATCAGAATGACAGGGCAACGTTCCCTCTTCAACTTCTGGATAACTCTGACCAATAGAGGAAGAGGAGGGAAGATGTAAGCCAGGGGGAAGTCCCAAGGGATCGACAAGGCATCCACTGCTAGAGCAAGGGAGTCCCTCAACCGGGAGCAAAACACCGGAACCTTCCTGTTGTGTCTGGTAGCCATCAGATCCACCACAGGCATCCCCCACCGTTGAGTGAGCATGTGAAACACCTCTGGGTGAAGAGCCCATTCTCCGCTGTCGACGGTATGACGACTGAGGAAGTCTGCCATGACGTTGTCCACGCCTGGAATATGAACCGCAGAGATGACAGGCACGTGATCTTCTGCCCAAGACAAAATATCCTTGACCTCCCACCAGGCGGAACCGCTTCTTGTGCCGCCTTGCCTGTTGATGTAAGCCACCGCCGTGGCGTTGTCGGACTCCACTCTGACTGGAAGACCGGTCAATTGAGACTCCCAGTGCCTCAGGGCCAGCCGGACAGCTCGAAGTTCCAGAACATTGATGGAGAGCATGGATTCCTCCAGACCCCATTTCCCCTGAGCACTGAAGCGACCCCAGACTGCACCCCAGCCCCGAAGGCTGGCATCCGTAGTGACTGTGGTCCAATGAGGAACTAGAAAGGATTTCCCTTTCAGGAGATGACAGAGATCTAACCACCAGTGCAGACTCGACTCGACATGAGGAGGAAGAGAAACAGACAGATGTTGATGATCTGGATGAGTCTTGCACGTCTGGATCACAAACCTCTGAAGATCCCGGGAGTGGGCCATGGCAAATGGTACTGCTTCGATTGTGGAAATGAACTTCCCCACTAAGGACGACAACTTCGGAACTGGAATCTCGTCCATGTCCAGAATTCCAGCCACTCTGACAGCTATCTGGTGAGCCACGTCCTCTGGAAGAAACACCATGCATTGGCGAGTGTCGAACAGGAGACCCAGGAACAGAAGCCTCTGAGATGGAATCAAGTCCGACTTGTCCAGATTCAGGATCCAGCCATGACGGTTCAGGGTGTGCATGCACATCTGTAAATGCTGAAGGAGAAGCTCCGCTGAGGAGGCCTTCAGAAGGAGATCGTCCATGTAGGGGGTCACTCTGATCCCATCCTGATGGAGCACCGCTATCAATGAGCCCAACACCCTCTGGAAGACCTGAGGGGCTGAAGTCAGCCCAAAGGGGAGCGCTGCAAACTGAAAGTGTCCCCTGTGGCAGGCAATCCTGAGATACCTCCTGCTCCCTGGATGAATAGGGATGTGAAGATAAGCATCCTGAAGGTCCAGGGAGGCAAGAAACTCCCCTGGAGACATTGCCGCAATCACAGAGCGCAGGGACTCCTGGCGGAAGTGGGAAGTCACCACATAAGCATTGAGATCTTTGAGATCCAAGATGGGACGGGCTCCTCCGTCCTTTTTGGCTACCACAAACAGGTTGGAATAAAATCCTGAACCTGTGTCCCCCTGAGGAACCGCCTCCAGGACCTCTTTGTCCAAGAGATCCTGAATAGCGTCGTCGAACAGACGCCTTTTTGTGGGTTCCTGAGAAGGACGAGTAAAATGGAACCGAAAAGGAGGAAGGGAAGAGAAAGGGATCCTGTATCCCTCTGACACCACCTGAAGAACCCATGGGTCCGCCACTGACTCCTCCCAAGTCCGGCGAAAGATGCGGAGACGACCGCCTACAGCCGGATGCGGACCCGGGTTCGGCGAGTCATGCCGAAGCAGTCTTGGAGGTCTTGGCCTTGGAGGCGACTTTGGGCCTCCAGGACTGTTTGGGCTTGGAGGAGGAGCGCGTAGTGGGAGGACCCGTTTGGGCCGAGGAGCGTGTCTCAGTCTGAAAGGAACGAAAGGACCGGTTGCGTTTGGCTGGAAACTTTTTCTTAAAGACTGAGGGTAGAAGAGTACTTTTACCGCCAGTAGCCTCACTGATCATTTCTTTGAGTTCAGACCCAAAAAGCAAATTCCCCTGAAAGGGCAAGGAAAGCAAAGCCTTCTTAGAGGCTGTATCAGCAGACCAAATTTTCAGCCAAAGAGCGCGTCTAGCCACCACAGAAGAAGTGGAGGCCCTCGCCATCATGCGCACAGCATCAAAAGCAGCATCAGCAACATAGTTCTGAGCTTCAGTGATATTAGCAAGAAGCTGCAACTGTTCAGATACAGGCGCATCCTGGCGAACCGCTTCAGTCAGTCGTTCAGTCCAGGCCGCAATAGCTCTATTAACCCATGCCACAGCAAAAGTGGGGCGCATGGCTGTGCCAATGGAGGCAAAAATAGACTTAAGAGAGAGCTCTAGCTTCTTATCCGTCCAGTCCTGCAAGGCAGAGGCATCTGAGACAGCCAAAGCAGTGGATTTGGATAGTCTAGACACAGGAGCATCCACTTTGGGAGGATGAACCCATTTTGCCAGCTCCGCCTCAGGAAAAGGGTAAAGTTTGGCAAACTTTTTGGAGACAGAGAAAGATCTATCAGGATTCTTCCATGCCTCAGAGACCAGACGGGCAAGAGTAGGGTTAGTTGGAAAACAAACAACTGGTTTAGATGGCTTTTTCTGAAAAACATCAGTTGGATCATAAGTGGATTCCTGAGTCAGAGGAAGGTTGAGCGTATTCAGAACCGCTCTGATCAGACCCTCAGCCGAAACTTCAGGGTCACACTCATAGGGGTCCCCAATGGACCTGTTAGATTCAATAACAGTACGTTCCTCAGCATCAGAATCCTGTAAAAGTTCTTCTTCAGAAGAATCAGTGATATCAGGAGCTCCCTGTGGCTTAGGCAGGGAGGTCCTGATAGTAGAGGGGGTCTTCCAGACCTGGAGAGCCCCCTGTACCTGAGAGGGAAAGAGTTGAAGCGTGGATCTGAGATCCCTAGTGGCAGCTTTAAACTCCCTCACCCAAGATGGCTCAATAGCGTGGCTGGGAAGCCCAGGGTTGCTATCTTGACCAGTACAATTAGGGCATAGATCCCCCACATTATCGCCATCCAGCCCAATGTGGCAAGAGGAGCAAAACGCCATGGGGGTAGCGGACCCCCCATCCTCCTTAGACTTGGGTCTAGCCCCTAGCTCCAGTGAAGTAGACATGCTCACAGCGTCAATATACCCCACTAATAACACTATCACCCAGAAAAAGTGTTAAGATTAAAGTTTCACCCCAGAAATGTTCTAAAAACGGACTTATCTGGCCAGCGAAGGGTTAATCTGTTGAGGAGAGAGAAGGCTCGGTCCCTGCGTAGTGTACTCGCCTAGGAAAAGTACCACAAAATGGCGGCCGTCGTGACAGCCAATCAGAAACGAGCGCGAACCAAGCGCTCATGGGAAATGTAGTTTTTCCCTACAAGTACCCCAAACAGTGCCCGAAGCCCCCCTGAACACCCCACATAAATAAAACACATTCCGGATGATAGAGCAGGAGCCTAGAATCAAAATGAGCCCTCTCTGAAGTTGCTGTGACAAGCGGTTCCAGAGATATGTCCCATACTGTGAATTCCCATAGAGAGTAAAGGAGCCCTTGCGTCTGAGCGGGAAAAAGCCGCGCTTAAAGGCGCGGAACACCATTTTTAATAAAGTTTAGTAAAACATTAAAAAGTGCCCAAACAAGCATGAAACACGTGAGAAACATAAATAAATGAATACCCAATGCTCCAAAACTCAGAGAATAACACAGAAATTGCATAAACAGTAATAATGCAATAAAAACACCCTATGAGTGCTGGAGTGTATTAAAACTCCCAAATACAAGCCCATCAAAGGGACACTGTGGGGACAAGTGGACCTTCAGCACTCAATGGGTGACTCACCTTTCTTGCTGACTTCTGTCTTCAGGTGACCATGATAGGGAGGGAAAGAACCAGAGGTAAATTCCCCAACAGGGGAGCTGCTTAACACAAGCTGTCCCCTCTTCAGGGTATAGGTCCACATAAAATCCCTGGAAGCTGCACCAGCCACTTTAAAGAGGGCAATTCACAGCCAAGGTCACCCTCCTAATGGTGGTATTCCATATTTGAATAAAAAAATAATAAAATACTAAGATGCATAGATGTTCTCTACCTGGTGTGGAAGCACACCAGGAACAAATCAATCTAAAGTGGCTCTGGCCAGAAGGTGGCTTAAGTAAGAGGGGAGGCTCCGCCCCTTGCAAATTATTTGCATAGTTGTTCCTGCCTATTAAAGGGGACTTACACCTCCCAGAGTACCAGTGACCTGTATTGGACGACAGTGAAATTTACATATTACATATTATGCAAATGCAAAATTTGAAGACAAATTGCTTTTATACTTTTATCCCTGAGAGGGAGCTCAATGAACTTCTGTTTCCAGACAATTGTTATCCATTTTAGTACTCAAATGGCTAAAAGCACAATGTGAAACGACAGCATACACAGAGCACTCAATGCTTAGAGATAGTGCTACATTGTATCACTATATTGCTTTTAAGTGAATGAGAATGTTGTAACACTGACATATATATGGGTAAGGATTTTAATTTGTTGACAGAACTTATATAACAAATATACAAAACTACTGCTTATGTATTATTTTTTGTTCTTTATATAAGTCGGAAATATTTGAAAGCCACTCCTTGGGAACTCAAAGGGTTAATAGCCCCAGAAGACAATCATGCGTGGCAAAGTCAGGCACAGCCAGGAAACAGGACATGTTAAGACATGATCTCCCCCTGCTTGTAAACAATGCTAGATACACTGTCAGCATCTCTTTACATCAATAGGAATTTATGCTAAATCAGGGAGAAATAATTTCAAATCCTGAACTGTATGAAAAATGTGAAATCGAAAAATAAATAGGAAGACATTAAAGGGGCCTAAAAAAGGTCTAATTCTGGAGCAAACCAACTGCAAATTTCCATTTAATTATTTTTTTAACACCTTGAATACTAGAGATGTCATCAACATATTGACTCACAATGCTTTGGAGAGTTCTCTAACATTCAAGGGGTTAAAAGTCCTATTTAAAATAAATGAGAACTTCCATTTCGCCCCTATAGTGCAGTTGGCTTTCTCCAAAACTGCACTACTTTAGGTTGATGACTGCAGTTCAAAGTGGTGTGAACAATAAAAATTGTTGCCAGTTGCTATACTGCTATTGATGGAGTATTGACAGCTGCAAAAAAACAGGAAAATATGTACTTTCCCTCCAGCTTTCCATGGCTTAACAAAGGAATTTCCAGGAATGTGTCGTTTCTATGACGGAAGCAGAGTGTTACACTAGAAGAGCTGATGTTAAGTTGGCAACATTTCTAAGAATAAAGCAGCTGTGCAATTAATACTGAGGTTACAGTAAAAGCACTTTCATGTTAGAGAGGTTAATGAAACAGTAGTACAAGCCATGTTAAGCTGTTTACACAGGTGACTGTCACAGAAGCAACCCCACTACATCCAGAAAGGTTGTCCACACAGAAGATTGCCAAGAAGAAGGCAACTTTCCAGGTAATGGTTAAGTAATTGCAGTATGGAGGCCTTACCTTTTATCTCATAGAAGAATATCTACCAAACAAGAAGGGGCTGCACACTGTGCAAACCCATTATGAAGCTTGACTTATAAATTGGGGGTTGCCTATGGAAAGTGAATTGCCACTATTGAAGTCCTGGACTCGAGTTTCCAACTTCAGTTGTGAAGCCAGCACCCATCAGTCTTGATAAAAAAAAAAACATTTTTAGGATAAAGAGCGATACCCAACGGCTAGTTAAAAGTTTGCTCCAACAGAAGCAAAGCTCAAATAATGACATTTTCACTGGTTTTAATTAACAGATACCTACTGAAGTACAGGAAGACATTTGAAGATAATTACCCAAAAGCAAAGCAGATGAAGATGGTGGGATACCAAATTTAGACAACAACAATGAGTAATTTATGATCATCTCATGTTTTGGTAGAACCAGAACTAAGCAAATTAGCAGAAGGTCTTACATTTGAATCTAGACAATGACTTTCTAGATATCAGTCTTTTATCCTACTCATTCCAAAAGTGATCACAAAAAACTTTTCCAGAGCAAAGTATGAGAGTTTTATAGAAAACAGTTATACTATACATCCTAATACCAACAAACAATACTGAGAAACTGGGCAGTTGTCAAAAATACACAAATTGTGATGTTATTCAAGATCAAAAGGTGTATCAGCAGGAGGTTTATAGTTATTAAGAAAGACCAAGTATTAAACAGAATGTGAAGGACAACCAGCTACCTAAATTGTAACAATTTATATAGTATTTGGACTTTGGCACTTACAATGGGTATATAAAAGAGCCCTAGTTGAGACTAAAGCGGAACTACCACCTTTAAACAACATTAGGTTCAATAACTCCCCATCTGGCGACTAGCTGCTTAGTAGCGCTAGTCGCCAGAATTATTACCTTATTTAATAGATTTATCAATTCTTCCGGGGCTGACATGTAGGACGGATTGCAGACATCCTGCCATAATGACGTCCGCTTGTCTGCTCTGTCAGTCCCTTCCAGAACCGATCGGCTCCTAGCAACGCCTCCTACAGCCGTCTGGGACTGACAGAGCAGGCTCGCGGAAGTCACTATGGCAAGATGTCTGTGATCCGTCCTGCCTGTCAGCCCCGGAAGAACTGATAAATCTATTAAACAAGGTAATAATTCTGGCGACTATCGCTACTAAGCAGCTAGTTGCTAGATGGGGAGTTATTGAGGTTGTTCCGTTTTAAGTTTACCCTTGACAAAAAAAAAAGCCATCTGCCCAAAACGAGTCTCCATATCCACTTTGGAAAGAGAACTCTACTGATCCAGGAAATGTCCCATTACCACGGACACATATGTGTCTGATCTGCTAAAAGAGAAGCTTTGTTAGGTCTGGCTGAGCGGCTTGTCATATGGTGCTGAGTTACCGTAGCCCACAACAGGGAGGAGGCTTCCATGATTGGTATTCTATGTGCCATACAATACATTGCATCTAGTGAGTGCAATATATTTTATCTTCCATGTGAAATTTTATTAAATAGTCTGATTCCCTGTTGTGCACGTATACATTGTATTAATATGAAGTCCAGAATTCCAGGGAATAAGCAACAAGGATGTTTAACCATTTGTAGAATATTTATAATGATTAGAGAAGAAGCCTCATGACCTAGAGGAGCACTAAAGTTTGCACACTAGTCGTTTTCAATCTAATTGCTATTCATGTCATCCAAAACATGACGATTAAGTTGTGCATATGTAATCTTTTGGTTTTCTCTGTGTAATTGAGGACCAGATTGCATTGTTATGCATTGCATAAGACTCTGATGCACAAGGGATTAAAAAACTTTCATAGTTAAGTCTCTCTCAGAACTCAATCAGGAGGTCATAACAATGAAACCAAACATATTTAATGTCTTACAGAAGATATATGTATATTAACATTGTAAAGCAGAGTACTCTGCAGACATTTTGAGACAAGGAGGGCAAGAGTTAGTCTGCCAAAGGATACACTAGGGTCAGGCAATCTGAGGCCCTCCAGCTGTTGAAGACTACAACTCCCATCAACATTGACCAGACAACAGCTTACCTGGGATGATAGGAATTGTAGTCCTCGGAAGCTGGATAGCCTCAGGTTGTCCAGCCCTGATATACACAGTGTTCCGGTGCTTTCCAGCCACACCATCTACAGACAGCTATATTCCCCTAAAAGGATACACTTTCCTCAACACTTGACCATCACAATGACTTCACAGGATCGTGATCTTATAATGTATAAATATTACAGATCACAAGCATGCAAGAACACAAACATCATTTAAATAAAAGGGATTTTTTTATTTTCTGTTTATGGTGTAGTCGGTTTACTCTCAAATTACTCCATTTTGTATACAAATAGGCATCAAACTATTTCTACCATGCCTAAGAGCAGCGAATAGCAATCTGTGGCCCTTCATCTGTTTATGGGCTACAATTCAAGGAGGATAATTGATGTGGTCCCACCACAGCTGGGGGGCCACAGATTGCCTGCGCCTATTCTATACAGACCACGGTTCATTTCCGAAACAGACTACTATAAACTGACCAAACTTTGGGGAAAAAAAAAAAAACATGGCTTATATGCTACTACTGTTCAAAGATAGAGATCTGGATAGCAGACAGAGCATTGTTCGCTCAATAGAGGACTAAGGTTGTTTACATCCTGCAATTTTTGCACATTACTATAGCAGTGGGGAACATGTATCTAAGAACTTAAGAGTTAGTAAAGTTCTACCGCATAAATCTATATAAAATACCTAGAAAATTAGAGCCAAAATCACAACGCATTGCAGAGAAGTACCCCTCTGGCACTCAAAGGGTTAATCTTTTGATGCTCTTGTAAATGTGACTTTTTTAATTTGTACTCCGTATGACCCTTTTCTTGTTATAGTCTCCCTTCTTTTAACCACACTGCACACCTTGATGGTCCTTTAGGTCCATGGACGTACATGTACGTCATGGGGTCAACGTGCCTGAAGGACCCATGACGTATACGTATGTCATGGATTTCAGTGCTGCATGTCGTACGGGGAGCCCTGAATTACATATTAAAAAAACATTAAAAATGCACATGGCCGGTCCTTAAGGGGTTAAGGGATTTTTTCTTTTCTGTATAAAAATAAAACCGCGTGCTGCTCAAAAATACTTCAAAATTTCAACTCCATTTTTGTTTTCTTTACGAAAAAGAAAAAATTACCCGCGACAATGGAGAAGATAAACATTTCCCATGGTTATGTGGACTCGCAAACCTAAAGGAAGCTCTTTTCAGTTTCAGCTTTATTTGGATGAAAATGTTTTAGACGCTACTATTTTTAGTTGTTTTTCCATGACTTTACCATTTTACTTCCTTAAATAGAAATCTGGATGTTTATCAGCAACCAGCTGAAACCCAAGCTTTCATGGTTAAAAATCCAATCCAGTCCCACGTTTCAGAATATCCTATAACACAGAAGTATTGCTTTATTTTTACATGTTACAGCCTTACAGCCAAATTGAGTTTCTTTTCACTAATGCGCCTTCTATCCAGCAAGCGGTTATCTGGCATTCCTTAAAGTTCAAGGGTTCCTCGCAAAGGCGAGCCGTCCGAGACACCAATTTAGTTTGTTTCTTATCCAAAATGAAAGAGCAATTCTGGGGCAAACCAACTGGGAAGAAAAAACTAAACGCAATAAATGTTTCTTTTATTTAACATCTTGAATGGTTAGAGAGGTCTACAATGAATTGTGTTTGAGAACTCTCTAGCATACAAAGGATTAACCATTTGAGTGCCACATATAGCCAATGCAGTGCATACCTATCTGGCACTCAAAGGGTTAAAATCACCAATTAAAGCATGAAACGTGGATTTTTTGTTTTTTATATATATATGTTCCCTATACCGTGCTTGGTTTGCTCCAGAATTTCTCCCATTTTCTTTAGTACATTAGTCTCAGCCCAAGAAAGCTACAACTAATTGCACCACAGGGAGATATACACATTTTTAACACTCCAATTGATTTAAAGGGGGCTTTTAACCCCTTGAATACTAGATAGGTCTCCAAATGCACTAGAATGAGCATTTCAAAGGATATCAAAATGCAGTTATCTTTAAAATTACCTTGGTCTAAAAATATCACTTGGTGCCAACAGGTAGGGAACAAGCCAATACTGCTGGTGTTAACTACTAAAACAGGATCTCCAACTCAGACTCACCCAAATGACTTTGTGATGACCACAGTGTAATGGAGAAAGGACTACCACCAAGAAACTGCTCAGCAATACAAGCATTCAGGTGCAAATGTTCTAGGGTCGGGACCACTATGTGTTCTTCCAGTTACTGGTAAATTACAACTCCCATCATCCTCAGCCAGCCTTTATTGTAGAGTGATGCAAATAGAAGGTTACTACTTACCTACCCTTGCTTTCAAGAACAGCAGTGCTACTTGCATTTCTCTCAACTGCAGATATATATTCTAAAGATAATAGGCCACATAAGTACATGGCACATGATATATCAGTTTCGGTGTGTAGGAGTGCATCATTACCCGAAAGGTACTGTGGGCATTGAAGCAGGTTGTGTTGCTTTGGAATTATAAGTAGTTGATACAATGACTGCATTAATATGTAAATTAGATACAAGCCCCCCGTAGCTCTGTGTGCACTAGGGGTTTGGGCAAAACACTGCTATGAAATGCACTGCCCACTCCTCTGGCACTCAAAGGGTTAACATGTAAATGTTGCATTGCTGTCCTTTGTATTTTGGAGTGTTAAAATTTTCACTGCAGAATATGTCAGCACTTTATATACACTCTATCGAATAAACCAAACCATCTTAATTTCCACCCACAGATCAGAACCTTTTACATGTGCTGCTGTCCCCCAACTTTCCTCACACTGGCAGCACCCTGGTAACTAGCCACACATTTCTGAAAAATACAAATCTGACCTTTTTTTTGGCAGGGAATGGGTTACAATAGTCAAAACCAAGCCATTGCTATACAGTTATTTTGCAATACTTTTACATCTTGGAATGGAATTTACACCCAACATGATGAACCAGAAAATAAAAAAGCTTTAACATTTTTTACGTTACTTGCCCTTTAATGAGTAGAGAGGTGTGTAATGTAATGTAGTGCCCTATCGGCAAATAACAATGCATTGTGAGCTCTGGCAGATCAATAGGAGAACACATTGCCAGCCTGAAAAGTGATCCCTGGTACACCCCTCGTTGGTCCCCTAAGAAGAGACTGAAGGACTTAAGTCAACACAGTTCTGTCTCCTGTCCTGCCAATGAGGTTCCCACAGACCAGGGGTGGGCAATGTGACTACAACTCCCATCAGCCTACACCAGCTGGAAGGCATTACTTTGCCCAGCCCCATTACAGACCCTCTCCATCAGGCTTTAAAGCCCAACACAACAGATCTATAGGAACTGTGCATGCAACCCAGAAGCCTGGGGTGGAGAGCTACGCACATCTGGGTTGTGTTCCAGATGAGAGGGTCTGTTTTTTTGCGCCCATAAGCAGCTGATGGGAGCCTTTTGAGGCTGCACAGTGCACATAGAAGCACACTTCGTAAAACATGATAATTGCCCTTTAAGAATTAAACTTTTGTAAGCAATCAATTTGCACTAAAAGTTAAAAATGAACAGTGATAAGGGACCTGTACTTCCATCCATGTAGGATAACATGAGTAATTATAAACATCTATAAAGTGAAGTAACATTTACATGTAAAACAAAATCAGTGTATTTTTCTTTCAGCACTCCAGTTCCATTAAGTTGGTAGCCTCTAGCATCCAAGGAGTTAACCACCCTTCTATTTCTACTGCAAACATGAATATCCCATTTCAAGCACTGTCTATTTTTACTTTACAATGCAAACTCTATATGAGAACCAGCTGGACAATGTATGTATAAACTGTATTTAATGCCCGGGGGGTGCAACACTCTGAGAAGTGTGCCCCTCTGTTCTTTAACGTGTTGCGTTGGCATAGCATATCAAATAAAAAAAAAAAAGTAAACTTAACATTTTACCATATTAGTTAAACCTTTGAGTGCCAGAAGGGTACAGAACGAATTGCTTTGCAATGCGTTGCGTAACCCTCTGGCACTCAAAGGGTTAAAGACTGACAAACTTCCTCTTACCTGCTCAAAATGGGCACAATCACAAAATAGTATTAAATAATGATAAAAAAAAATCCCTGATAAATTAATTGAGCATAATGTTTCTCAATTAATTTGTACTAACACTTGTTTCAAAAGGCCATGATATTAGAAGACACACACTAACCTCAGATAATGCACATTATACAGAGTGAAATAGAGGCTATTTTCTTGTGTCCAGCCCTTCTCTATCTTAACCTTGCTGTCCAAAGCAATTTTAACCCTTTGATGACCCTCAAGTCCTCAATTTTGTTAACTCATTTTCACTATTTACATAATAATTGTTTTAGTGCATATTAAAGGGACACTCGCTATCATTTTATTTACTGATCTAATTCTGACTGTGCCTGTTTCATGAAATCTGCCATTTGTGTAATCTATATTCAAAATGCAATCTAACATGCAGTTAGTGATTGCTGTAAATGCAATCCACTAGATTGCTAGACCAAAGTGCTCTTTGAGGGCTTTATGAATTCTTGATTTAATTCCTTGGACACGTGGACAAATCCCTATTATCTACACGGCTATAAAGCAAAGAAGATAAATCAGAAGGAATTATCAGGAAAAAGATTCTACTTGCTTAACACAGGGTTAAAAAGATCAAAATCTTTCTAGTGTTGCAAATTTACGTTTACACGTAGATGAAAAAATGTGCAGAGTTGCGCTAATATATCATTCTGTATCCAAAAATTGAATATGATTATGGACCAGAAGGGTGTACTAAGCAATGATCATTAAATGGTTAACATATGGGGTACTGGAAAGTCTAAAGCAGACACTGCAGAAACCAACACAGCTGCTCTAAGTAATTAGGACATCTGCTCTACAGGACATTTGATTAAAATAATGCTTTTAACCCTTGGAATGCAAGGGGTTCTCCAAAGCATTGCAAACCATTCGAGAAATCAAAAGTCCTATTCAAAATCAATGGGAATTATTAGTTGCGCCTTAAAAATTGGGCTCTGGCACTCAAAGGGGTTAATGCACATGCCTCCATGGGGGAGATTCAATAAGGGGCGATAAGGCGGAGAAGACTTCTCCAGTGATATCACTCCTTCAGTTCCTATGTTATTCTATGGAGCCAATGCACTAAGATTTCTCAAGTGGGAGAAATCTTAGTGTATTGGCTCCATAGAAAAACATAGGGATTGGAGGAGTGATATCACTGAAGAAGTCTTCTCCTCTTTATAACCTTCCTATCACACCTTAGTGTAGGC
This sequence comes from Rhinophrynus dorsalis, assembly GCA_037306005.1. Classification (NCBI taxonomy): domain Eukaryota; kingdom Metazoa; phylum Chordata; class Amphibia; order Anura; family Rhinophrynidae; genus Rhinophrynus; species Rhinophrynus dorsalis. The sequence continues at coordinate 455,317,949 of CM074719.1, read as the reverse complement.
TGACCAGACCTTGCCTTTAACTGGGGACGCATAGGAAAAATGCATACTGCAGTACTGCTTTGATTTTGGTGAAGTACTGAAATATGCCTATTTCCTATGTGTCCCCAGTTAAAGGTGAGATCTGGTCAGCCTACCTTAGTGCACATTGTGTTTTCTTACTGTAGAGGTTCTCAATCTTTTCCGTTCAAAGTACCCGTAACACGTACTGTGGAATTTTTATATTTATAACTGCTTTCTGAAGGAATTAATGAAAGGTACAATACAGAAATGTAGTTATTATGTCTCACCATCAGCATGACACCAATTAGCATATTTTGAATAAAAATGTCCATAAATCTATACCAGAAAGTCAGCTTTAACATTTTAGCAGATACTTCAAAGAAACAGATTCCATCTCATTATATAGCTGTTTTTGTTTTTTTTCCGATGCAATAGTATTTATTTTATTTGATGATCACTGGAAGCAGGGGATACAGCAAAAATTTAGGTCTGCTTTTATCACCTTCATTTGTAATTATATTGTGTCAAACATTTTAAGAAAAGTTCCAGTACACAAACCTCCTATGTGCTGTGAAACAACTGTCTACTTTTACTAGTTTGCACACCCCCCTCCCACACACAAACACAATATATACTGAACGAAATTTTATGACGAGTGCACTCTCATTTTCATCTATTGTTGTGCAGTAACTTTATAATTAGTTCAATTTATATATTTAAACTTTTTTAATCAACTGCATGGCTTACTGAAGCGAGAGTTGATTTTGGTTATTACTTTTCACAATCTGCAAGAGCACAACATGTAAAATCAAATTAACTATAGTTCTTTTTTGTTTTTTATAATTAAGTCCATGACAGCAAGGTCCCCATCAGAGACTGTTCTGTCAGACATGGGAAAGCAGTTATTTATACAATGTAGCCGTGTCACTCCAGCACTGTGTGCTCTGTATGTTACAGAGCAGTGGTTTTGTTGAGTTTTAACCTTTGAGTGCCAAAAGGGTATCCAGCACAACCCTCTTGCACTCAAAGGGTTACATGTGTATTTATGGAAATTTTTATGCAGAATGTTTATTTTTGTTATGATTGTGAGACCCAAGAAAAAAATGCATATTTATGTACTATAACCTTCATTGTGTCCTTGGAAAAAGACAAATTAGGTTACGGGCACCATGCAAATTCCATATTCCCTGTTAGGAGTGATGTGAGCAAAAAAGACTAGTAACCACTGCTGTAAAAACAGGCTTTTCTGCATTTTTAAATACACTAACACCCATCTTGGAGTCAGGAAGGATGATGTAATTCTCATATTCTAGGTTATACAGTGGCAAAGGTTGAACATAATGGACTTGTTCGTAGTTTCAACCCAGTTTACTATCTAACTATGTTTCCATGCATTTTTTTTTTACATCTTTTTGACATTGTTGCACTATTTGTACTTTGATGGTCCCAGACAGAAATCCATTTGGAAATCAATTCAGGGAGCTCCTTGTCAAGGACAAAAGCGTTTATAACAAAAGAAGAAAAAATAAATAAAAGGATGACAACAGGAAAAAAGTATAGGTGATCTGACTTTACATATCATGCACTTGTAGAGATTATCGGTCACTTTAAACACAAATACTTTATAGTTAACCCTTTGAGTGCCAGAGGAGTGCACAACAAATTGCTTTGCAACACGTTGCATACCCCTCTGGCACTCAAAGGGTTAAATAAACTAGAATGTATATTCATGAATCAGTGCTGGAAAACTCCCAGGGATCTGGGATTCACAAATGTTGCTTCTAGCTTTTACATTTTTTGATAAATATATATATATATATATCCTATATAATAATTCGCCAAGTTGTGTGTAACGCCCGACATGCGCAGTAGATACTGCTGCGCGTGCGGCAGTCACACGCAGTGGAGACTGCTCGCGCCGCGGCTGATACAGAGCTGGACGCTCCTCTTCGGAGCGTCCAGCTCTGTATCAGCCAAGGCGCGGGCAGTCTCCACCGCGTGTGACTGCCCGCGACCGGCTGCCAGAGGCTCTGTATCAGCCGAGGCGCGGGCAGTCTCCACTGTGTGACTGCCCCGCGACCGGCTGCCTGAGGCACTGTGGCCCGTGTAACGGGCTGTTCAACTAGTATATATATATATATATATATATATATATATATATATATATATTTATTTATTTATTTTATTTTTTTTTTTTTTTTTAATATTGCACACACACTATTTGTACAGCACTGCTTAATGAGTTGGCGTTTCCAAAATACATAATAACGCAGCTCTGTACATGCATTCTTTCACCGTCCTAAAATAACGTGCTGGCTCTTTTTCACCCATTTAGGACAACTATACAACCATTAGAGTGCCAGAAGTATACAACTCTATGGCACTTTAACATTGTATTCATTTGTTGCCCTTTCAGTATTAATTTGTTATACCAATAGTGCCACGGAATCACTTCAAATCAGTAAAGAATCAAAATAAATTATATGAATAAAAACAAAACTGGTCTAAATATTTTTAGTTGTGAACATGTAAAAAATAAGAGTATAAATGTTTAAATTCAAAGTCAATTTTCTCTTCCAAGTTGAAGATTATTTTGCTCATTCACAAACCTCTCAGCCCACTGAAGTTGTGCACCATTTATAAACTTCTAACACCCTCTGTAAAAACAAAGCTTTTCTGAGACATGCCTTGAATATCTGCCATTTACTTGCATGTCCAGTTTTTGCAGATTTAGTTTACTATAAAAATACTGCTTTGATAGGAAAGTATATAAACTATTAGATTCTAGAGACATCTCCGACGCATTGCGAAGTAATACATTGACAATGTTTCTATCATTCAGTCGGTTATGAATTGTGGCACAAATATAAACATGTAAAATTTTAAATAAGTGGTTAATCATTTAAAGTGCCAGAGGTGTGGGCAACACACTGACCCCTCTGGCACTCAGAGTGTTACAGCAGTACTATACCCCAAGATTACTATAAATGGCTCTTACCTTGTTAATCAGGACATACCTAGATCAGCCTCAGTCAAAAACTATTTAGTTATTTCTATTTATGTTTTTTTATTTGCATTTGATCTCTGTTGTAATTTACTAGTTGTTTCAGTTTACAATCTGATAAAGATTAATGTCCTTTCATGAACCATTTGGGTCGACTGAATCCCATTGTTTGCAGTGAGTAGGTATCATCTAGAGGAAGACTTCAAAAGAAATCACTATATAGTGAAGCCTGCAGATACAACTCAAACATATATAGATAAACCTGAATGATGCATGAAAGACATCAACCTAGGTAAATCAATGCGTTTGAAATTAAGTGCTATATATTCCTAGGGTATAATTCCCTTTTAATAAAATCGCAAATTAGTCCTTTAAAGATTTTACAAAGCAAGTAAACTAAATGATAACGAGAGGTTACAGAATGGTTCTTAGTCAAAGTTAAATTAAGAAAGGACAGTTAATTGATAAATATAGGAAACAGGTTTGTTCACAACAAAAGAAAAGAATCTTCACCACCAAACAAAAAGCATTGGCTTAAGTACCAAAGTGATTCATTCTCCCTTATAATCGATCAGATAACATTTCAGCTTCACTGAAGAATAAACGCAGTGCAAGTTAAGAGGTACTATGCAATTTGCTGAGCAGAAACTGTGCTGTCACAACGTAAGACATGATTAAATACTGTACGTACCTCAAGGCACACATTTACTGTCTGCAAGGAGGAATTCCAGAAAAGGATAGCTTGCTCCCACATTTACATATGCCCCAAGTACGGAGCTCTATGTGCAACTTTTGTCAACACCCAAGTATTTAAGGAAAAGGCAAGAGAAAGAGCCAACTCTTGCATGCCGAGGATTACTGGCAAGGGACCAGAATGGGGAGGCTCCAGTTAGAAAATGAACACAGAAAAAGCCATGCTCAGCAGCCACATCTGTATGAGTATAGGGAGCACGAAGTTTGAGCTTTTAACCAAAATCTGCAACTTCTCCTAATGAAGCTGATGCCAAATTTAATCCGATATCATCTGACATTTAAGTCTGGTTTGTGTATATTTGATCCGTACAGCTAATGTAATTAGCAAATTGAATTAGTCCGCAGTTTCCTAATGTCCATTAGTACAGCTCATTTTTTACAAGCTTTTACACCATTTACAGTTCAAACAGACAGTTTGTAATTAGACATGTTTGATCTTAAAATATAGTAAATTACACTATTAGTGGGGAAAAAGCAGCTACTGATTTCCTAATAGTGAGTAAAGAAGATAACAGCTCTTTACTGGTCCTGATCAACTTTACATTACAGCTCTGCTGGTGAAAACAGAGGAGCCACAAGAGGCAATCTGCACAACCATTACTAGATCCAAGGCATGATTTGTTCCATCAATATGCCATCTTTTACACCATGGGCCTTCCTCAGGGCAGTGTTTGACTCAGTGACTGCAAGAGTGGCACTCTGACAGAATACATTAAATTGTGTGAACAAAGTTGGTGTGCCCAGGATATCCAATCTCTTGTGCTAGACCACTACTATTAAATGTTGGTTACCCTATAAACGCTATGGTGTGCATAGTGTTCTTGTTTGGTCTACAAACACCTACTACAGTGGAAACAAATGCACAACAGCATCATAAAACAAAGCAAGAACAGTTACCGTTAACAAGCATATTTGGAAGGGAATTTGTGTACAAAACTTTGATTTAACTTCATGTAGCATTCCATTGCCATATTTTTTGTCACTGTTCTGTCTATTTCAGAGGTAGGCAAACATTCAGCCCTCCAGCGGTTTGTTACCATAACTCCTACCATCTCAAAACAGCCCTTGGCTGATTGAGAATCAGATCTTTTGAAATGGAACTGCTCCGCCATTTCTTCACCCCTGAAGTCTTGTCCTTGAATTGATCTGAGAGACCCAAATCAAAAAGATACTGCTTCTAATGTAGGTTAAAACAATCAAACAACTTTTTAGGAGTCAGATCTATGTTAAAAAGGACAAAAAAAAAAAAAAGGTTGCCTATTAATTAAAAATCAAAAGTTTACGTTGCATTTTAGAGAAAAAAAATAGTAAAAACAATGTACACTTTTCTTTATTTTTCTTTTTTATTCTTCTTCTGAATAGGACTTAACAACTTTTCCCAGTTCTTCCCACAGTGGGAGCTTAACCCCTTAAGGACCACTGACGTGCCAGGACCGTCAAGGTGGTCCTGCACTTAAGGACCAGTTACGGTCCTGGCAACGCATGGAGTTCAGGGCCTCCAGGCGCGGCTGCACGCCGCTCCGGAAGCCCTGAACCGGAACTTAAAAAAAATTAAAAACATAAATAAAAGCCCTGTGGTCCTCAAGTGCCGGCCGCACGTGTGCATTTTTTTTTTTTTTTTTTTCAAATGCAACGTAAACTTTTCATTTTTAGTTAATAGACAACCTTTTTTTTGTCCTTTTTAACATAGATCTGTCTCCTAAAAAGTTGTTTGATTGTTTTAACCTACATTACAAGCAGTATCTTTTTGATTTGGGTCTCTTTTGATTTGGGATTTGCAAGACTACTCCTTCATATCAACTTATTCCCTCCCTCTGGTGGAGAGAGGCAATTTCTGAACATGTCAGTAATTAACTATGCATCTTTATCTGAGCACATCAGAGAACAAAGCTCTGCTGAGAAGAGATTATCCAACTACTAAATCAAAAACTTTACAACAGAATATAGAAGTTATAGGCAATTTAAATAGATTTAAAGAATAAAATACATGTAGGTAAAAGTGCAAAAAACAAAACAAAATTTGCAGAGCTAACTCACATTAACTTATACATTTAATTTGCAGAAATAAATTGCGCACACAAATTAATATAGATGGCAGCACTCCTAATTTCTCCAAGCTCCCTGAAATTAGGTTGAAGCCTAAACAAAAACACAAAACAAAACAGATCTGCGCTCCTCCATAAAGACTATTCAAATGTGAACCCTGTGTAAAGATATATTATACCACTTCAGTAAATTTGGGGTCTTCATTGCATAGTTGGGCAAAAATATATTTAAGTTAGGCCGCCGCGTTAAAGCACCCCAATATTAGGCAAGTACCTAACTACATATGGCCTACATTTCATTACAGGTAGTCAATTATCACCAATTTTACATCACTGATTTTCATGAAGTCTAAGGAGAAATTGCGATAAAGTTTTATCATGCAATGTAATACAATGTTCCAGTTATCTAGTCTTAATGGAATATTTTAATGTCTCCCATAGCTGTGCTTGTAATCCTATAGATGGGGAAGTATAAAACTAATAATATCAGTTGGCAGCTGTCACAAGAGAATACTATAGGCCCTGCTGAGACAGTGGGGAGAGTGGGAGTGAAAGGGTTAACAATACCAGACCCCTGGTTAACTGTTACTATTCCTAGCAACCACCAAATTAACCCATGAAATCCCTCCTGCACTATCTCCCCAGTACTAAAATTTGCTGCCACCACCAAGACTTTATATCTGGGCGTCTTAGGTTACCCTAAACACAACAGAATTACAGTATAAAATCAACTCAATAATCAAACATTTAGACTTAACCCATTAGTAGCGTGTTCTAACTGAGCTTCCTTCAGAGTAGTGAGTTCATGTTAGAGAACAGAGACAAGAGCTGATTAATTGAACATTTAATCTGAAAAAAGGCTTCACAGTGCTGGTTACAAAAGTATAGAAATAAAGGACATATAGAAATAAAGATTATACATTAGCAAAACAGGCCATAAAATAAAATGGGAGAAACACAAGAAATCCTTAAATGCAATTACCAATATTTTAAGAGTCCTTGGGAACTTCTGTTGGTATATCCCCCCTCAATTGTTACAAAGAAATTCACTGTTTTTATCCAAAAACCCATATTAAATAGGAGTCCACAGTTGCTTCTAAGACGCCAGACCCCCTGGGTGTTACCTGGGAGGGTCAGGGGTCTGGCCTGACCATTTACAGCCCACTCAATCAGACCTGTCAGGGATCTTACTGCAGAGTTCTACCTGAAAAGTCATAAGGCTTCCCAAAACATGCAACACACAGCACACCTCTATAATGTTATAATAATCCTATTCCAAATATATGTGTGAATATCTAGACACCAAACATGCTGGGTCTAACTGGTTGCAAAGTGGCTATTTTTGTAACTCTCATAGCAGGAACACCTCCCCCTGGCATGTTTGGTACCCACCAGAAGGGTAAAACCTGGGCATTCTGAATATTTATTTGTATTGAACCTTTTTACACTATATATACATGTTCTCCCTATTTCAGGTTATTTGGATGTCCCCTGGATGACCTCCATCAGAGCAGATCTTCCAATACGTTTTATAGTAGCCCTACATCCTGGTCTGGAGATGTTATCCACCCAGCTAATTTAGCTAACACATTAAAAGTACAATAAAATACACAAAATAAACAAATTATCCATAACAGGGCCCTGCAAGGGCCAACTCATGCCTTGGCATGACAGCAACCAAATGGTAATTCAATATTTTTCTTCTCTGTATTGCATAACAACAAACATGAAACTTTTCATAAGAAAATACAGGGTATTCAAGACTAAATATGATCAAGAATGTGTGCAAAATATAACAGATCAACCTTTACTACATTAAAAAAATCCACTCAGCTTTTTCCCATAGACTAAAATCTCATAATTGGCTATGCTGGCCATTTTTATACAGAAAAATAGTTGAAGGTATTTACCTTTATTTGTCCGGTTTATTGGAACTGGCCAGTACTAGCCAGCACAACCAAGTGCCACATGTTTATATTCTCCTCTCTCTCACTCTCCTATTTAAAGGGCAACTATAATTGGATAGTGCCCTTTCGGTAGATCTCCCCCCTTGAGAGCACACCTGCAGATGAAGTTGGGGCTGTAATGTGAGCCCCGGCAGACTAACAAGAAGCAAAACAGTGATTTAAAAGAGACCCCTAAGGCTCCCTCATTGGTTCCTCAATAAAAGGCTGAACTGTAAGAGTGGAGTCTCACAGTTTAGTTGCTTGACCTGTGCCAAGTTGTCCTCATTAGACCCTCTGCATCGGGCTTTGAAGCCTGACAAAGGATCTATGGAGGATGCATGCAGAACTTGTAGCCAAGAGCCAAATAATTCCAAGTTGCATCCCAGGAGAGGAGATGAGTTTTTGCCCCCCCCCCATAAGTATCAAAAGCAGTTTGAGGGATGAACAGTGCATATGAGTAGACTTAGCAAACATGGCAATTGCCTTTCCTCCATTATATTTATTTTAGTAACTGCATGCCCCCTCTCCAGACCGAGAAAAAAAAAAAAAGATGACGCTGTAGGGTGAAAAAGTATATATTATGTACCTGCAGACTATATAAAGTCAAAAAGGAGGTTGACTGTCACTTTAAACAAAAATACTTTGCAGTTTGATAAACTACACAAAATTTATAAAATGTGTTCTTGTTCGTTTTTGTGAACAGATCCTTAACATGGCCTTATTCCTTATTGTGTTGTTATTTCTAAAGTATTCTAGTTACATTTATAAACGTGGAGACCGCAAAAATAAGAACCGGTCACAAATGGCATTAATTATTTGGAGAAAATTTGGTTTCTAAATTGTCGCAAATAGTGACACCTGCCAGTTCATAAAGAATGCATAGATTTATAATTATTTAACATACCCATAATTAGAGGTTATTAGGTTAAAAGTTGGGTTGTTAAAAGTAAATGTATATATCAATGTATCCACCTTTTCAGGACCAGGGAGGTGTGAAACACATTGGGAGAGATTCACTAAGTGGTGATAAAGAGGTGATAACCCAGAGATAACTTCTCCAGTGATATCAGTTCTCTAAATCCTATGTTATTCCATGGAGCCTATGCACTAAGATTTCTTAAACTTTGGAGATCTTAGTGCATAGCCTCTATAGAATAACATAAGAAGTGAAGAAGTGACAACACTGCCGACCTCTCCGTCTCCACTTCATCACCTCCTTATCACCACTTAGTGAATCTCCCCCATAGTTTTTACATGTAATTTATTTATTTATTTATTTTTTTGAATCTCAAAAAAAAAAATAATAATAATCCGCTCAGTCAACGTCCAGGTCACTCACAACACTCATCTCCTGTCAGAGATGAGGTAAACACTCTCAAATAACACCCAATCCTTCCCCTTTCGCAGAGGCCGAAGGATCTCAATTTTCTGCCTGTGCAGAGGTGGAAGGAATCACACTTTCAATCCTTACCTCTCCACAGAGGCAGAAGGAACCACATCTTTATCCTTACCTCTTCGCAGAGGCCGAAGGAATCACTCTTTCAATCCTTACCTCTTCGCAGAGGCCGAAGCAATCACACTCTCAGCCCTTACCCCCTTGCAGTAACCAAAGGAAGCACGCTCTCAACCCTTACCTCTTTGCAGAGGCCGAAGGTTTCACACCCTCAATCCTTACCTCTTCGCAGAGACTGAAGGAACCACACTTTCAATCCTTACCTCTTCGCAGAGGCCGAAGGATCCCACTTTCTAGCTTTACCTCTTTGCAGAGGCGAAGGATCCACACTGTCAATCCTTACCTTTTTAGCAGAGGCAGAAGGAATCACACTCTCTATCCTCACCTCTTCACAGACGCCAAAGGAATCACACTTCCACTCTTACCTCTTCACAGAGGCGAAGGAATCACACTCTCAATCCTTACCTCTTCACAGAGGCCAAAGGAATCACACTTCCACCCTTACCTCTTCACAGAGGCGAAGGAATCACACTCTCAATCCTTACCTCTTCGCAGAGGCCGAAGGATCACATTTACTATCCTCACCTCTTCACAGAGGCCAAAGGATCACATTTTCCATCCTTACCTCTTTGCAGAGGCCAAAGGATCACACTTGCAATCAGAGATTGCAGAGTACATACTCAATCCATAATCATTCGCCAAGTTGGTAACAAGCGATTCGCCGGTCACTTCGTCTCATACTTTGCACTCACGATCTAGGATGCCCTACATCCCTAACTCATCTCTCCACTAGCGATGATGACTACACTCCAGACAAAAGCAAGAATCAATCCATCATTCTAACTCAACTAGATCTTCATCCTTTTAAAAACCTCAGTCATCATGAAGTAATACCAAGGGTGGTCTTTCTTTTCCAAGCAGTTTGCATGGCCTTCTTTGGCTTTCTCTGCACGGGCAAGTTTCTTCTTTCAAGTGAGACCAATGGTGTGCGAGGGGATTAGCTCTTCTTCCACTCAGTCCACTTCACTCTATTCATCGCTCACTCTAAACCGATCAGTCTTACGCAGATCACGTCATCCATACTTTGCCACCCACGATCAATTGTGCCCTTACCTACCTACTCTCCTCATTCCTACAGCATCTAGTTGATCTTCCCTCCTTCCACTACTATCAGGCCACTCATCAGAACCATATTCACTCGTCACATACGCACCATCCTGTCAAGACTAGGCTACAATTCCAATCAGTACTCAGGTATTCTACTACATACTACCCTACTACAAAATCCGAAGAGCCCCTCTAACTTAGCACCTAATATGTCATCTTTACGCAGGCTTATAAACTAGCCAGTCTCTTTGCCTCTTTTCAAGTCACCTTTGTCGCTAATCCCCTGAGGCTACGTAAGCTCAGGGGGACAGCAATCCTCCAAATAGGTAACATACTATGGAAGCCCCGACCACAAGTAAAAGGCTATGCCTGCATTTGTGGGAGGGGCTGCAAGCCCTTCATAAGCGGGCTGAAGCCTCTTCCACGGGACGCATTCATCTGTTGTGTTCCCCCACCAACACCCTTTCTTTAAGGACTTATTAAGGTGGCCCTCTTTTCAGGTCACCTTCGTCGATCATCCCCTGAGGCTACGTAAGCTCAGGGGGACAGCAATCTTCCAAACGGTAACATACTCTGGAAGCCCCGACCACAAAAAAAAGAGAGCAAAAGAACCAGGGTAGACAAAAATGGGGGGCATACGGATGTGATAGACAAAAAAAGGGGAGGTACATGACCAGATAGACCATTACTCCCCTCCCTGCTTACCAGCTTCTGCCGTTGCTGACTTAGAAAGAAGATCCCCTGGTGTCCCACCAATCTCACTATTGCAAGCACTGCTTAGTGTTCTCCTTGTAGTGATCCCAGGTTCCTCAAGACATTTACAGTGTTGTTTCTGTTAGTATCAGCACAATGTCCAGAGAAGACTGGAATTACTAGACGAGAGTACTGAGCAGCACTTTCAATGCAGAGCGCAGCAATACATCATGGGATTTTGCTTCTTACTAAGTCAGCAACTCCAGGAAAGATAAAGACAGGGCTGATAATGGACATGACAGGGCGGGGAAGAGGGAGGACAATACTAAAGAGAGTATATTGGGCAGGATGGACCACCTGGACCACCTGTCAATGGGTGAAGTAGTGCATGAATTATTACTCCACCCATTGACAGCCCAGAGGTGTGAAAGGCATAGAATAAGAAACTTTTACAGGCAATCACATATTCATATTTATATGGTCAATATTTCAATCAATATTTAAAAGAAAAAAAATATATATATATATACACACACATACACACTGTGTGCACAATTATCAAGCAAGTTGTATTTTTGAGGATTAATTTTATTATTGAACAATTAGAGTGCTCTGAATATTTAAGAAGGTAAAAGTGAAGTTTTGGCTCTCTTAGGCGAATATGTGTGCACAATTATTGGGCAACTATTAGTTTGCAGAATTATTATGCAACTAAATGAAAAACAATAATTTTCCCATCTTACGTGTTTATTTTCATCTATTAAAGTGAGAACACTAAACAAACAACTCAAAATTTATAAATACACATTTGTGACATTTAAAAAAAAAAATAAAAATAAAAAAAATTAAAAAAATAAAAATCAGTGACCAATACAGCCAACCTTCTTTTCAATAACAGTCATTAGCCTTCCATTCATGGAGTCTGTCAGTTTCTTGAGTTGTTGACGATCAACTATTTGTGCAGCAGCAACCACAGCCTCCCAGACACTGTTCAGAGAGGTGTACTGTTTTCCTTTAGCGTAAATTTACAGTTTAAGAAGGGCCCACAAGTTCTCAACAGGGTTTAGGTCATTATTTTATCACCTTTAAGGCCTTTACTGGCTAACCACGCAGTGGAGTACTTCAATGCATGCAACGGAGTATTGTCCTGCATAAAAATCATGGTCTTCTTGAAAGATACAGACTTTTTCCTGTACCACTGCTTGAAGAATGTGTCTTCTAAAAACTGGCAGTAGGTTTAGGAGTTGAGTTTGAGTCCATCTTCAACCTGAAAAGGTCCAATTAGCTCATCTTTGATAATGCCAGCCCATACCAGTACCCCTCATCCACCTTGCTGGCGTCTGAGTCTAAGTAGAGCTCTCTGCCAGTTCCTGATCCAGCCAGGGGCCCATCCATCTGGACCGTCAAGAGTCACTCACATCTCATCAGTCTATAAAACCTTTGAAAAATCTGTCTTCAGATATTTCTTGGCCAGTCTTGACGTTTCAACTTATGTGTCTTGTTCAGTGGTGGTCGGGTTTCAGCCTTCCTTACCATGGCCATATTCTGAGCACTGAACACCTAGTACTTCTGGACACTCCAGGTAGGTTGCAGTTCTGGAATATGACAGCACTGGAGGATAATGTGTTCCTGGTAGCTTCATGTTAGCTTCTTCTCAAAATCTCTGGCAGTTAATTTGAGTCTTTTTTTCTCTCAACATGTTTCTTGTGACCCTGTTGACTATTTGCAACAAAACGTTTGATGGTTCTGTGATCACACCCCAATATCTTAGCAATTTCAAGAGTGCTGCATCCCTCTGAAAGACTTTACAATTTTTTACTTTTCAGAGTCAGTTATATCTCTTTCTCTGCCCATTTTGCCTGAGGAAATGAAGCTGCCTAATAATTATGAACACCTTGACATAGGGTGTTCATCTCCTTAGGCCACACCCTCTCTCATTACACAAATACATATCACCTGACATGCTTAAATCACTCAAGTTTAGTTTATACTGCTTGGAGTTGGAAAATATGCATAAAAGTTATGATATGGTCAAAATACTCACTTGCCTAACAACTGTGCACGCAGTATATGTGTGTGTGTGTATATATATATATATATATATATATATATATATATATATATATATACACATACACACACACACACACATATACACACATATATACACACACACACACACAATGTGCAAAAGTTTTAGGCAGGTGTGAAAAAATGCTGTAACGTAAGAATGCTTTAAAAAATAGACATGTTAAAGGGTTAGTAAAGAAAAATCTAAATCAAATCAATATTTGGTGTGACCACCTTTTGCCTTCAAAACAGCATCAATTCTTCTAGGTACACTTGCACAAAGTCAGGGATTTGGAGGCATATAGTCAGGTGCATGATTAAACAATTATACCAAAACAGGTGCTAGTGATCATCAATTTAATAAGTGGGTTGAAACACAATCATTAACTAAAACAGAAACAGCTGTATAAGAGGAATAAAACTGGTTGAGGAACAGCCAAACTCAGCTAACAAGGTGACATTGTTGAAGACAGTTTAATGTAAAAAAGTCATACACTATGGCACGACTGAGCACAGCAACAAGACACAATGTAGTTATTCTGCATCAGCAAGGTCACTCCCACAAAGACATTTCAAGGCAGGCAGGCGTTTCCAGATGTGCTGCCCAAGCTCTTTTGAAGAAGTACAAAAATGGGCACAGTGGTCGGCCAGATGTCCAACAGTGCCATCAGCTCAGAATTGGCAGAAAACAGTGGGACCCTGGCATACCCATCTACTGTCCGGAAAAGTCTGTTCAGAAGTGGTCTTCATGGAAGACCTGCGACCATAAAGCCATATCTCTGATATGAAAACAAGGCCAACTATGCATGAAAACACAGGAACTGGGGTGCAGAAAAATGGCAGCAGGTGCTCTAGACTGATGAGTCAAAATGTGAAATATTTGGCTGTAGCAGATGGCAGTTTGTTCAAGAAGTGCTGAAGAGAGGTACAAGAATGGATGTCTGCAGGCAACAGTGAAGCCTAGTGGAGGTTCCTTGCAAGTTTGAGGCTGCATTTCTAAAAATGGAATTGGGGATTTGGTCAGAATGAATGGTCTCCTCAATGCTGAGAAATACAGGCATATACTTATCCATCATGCAATACCATCAGGAAGGCATCTGATTGGCCCCAAATTTATTCTGCAGCATGACAAAGACCACAAACGCACAGCCAAAGTCATTAAGTACTATCTTCAGTGTAAAGAAGAACAGGGAGTCCTGGAAGTGATGGTATGGCCCCCACAAAGCCCCGATCTCAACATCATCGAGTATCTCTGGGATTACATGAAGAGAGAGAAGCAACGGAAGCTGCCAATATCCACAGAAGAACTGTGGTTAGTTCTCCATGATGTTTGGAACAACCTGCCTGACGAGTTCCTTAAAAAAAAAACAAAAAAAACAACTATGTGCAAGTGTACCTAGAAGAATTGATGCTAGTTTGAAGGCATCGTGGTCACACAAATACTGATTTGATTCTGTTTTTCCTTCTGTACTCTAACTATGCAGGTGATTAATATAAACTATTAACATGTCTATTTTTGAAAACATTCTTACTTTACAGCATTTTTTCGCTCCTGCCTAAAAAAAAAAAAAAAAAAATTTTTCACATTACTGTATAAAAAGAGAAACAGAGACAGACAGACAAGGAAGAAGTCTCTGGAGCTGTTGTTGGGCTACATATCTTCAATCTGTTAAATGAAATATAGTGCAACAATGGCTGGCATAACGAAGGCTGCCCAATAAAGCAACCTAAGAATGACAATTGCAGATATATCTGGACAAGTGTCCTTTGACAAATGAACATCTGCATGAGAAAGCGAAGTGTTGTAGACAGTACTAATTATATACTATATTAAAGGGATAGTAATGGTTTCACAAAAATAGCAGCTCCAATAAATCTTCATAGTATTGAGCCATTGAGAGTGTTATTTCAATACTGTCAGAATTTCAGTTCAAGAGTAATTGAATGATAAAGTATCCCATTCCCGCCCCTTTTACCTAGTGTAACACTGCTCACCTAAAATGTGGAATCTGGTTGCTTGACCAGACCGATAACAGCAAGGGACAATCTTCTTACTGTGAGATCAATGAAAACCCTGCCCCCATTGACAGGTTTTTCAGGTTTTCCCTTATCTTAATTGAAGATTGTCCCTCTCTGCAGTCTACTTGGGCACCTCCCTGCTGCTCTGAGGTGAGCAGTGTTACATCAGTAAAAGGAGCGAGAGGTGTATACTTTATCATTCAGTTACTCTTGAACTACAACTCTGACAGTACTGAAATAACACTGTCCATGGCACAAATACTATGATGATTAATTAGGGCTGCTTTTATTATAAACATCACTATCCCTTTAAAACAACATGGTAGGGATGAACACATTTGCTTCATGTTATTTTATCAGCAGCAGAATAAATATAATTTAACAAGCAACTACAGACAACAAACAAAAATTATCCTTGTCCTTTTACAATACAGTGTTATATATAAGAAGGAAATGCGTTGCACTCAAGGCTTCATCTTTTCTTGGTATACACCAATATTCCTAGGAATAATTGATCTCACCAGGCCTTCCAGAAAAGTAAACAAGAGAAGACATCAGTAACTGTTGTCATGGATATTACAGACTACAGAGCACTGGGAAAGTGATCATGTGGATCATCGCATATTACATTAGCAGAAGATACAGCAGCAGCCTTTTCATTCATTAGTGAGCTAGTTTTAGTTTTAAAGGGACCTCAACATCTAACAACAACTTTAATGATGTTGAACAAGCCTTTGAAATTGCCTCTATGATGCACTTGTATTTTTTTATTTAGATATCTAGTTTTGGAGTTATTTAGGTTTATAGATTAGGCTGCATAAGATATGCAGTGCAGACACTTCCTGTCTTAGACCTACCCTCACTCACGGACACTTTTCAGCAATACACTGACAGGCAACTTAGCACAGAAAGTATTCAGCATCAGTGAGTGTCAGCAATGATTATTTATAGAAGAGAAAACCACATGATCTGATGCTATATCTGTAATCAGTAAGAGCAAATCAATGGTCATCCCCAATACTGACAGACAAACACACAAAAAAACCCACAACAACACAAAATGCACACACAACAGGTATCCCACAACACTTCACACACACACACACATTATATATATAATATATATATATATATATATATATATATATATATATACACACATACATATACATACATGCATATATAGAGAGAGAGCACAAGGAAATAAAGCCACCAAACAAATATTTACTTTGCAATACACTTCTTCTCTGCTAGCAGTAATCTACAACTGTAGTCCAAGATCAGCTGGGGAGCTGCAGGTTGCCCAATCCCAAGTGTAGTGTAAATAATACAAGGTGCGCTGCACCTCACATTTCCAGGACCCCTCAGAAGAGGAGAAATTGAGCAAGGCACTTTGAATTACTTACAATTCATCACTTGGGTAACATGTGGCTTGTAGTCTACTTATCACATGATGTGAATGTACCAAGGGGAGACTGTGAACAGCATGGAGTCCGACTCTCACTAAATTAGTCTGCAGCTTCCCCTCTCTCATACCCAGATATTCTCCAAGGCAGGCCTTAATCTAGCACAAGTAGTCAAAGAAATACACACACACACACACACACATACACTTGTTTTAACAAAAGCAATTATACAAATAATATAGACCGAGAGAGAGAGACACAGCACACACACAAACGAGCACACACTCACGCAGACAGACGCACATGCACATGCGCACACCCTGGGCATTTACTGATTTTTATTTGCCCCTTATGGTTCAGCTGGTTCAGTCCACATCTCCCGTTTAGCTTACTAACGGTTCTGTGTTTTTCCCCCCTCCTCATCACCCAAGGTGTTAAAATGTACTGTGCTCCCTTGGGTAGTTTTTTTTTTTATTGATCCATTAGGAGGGAAAAGACCAGAAACCCTTCCTGGGACAGCACTAGTTTTACTGAAGAGAACTTATTTCAGCAAATTGAGCAATGACTGGTGTTTCACAGATAACAGATGTACAACAAATTCCACACATTCACAGATTTAGTCCAACTGACAAATTGCTTCCATTCAGATGCATAAAGCAGGATAACTAAAAAAAAAATTCTCCTAAAAATAACTGTTTCACACAAAATCAAAACAGATGACAGGCTGCATGAAAAAAACACATGTATTGAAAAACCTCACATATTTCAACAACACAATGCATGTGCATGAATCCGTGCATGAATCCATGGACAGAATACGAGAATATTGCAATTAAAGTGATAGGATGGTTAGGCCTTTGAGGATCACAGTGATTTGCAATTAATTGCTTCGCAGTGCACTTTGAATGCCCCTCTGTTCATCAAGGGGTTAAAAACAGGTTGAATAGTGAATGTAAACCCCCATAAGTAAAAGTATTTATATTTATATCAATCAATGGGAATGTGTCTTTGTCCCCTGTGATACAGTTGGGTTTCTCCATTTTTCTTCTAACCCTTAGTGTGCCAGACAGGTATCCAAAGCATTGTGAGGCAATGTGTTGTATACCTCTCTGGCACTCTATGTTTAATCCAATCAGTTTATAGAGATGGGTTCCCAAGCCTCTCCTTGTGTCCCCCTTTCCCAGCAGTGAGTGATGTCAGGATTTCCTCTCCTATTAGCAGGTGGATCAGTCAGTGACTGAGTCATTCAGACAGAGCCTCCTGTACTAATGATATAACCATCTGTGCTCAATGAGGATATCCATCCCTCTAGACTTTAACCCTTTGGTGCCAGGGGGTACACAACAGATTGTGGCGCAATGCGTTGTGCACCCTCTGGCACTCAAAGGGTTATGTTCTCAAAAGCAGGACCGTCCGATTAATTTTGTTTTCTACGTTCTGTCTGTAATGGTTTTACATTTTGGTAGGTCTATCCCTAATGAACAGCACTGCAGAATACACTGGCACTTTTTAAATAAAGGATGATTAACCCTTTGAGTGCCAAGTGGGTACATTGTACGAGTTTGGACAGCTGTACCCGCTGTGCCAAGCTCGTACAATGTACCCACTAAAATGCGGTCACTGCATGAGCCGGTATAACCGGCATGCAGTGGCCGCATTTTAAAAAAAAAAAATGTGGGCAATCGTGGGGGGACATGAGGATCACTCCTCATGTCCCCCCTGTTATTGATCTCCCAGCCGATCGCGCTGGGAGATCAATAAAAGAAGAGGAGAAGCGCAGCTGAGGCGCAGCTTCTCCTCTTCTTTGTCTCCTACCCGAACTTCCGGGTAGGAGTGGGCGGGACCGGGGGAAGCCTCCCAGCGTCATCAGTGACATGTCACTGATGACGTTGGGGAAGTTTCCCCGGTCCCATTCACTCCTACCGGTGGTAGGAGTGAAAGGCAGGAGAGCTTTTGCTCTCCTGCAAGTCGCCATATTGATCTCCCAGCCGATGGCTGGGAGATCAATAACTGGGGGGACACCAGAAGGGGTCCTGATGTCCCCCACGAGGTCTGAGAAATTAAAAAAAAAAAAAACAAAAAAAAAAAAACGCTAAGTAGCCCTGTGAGTGCCGCAGGGGTCCCCAGCACATTGCTTTGCAATGTGCTGGAGACCCTTGTAGCACTCACAGGGTCTTTTCTTTGGGTTTTTTTTTTTATTTTTTTAAAGACCTCATTGGGGGGATCAGGGGGGATCCTGATGCCCCTCAATGAGGTCTATTATTAAAAAAAAAATAAATACAATGTTTTAACCCTGTGTGTGCCACAGGGGGGGGTCAAATGCACCCCCCCCTCCTGTGGCACACACAGGGCTTCTATCATTACTTTGTTACTAGAGATTGTTGGGGGGCCATCAGGATTTGTCCTGATGGCCCCCCAACAAGCTCTGATTACAAAGTATTAATAAAAAAAAAAATTAACCCTCTGAGTGCCAGAAGGGTCCAATGCATTGCTTTGCAATGCGCTGGAAACCCCTTTGGCACTCACAGGGACATTTATTTTGATTCCTTTTTTTTTTTTTTTTTTAAGACCTCGTTGGGGGGAATCAGAGGGGTCCTGATACCCACCAATGAGGTCCATAATAAAAAAAGTAAAGAAAAAAAATTAACCCTGTGTGTGCCTCAAGGGGGGCCAATGCAGCCCCCCTTCTGCGGCGCACACACAGGGCATTTATCATTACTTAGTTATCAGAGATTGTTGGGGGGCCTTCATGATTGGTCCTGATGGCCCCCCAACAAGCTCTGATTACCAAGTAATGATTAAAAAAAAAATTAACCCTCTGAGTGCCAGAAGGGTCCAATGCATTGCTTTGCAATGCGCTGGAGAGCCCTTTGGCACTCACAGGGACATTTATTTTGATTCCTTTTTTTTTTTTTTTTTAAGACCTCATTGGGGGGAATCAAAGGGGTCCTGATACCCACCAATGAGGTCCATAATAAAAAAAGTAAAGAAAAAAATTAACCCTGTGTGTGCCTCAAGGGGGGCCAATGCAGCCCCCCTTCTGCGGCGCACACACAGGGCATTTCTCATTACTTCGTTATCAGAGATTGTTGGGGGGCCATCATGATTGGTCCTGATGGCCCCCCAACAAGCTCTGATTACCAAGTAATGATTAAAAAAAAATTAACCCTCTGAGTGCCACAAGGATCCAATGCATTGCTTTGCAATGCGCTGGAGACCCCTGTGGCACTCTCCGGGTCCCCTGTTTGTGGACATATATATATATTTTTTTACTAAGACCTCATTGGGGAGGGATCAGGGGGTCCTTATGCCCCTCAATGAGGTATATAATAAAAAAAATAAAAAATAAAACACAAATTAACCCTGTGTGTGCCACTAGGAGGGGAGTTCAATGCCGACCCCCTTCCTGTGGCACACACAGGACTTTTTATCAACACTGGTAGTCACAGATCTCCCATACACACTATCAAACACTGCCCCACCATCCTTGCTCCTCTGCTCATACCCACACACACTGCCTAATCCCTCACCCTCCCACATACTTTGTTACACTTGTAGTCACAGGTCCGCACGTACACCGGCTGACGCCCTAGCTTCTTTCATCTGTTAGCCATAAAATCACACATACACTGTTTGCTTTACCATTTCTGTTTCACTGGTAGCTACGCTCCTGTAGCGTAAATTGGTATGTCAACCCACAGCAGTGGGGTACCATTTTTCTTAGGCTGGCAAGAAGTCCTCCTAGGAAATCCCACGCCATTGAACCATTTTAGTATCTTTGAAGTGACTGATGTGTAAAACAAAATTTTATTTTTTCCTGTAGCACCACATTCTGGAAATAGTTGTGCCAACTAACTTAGGGGTAAAAAGGCAAGTGACCCCTCATTAGATGCGGCAGGTTGTCTTCTTTCCAAAATGGTATGGTTTATCTACCTTTTCTTCAATTCTGAAGGTGTTATAGTCATTTTCGTACAGGCAAGTCAGGTTTGAGAAAATGTTAGAAACATCAGAGGTTGTAGTAGGTGTAGTTTTCTACTTCTAGCACCCCCTAAGGTAGTTCAACTCATACCAATGGGGTGTCATTTGACTCCTAAGAGCACTAGCAAACAAATGCAGTTGAAAATTCCATGGTTTTCACAGCGCTCCATACATTTGAAGGGGCAGAAATGTAAAAAAATGCAATTTTTTTCCTATATCGCCTCCTTCTGGAAACATTTATGCACACCAGTATTGGGGTAAGAAGGCAAGTGACCCCTCATTAGATGCGGCAGGTTGTTTTCTTTCCAAAATGGTATGGTTTATCTACCTTTTCTTCAATTCTGAATGTGTTATAGCCATTTTTGTACAGGCAAGTCACATTTGAGAAAATGTTAGAAACATCAGAGGTTGTAGTAGGTGTAGTTTTCTACTTCTAGCACCCCCTAAGGTAGGTCAACTCATATCAATGGGGTGTCGTTTGACTCCTAAGAGCACTAGCTAATGAATGCAGTTGAAAATTCCATGGTTTTTACAAAGTTCCATACATTTGAAGGGGCAGAAATGTAAGAAAATGCCTTTTTTTTTCACTAGCGCCACCTCCTGGAAGCATTTGTGCATACCAGCCTTTGGGTAAGAAGGCACGTGACCCCTCATTAGATGCGGAAGGATGTTTTCTTTCCAAAATGGCATTGTTTCTCTACCTTTTCTGCATATCTATTATGGTTATAACCATTTTAGTGCAAGCAGATAATTTCAAAAACAAAAGTGTCAGGTTTACGTACGTGTTCCTAGCACCCACATATTCTATGTTAACCCACACAAATAGGCTACCATTTTTCTCATGTTGGTAGCAGGTACTGAATACAGCAGGAAATGTTATGGTTTTCAAAGATTTTAGTATCTTTGAAGTGGTGGAAATGTAAAAAAACATGTATTTATTCCCATAGCGCCACCTTTTGGAAATATTTGTGCACTTCAGCCCAGGGGGTAGAAAGGCAAGTGACCCCTCATTTGATGCGGGAGAATGTCTACTTTCCAAAATGGTATACCTTTTATACCTTTCCTTCATGTCTCTAACAGTTATGGACATTTTAGTACAAGCCGCCATTTTCGAAGAAGCAAACAGGTAGGTGTAGTGATGTGCTTCTGGCACCCCTAAGGTAGGTCGACTCATTCCAGTGGGGTGTCATTTTTCTCCTAAGAGCACTAGCTAATGAGTACAGTTGGAAATGCCATGGTTTGCACAAATTTCAGTACATTTGAAGGGGCAGAAATGTAAGAAAATGCCTTTTTTTTTCATTAGCGCCACCTTCTGGAGGCATTTGTGCTCTCCAGGCTTGGGGTAACAAAGCAAGTCACCCATCAATAGATGCGGCAGGGTGTCTTCTTTTCAAAATGGTATGGTTTGTGTACCCTTTCTTCACTTCTGTAGTTGTTATAACCATTTGGGTACAGACAAGTAATGTTTGAGAAAATGTTAGAAAAATTTGAGGTTGTAGTAGGTGTCATTTTGCACTTCTAACGCCCCCTGAGGTAGTTAAACTCATACCAATGGGGTGTCATTTTTCTCCTAAGAGCACTAGCTAATGAATACAGTTGGAAATACCATGGTTTGCACATATTTCAGTACATTTGAAGGGGCAGAAATGTAAGAAAATGCCTTTTTTTTTCATTAGTGCCACCTTCTGGAGGCATTTGTGCACTCCAGGCTTGGGGTAACAAGGCAAGTCACCCATCATTAGATGCGGCAGGGTGTCTTCTTTTCAAAATGGTATGGTTTGTGTACCCTTTCTTCACTTCTGTAGTTGTTATAACCATTTGTGTACAGACAAGTAATGTTTGAGAAAATGTTAGAAAAATTTGAGGTTGTAGTAGGTGTCATTTTGCACTTCTAACGCCCCCTGAGGTAGTTAAACTCATACCAATGGGGTGTCATTTTTCTCCTAAGAGCACTAGCTAATGAATACAGTTGGAAATACCATGGTTTGCACATATTTCAGTACATTTGAAGGGGCAGAAATGTAAGAAAATGCCTTTTTTTTTCATTAGTGCCACCTTCTGGAGGCATTTGTGCACTCCAGGCTTGGGATAACAAGGCAAGTCACCCATCATTAGATGCAGCAGGGTGTCTTCTTTTCAAAATGGTATGGTTTGTGTACCCTTTCTTCACTTCTGTAGTTGTTATAACCATTTGTGTACTGACAAGTAATGTTTGAGAAAATGTTAGAAAAATTTGAGGTTGTAGTAGGTGTCATTTTGCACTTCTAACGCCCCCTGAGGTAGTTAAACTCATACCAATGGGGTGTCATTTTTCTCCTAAGAGCACTAGCTAATGAATACAGTTGGAAATACCATGGTTTGCACATATTTCAGTACATTTGAAGGGGCAGAAATGTAAGAAAATGCCTTTTTTTTTCATTAGTGCCACCTTCTGGAGGCATTTGTGCACTCCAGGCTTGGGGTAACAAGGCAAGTCACCCATCATTAGATGCGGCAGGGTGTCTTCTTTTCAAAATGGTATGGTTTGTGTACCCTTTCTTCACTTCTGTAGTTGTTATAACCATTTGTGTACAGACAAGTAATGTTTGAGAAAATGTTAGAAAAATTTGAGGTTGTAGTAGGTGTCATTTTGCACTTCTAACGCCCCCTGAGGTAGTTAAACTCATACCAATGGGGTGTCATTTTTCTCCTAAGAGCACTAGCTAATGAATACAGTTGGAAATACCATGGTTTGCACATATTTCAGTACATTTGAAGGGACAGAAATGTAAGAAAATGCCTTTTTTT
Source organism: Rhinophrynus dorsalis (assembly GCA_037306005.1). Lineage (NCBI taxonomy): Eukaryota > Metazoa > Chordata > Amphibia > Anura > Rhinophrynidae > Rhinophrynus > Rhinophrynus dorsalis. Next base: position 455,294,688 of record CM074719.1, on the reverse strand, counting down.
TTCATTAGTGCCACCTTCTGGAGGCATTTGTGCACTCCAGGCTTGGGGTAACAAGGCAAGTCACCCATCATTAGATGCGGCAGGGTGTCTTCTTTTCAAAATGGTATGGTTTGTGTACCCTTTCCTCACTTCTGTAGTTGTTATAACCATTTGTGTACTGACAAGTAATGTTTGAGAAAATGTTAGAAAAATTTGAGGTTGTAGTAGGTGTCATTTTGCACTTCTAACGCCCCCTGAGGTAGTTAAACTCATACCAATGGGGTGTCATTTTTCTCCTAAGAGCACTAGCTAATGAATACAGTTGGAAATGCCATGGTTTTCACAAATTTCAGTACATTTGAAGGGGCAGAAATGTAAGAAAATGCCTTTTTTTTCATTAGCGCCATCTTCTGGAGGCATTTGTGCACACCAGGCTTGGGGTAAGAAGGCAAGTTACCCCTCATTAGATGCGGCAGGTTGTCTACTTTTCCGAAATATATAGTTTTATATAGTTATTCCACTGTTTTAGGGTAGTTTTACCACAAAAACCCTAGAATGCGCATATTAGATTATAAAGTTGAAAATGTCATTTTGCGCTGCTGGTGATTAGGGCTCTACGCTAGCCATGGACGTAGGTAAAACTATACAAATTTGGTATTTTTTTACTCAGGGGACTCGAGGCTTTTTCAAATAATTGAAACTTTTTCAATCAAGGTAAATATTTTTGATACATAGTATGTGATTTTAGCAAAATGAGTAAATTTTCACTTTTTTTTGTCATTATGACATCATAGCTTTTTGCACGATGTAAAATTCTCTTCATGTAAGGTATCACAAGAAAGCTTAATTCGTTCTGAAAAAAACAATATATAGTTTTCCATATGTAACTAAAAATCCCCAGAGGAAATCAAGCCTAAACGGAAGGATAGCAAAAATGTTGAAAAAGTGTCTGGCCTGCAGGGTTCAGAAAATGGCCCGAGCCTCTGGCACTGAAGGGGTTAAAGTTATATCAGTGCACTACAAGGGAGACTTCAGGCTTGGGAACCACTGTTACACAGCGGAGGCTTGTGTTACATTTCCATATTTAGAAAGCAACATTATTTATGCCGTGCCAAATACATACATATATACAGACCAGTGAATCCTGACTCTAGTCCTCTGAATACACCACAGTACAAGTTCTCTTGATCTTCTTGAGCACAGGTAGATCTGCCAGAATGACTCATCCTCTGTTTCTTTCACTTGCTATTGGTGTAGTTTTCTGCTGGTTACACGTACTGATGTATTATTCTGCTGCTCTTATGTAAAATTACATTAAAGGGTTAGTAACGTTTCATAATAAAAGCAGCTCTAATTAATCATCATAGTATTTGGACTTTGGAGAGTGTTATTTCAATTCTGTCAGAGTTGTAGTTCAAGAGTAATTCAATGACAAAGTATCCCCCTCCCACCCCTTTTACTGATATAATGCTGATCAGCCAGATCAGAAGGGAGGTGCCCAGGTAGATTGCAGAGAGGGACAATCTTCAATTAAGATAAGGGAAAAACCTGAAAAACTTGTCAAGGGGGGCAGGACTTTCATTGTTCTCATAGGAAGAAGATTGTCCCCTGCTGTTATCTGTCTAGTCTATGGACTGCATTCCACATCTGAGAAGAGATGGCTTACACTAGGTAAAAGGGGTGGCAGGGGAAACTTTGCTTGTGAATATCTCTTAAACCAGAAAGGTTTGAGAGATAAGACTTATATCGTTCTTCATGTTTTTTTCATGCCTACAAAATAAAATAAAGATAAAACGAAGTATTACTATCCCTTTAAAAGAAAAAGTACTAAGTTTTTAACCTGACTGAGAATCTCCCTGATTACAACGGACATCTCTGTTAAATAAAGATTATCACCACCAAGCAAGTAAATTTACATTTAAAAAAGGTTCTATGAACTGAAAGTAAAATCTATGTAATAAAGACACTGTCTCCTGAATGGTAAGAAATCTTGTATTATAAGTGAAACCAAATAAAATCAAAAGAATGAAAAGGATTAGTAGCAAGCTGGGTTGCTGGTGCCCTTTGCTTTACTAGTGGTTTAACATATCCTCTTACCATGTCACAATAGCAAACATAAAACACCCCGCAGCAGAAAGAGCCTAAAATAAACACATTAAATAATGCATGGGCAGTTATAAACTAAAGTGCAAGTGCATTATTTATCAGACTTATTACCTTTACGAAACTGATATGACATGTAACTAAAGTGGACAAGGATGTTTGCTCTTGTTTTCATTCAGTCTTATGCTGACTGAAAGCGATCTGTGAGCAGTGATCTTTATCTAAATATCAGTTTCCTTAATCTGAGATTAACTCTTTAAGGACAAAGGGGGGGCACATTGTGAAGCAATATTTTGCACAACCCACTGGTCTTTAAAGGGTTAAAGCTTACAAGGAGGCAATTGGTACAAGATGATTGCTTGCTAGGTTCCTTCAACCCAGCTGGTTGGAAATGATGGGAGTTGACAGCTGGAGAGCCAACAGTTGCCTTTCCCTTCTAGAAGGACACCCTTTACAGCCCTGCAATAAGAGACAGCCTAGCACTGTAATAAACAGTGTGTAATGTTACGCTTGTTTTACAGATTTAAAACCTATTTTTTCCCAATTTTCACAATGCATTGCAGTTGAGAAATAAACCTGCACCCATAAAAAGTCTTTTGAATGCCGGAGGGCTATGAAGTGGGTTGAGCACTCTAACTCAACTGGATAAAGGGATGTTTTTTTTTGTAAACTGGGAATGAAAAATGTGATATATTTGGCATTTCCATCACACTGAATGCTATATTCCCACTAAGTTAAATTGCAAGCTGGTGTATTTATTGGACAAACAAACTGCACCACAGTGCACAAGGATCTCTGCGGTGAGCTATTTATTCCAAGGCCTGCTCAGGTGACCAGGGGACACCTCTTGAGATTAGAGGAAAGGAGGTTTAAACTTCAGCAGAGGAAGGGTTTTTTTACGGTAAGGTCTGTCAAATTGTGGAATTCATTGCCCAGGGAGGTAGTTATGGCAGATACAATGGACACATTTAAGAGAAGATTAGATACATTTCTTTCAAAAGGGAACATACAGAGTTATACTGTTTATCAGTAGGCAGATCAGGAAGGTCTGATAAAGACTAATTTAATTGGTAGCAGGAAAGCTATAAAATTCTTAGTTACTGAGGTATGAAGCGAAGGTTGAACTTGATGGACTTGTGTCTTTTTTCAACCTAATTTACTATGTTACTATGTTACAAGCAAACATTTCCAATTAACTCTTTAAAGGGGATCTATCACCCCTCACATGTTGGCCTGCATAGATCGGGTATGTAGTGAATAGCTGGGGTAAGGTTTTAATTTATAAAAAAAAAAAAATATATATATATATATATATATATTGCTATTTAGCCGATTTTAATCCATTAAATATTGCCCTGTCCCTACTTCAGGACAGACTGCGGGTACAACTCTGTACCACAGTCCGTCACTCTTCCTCTGCTCCCCTCCCTCTGTTGTTTGCCCATTTTCTTCATTTATTAGCAGCTAGCAATCTAATTACAAACCTATAGGAAAAATACATTTATCGTGTTTTTTGGGGGCTTATTACTTAAGAAGTTATTAGAAAAAAATGCAGTCTACAAAAACATGATATTTAAATGGATATGAACACTTCATTTTTAAAGTGTTAGTAACGTCTAAAAAAAACTTTTTTGTATTTAGAAGAGCTTAAAAAGCTGAGCTAAATGCAAAAAAACGTATCTCTCAAACTGCTATGGTTTAAGAGATACAGGCGTTTAAAGTTTGATTTCTCCTACTAACAGCTATAAAGCAGGAGGCGCTTGAGAAGTGCCGAGATCTTGTTACTTACATGGAATCCCTTCATTGGAATGGTCTAAAATGTGTGCCTAATGTTCAGGCACATGTTTTAGACCATTCCAATGAAGGGATTCCTTGTAACGAGATCTCGGCACTTCTCAAGCGCCTCCGTGTCGACCGACACGAATCTCCTGCTGACAGCTTTACAGCTGTCAGTAGGAGAAATCAAACTTTAAACGCCTGTATCTCTTAAACCATAGAGGTTTGAGAGATACGTTTTTTTGCATTTAGCTCAGCTTTTTAAGCTCTTCTAAATGCAAAAAAACTTTTTTTTAGACATTACTAACACTTTAAGTGAGAATGTCTCTTATAATGAAGAAAAAAAAAACAAAAAAAAAAAAAAAACCTAAGGGCCCTGTGTTCAAAATAAAACAAGTAATAATGGGGAGAACCAACTGCACCCTAGGGAAGAAGTAAAAATGCAGAGATTTTCCATTTATTTAAGTTGGGGACTACTTGCCCCATTTAACTCAATGGGATTATTAATTTGCCTTCATGGAGCACTTGGTAGGTCGTAGAATTGCATTTCTTTAGCTTCCTGCGTAAGGCACAATGTTTTCCCACATAACTGAGGAGGGAGTGGGGTGAAATTATCCACAAGCTTCAGGAAGTTTGTTTGCTGTTTATATTCACTTTACTTCCTTTGTTCCGTGTTCCAAAGGATGTGCATCCTTGCAACACTATACATTATTTTTTATTTATACATACAATCACATATTACATATATGTAAGCAGAATGGCTAGCACTCCCAGGGCTTAAAATCAAATAGACTTTACTGTATATTCGATATTTCAATCCAGTAAGGACTTTTTTCATGAACTTACTGGATCGAACATCATATATACAGTAAAGTCTATTTGATTTTAAGCTCCGTGAGTGCTTGCCATTCTGCTATATATGTTACTTTCTGCAATGCACCCAGGCAGGGTCGGATTTGCAATAAGGCAAAGTAGGCACCTGCCTACAGGTGCATCCCACAGGGGGGCGCCTGTCATTGGGATAGCTTTTTGGCTTCCTTTTTTTTTTTTATTAGCCTCGCCAGTCACTCCTGCCCCCCCCCCCCGCGCTTGGCGCCACAACATCATGGAGAGGAGAGGTCTGAGCCGAAGACCTGTAGCTACTGAACTCACTCGTCGCTCTCAGCTCTTTAGTAATAACGCAGAGCGCTCGGAGATGACATATATAGATATAGATATATATATTGGGGGCAAGGTGGAGTTGATGGTGGCAATGCGGGGGCAATATGGAGCTGATGGGTGGGCAATATGGAGCTGATGATGTGTCCAATGGAATTGGCAAATCGGGGGAGGGGCGCTTCAGAATTTTGTGCCTACAGGCTCCTGAGATGTAAATCCATCCCTGCAGCCAGGCAAACTTTTGTTATAGTGTGTGTGTATATAAACATAAAGAACAAGTCAGCACACTTTTTAGTGACAAAGTGTATATTGCCAACGTTTCAATGTGCAGTTCACATTTTTGTCAAGGTCCTGAAGTTGAAACACTGACAATATACACTTCTTCACTAAACAGACCTGCGGCTGCAGACTCATTCTTTATATTTATTCATCTATGTTCATCCCATGAGAATTTGCACCTGGGCAGATAACTGAGGATGGTGAGAGTGCTTCCCACTTGGACTCTCTCATATATATTACATGGAGTCAAACACTGACTTTGGCTTCTTGGAACAAAAGAGCATGTTCAAGACAATTCTAATGGCTATCCATGGATAACGCTACTCACTATTAGAGAAAACAAGAAGGGGAGACAAAAACAGGAGGCGCTCCTAGTGTTAAATCAGATGATAGATGATGGACCTTCACCAAACACCCAGTGAGTTATACTCACAAGATAAATGCTCTTGTTACACCTATGTGAACAACAGCAAACGCACTTAGGGGAATTTTCAGTGCTGCCCCACAAACAGCAAATCTGCAATCTTCAAAGTAAATTGGTCTGCTCCTTCCAGAACTCGCTCTCCCCGAAGCATTCAACCATAAAAAACAAGCACAAAAGATGGAAGGGCGCCCAATAGCGTGTTAACGTTTCTAGGAGTATTAGGATCAAGTCTAAACTAACGATGGATACTCACAATTTTTGATGGTCAGTCTCACAATAACTGACTTACTCGCCTTTGGAGAAGTCCCCGTCTCCAATCGAGAAACATTCAGAAGTAAATAGTCTGCACGGCTCCAATAATGTATACAAAATGATTTAATGAAAAATAAAATGTATAATATACAATGGTACTCTCTAAAAACAGATATATAAATTTAAAAACAATGGTACTAATCAACGCGTTTCGTGGCTGTAAATGCCACTTTTTCAGAGATATATTTAAGACCTGTAAGTGTATAAGAAAAGGAGCCGGCAATTAGACAGGGTTTAAATAATAACTTAACCTACCTCATAAGTCTAGAACTGTGGTTCTCAATCTTTTTTTGTTCAGGGCACCCCTAACACATAATCTAGTACATTCGGGGCACCCCTAACATTTTTGGTACTGTATCAAGGGCATAATGAAGGGTACAATACATAAATATACAGTTATTATTAGGTCTTACAATCATAGTAACAAAACTAAACATATTGTGCAGAACAATTTCTGTTAATCTTTATTTAAAAGTCCATTTTGGTTAGTCTTCATAGAAAATGTGGGGCACCCTAAGATGATGTCCGTGGCACACCAAAGTGCCACGGCACCCTGGTTGAGAATCACTGGTCTAGAAAGACAACTTGGAGACATTCCCTCCACCAATCCGCGATCACTCCTGGACGGGCCTCCTAGACGTATGAGGAGGTAAATCACAATCAACCAATAGAACACTGGATTCTTCCGATCACGTGACTAATGGTCTCGGATGATGTCTCCAAAAACGCACCCTCACAATAAACAAATGCAAGGATGCGTAATGAACGAAAAACAAAGAACTAGGTGATACAAATGTAAACCTAGGTGAAACAATGCATATATCGACCCAAGTCACGTGATCATAAAGAAAACAATAAATGTAATCATGGCCGTATAGGGCTAGATATATACAAGTCTCACTGACAGTAAGACATGTATCTCATCTCAGCCCTGCAGTATCCATATAATCAATAATAATAATCCCCCATATCGAAATACTATTGTATACAATCTAACATAGTAAATCATAATAATCCGAAATAAGAGAGAAATAAACATATAATAATTATTATATATACAAAAAATTAAATAAAATAAATTGAATTCAAAGTATTATCCATTCATAATGTGCAACCACCTAAATGGTACAACTACAGTGATTCTAATATATTCATTGCTAACATAATACATAAAACAGTCATACACACATACATGCAATGCAGAACATACAGACACAGAGTGTGATACAGACATGGAACACACAGAGACACACACACACACACACACACACACACACAGAAGTGAGTCATAAGAGGGTGACTTATGTGTCATTCATATAGTTGAAATGCATGTGGTAACTGCACATACTATGGTGGAAGGTAGATCGTGCTGGATCCCGGGGTGGGAGTGAGTGTGTGAGTGAGTGGCACTCATTCATGTAGTTGAAATGCATGTGGTAATTGCACATACTATGATGGAAGATGGATCGTGCTGGCTCCCAGGGTGTGAGCGAGACTATGGTGGAAGGTGGATCGTGCTTGCTCCTGGGATGTGAGTAAGTGTGAGTGAGTGCAAGATTGAGTGATTGCGTGAGTGTGTGTTTGTGTGATTGAGTGAGTGTGATTGATTGAGAGTGTGTGAGAGTGTGTGAGTGAGGGTGTATGAGTTTGAGTGAGAGAGTGTGAGTGTGTGTGAGTGTGATTGAGTGTGTGAGTGAGAGTGTGTATGATTAAGTGTGAGTGTGACTGAATGTGAGTGAGTGAGAGTGTGTGTAAGTGTGTGTGTGAATGAAAGTGTGAGTGAGTGTGTGATTGAGTGTGTGAGAGTGTGTGATTGAGTGTGAGTGTGTGATTGAGAGTGAGTGTGTGTGAGATTGATAGTGTGAGTGAGTGTGAGATTGATAGTGTGAGTGAGTGTGTATGTGTGAATGTGAATAAGAGAGAGTGTGAATGAGAGAGTGTGTGTGAGAATGTGAGTGAAAGAGTGTAAGTGTGATTGAGTGTGAGTTTGTGTGCGAGTGTGTGTGAAAGTGTGAGTGATTGAGTGTGAGAGTGTGTATGATTGAGTGTGAGAGTGTGTGTGAGTGTGTGTGTCTGGTGTGTTTGTGTCTGTGATGTAGGAGCGAGTGGCAGCCATTTTGTTTTTTCAGTCACTTGGATAGTGGTGGGCGGGCTGGATAGTGGGGGCAGGCCAACTCCCTGCATCATTTAAATCACTCCCCCACTGAATCACCCAGTGGGAGCAGTAACTCCTCCTTACCTAAGCTGAGGAAACATAGCAATATAACACACGGTGGCTCTTCAGTTGAGGCAATGTAGCGATATGCTGAGGGAACAAATAGAAAGTGGTGTTTGAGGCTTGCCCTCTGTAACATACAGCAAAGCATCTCTCTCCCTTTAAGGAGAAAGGGCGGGAATCAGGAAGCGGAGGAGTGACAGTTGAAAACAGACAGTTAGTGAGGCTGACTGAAGAGATGAAGAGAGTTAAATAAAAGAGTTGCTATTAAGTTTATCCATTACTTTATATTTTATGGAAACATTACACCCTTGTACTAAAACAGAGTGTATGGAGGGTTACAATTATCTGTGGGAGGTGAAACAGTGTTTTTGTGGGGTCATGATCCTGAGTGAGAGTGTGTGTGGACTGGGAGAAGTTATTGATATCCCCTATTTAGGAGCGAGTGGCAGCTATATTTTTTTTTTGTCAGTTGGATAGTGGTGGGCGGGCTGGAGGGGGCCGGCCAACTCCCTGTATGATAAACATGCCCCCACTGATTAACCCAATGGGAGCAGTAACGTCCCCATTGAATCACCCAGTGGGAGTTGTGTATATATATATATATATATATATATATATATATATATATACACACACACACACACACATTCTTTCCAATAAAACACATGAAAAATACAATATATCTATAACCAATTATAAATGAATAAAAACCAAAGTATGTTTTAAAAAAGTATTAAATATGCTAGCAAAATCACCATATATATTAATGAAAGGAAAAGGAATACATTTCACAGAGGGAACCCACTTACAGGGAACCTGTTTGAATAAATATGTTAATATCCAATCTATCATTTCAACCATTTGGAACAAGCGTACTGAATTTAGAAAGTCCAATATGATTCTTGTCAGCACATTGTATCATACTTGTTGCTAGACATCATGTTTGTCGATATGTGTTCTAAGCCTATTAGTTTCATACTTTCTGGATTACAATTATGTGTATTTTTAAAATGTCTATGGCATATTGCCTGCTTATCACCACTATACTAAAGATGAGGTTTTCATCACACAATATGGTCATAGGGTCATAGTGAATTAATCTTGCAACCACACCAAGGTACCTCATTATATGCAAGACCTAACCTTAAAATGCTTTGTCCTATGAGCTGAATCTCTCCTATTTTCCCCATTTACTAACCTTTTACTTTACCCTGAGAGCGTAATATTTGCCAGCTTTACTAATTGATGAAGAGAGACTCTCTGACAGACATTATAGAGTGTCCTAAGTACCATGAACATGGCTCATGGGGGCGAGAGGGGTGCAAGCTGTTCAAAACTTCCAAATGTACAATTCCAGTCCAGGTTTTGGTAAGCACACACATACAAAAAAACAAAAACAAAACATAATTAACCCTTTGAGTGCCAGAGGTCTATGCAATGCATTGCTCTGCTCTGCAAACCCTTGTGGTACTCAAAGTGTTAAAATTGCTGGAGTACAACCAATTTTGACAAAAAAAATTGATAAACGCGAAAACACAAAATATTGGTGCATAGCCATCCTTAAATCAGTCCAACCCATTACTTTGTGGCATATTGCCTGTTTATCACCACTATATTAAAGATAAGGATATTTGGAAATTTTGACTTCTGTTGGTTAACGTATCCCTCCCATCCCCAGGTGCAATGTTCAGGACTGTCGGAAAGTCTCTCGCCATCAATGATCAAAGCTTGCAAAGATTGAGCTCTCAGGATAAAGTAAATTAAGGTTAGTAAATGAGAAAAGTAGAAGAGATTCCGCTCACAGAAAAAAAGCATATTAAAAGGCGAGTACTTGCCCATAATGGGGTACATTGGCATGGTTGCAAGCAGAGAATAGTATGGCCATATTATGTGAAATCTTATCTTATCCTATATAATAATTTGCTAGTAGAGACTGTGTGCGCTGCAGTCATGCGCAGTAGAGACTGCTCACGCTGCAGTCATGGGCAATACAGACTGCCTGAATGCACTGTGGCTGATCCGGAGTGGGGTGCTCCAAATTCTGACCAGAGTCCTCTCTGCGCACCTTCCTGGGACCGCTTGGTGAGTAGAGAGGCTCCGGCCACCAGCCGAGGCTGCTGGGTGGCACTGTGGCCCACGTACACGGGCTTTTAAACTAGTTTTTAATATAGTGGTGATAAGCAGGCAATAGACCACATAGTAAGGAGAGTTAATACTGAATAAATATGGATGCGAACCAATATTGTGTGTTTTTTAAGAACTATACATGCTAGATGTTGAAGGAATGCGTAGACCTCACTAGCAACCAAGGGGTCAAAAGCTTTTTTGTGTGTGTATTTTTTGGGTTAAGCATATTATTTATGCCATGCAATAATGAATGAGGTTGGTGGTGTGGTCATGGGAAGGGCAGTCATGGGACAATGGACATGGATAAAGGTGCCAGAGATTCAGCCATACTGAAAACATCATACTCCAAAAAATTAAATGTTTATCTTACTATGTCCACTAAATAAGCTTCTTACATTACAAATATGATGATATGGGTCATAGTCTGAAAACAAAATTATGCCAGTACCAACAAGAATATTTTCAAAATATTTGAAGCATAATAAAAACTCACACAAACAAGAGAAATTACACAGTACAAAGCAGGGGGTTGATATGTTCAAAGTGACAATGTTGCACAACCGTGTTTAAAAATCAGCCACTAAATATTTAATACACTTTCAGGTTACAATCAACAGTCAAACTATAGGAGTCCCCAAGGGGACATAGTACAGAAACACAATCTCAATGTGTGTTTAAACACAGAATACACCAAGGGCACACAAAGATGCTAGCCTGCTCTATATGTCTACAGTCAGTTTACAGTCTGCGCATGCTAATTTACATTTTTTAAACACTGATTGCATAATCATACAGAAGGTTTCAACTCCTGATTTCAGAAAATAAACAGGATTTGAATTTGTCATGCAGTACACTAGTACATCATATACATTTGTTTGTTAATCTTGAGACACAGAATTAAAGAAGAAAAGGCAACATGAAAGAATGATTTTTCCCACCTTTGTAATGACAGAGACATCTCTAATATGTCTATCTTCCAAAACAACTCAACACTTTGAGCATTAGAGAGGTATCCAAGGCATTGCAACCCAATTCGTTGGATACCTCTCTGGTATTCAAAGGGTTAAGTGATTTTGAAAGAGCTTTCGAAGTCACCTACAGTTATGATATCCACTTTTTATTTATTTAAAAAAAAAACACAGATTGGGAGATATATCATTTTATTCATCAATTTATGCAAATTACACAGTAGTATTTGGCCTACAAGCCACATACTAACACACGGTATCCTTTTGAAAAGTCGCATTAAAAATACTGTGCGACTAGAAACCGCATTGACAATATTGCCATGTTTAAATTGGCAACTTGACAACCTTGTGCTGCATAAAGTGTGAGGTTGTCATGTTGCCTCTTTAAACTTCGCTATTTACTGTATTTACAGTAGAGAAAAAAAAATTGAAAAAAATTTTCCTGACAAAGCAATATTGGGTAGAACGAGCGTATTACACCACAACTCCCAGCATCCTTACCTTGCCTCTTTCAGTAAAGGAGACCTCTTCGCCTGACGCTGCCCAGGTCTCTCCCTGCTCTGCCCGGTTTTAAAATCATAAAGTGCTGGCTACAGAGGACAGGAAAAGTGGAATCAAAAGCTCACCTGAGAGAGAAAGCCAGGCAGCACTCTGCAAGGTAAGGATGCTGGGAGTTGTGGTTGTGCTCTGAATAAAGTAAATATTGACGTTTAAAGAGACAACATGACAACCTCGTGCTTTTATGCAGAGCGAGGTTGTGATATCGTCATTTTAAACAGGGCAACATGGTTAAAGCGGCTTGTAGCCACACTATATTTTTCATGCAATGTTTGAAAAGTGACCCCTAACATTCCACACTGCTCTCCTTACCACAACCTGTTGTGAAGTACTAACCAATCTGCATACACTGGCAAACTGATAATCATTCAGATCCTGTCAAGGTGGATTCAAAACTGTGACGAGATTGTGGACATAAAGCATAAGCAAGTCCTATGTTGTCACACTGTTACTTCAATAATATCTCCACACGTGGTGGTAGATTTCTCAGCATGCTTATTCCTCTCAGTATTACACAGGCATATTATACAGTTAATTCTTTGAGGGCCAGGGGAGGGCTAGGCATTGCAGACCAATGCTTTTCCCATCCCTCTAGCACTGAAAATGTTAAACAAAAAACTTTAAGGAGTAAGGAAGAGGACAGTTACATTATTACAGCAATGTCCATGCGTAAAACGACAGGGAACCTCCCCATTGAATTTACATATACTATAACTGCAGGATATGTATAGTCAGATTGCTTATACTTATATTTTTCCTTCACCAATTTTTTTATTGTATTTTTAATTGTATGAATGTCAGAGGAGCAGGCAATGCATTGTAAAGCAATGTGTTTCTTGCAATGAGCATTCTGTACAGAACTGTGAAAGCAGACAGTGCAACAATACAAAAAAAGATACATTGTAAAAGAGACAGTGCAACAGCAGAGAAAAGCCTGCTTCTACTCATACAGATCAGAGTTGCAGGAATTCAACACTGTATGAATATCTGCGCTTCCACATTCCCCCACAGAACTCTCTCTCTCCTCTTTCTCTCTAGAAGAAGACATCCAGGGAGTTTTTATGTCAGGGACATAAAAAAGTATTAAAATATATAAATAATTAAGTAAAGATGGAATACAAGAAGTATAGAGACAATCTGACTTTATATTTTGTGTACATGCAGAATATGTAAAGTCAAAAAAGAGGTTAAAGCAGAACTACCACCCTTAAAAAATATTGTCCCAATCTGGCGACTAGCTGCTCAGTAGCGCTAGTCACCAGAATTATTACCACGTTCATGAGAATGACCCACCACTCCGGGACTGACAGGCAAGAAGGAATGCAGACATCTTTCCTTAGTGACGTCTGCACTCCTGCGCTGTCAGTCCCAGCAGGTTCTAGGAGGCATTGCTAGGGGCTGTTCGGTTCCAGAAGGGACTGACAGCGCAGGAGTCACTACGATAAGATGTCTACGTTCCTTCTTGCCTGTCAGTCCCGGAGTAGTGGCTCATTCTTATGAACACGGTAATAATTCTGGTGACTAGCGATACTGAACAGCTAGTCGCCAGATGGTGAATTATTTGGGACAATGTTTTTTTAAGGGTGGTAGTTCCGCTTTAAAGGTCTCTTTAAAAAACACTAAGCATTGGTGTCAGGGAAAGCAAACAGTTGTGTAAATGTAAGAGGCACGTGTGATAGTGGTATAGTGTTTACAGGGCACTTGCACAGAGCCAGCAATTGAGAAAAGCTAACTTAACCCTTTGAGTGGCAGAAGGTTATGCAACGCATTGCGGAGCAATGAGATGCCTATCCCTCTGTCACTTAAAGGGTTAACACATACATATGCAAGAAACATAGAAGCAGTCAGAACTGACGACAAAATTCAAATACACAGGAATTCAGATAAAATTCAATTACCCAAGCACGTAACTGGATTTTGAAATATTGAGGATGATGTACTAAGAACTGGAGTGCAGAAACTAAATAATAGGGAACAAATAAACATTCATTCATTCTCTTTCGTTTATATTGAGCTTTCAACACTATGAATGCTAGAGAGGTCTCCACTAGCAATCAAAGGGTTAAAAATCCCCTCTACACCAAAAGGAATGTTTATTCGTCCCCTATGGTGTAGTTGGTTTGCCCAGTAATTGCTCTAGTTAATCTTAGCACATCAGCCACACAGTACAATACATGTGATGTAATAATTATAATTTTATCTCAAAATTTGGTTAACCGGTATGTTGAAGCATCTATTTTCACTGACTACAGTATAAACATTTTTTTAACTCTTTAACCCCTTAAGAACCGGGAAAATCTGAGGTTGTTTTCCCTTAAGGATCGGAGCAATTCTGACCTTTTTGACTATGACTTTGTTCAACAGTGTTTTCCCTCTTAGGCTTTTATTCCACCAACATAAATTATATACTGTTTTTCTACGCAAAATGTAAAAAAAAAAGTAAAAAAAAACATTTTTGATTTTTCTCTTGGGATCAATTGGCCACAAAGGGTTAAATTTTTATGGAGACTGCATGAAAAGTATGACCGGTCAGTCATACCTACAAAATGCGCAGTTTAAAGTGGCCACTGTCCCCCCTGGGTGAAAATCCCCATGTCCCTTTTTCCCACCCTACTTTGACACTTTTTTATTCCTGGAATTTGGTGGTGTGTATAAGTGTATTACACGGCTCCACAACAATCACACTTCCAATATTGTTTAATTATATATATTTTTTTTTAAATAAAAAAATTTTTTGTAAAAAAAAAAAAAAAAGTGTGAAGTGTATACTTCCAGGTCAAAAATTGACCTGCATTTAGCCAGCCTCCTGCACCAGCAGTGAAGGGGTTAATACCCCCAGCTGCTGTATTTTTTTTTACCACTAGGTGTCTCCTGTCTACTTCTGTCGCCCTTACTTTGATAGCAAGGGAGACAGAGGCAGAGGAGACAGGCACAGACAGCATGCTTTGCATGCTGCCTCAGTCTGTCACTATGTCGGTACATGTGATCGCTGCTACGGCGATCACATGAACTGGCACAAGCAGGAAGGGCTGAGACTGAATGCCCCGGTCTCGGAGCGCTCAGTCTCAGCCTGGAATTAATGATAGCAGCGTGCACAGAGGCAACAACCCATGACAGTGCAGGACCGTCATGGGTCCTTAAGGGGGTTAAAGACCAGAGGGGTGTGCAGCTCATTGCTTCTCAATACACTGCACAGGCCCATGATCCTTAAAGGGATAGTATTACTTCAAAATTACTATCCCTCATATTGTAGCCCTTAATAAACTGAGTTAAATGACACCAGCGGCATCTCTCAGACCTTTATGGTTTAAGAGATAGCCTCTTTCAAAGTTTCCTCTCCCCTGCTGTCAGCGTTCTGCTGCCAGCAGACGAATCCGGTCCCGGGACAGGTGGAGGCTCTTAAACAGAGCCGATATCTCGTTATGGAAGGAAAAATGATCCATTGAAACAGTCTTCTACGTGTGCTTGGTTACCAAGCACACGTAGAAGACTGTTTCAATTAATCATTTTTCCTTCCATAATGAGATATCAGCTCTGCTGAAGAGCCTCCTCTTGATTCAGAGACCGGATTCTCCTGCTGGCAGCAGAACGCTGACAGCAGGGGAGAGGAAACTTTGAAAGCGGCTATCTCTTAAACCATAAAGGTTTGAGAGATGCCGCTGGTGTCATTTAACTCAGTTTATTAAGGGCTACAATATGAGGGATAGTAATTTTGAAGTAATACTATCCCTTTAAAAGTGGTCTTATTCATCACGCTAAAGGTGTGCAATTCTGGAGAAAAAACGTAGCTCAGTTTTGAAAAGAAAAAAAGGAGGACTTTAAGGTGAAAGACACCAAAAAGACCAACCAAAAAGAAAGCTTATTAGTAGAGGCACACAATAGGTATAGGTAAAGATATATATGCTTTATTAACCAGTACAAAAATACACAGACAGGATAAAAGCAATTAAAATAGGTCAGTGTAGGCAGATAAATATATATTAATGTATGTAAACCCAGGTACATAAGAAAATAATAGAAAAGATATACCAAGAAGTGAAAAAACAAAAATGGCTCAAATAAATACACATAAGAGCCTAATGAAGTGCAGCAAATAGTGACAATAATCAAATACTAATTCATTGTGAATAAAGGTATACTTATTTGTTATCAATATCAAATGGTAAACACACTGGGAATGAAAATAGAGAGCCGCCTAAACACTGCACACACAACGCATGTCGCCACCTTTGTGGCTTCGTCAGGGGTGACCCTGACAAACTTTATTAGACTCTTATGTGTATGTAGTTGAGCCGTTTTTGTTTTTTCACTGCTTGGTATATCTTATCTATTATTTTCTTATGTACCTGGGTTTACATCCATTAATATATATTTATCTGCCTACACTGACCTATTTTAATTGGTTTTATCCTGTTTGTGTATTTTGTACTGATTAATAAAGCATATTTATCTTTACCTATAGCTATTGTGTGCCTCTCCTAATAAGTTTTCTTTTTGTTGGTCTTTTTGGTGTATTTCACCTTATATATAATAGCTTATGAGTGCGCCACTTTATATTTTTTTGATATTTTGGTATAATGTAATAGCAGGGCATGTGCAGCATTTTTTTCTTGTACAATTTTTTGAGACTACAACATCTTCAACTGAGTGTTTATGGAGCGCTAGATTGGTGTGCAAGACAACTGGTTTCAGAGGCACCCAGTGTGTTAGCCTTTTAAATGACCATGGGGGTGTGCAGTGCATTAAGAAGCTATCAGTTGCACATCCATCTGGTCTTTAAAAGTTTTGTTTGTTTGTTTTTTTACTATAGTCTATGAAAGCAGACATTTCAACATACCAATTAACCAGCTTTTTAAAAAAAATCTAATTATTATGTTAGGTGATGCAGCTTTATCAATAAAAAGCCAAGTTGTACAAGTACCAGGTCTCAAAAATATACATGTGCCATTTCCAGTCGTTGAGACCTGTGCACGTCGCCAGCCTGCTGGGAGGCACGTGTGCATGCCCCAGCAGCCAGCGACAGGCACGCGTGCATGCCCCAGCAGCCAGCGACAGGCACGCGTGCATGCCCCAGCAGCCAGTGACAGGCACGCGTGCATGCCCCAGCAGCCAGCGACAGGCACGCGTGCATGCCCCAGCAGCCAGCGACAGGCACGCGTGCATGCCCCAGCAGCCAGTGACAGGCACGCGTGCATGCCCCAGCAGCCAGCGACAGGCACGCGTGCATGCCCCAGCAGCCAGCGACAGGCACGTGTGCATGCCCCAGCAGCCAGCGACAGGCACGTGTGCATGCCTCAGCAGCCAATGACAGGCACGTGTGCATGCCTCAGCAGCCAGCGACAGGCACGTCTGCATGCACCAGCCACAGGTGACTGGCACAAATTCCCATCCCAGCCGCAGGTGATGGGCATGCATTCCCACCCAGTTGCAGGTGACAGCCACACATTCCCATCCCAGCCACAGGTGACGGCCACTCATTCTCATCCCAGCCGCAGGTGACGGCCACGCATTCTCATCCCAGCCGCAGGTGACGGCCACGCATTCTCATCCCAGCCGCAGGTGACGGGCATGATTTTCCATCCCAGCTGGCCATCATGGGCATGATTTCCTATCTCTGTCTCACGTGACGAGCACGCTTTCCCATCCCTGCCCCATGTGACTGGCACACTTTCCCATCCCAGTTGCAGATGACAGCCACACTTTCCCATCCCAAACACACAAGACAGGTGCACTTTTCCATCCCAGCCCCACCTGACAGACGCAATTTCCCAGCTCAAACACATATGACAGGTACACTTTCCCATCCCGACACATGTGGCAGGAGCATTTTTCCATCACAGCAGCTGTCAACAGGCAAGTCTGACAGCAGACACGGGATGACAGATATAGAGTGGATTTGGAGTAAATAATAATGTAATAGCAGCAGGAATGAAAGTATTTTTTTCTAGCTAAAGTGATAATCCTGCAGTTAACTGAAAGTGTACTTGTGGTGCATTCCCAGCAACAGATGTGACCGTTATTTGACAATGTACTTGCGTATAGTCCAGCAGCTGGTAGTGTACATATGTACCCGTGAGCTGACAGTGTGCTTGTGCATAGTTCAGCAGCTGGCAGAGTACAGATGTGCCCGTTATCTGACAGTGTACAGCTGTGGTAGAAGTGTATACATAAAGTCAATGGGGCGGCATACAGCCGATCTCTTACCTTGCTGCGGATCTGTCCGGATGTGGACACTTTGCGGATTAGTTTCTGCGGCCCCTCATGCTCCCCCTCGCTGTCAGAGGACTCGTCTCCTGCCCCTGTCCCTGGAGCCGCCACCGCCTGGGGTTCCCTTATAGTCCCGGACATTTTGTCACACTCCTGTCGGGAGAAAACAAACCAATCCGTGTCAGCCAGGCCGCCTGCTCCTCTCCTACCGGCCGGGGGCAGAGCGGAGGAGCCGGGCACAGCGGCGCGCCTGGCCGCCATCTTCCACCGACACCGCCCCCTGCCAAAGCTAACACCTCCCACTTACCGTGCCCTTTCCGTACCAACTCCACCCATGTACGTCCTCCTGTCTGCCCAACACCGCCCATCACATTCTCTGCCCTCCAGATCCCGGAATCACACCCAGTAGATAACAGCCCTCTCTCCAGATGTTATCCCGCCCAGACATTTCCTCCCACTTCCCGCCCCACCCGACTTCAGCCTTGGAAGTCTGGTGTTTCTCCTCCCATGCATACCGCCTCCCATCCCGAATAAACCGCCCTCCAGTCCCGATATACCTCCCTCACATGACATGTCAATAGGGTCCTGTCAGTTGTACAAAACCATAGTAACAAATAAATAGCGCACCCCAAGCTAGGGCGCTATTAATGAGGGTCTTTATCCAGCTAGTCAAACTAAGGGCTACATGTAACAAATAAAGCAACATCAGGGGAAGCAAATGTATTACGGATAACAAACCCCTACATATGTAAACGGCGCTTTAACCCTTTTAATGATAGGTCTCCAAAGCACTGCAAATCATTGTATTGCATATTTCCCTACCATCCAAAGCGTCACAAACTATATTTAAATAAATGGGATATTTATCATTCGGTTACGGTGCACCTGGTTTTCTCCATAAATAATCCAGTTTTCTTTTGAACATAAGACCCCTAGATATTGTTTGTTTTTTGCAAAGCTCCATCTGAGAAGCTCGGGCAGCCTACTGTAACCCCCGGTCATTCTGACCCACTCCTTTATTCTCCATCTTAAACTGACAGGTTAAGATCTTTCTCTCACCCAGAAATTTTACTGCTGTATATTCTTGTACTTGCGCTCTGCAACATATCATCTTATCATAAATACCTGATAATGTTTGCCTTCAATCCATTGCAAAAAAAAGTGAAGAAGTTATAATTAAAAAACCTATTAAATTACCCCATTGAATACTGGAGACCTCCAACTTCAAAAAAGTTTTAACTCTTTGAGTTCCAGTGGGATGCGCAATGCGTTGGGCGCCCACTGGAACTCAAATTGTTAAATCAAATGCATTTTCGTTCGTTCCCCATGGTTCCGTTTTTTGCCCCACAACTGCTCCACCACTGTCTAGACAATTGTCACATTTCTGTGGCACAGGCAAATCGAGAGAGGATTTCCAGTTACCCAGAACTCCCCACCCCCACTTTAGACCCCATGAGATAAGGGATAATCACTAAGCTTTTATACCTAATTAATTTCCTTTTTGACGCTGTTGTGTGTTCCAGTTCCAATAGTGTGCAGCTTGTGTGGCCTTCATCCTGTTGCTGTGGGACTAAAACTCCCATTATCCTCAGTCAGCCACCAGCTGTCTGTGAATGATCGGAATTGTAGTCCAGCAGCTAGAAGTCTGCAGGTTTACGACCAGGCAGCTGTATTCGCTTAGCATACAAAAGTAAACAATTACAGATCGAGCTTTTTAATTCTTATTTTATTTATTTTGGAAACTCCTCTTGATGAAGGATCGGTTTAACAATGCCAGTGCCGTGAATTTCCCAGGTTATCAACCATGTCTCCTTGAACAATATAACCATCACCACACATCACCCTGGCAGATATCTGCAAATACTCCATGTGAAATTCTCAGGCTTCTGAACTGAAGACCCGAGGCAGTTAATGGAGAAAACCGTCTGCACCATAGGGACAAAGAATACTGCAACATTACTTTTTAATTTAACGGGGCTTTTAACCTCTTGGACGCCAGAGAGGCATTGCAATTATATACATGTGGCACAACAGCTCATAATGTAAACACCGTGATCACAGTTTAGAAACCAGTGGTCTCCCATCTCTTTGGACTAAAATGCCCATCATTCTCTGTAAGCAAATGGAGAACCATAGCGGTTGCTCACCAATAAATTATAGGGCCCTCAATCATTAGCTCCCGTGATTAAAAAGGTGGATATCTAGTCATTGTGCTACCATGTTTCTCATCTGTTTAACTTCAGACACTATCTTCAATCACAAAAAACAGACTGGATTTTAAATCAAGCTCTATGCTGCCATCAACTGGAAGTTTCTTCAGTAATATGCTACATGAAAAGTTTTTTGAATGATTGAAATGGAATGTATATTTAAAGAATAAATATGTAATTTATCATGCAATGCATTGTTTCAGAATGTGCTGCACAGCCTTCTATTCTTTAAATGATTACTAACTGAACAAGTGTCAAGGCAGTTTAATTAGATGTTATTCCTAGACCGCAAAACTCCATCCAGTCACTCACTGATGTATTGATATATTCTGTGGCTTATGAACTCTGCTTCAGTTTGAAAAATGCAACTTCTAGGTCGAGTTTGAGGAATCCTGTCCAGTCCACCTCCCTGGACATGATCCCCAGAACTGATTGAAGAGCTTATCTCTGGAACCAAGGCCCAGGGGCCCATCTCACTACACAATTACCGGACACCCTCACATTGCACACTATTAAATTAGTTCTCTGGAGGTAAGAGACTTATCCAGCTCATTGCATTGTTTTGCAATGCAATGGAAAAGTGTCTAGTATCCAAGAGGTTAACCAAATGATGCAATATATTGAAAGCTATGGACTTGGACCTTACCTCATGCACCATCCAGTAGTAAGACACCTAGATCTATTGGTATGCTTTAGTAAAGGCCCATAAAATCACACAATAAATTCCAGAAAAATGTAATATATATAGGACCTTACGCAGCATGCTAAAAAAATGTAGCCAGCTCAACCATGGGGTTAATACTAATTCCCAATGTTCTCATTATTTTAACTGGGGGTTTAACCCACTGACTGCCAGATTGGTCTCAAACACATTGCTTTGTGAGGCACTGGTAACCCCTCTAGCATTAAAGATGTTAAAAGTACCATTTAAAATATTGTGCATCTGTATTTGTCTCCCATGGTGCAGTTGATTTGCCCCAGAACTGCACCTGTTTAGCCTCATGTAGAAGGCTCTTAAGGGCCTTCTATTTTATTTCCCCCCATTATGGTGTAGTTAATTTGCCCCATAACTGCACCTGTTTAGCTTCCGGTAGAAAGCTCTTAACCCCTTAACGACCAGCCGATTGGTGCGGCGCGGTCAGTTAAGGACCACGGAGCATTTTTATTTTTTTTCAAAATCCGCTTCCGGACTCCCTGAACGGTGTGCAGCCGCGGGGGGAGCCCGGAATTCCATGACGGTCATAGTACGTCATGGGTCGTTCAGTCAGATCGACCCGTGACGTACTATGACCATCAAGGGTCATTAAGGGGTTAAGGACCTTCTATTTTATTTCCCTCTTTATGATGCAGTTGGTTTGCCCCAGAATTGCACCTGTTTAGCTTCATATAGACGGCTGTTAAGGGCCTTCTATTTATTCACTTTTATTTACCACCATTAGGGTGCAGTTGGTTTGCTCCAGAAATGCACCTCTTCAGCCTCCTGCATAAGGCTCATAGTACCATATTCATCCATGATTATATAAATGGTGTATGTATTCACTGATGTACTTTATAATTTAATCAAACATTTTTAAAAATTAGAGTACAAACTGTACATTAAATATTTGAATGCAAAGTGCCAGATATTAAGAAAAGCTATTTTTATCCACTGAAAAATGCAAATTATCAGTGTTTTAATTCAATGATATTTATTTTGACCTGGATTACAAATCTCTTAAGAAGATTTACAAATGGAGCAAAGTGTCCAAATATAACACTAGCAATACCCAGTAGTTAATATTTCCAGTTATTAAAAATGTGACCTGTATCACTGTATGCTATGACCTTAATTATATTGTGTGCAGATACAGTAACCAGCTGGATGTTACAACCCTCTCCAATGCATTGTGAAGTAATGTATTGGAGGCATCTCTAGATTCCAAGGGGGGATATCAGTGATGGGTAACTTGAGGTCCTCCATTTATGGATTACTATAATTCCCTGAGGCATGCCACCTGTGGAGGACTAGAACTCCAGCTATCCCAGGCCAACATACCACTGTACTGACCAGTTTATTATAGAGCAACATCATGGTATAGAGCAAAGCATGTGCAATCTACTAACTACAAATACATTTACTAGCTACTGCTCTACTTTCTTGCATGTCACCCTGAACTCCTTGGTGCCCTTATTGACTCTGCAGATGAAGTATAATAATATAGGCAACCCCCATTGTTTGACCCTTATCCAGGGGTAGGGAAATCCCACAGCAGAAAACTTGGGAACCCAGCTCCACAGCACTGAAAACACCCTTTAGCCCTTGTCAATCCTGACACTTTTGGCATGTCAGCCACAGGGGAATCCTTACCTTGGTAACAGAGTGAGAAGCATTTGGCCGTTTCAGTAGCTTATGTGTGAAATAGTTACATGTACAATGAAGTTTCCAGTTCCATGTTACAAATACAAAATGGCAATATTAGTGTTCCTAGTGATTTTTACAGGGATTATGGGCCTCATCCATCAAGCTAAAAAGGTGCAATTCAAAGGCAAACCCCCTGCAGTGATTCAAATAGGACTTTTACCTCACTGAATGTTAGAATGCATTCTAAAGCATTGCAAGTCCTCTCTAGAATTCAAGGGGTTAAACAAATAAAATAAGTTCAAGGTGGATTTGGAGAATCTTCACTTTCCCCTACTGTACAGTTGGTTTGCCCTAGAAATGCACTTCTTTGCTTGATGGCTAAGGCACTAATCAGTGCATTATTCTCTAGCATGTGAGGGGTTAAAAGACACATTTAGCGCTAAGGATGTTTGGGGGAATTGTTATTTCTCCCTTTGATGCAGATGGTTTTCTCCAAAATTGCTACTCTTTTCTTTGCAAATTAAGCCCTATGGCCAGTATTTATAAAAGACTAAAACTAGAATTATTCTGGAGTAAACCAGCTGCACCATAGGGGACAAGAAGCATTTCTGTTCAATTAAATTGGGTTTTTAAGCCCTTGAATGCTAGAAAGCATTGGCGACCTCACTGGCATTTAGGGTGTTAAAAAGCTCTGTTCAAGTGCATGGTCATTTAGGAATTTTTATTTGTCGCCTATATTGCAGATGGTTTACTCTAGAATAACTCCAGTTTGCTTTTACAAATATTGGCTTATATGACATAATATAATGAAGTTGCTGTTCATTCTCGCATTCCTGCACAGGACTTAGTATAATCTTCCAGAGCTGTTTGTTTTAGATAGAATTATCATTTATACTTGAACATCCTTTTACATAAGTAAAATAAACATCCTTGTCTGGTTGGTTGACATTAAAGGGCCTTCTTCATCAAGCTGAAGAGATGCAATTCTGGAGCAAACCAACTGCACCATCGGGAGGAGGAATGTTAATGCTGCAAACTTCCATTGATTTAAACCTTTGAGTGCCAGAGGGGTGCTCCTCAGACACTCAAAGGGTTAAAATGAAAAGATTAGTAAGTCTTTCATTTGAATTTACATATTCTGCAAGCACATTATATGTACAGTAAAATTGTCAATAATTTCATTTTCACCACAAATTAAGGTGACCGACCTATTTTGCAAATTGCATCCAAACCTTTGTATTCATCGCCACCCTTATCCTTGTATGAGGTACATTTCCCTGTATGTGAATTAACAGTGAATTGGAGTGAGCAACCTAAAGCACTCCAAGGGTGAGATGCACAAAGTGGTTATAAAGCAGAGAGGACTTCACCAGAGATTTCACTTCTCCAATTCCTATGTTATTCTATGGAGCCTATGCTCGAAGACTTCTGAAGTGGGAGAAAGTTTAGTGTATAGGTTGGATAGAATAACATAGAAATTTGGAGAAGGGACATCACTTGAGGATTTTTGTCAACTCTTACTGCATCTTCCCCCATATGTTACTGGACTGCAACTCCCAGCATCCTAGCCAGCTAGTGGTCAGGTGAGGGGTGTTGCAGTTCCACAACAGATGGGGTGCTTATGCACTAAGGTGTGATAAAGAGGTGATGAGGTGGAGACAATTTCTCTAGTGCAGTGATTCTCAACCAGGGTGCCGTGGCACTTTGGTGTGCCACGGACTTCAACTTAGGGTTCCCTGTGTTTTCTATAAAGACTAACAAAAATGGACTTTTAAATAAAGATTTATAGAAATTGTTAAGCACAATATGTTTAGTTTTGTTATTATGATTATAAGACCTAATAATAACTGTATATTTATGTATTGTACCCTTAATTATGGCCTTGATCAAGTACAATAAATATGTTAGGGGTGCCCCTAATGTTCTAGATTATGTGTTAGGGGTGCCCCGATCAAAAAAAGATTGAGAACCACTGCTCTAGTGTCATAAACTCTCCAAAGCCTATTTTATTATATTGAGCAAATGCATTAAGGTCTCCAAAGTTAAAGAAAATAGGATTTTAGTCTTTCCTGTTAAATCCTTTTCTCTTAGTCCATACAGGTTACTGGTAACTTTGGGTAGGCGATCAGCCCCTTTAATAGGCAGGAACAATTCTGAGAAGTGACTGCTGGGTGGAGCCTACCTCCTCTCCTTAGCTTGCAGCTAGCCAAACCCCAACCAGTAAGGTTTGAAGACTAACTATTGACTAGCTAGTAAGAAGGTAAAGGAAGACTCCTGTGAGCATGAACCCGAAAGGACCCCCACGTTCCGCCACAGGAGAGCCAAGCATGGTCTCTTGACAGGGTGGGAGACCAGTAACCTGTATGGACTAAGAGAAAAGGATTTAACAGGTAAGACTAAAATCCTATTTTCTCTGTCGTCCAATACAGGTTATTGGTAACTATGGGATGTCCAACTATTAGGTTCTCCAAGGTGGGAAGAAAGGCAAGGACCAGACGCGGGCCCCCAAAGTCACCAAAGCGGCAATGAACCTACAGATCATGAAGAGCTCAACAATAACCGCAAAGTGTCAACAGACACTGATCAGGGGTAACACAGACACCTGGATCTGTTACACAGCACACAGAACTAGAACCAAGAAGGCTCAAAAGAAGAAGAGTACTGAGAGTCTAATGAGACCCTAAACAGGCAAAGCTGCCTCTAGGATCTTTCTCCCAAAACTTAAATCAGCCGATGCCAGCACATCCATACGATAGTGTTTAGAAAAGGTATGCACAGACGACCAAGTGGCCGCCTTGCACAACTGATCAGCTAAGGCCTGATTTTTGTAGGCCCAAGATGCCCTAATAGACCTCGCAGAACGAGCCGTGACCCTGAAGGGAACAGGCTTCTTCCTAAGTTAGTAAACTTTACGAATCGTGGACTTGATCCAAGAAGCAATGGTTACCTTGGAAGCAGTCTTCCCTGCCCTAGGAGTCTCAGGATTGACAAAAAGAGCGTCAGACTGACGCAAGGACTCAGTGCAATGCACATAGAACTTGAGACAACTAACAACACCCAACAGACGAAGATCCTTCTCTTTATCAGAAGTAGGGTTAGGGCAGAATGAAGGAACACAATCTCCTGATTAATGTGGAACTTAGATACCACCTTCGGGAGAAACTCTTGTGAAAAGGGTTGTGTACAAGACAGGGTTAAGCAATCAGTATTTAAACTGCCTGGACACCACTTCAGTTGCCCTTTCGTGGTGTTCCAGTGCAGTTGTGTTGTTTAAGCTCTGTGTATTACCCTGTTTTTTCTGACTCCCGATCTGCTGCTGACCTGTGGCTCTGTCTGACTATCCTCTCCATGTATGATCCT
This sequence comes from Rhinophrynus dorsalis, assembly GCA_037306005.1. Taxonomy (NCBI): domain Eukaryota; kingdom Metazoa; phylum Chordata; class Amphibia; order Anura; family Rhinophrynidae; genus Rhinophrynus; species Rhinophrynus dorsalis. The sequence goes on along the minus strand of CM074719.1, from coordinate 455,268,668 downwards.
TGGCTTGTCCGACAACCATTCTGGTGCAGACCTGTGGCTCTGGCTGACTAACTGCTCCTTGCATGACCTGGCTTGTATGAATAACAGATCTGGTGCTGACCTGTGGCTCTGTCTGACTATCCGCTCTGTGTATGACCCTAGGCTTGTCCAACAACCAATCTGGTGCAGACCTGCGGTTCTGGCTGACTAACCGATCCGTGTATGACCTGGCTTGTCTGACCATCCTATCTGGTGCTGTCCTGTGGCTCTGTCTGGCTTGCCTCCTGTGTTGCCTCTCTTCCGCAGACATCCATCTGGTGCAAACCTGGGGCTCTGGTAGACTATCATCTATACCGACTGCAGGAGCGAGTCTGGTATCTACTCGTTGTTCTTGGTCGGAGTTCACAGGTCCCAGCTCCTGTTCGAGTTCCTGCAGAAGACTATCTATGGCTGATCCTATTCCAGTCCCAGTTCCAGCAGAGACTACCAGTGGCTTCAGCCTAGTCTCAGCAGTGAGGTCTATCCTAGATGGCTTACTATTCCTGATAGTAGTGCCAGCTTATCTGCTGACCTTTTATACCTTGTTCTGTGCCTTGAATAAAGGTTGTTTTATTATATACGTTCTGACTCCTGAGTGCTTTGAGTAACCGTGACAACAGGGCATGCAGCTCCGCAACACGGTGAACAAAAACTATTGCCAGGAGAAAGGTCATCTTCCACATGACATGAGGAGTAATGAGCAATGGGGGACACAGACGCCCCAGTGTCCTTAGTCTTAGGTTTAGCCCCAAGGTCTAACGGAGTAGACATTCTCACAGAGTCAAACAGTCAAAGTATCAGAACACCCACAAAACAGTGTGTATGATAAATAAATTCACCCCATAAACGATAAATAAGACTTATCTGGTAGGTGAAGGGTTAAACTGCTGAGGAGAGATGGAGATTTCAAGCCCTGCGTAGGATACTCGATCTGCGAAGACACAAAATGGCTGCCGCTGCAGGAGCCAATCAGAAACAAGCCCGCAAAGTGAGAACTCATGGGAATCGTAGTTTCGCCAACTGAGTACCCCAACAGTGCCCGAAGCCCCCTAAGGCATCTAACATGCCCAGAACATTGACCAGATAACAGACCAAGGGCAAACCAACAAAATCAGTCATCTCTGACCTCACTACGTGAAGCGGTTGCAGAGATATGTCCCAAACTGTAAAGTCCCATAGAAGTGAATGGAGTAATGGCGTCTATGCGGTAAACACGTGCCTTATAGGAGAAAGTTAACGAGGTGAATACCAAAATGTAAAACCACTCAAAAGCCAACCAGAATAAGTAGACCCAAAAAACACTGGTCCTAGTAGGGAAAGTGGCCAAAACCCCCCAAAAGGTACTAACCGGCAGCAAAAGGGTTAAGTTACCACAGAAACTTGCTCCAAACACCTCACAGACATACATATAAACCAAATGAGTGCATGAGTATGTAATAGGAACTCCAAATGAGACCCCGGTGCGAGGGGAAGTATGGGACATGTGGACCTCAGCACTCAAATGGTGCTCACCTTTTTAGCAGGTCTTCTGTCTTCAGATTACCATATATCAAGAAGCAACTCCTGGGTAAAGAACTTGCAGCCAAGATTTCTACCCCAGGGCTTAGGTCCACAAAAGCACCTGGTAAACTGAGCTATCCATATTTGGGTGATGGGAATTGTCAGTGATGGTAATCCACCTAATGGCGGTATTCCATATCTAACAGAAAAATAATAAAGAAGCTAAAACTATAGCAGAACTGTTCTCTTGCCTTGTGTCTTGACCAAGGAACAAATCTTACTGGTTGGGGATTGGCTAGCTGCAAGCTAGGGATAGGAGGTAGGCTCCACCCAGCAGTCACTTCTAAGAATTGTTACTGCCTATTAAAGGGGCTGATTGCCTACCCAAAGTTACCAGAAACCTGTATTGGACGACAGAGAAATCTTAGTACTTTTGTAGAGTAACATAGGAATTGGTAGAGTAGGCAGCCTGTTGCTCCTCCAGGGGGGAGATGCACTAAGGTGTGATAAACAAGTGAGATAACTTTATCTAGTGCATCTACCACCTGGAGGAACAACAGACTGCCTACTCCAGATCTAAAGATAGGTCAGGATTGCACTCTATGCCGGACTGGGCAATGTGAGGCCCTGCAGCTGTTGCTGTATTACAGATCTCATCATGACAGAGGATGAGAGTTGTAGTCTTGCAACAGCTGGAGGGTTCATGTTGCCCATCCCTGGTAGCATGTAATACACGAATCCCTGTATCCCCCTTGGTTGCTAGAGAAATGCATCAAGGACATCTCAAGCATTCAGTGGGTTAATCCCTGGGTCCCAAGGCAAGGGTTAGTAGCCTATAATGCAACTTGAGCTAAAACTCGTGACATGCCAGGACCATCATGGAAATCAGGGGTCCCCACGCGGCTGCATGCCATTCGGGGACCCCCGAACCGGATGCACAAAAAAAAAAATGGTCCGTGGCCCTCAAGTGCCAGCCGCATGCACAATAGGCCGGTCCTTAAGGAGTTAACATGCTCAAATTGCTGCACTCTCAGTAGGTGAGAACAACTGAAGAATATTAAGATAGGACATTACTCAATCAAAATGTTATTACCCTATGAGGTGCCCTCTTGTGTGTTTTCCTTTTATTTCATCAGATGGACACTAATATAGTGTCCACATAGGTGCAAAACACACAAGTTGGGGTGGTAAGACAGTTTCCCTGCTACATTACGCACTGTCATGCTCACAATACTTTACTATTTTAGTAAAAAAAAAAAAAAAATTATGGTATAACAACACGTGGTGCACCCGGTCCTAACTCCATCTGTTTACACCTGAGATCTCTTTGAGTTTGTGCGCTTATCCTATTCTCTTTGTAGCTGTTACAGTCCAATCGAAGTCAACTGTGTTGAAGCAGCACTTGGGAAAGTATTTTCAAAATACTTAGAGGGATAGTAATGTTTCATAATAAAAGCAGCTCTAATTAATCATCATAGTATTTGGACTTTGGAGAGTGTTATTTCAATTCTGTCAGAGTTGTAGTTCCAGAGTAATTCAATGACAAAGTGTCCCCCTCCCGCCCCTTTTACTGATGTCACACTGTTCAACCAGGGCAGAAGGGAGGTGCCCAGGTAGATTGCAGAGAGGGACAATCTTCAATTAAGATAAGGGAAAAAACTGAAAAGCTTGTCAAAGGGGGGCAGGGGTTTCATTGTTATCTGTCTGGTCTATGGACTGCATTCCACATCTGAGAACAGATTGCTTACACTAGGTAAAAGGGGCGGGAGGGGGAAACTTTGCTTGTGAATATCTCATAAACCATAAATGTTTGAGAGATAAGACTTATATCATTCTTCATGTTTTTTTAATGCCTACAAAATAAAATAAAAGTTAAAACGAAGTATTACTATCCCTTTAAGTTTCATACTTATGATCAAAATAAATCAATGCATGTTTTTATTTGTCCCCTATGTAGATGGTTTGTCCCCTGTGTAGATGGTTTGCCCCAGAGTTGCTCCTCATTTCTTTTGTGCATAAGGTTTTTGGAGTCTTATAACAGGAGTGTAATGAATCCCATTTACTCTCTTTGCCCTGTTGAGTCAACAACCACTTTATTATTTTGTTTCTCCCCAATGGTGTAGTTGGTTTGCCCCAGAATTGCTCATTTATTTTGTGCATATGGCCCAAAATATTGTATTTTCTAATCCTGTTGTATTGGTAGCATTCCTCCTTTAACTATTTTTTTTTCTTAGAAAGTTTCCTCAAATAAATTTGAGAATTTTATGTGTATTCTCAATCCTAGCTTGACAAGTTTATGAAACACAGGGACATGTCTTATAAATACTCACCTGGGAGGTTACGCACTAAGGTGTGATAAACATGAGAAAACTTCTCCTGTTTGATAAACTTTACAAATCCTATATTATTCTAGGCGCTAAGGGCGGAATGCAAGAAAAGATCGCAATTGCTAATTAAGTATTCTTTTGAGGGAGAAATGATTAGCACAAAAATGTTAGTGAATTTAATCTTTTTTCATAATTAGAGAACATTTGTACTTTTTTGTGAATGCGTTTCAAAAAGTGGGCGTGGCCAAAATGTTCATCATTTTGTGAGAGGCTGAGAGATTGCTCCTAATTCAGCAAAGGAATTAGCACCCATTTTCATGTCTCTGGCTAACTTTGCCGTAAATTTAGGCACATTTATTATGTTAATTTAGGGGCATCCGCTAACTTTGCCATTTAGGAGCATGTGTTATTAAGCATCAAGGCTGTGAACAAAATGTGAACAATCGCCTATAGAGCATTAAAGCAAATGCGTCACCTATCAAAATGTGAACAATCGCCTATAGAGCATAGAAGCAAATGCTTCATCTTGCAATCCTACCTAAGGGTGTAATTCAGCAAACTAAATAGTGCAATTCTAGGTCAAACCAACTGCACTATATAAAGGACAGATAAAGATTCTCCTTTGATTAAAATGGGGCTTTTAACAACGTGAATGAAGAGGGGTCTCCAACATAATGCGTTTGATACCTCTCCAGCATTGAAGTGGTGGTTAAAAACCCCATTTAAATCAATGTCCCATTTGGTGTAGTTGATATGCTCCAACATTGTGCCGCTTTAGTTTGATGAATTAGACCTTAAGAGTTCTACAGCTTGAAAGATGTTAATAGATTAACAGACACTGAAGCATTTATGAATCTGGAGACATTATCATACTTCCCAACATTTCAAATAGCCTAAAGAGGGAGACGTTTTTGGTTTTGATGGTATTGTGTATTACCAAGAATTGTTACGTTGTTTTTCAACCTATTGGCCCCTTTTTGAGTAACTGAATAAATGATTTTGAGCAAGCCCAAAGTGTTTTATTTACACAAACTAAATAATAAACACATATACTGAAGTTTAACCCCTTTGCGACCACTGACGTGCCAGGACAGTCACATCGGTCTGGCACTTAAGGACCAGTCCTGGCACGTCATGGAGTTCAGGGCTCCCGGCGCGGTTGCATGCCGCTCCGGAAACCCTGAACCGGAAATTTTTAAAAAAGCCCAGTGGACACCAAGTGCCGGCCGCGCGTGCACGCACCAGTCCTTAAGGGGTTAATCAAACATTAATGCGAGTTTATTGATGTGGAGTGATGTGATACACTTATATACACACCACACAGTTTGATCTCCTAAACAGTGGGACACAGAGGTAGGAGAGAGGGACAGAGGGATTTGGGTCTCAAAGAGGCATTGTCACTCCTAAAGAGGGACACCTGGGTGGTATGCATTATCTCCTCCTTGTCACACATTTGTGCCTCTACCTCCCGGAATAGTCTATCAAACACTGCAATAAGGAAGTATTATAATAACACCTGCTTATTTAGATTCAACCCATTTCTGTCGCTCATTTCTAGTTGTGAGCTGTAGGGCTCATAAAAAAAGACATCTTAAAGGAGAACTGACACTTCTTAATAACCACCCCCTACCTACACTACACAGGCCAGAAAAACCCAATCACCGCTATGACTTTCCCCTTGTTCCTTTTTAAAAAAAGAATGTTTCAATCAGTCCTGGATGACATGTCCATAGTGGAAGGTGCTGGCAGGACCACGTGACGTCAGACTCTGCTCACTGCACATGGTAATCATAACCCTTTGAGAACCAGAGGTGTGTGTGCAACACACTGCATAACAATGTGATGCACACCCCATTGGGCCTTAAAAGGGTTAAGTTGGAGCACTCCCCAGGGCTTTCATTGTTCTCATAGGAAGAAGATTGTCCCCTGCTGTTATCTGTCTGATCTATGGACTGCATTCCACATCTGAGAAGAGATGGCTTACACTAGGTAAAAGGGGCGGGAGGGGAAACCTTGCTTGTGAATATCTCTCAAACCATAAAGGTATGAGAAATAAGACTTATATCGTTCTTCATGTTTTTTTAATGCCTACAAAATAAAATAAAGATAAAACAAAGTATTACTATCCCTTTAACGCTTTGAATGTGACAGGGTTTAGCATGGCTCTGCAATGCATTGCTCACCTCTTTGGCACTCAGAGGGTTATTAATAGCAGTCTGAATCCAGCGCTGGGGATCAGAACACAAGGCAGTTTGCTCCTTACTTCATTCTCCCTGTTCGTGCCTTGTTTCTTATCTCACTCCTTCCACCACTCCTCTATGTCTTTCATGCCCCTTCTTTCCTCATTTTCCTTCTCATCGTGCTCCTCCATACTGGGAAAAACTCTCTGATTTGGGAGATACATTGATTTCTTGTAACCCCACCAACTCTCTGTCCTTTCCCATCCTGTTTCAGGGCAATCCCCTCCTTCTCTTTTCCCAATACTGCCAATCCAATTAAGCCCCACCCACATTTTGCCCCGAGAGCATTCATTTGGACATTTTATTTATCCCCATAGTTGGTTTGCTCTAGAACTACCCCTCTTACCTTTTTTGCAAACCCCCATTAAACATTGGCCAGTCAGGGTTCTCAGTGCAGTCCCGGATCCATCTGCTAACAGGGAACTATCCACATGATAGTTGGTTTATTATGTGGATAGTGCCCTAAGCACTGTACAAGATTCTGATACTCAGTGGGTTAACAAAGTGTCCTTTCTCTGTATAGTCATAAGCAAGGCCCCCCCAAGAAAAGTATACCAGTAAAACATGGGTGGGCAACAGTGGCCTCCCCATCATGACAACTGCAAGCAAAAAAAAAGATAGAAATGATAGGATTTGAAATCCAAAAACAGCTGGAGAGCCGCTGCTACAAACTTTTGCCCTAAACGTATTAAAAGTTAGAACAAAATGGGATGTGACAAGTTGCAAAAAGTAAAAGGGGCAATTATGTAGCAAAACAACTATATTATAGACAAACAAAAAATGTTCACATTTTCATTGATGGAAAAGTGCCTTTTCCCTTAACTCTTCACAATGTATGGTAGACCTCTTTAGCATTCAAAGAATTAAACATCTTATTAAAATAATTGGGAATTTTCATGTGTCTTCTCTGGTGCAGTTGGCTTAGTCCACAATTGCACCCACTTAGCTTTTTGAACACAACCCAGACAGCTCTATAAGGATTCTTATCAATATTTCTTGGCAACCACGATAGCCTTTGTGAATCAAAACCAGTGCTTGTATAAATATTCTATAACCCTTTTAGTGCCAGAGGGGTATGCAGTGCATTGCTCTGCAATGCGCTGAGTACCCCTCTGGCACTGAAAGGGTTTTGTTTAAAGCTAATACGTCTCTCTATTAGTAGTCTGCCGTCAAAGTCATAAAGAAACCCAAGTAACAGCCAAATATCTGCAGGCCACTTAGCAAATAATCAGTAAAAGACTGAACAAGAGTTGTGTTCATGGGACGATAGCTATTAGGAAAGCACTGATCTCTATAAAGAACACTACTGCCTGTCTGAAGTACACTAAAGATCACATAGTTGATCCTCAAGTCTTCTGGGACAATATTATCTATACAGATGAATTACTTTTTTTTTTGGCTTCAATGAGAAACTCTGTTAGACAGAAAAGAAACACTGAGTTTGAACAGAATGACCTCATCCCAACCATTAAGCCCGATATAGAGTGTCTATAGGGACCTGAATTACATAAGACAGGAAACTGCCCTGCCCGATGCAGCATTGATGTACAGAGGGAGCACTGATGGTCTCTTTCAAACCTTGCTGTGGTTTCTCCATTGATCCACCGAGGCTCTCAATGCAGCCTCAGGTTCATGTGCAAGTCTGAGCTAGGGAAGCAGATATGCTTGAAAGTAATGAGTGTGGATGATTGGCGAATGGTGATTGGAATACTCTCCCTAAGTCGAGGGACAGCCAGTGAAAAAGACTGCAGCCAAGAGATGGCTCGAATTGTGTAGAGAGAGGACAGAAAGAACCCTTGAGAGGAACGCAGGTGATTGGAAGGGGTGTAGCAGGAGATAAGCGCAGAAATGTAAGAGTGTGCTGAAGAAGTTAGCAACGCAAAGGAGAGGAGAAGCATTTTGAAAAAAAATACGAGACCTTACTTCCTTTGTCTGGCGTTCTATGCAAAATAGATTTACATACAGTGCCATGGAAATGGCGAAGGAACAAGGTGTTAGGGAATGAAATTGTTATAATTTGCTGAAATTTAGGTTAATGTGAGTAATAGATATGTTAACATACAGATAAAAAATATGCAAACTTTTCAAGAACAGTAAACATTTTTTTAAAGAAAAAAATGTTCTTGATTAAAACAAGTATACTCCAACTGCTGGGACAGTGCCTTCTAGTAGCCAGATTTCAGACAGTTCTTTGTTTGTCTTCTATCAGACAAAATTCCCTGTAGAATATTATAGTACCATCTTTACCAATGTCTGCCAGTTTGAACTTTCAGGAAGTAATGAAGCGGTTACTCACTTCCAGACAGTTATAACTTTTGAATAAAACAACTGCCAGTAGTGAGGTACCTTTATTTTACGTAGCAGGGAAACCTGTATAAATATATGTTTTAATAAAAAAGAGGATTTAAGTGAACTTATTGTTAAATCCCTTTTTCTTAGTTGATGAAGAACACTACTAGAACCATGAGGTGAAGTTATCCTGTTCCAGATGGCAAGGCATGACAAAGAAAAGACAGGGCCTTTGAGATGAAGACTTCCTTCTTACCCTCCAGCTTTACCCCAAAGTTTCAACATATATCGGCGTAGCTTAAACAAAAGCGAGAAGAAAGAAGGAAATCCCCTGAACAAAGTCCTCTCCTCAGGGACTGAAACCACTTTTTTTCTATGGGTGGGAGTCCTGAGTTACACATGGATGAAGAGAAATTCCTCTCTTCTCTTACATCCAATGTGGAACAAGGGAACCATGGGGATATAACAAAGCATCCACCACGATTCCTGGTAGTGAAAAATAAATAACCCACCACTGCAGACCAATATTCCACAAGACTAACTGGTAATAAACATCAGTTGTCAACAGGCACCAAACTTACACACCCAACAAATGAACCAGAACAAGAACCAAGAGGGTTCAGATCGCTGCATAAATGAAACTCCAAAAGAAGTTTTTAAACAGGTAATACCACCTTCCGGTCAAAGCTGGCCTTAGCAGAGGCCAGGACATTGACACGGTAAAGTTTGGTGAAGGTATACAAAGACAGACAATCAGACTGACACCTTACACAGCTGCTCAGCAGGGACCAGACTCTTGCAGGCCCAAGAGACGCCCACAGATCTGATGGAGGTTTTGTTCTGAGCACATACTCCAGTTCAATAGTGCCCTTGCTCCAAGAAGCAATGGTTACTTTGGATGCAGTCGGAACCACTCGAGGGCCATCAGGAATGACAAATAGAGTCCGATTTCCTGAAATGCGGAGTGTGATGGACACGTCCAGCAGATGAAGTTCCTGACCCTGCTTATTAGAAGGATCAGAGCAAAAAGGAAGGACAGTTTCCTGACTGATATGAAAATCCTAGACAACCTTGGACAAAAAACCTCAGGGAATACAAATAATCACCTCGTCTTGGTGAAACACCAGGAAGGGGAGTTTACAAGACAGAGCTTGTATTTCAGCCACTCTGCAAACAGAGACAATGGCCAAAAGAAAGCCCATCTTAAGCTTCAGAAGACACAAAGAAACAGATGAAAGAGGCTCAGAAATAGGCCTCTGGAGAACTACCACCAGATTCAGGTCTCATGGAGTACTGGGATCCCTGAAGGTAGGGTAAGCATGAGCCACCTACTGAACAAAGGTCTTCACATCAGATAGAAAGACAATTCACTTCCAAAAAAGAACAGAGTAGGCTGAGATCTGAATGTTAATAGAATCCTTGTTGACACCATCCTGAATAAAGGCCAGAATTGTAGGAAGACTGAAAGACTGCGGGGGACATTTCTCAATCAGCACACCACTGGTAAAACAGAGAGCAGATCCTATGATAGGTCTTGGGCATAGACTTCCTAGCCTGATACACAGTAGAAATGACAGTGTCAGAGAAACCTTCCTTTCAAGATGTTGGCTTCAAGAGCCATGCCTTTCCACCTGATGAAAACAAAGTGGACCTTGAGTCAGGAGATCCAACTTCAGAGGAAGGCGAAATGATTCAGAAATGAGCAGACTGAGAATCTGTGAACCAAACAGGTCCAAGAGGAGGCAATCTGAACAACTTGAGCCCTCTCCACCTTTATTCTCCTCAGTACCCTGGGAATCGGGGGAATGGTGGAAACAAGACAGAATGCACATCTTGTCTATTGCAAACACTAAATTATTCTTAGTGCAGAAGAGTAGAACCTTATGGTCATCAAGAGATGCCATGAGATCCACCGATGGAAGTTTTGTAGAGGTTAAAATAATAAACTATGTGCTACAAATCCTCTCTCTCAAGCAGCAATGGTTTGAGAGATATAGACATTCAAATTTCCCCCCTCCCTCCCCTTCTCCTGATGTCAGCTGTGCATTAAATGCATGGCGACTAGCTTGAAAATACATGTGTCTAAAGGAATCCGTCCCATTTTGGGACTGACGGGCAGGTTAGTGCGGTCTGTGAGCCTGCGCCGTCAGTCCCTTCCAGTGACCATGTGGTGCAAAGCAGTCTACTCTATGGAAACCAGGACTGACGGCACATGCGCACAGACAAGATGTCTGCGCTCCAGCCTCAGTTCCTGTCTCCAAACAGGACTGATTCCTTTAGACACACATATTTTTTTATGGTAAGAAATCTATTTTCAAGCTAGTCACCATGCATTTAATGAATGCATGGCAACGTGCTATTATCTGAAAGTTCCGCTTTAATCAATAATAAAAGTTGGAAAATAGGGTGGTAAAAAGGGACATGGGGATTTTCACCCAGGGGGACAGTTGCCACTTAAAACTGCCCATTTTGTAGGTATGGCTGACCGGTCATACCTTTCATGCAGTCTCCATAAAAATGTAATCCATTGCGCCCAAATGATCCCAAGAGAAAAAAAATGGTGTTTTTTCAAAATTTTTTTTACAGTTTTCCTTAATTTTACTAAAATAAATGGCGGGCTATCCATATAAGAATGGTATCAAAAGAATGCCATATTTGTGCGTAAAAAACGGTATATAATTTTCACAGGTAAAATAAAGTACTTAGAAGGAAAACACTGTTGAACAAAGACATAGTCAAAAAGGTCAGAATTGCTCCGGTCCTTAAGTGAAATCCACCTCAGATTTTCCCGTCCCTAAGGGGTTAAGGAAAAGTCTTCTATCAGACGTCTTCCTTTCTTCCAGGATAACCTGGTCCAAAGAACGATGGGGAGGAAAAAGGGGTGATTCTGTTTTATGCTGTTGGAAGACCCTGCATCAGAAGACAAAGAAGAATCCATGTCCTTACCATCAGTGCAAACCTCCTCCACAGAGAAATCTCCAACCAACTGAGATTGGCCCCTAAAGATAGGGTCAGCGTGTATGTGTGTGTGACAGGGGGACATTCTGCATCAAGAATGGAGAACTTATTGAATAGACAATGGGATAGAACCAACTGAAGACATCAGAATCTTAACTTAAACTCACTCTTGTTCTGCAGTGGAGGGCCATGAGGGAGTAGGAGAGGCCACACACTTATTGTGTACAACACTTATTGTATTTCTGCACACTATGAGAATTGGTTTGTAATTTCTTCAGCAAATTAATCCATTACCTTTCAATGACAACGTCAATGAGGATGTGATTGTGTGCTTACCGAATGAGGTGTTAAAGAAGGAGTGTAGCAATCTAAGTAACATGTTATAAGCCCCCTTATTTATGAGACTATTGTTAATCGGCTGAAAGCAGATATTGCAGTGCTGATGTTATCAGTGTTACATGTACTGGGAGATAGGCTTCAGAGAAAAGATTTCATTCTCTGATAGCAGAGGAACTTAACCCTTTTAGCTCTTATTTGCTGGCAGCTGATGAGGTTAATCCTTTGAACAATGCATTTTACCCCCAGCTGGCATTCAAAGGGTTATGTAGGGGGTAAATAAAAAATAATTCAAACACCAATTTGTTTAAATGGGACTTCAAACCCCACAAAAACAAAATAGGTCTACAAAGCATACATGGAGTTAAAAGCACAGATTAAAATCAATGGGACTTTTCATTTTGGTACAGTTGTTTGCCCCAGAATGACTTCACTTTTGTCTTTATACAGATAACCCTAAGTGTCTTTATACAGATAACCCTAAGTGCCTTCACTTCTTTTACCCAAGATTAGCGCTAATTGATTTCCCAATGGCCACATCCTGCCTTTCAGCTCTACATGTGAAGATGAATGGCCAGTAAAGAACTGTAATAATGTAAGTATTAAATGGAACTATCACTCCTATACAAGTTTGCCTAATAATGAACTAAATACAGTGACCTTATTTCCATACAGACTGAGGATACAGCTCTGCACCACAGTCTGTCACTCTTCCTCTGCTCCCCTCCCACACAGCATCTCGATCCAGCCTCCTCCGATGACAGAGGATTTCTCCTTGTACGCTGGAGCGCTCTCTGGCCAATTACCACTAATTTTAAAAAAAAATTACACAAGTATTCAAGCTATTCCCTATATTTAGTTCATTATTAGGCAAACTTGTATACAGGTGATAGTTTCCCTTTAAAGTGATAGTAATAGCTGAAAATAAATGCAGCTATGATTGATCCTCATGTAAAGTGGGCCATGAACAGCTGTATTTCAATATTTTCCATTTTGTGGTTCAACAGTAATTCAATTCTAAATTATCCCCCTCCCGCCCCTTTTAATTCCTGTATGCCGCCTCTCCTCAGATGCGGAATCTGGTCATGCAACCTGACAGATCGCAGCGAGGGACAATCTTTATACACAGATTATAAGATAAACCCTGCCCCCCTTGACAAATGCTCTTACTGAAGATTGTCCCTCTCTGTGCTCCATCCGACCTGCTTAAAGAGGCAGTGTGACATAGGTGAAAGGGGAGGGAGGGGTATCCTTTAGAACTGAATTACTGTTGAACTACAAAGCGGAAAATATCGAAATACAGCTCTAGATGGCCCACATTACATCAATTGGAGCTGCATTTTTTTCAAGCTATTACTATTCTTTTAATAATAAAGGACATTTTAGAATTCTATTGCCATAGTTAAATAAAATGGTCTTAAACCTCTTATTAAAGAGATAGTAATGTTTCACAAAAACAGCAACTCCAATTAATCTTCATAGTATTTAAGCCATAAAGAGCATTATTTCAATACTGCCAGAGTTGTAGTCCAAGAGTAAATGAATGATAAAATACCCTTTTAATGATGTAACACTGCTCACCGCAGAGCAGCAAGCACTGTCCAGATGGATCTCACAGAGGGACAATCTTCAATTAGCATAAGGGAAAAACTTGAAAAACCTGTCAAGGGGGCAGGGTTTTCATTATTTTCACAGTAAGAAGATTGTCCCTTGCTATGATCTGTCTTGTCTCAAGACCAGATTCCACATCTGAGGGGAGGTGGCTTACACTAGGTAAAAGGGGCAGGAAGGGGATACTTTACCATTCAATTACTCTTGAACAACAACTCTGACAGTACTGAAATAACATTCTCCATGGCCCAAATACTATGAAGATTAATTGGAGCTGCTGTTTTTATGAAACATTACTAACCCTTTAAAGGCATTTATCCAGTTTTTATTAAGTGTGTTTCAATGGGAGCAGACTTAGTAAATGCCCCAAAATGGCTTCTCTCAGCCATTTGGGGGAGGGGTTTGAGATAACTTAATCCTTCGGCTGAAATTCAACCCAGAAGTCTTCTACTCTCATCCAAAAACTACTGGGTGGTGTGCACAGTCACTATGGACCTGGCATCTCAGGCTTTCAAGCCCTATAAAGAGGGTCTGTGGGTATCTGCATCATACAGGACAGGGATCTGTTCTGTACAATGCAGCACAGATATCCTGGGGGAGCATAAGGGTCTCTTTTCAACTGGGGATTCTCCCACCCTTAGCCCCTCATTACACAGTCCTAGTTTAACTGGCATTTCTGTCCCAGGGGTGCAGCTCTACCAACAGGGAACTGTCAGATGACAGTTACTCTTTAAAGAAAAAGTAAAAGTATGTGTCCAAAATAACATACTACTCTGAATTGTGCTACCCCACTAACATTTTACACTCAAGTACTTACCCAACCAATCATTTGATCTGACCCTGATTTCTGGAGGGCTAGAGTGATACACACATTTGCTTCCTCTTGATCAGCAACCAATGAATAAGGAGTCTGCAGAGACTAGCTTACTCCCTTCTCAAACTCTGAACTAGAACTGTGCAGAGGCATTACTAGGTACTATATGATGGGCTAAATCCCTTGCTCTAGTGTTTAAAGCCATGGTAGATTTGAAAGATTAACCACCCAAAATGCAGATTCTAGGCAATATGTCACTGATTGTGTTAATCCAGTGCTGCTCCAATCAGTCCTCAAGGAACATTTAACATACTACAACTTAGAGAGGTATTACTGCTTGATCATACCCAAGACAAAATTACTTTTCATTCTGACTTCTTAGTATAAATAGCACCAATTTAGAGACTAAAGAAGCAGTTAATGCAGATCATGTAGCGGGAAACATCGGACTATATTACCCTGAGAGTTCGGAGGTATGCTGTTGGCTTGTTGCCATGTTGTAGCATGTAACTGTGCTAATCTCCTCTCCTTGGGCTGCACAGTGAACTATTAATATATTAGGTTGGTCAACATCCCGGAGCTTGTGGTGACCTAGCAACTCTCCTGTAACTGGTTATCACCAAATCATGCATTTTGTCTTTGTGCATGCTGCCTTGTAAAAAGGAGTTGAGAATGGAGGAAGTTTAACCCTTGATAGACCCTGTAATTTCTAGTTGCTGATCTAAAGGGAGCAGGAACCTCCTTCACCCAATCCCTCCAGTGATTACGGAGGAATCAGGTGATTGACAGAATAATTACATGCCTGTGTGAGGCTAACCTGGTTTTCCTATGGATGTGTCAGCTATGCATGACTGTTAGATCGCTGGTTGTTTTATGAAAGCTAAAAATATGTTATAACTGCAAACTGTACCATAACTGAGGTAAAGAAACAGGAGACCACATAAACTGGAAGGGAGAGTTCTAATCTTAACCCTTTGAGTGCCAGAGGGGTATGCGTATGGGTTAAAGCGGAACTTTCAGATAATAGCAAGTCGCCATGCGTTCATTAAATGCATGGCGACAAGTTTGAAAATAGATGTCTTACTGTAAAAAAATACATGTGTCTAAAGGAATCCGTCCTGTTTCAGGACTGTCGGGCAGTTTAGTGAGGTCTGTGCGCCTGCGCCGTCAGTCCCTTCCGGTGACCATATGGTGCACTGCAGTCTATTCAATGGAGACCAGGATTGATGGCGCAGGTGCACAGACAAGATGTCTGCGTTGTAGCCTGGATTCCAGTCTCCAAACGGGACGGATTCCTTTTGACACATCTATTTTTTTACAGTAAGACATCTATTTTCAAGCTAGTTGCCCTGCATTTAATGAATGCATGGTGACTTGCTATTATCTGAATATTCCTCTTTAAACCAAATATCTTACATTAGATTTTTAAAAATTACACCTCCTAAAATAACCTGTCACATATTATCCTGGCCAGAAAATCATGACCACTATTAATTTTGCCCTTGTGCCTTTGTTCAAGAGATAAAATCTTCAATCCTGGGTGATATGTCTATGTAGGTGGACATGATTCTCGCTGAACCCCAAACCATGCCCCCTGCTGTACTGACTTATTTCTTGTACTCATGTACTCTGCCTGTTTCAGTCTGAAAAAATAAATAAACAAATAAATAGATATTCACATGGGCAGTGTGGGGGGGCACAGGACTCAAGAGTAACATCCCCTTGTAGACATGATATCAAAGACTGATTGAAGATGTGGCATGGGAATTGTAGTTCTCAACAAATGTAGGCCCTTAAGTTACCCAGCTCTGACCAATATACAGTGTTGGTTCACAGGAGGTAAGAGAAAGTGTGGCATTGTGTCACTCTATACACATTGTAAACAATAGGGAGGGGGTTATAGGATGTGTTACTTTTCTGTTAACAAGTTTGAAAACAAATAAATCCAAAATGTAGCCACTGGCATCCCTGGACATGCGCAACCAATGTTAGAACTTTAAACTCATATGAACCCTTTCTCGTTTTAAGTGATTATGTCTGTTAACCCGGGATAATACTTTGGTAACTGGCACTCTGCTAATAAAAACACTGGTTTTCCAAAATATAGGTAAATTAAATAAAGAGTTTCCTAGTCACACTGGATTTACCAGAGAATTTCCTAATCAGGGACACTGAGGATTAGATGAGATTAAAGTGATGTACATGCCAGGACTGCTCAATGCAGCTAAACGTCTAACAATGTAACATTGCACCTGCCCATTAAACACATTACAAAACACAGACCTGTTATATAAATTAACCGGTTATTATATTTAAATAGACAGTAAACTCTAATTAGGAAACAACTATTACAACAGCTTTTCCTGGTAAGTAAAACAAGGAAATTCCCACTGCTGGGATGATTCATTATAAACGTTATAAAACAAAAGTTTTGACAAAAGTTATTTTATCAAATTACAATTTAGGGAAAGTTCTCCATAGATAACTGTAACAGTCCCAACTTGTGGTGACTTTTTCATAAAATAGGACTTCAATTTAAAAAAAAAAAGTTTGAACTATAATAACTTTTGAATTGGGCAAGGGTGGTATCCATCTTTTACTCGGCAACAAAAGTCTTACAGTTATGTAGCGCTTCTAGATTGATTGCCAACTTATGATACAGAGTCTGAGCAAGGACAAACTTTCTCTCTGCTCAAATGGTACATTTCTACTTAGCATGCACTAATTATGCATTTTGCCTTTGCTCATGCTCAGTAGTAATTCAGGGTCTGAACAAGGAGGAAGATTGTATCTGCTTAGACCCTCTCATACCAGTTGCCGATCAATCCAATAGAGGAAAAGGCTTTAACAGAACCTTCAATAAGATCATCTTCAATAAGATAAAGAGGTGCAATTCTGGGGCAAGTCAGTTGCATTATAGAGGATTGAAAATGTCCAATGACTTCATTGGGACTTTTGACACACTTGAAAACTACAGAGTTCTCCAACAATGCTTCGAAATGCATCAGTGACCTTTATAGCAATTAAAGTGTTAAAATATGAGATTTTCTTTTTTTCTCCTGCCCTATAGCACAGTTGGTTTTCTCCACAAGTGCACCTTTTTATTTTATTGAATGAGGCCCAATAACAATAAATCTAACATAGATGTAATCAGGGCAGCATGCTCTTTAGATTAAACGGTTTAATTTCCAAGGTTTACTGTTCTTTTAAATACAACTGGTCCATTTCTGTTCTTGAAAGTCAGCTGTAGCAAACAGGCATGTCATCTGTTGTCCTGTGTTTTTAAATGTGTATGGTCACAAAATATTGTATTATTTGATTCCCCATTGTAAAGAGCTGAAGAACATGCTAGAGATCTCCACACATTGTGAAGCAATGCATTAGAGACTTCTCTGGCATTGAAGTGGTTAAATGCCATACTTAAATCAAAGGGAATGTTTAATGTTGGGCTATGGTGCACCTGCTTTGCTCCAGAATTGGATCAGTTCTTCTTAATACATCAAACTAACTACTCTGACTGCAGTATTTGCTGCACCCCTCAGATCCTTATATTAGCAACCCTTTGAATGGCTAACAAGCTCTTTGTTACAATCTGCACTCAATGGAATGAAAGAACACAAGACAAACAATAATCAAACTTGACAGTACTCTGCAGTCATACCTCACTGTACTTTGTTTGCCTTGCATGGTAAGATGTGTTTGGGGAGCCAGCACCTTTGCTTAATAATGTTTGTACATGTCACTCAGACTGTGCAGCGTGCAAGGAATTCCATTTCTTCTGCCTGAAAACATGAGGAACTGCTGAAAGCGATGGTATGGGACAGTGGTACAATGTATCAGAAGTGTGTGATACATACAGTAGGCTGCTAGGCAAATATATATGAAAAGAAATTGACAGTGCTCCAGTGGTTTAATGATTGCCTTACCACTGATCTGTGGGTATCTTTACCACTAATGAACTTCAGAGGTATCAGACCAAACAGTTTAAGTGGACCTGACAAGTTTAGTTGGGTTTCTCAAAGACTTAAAATGTGCCCATTTGTTGCACTAGCCATTTTTCTGTTATATTTATTGTTTGAGAAATTACCGTTTATGCTTTGGTGGCAAGTGTGGGACTTTATAGCAAATCTGTGCACAGATATCACTCACTGTGCTAATAGAACTGACCCCAGCATGTGGACTCTGCCATAATTCATTCATAGCGGCATGTGGTAATATCTACAGAGTACATAAACTGCCACACCTTGCCACCAACAAATGAAGATTCATTTCCCCAAAATTGTTTATATTACAACCAAATAGCTAGTCCTGCATATAGGCCGTTTTTATTGCTCATTCTTCGTTAACCCTTTGACTACCACCGGAGTATTCAACACATTGCAGAGCAATGCATTGGATACCACCTGGCACACAAAGGCAAAACACTAATGGGCAGGAAACATCAAGCATCCAAGGGGTTAATCCTAAACTTCTGCAATACTGGCAAATTATTAATAAAATATATGCACATGGATATTTCTCTCCTGCAATGGCACAAGAGAGCAAAAAAAAAAAAAGTGATTGGGTGGTTACCAAACATGTGAGTGAATATGTATGCATTATTCATTCCATTGGTGTGTCACACCTCCCATTTTCTCTAAGTGTCTATGAACCTCCTGCCTACAGATACTAGCTGCACCTTACTGACAAGCCCACCAAACACACATCTGGAGTTGGCTGCTTCTTCTCGTGCATAGGAGATTTGCCTCGAGTTCCGGTGCTTGGCTGTCTGAACAGAACTGGACTGATTTAAAAATGGATTTTTGTCCTATGTATTAGCACAAGATAGAGAAAACATGTGACTATCAGTTCCGTTGTAATTACCACGCTGTAGAACAAGCAAATATAAGTATGTTGTTTGTTCCCAGTGATGTGCTTATCACACTTTTTGCTTGTGCTTGATGCTTTAGATGTGGACCTCTTGTACACTGCGCCTAAAGAGATCAGCTGCAACCCACTGACAAGGCACATAAAGGCCAAAATGTTCATCTGGGATTGATTGTTTCTCTTTTGCAGAGGAGACTTGCCTGACCAGGCAGGACCAGACTGGATAGCTAAGACATAAACTGCCCTCTCTTAACCCCTTGATTGTCATTGGGATGTGCATTGAAAACCCGGTGCCACTAAAAGGGTTATAACATTAAGAATACATTGCCCGACAACACATTTCATTCAGAAACTAAGAGAACCGGGAAAGCAGTTGTTTCAAGTAACAGCTTTTTTGCCAATTCTGTCCTTACATGAAACAGCTAATTTGCCAACTATCTCAGTTTCTGAATGAAATTTGAAGACAGGCAATGCATTTTTAATGTTCTAACCCTTTCAGTGATTCAGGGGTGTGCAATGCATGACCCTATGGCACCAACGTGGTTAAGGGAGGACTGGTGCTTAAAGTGATAGTAATACTTAACATTCAATAGATTTAGTCCTGTAGATACTTAAAAAATAAATTAATTGCGCCGTTTCTGATCTCCCAAACCTTTATGATTTAGGAGATATCAGTCTGCAAAGTTCCCCCTTCCCTCCCCTTGTGCTGACATCAGCTTTCACAGTTACAGACGGAGATCACAGTCCATAGACTGTCCTGCGGCTCTTCAGCAGAGCCGTGATCGCAGAAGTTACAAAGAAATACTTCATTTTAAGTATTTCTTTGTAACTACCGTGATCACAGCTCTGCTGAAGAGCCGCAGGACAGTCTATAGACTGTCCACGGACTGCGATCTCAGCACAAGGGGAGGGAAGGGGGAACTTTGCAGACTGATATGGTGCAATTTATTTATTTTTTAAGTATTTACAGAACTAATTCTATTGAATGTCTGGGCCAGACATTTCTTTAGGGGTGAATGAACCCCAGCAATTCATATAATTGTTCACACAAATGCTGCAATGTAATGGCGTGTCAGAACTTTTACACATATGGCTTACTCCCCCTCGGGACATATGTGTATTCTGGGCAACCTTCTTTCTTCCACAAATAGTTCCTTTTTTATTATAGTTATAGTTCCCCTCAAGGGATGTCCATACTGCAACAAGTTCATCTGGCCTTCTATGCATATTAAATTAGTGAAGAATCATGCCAGACTGTGATAAATAACAATAATGTTTTATGTAAAAGTATGTAGCAATATGTAAGGCAGGTTATTAGGCTCCTCAATGCCCCCAGCACAGGACATACAAAGGTGGTTTGCCTGGGTTATTCACACAGGCAACTATCCCCTTGTGTGAAAGCAACTCGTGGAGAATGTGACATAACAGCAAAAAGCAGGCTAATTGAGGCAGAGCTGACCTATGGACATGGAGCTCAAAGTATTTACAAAACATACATTGGAGGTTGTTCTACTTGTGGCAGCCTCCAATGAACTGCCATCCAATGTGAGCTTCAGACAATGATGTTTGGTTAATTACAGTGGACCTGCCATCAGTCAGCCCCCCTCACACACACACACACCAAGCAAAGAGATCACCAGAAAGGTTGATTGGAATGGGGCAGCATTGTTACCATGTTCCAATCACCCATCTGAACAAGACTTTAGCCTAGCCATAGTTTAAAGTACTCCATGGCTAAGGATACCAGATGTTCCCTTTAAGCCAGGACATTTATGAAAATGACTTCTGCAAGGCAACACAGGAGCAAGAATGTAGTGTGTGTATTTCATAAGCTTCCTGCATTAAATGGGAGAGATGGAATAAGGCGAGATAAGTTTTCCAGAGAGAGAAATATCTCCTATCCTTACACTATTCTGTGTACTCTGTTTTGAAGTCAAGTTCAGACACTTTATTGCACTGGCTCCATAGAGTGTTACAGGAATGAGAGAGCTTTCTCACACTGGATTGTTTTATCTCGCCTTAATGAATATCCCCCATACACCCGCTTTACATTTTGGATCTGCTTGCATGCTTGTCTTTCATGTGATGGTGGTGGTATTGGTAGTAGTAGTATCTGGCCCTCCATTTGTCACTCTCAGTCTGAGCCTTGAAGAAAAAAGTTTGGACCCACCCAAAATGCATGGGTTTTAAAGGAGTTGCCACTTAACTATAGCAGTAAGTGGCTTTTAAAGGTATAGTAACCTTTTATTTTGACAAATTCTGCAAATCAATAATATGTGAAGTCAAATTGAATACACTCTTTATTATTATTTTATTTCATGATGTTAAGCTCCATGGATCTCTGTTTCAAGAGAACTTTTTGTTGGGCACTGTGAAATGATACACAATGTAAAAAAAAAAAAATCACTCAGCTCTGCAGGAATAATAAGGTTATATCCTATCACTGTAATTTTTAACCCTTTAAGTGCCAGAGAGGTACGCAACCAGAAAACTCTCTAAAAGTGGATCCTGGGAGTTTACTGTCCAACATAAAATTGTAAACACAAAAAATAAAACTAGAGAAGATAGGTGTAGATCACGTCACCATGGAAAATACGGCACATGTTGCCATATGCACTAAGAATTATCTATGCAAAAGGAGGGGGTAAACTTCAATCATTAGAATTTAATGATGGCAATGTGCTAGGGAAAGCATGTGGGGGAGCAGGGAGGATGCAATCAGCACCAAAAACACACCAGATCTCAACCTCTGCCCAGCAGTCTACATTAATCAGCTGATGGGCAGATAGTTCGCTGTGACCTTCAAACAGCTGATCAACAGGAAGAAAAACTGTTACAAGATAACTGCTACTTTGTTGGTTCTCTGTGTCTGAGAATGAACTGTGAAGCAAGGCAGGGGATTGGTTATATTATAACCCATTCAGTGCCACTATGGCACTCAGAGGGTTAAGGGAGGACATCTGCTGTCTCTGATCTTCAGCAGAAACAGCAAACTGTCCTCTCTGTTTCCACAGAAACATACAGGAAGATCCAAACTTCACCAGCTCAGTTTAGCAAAGTTGGTACTGTGAACTTAAGCAGTAAAGCCAGTTATCGGTGCTTACTGCACTTGGCTAAAAGCTATACTAACATATAAACATACCCAGAGGAATACGACAACATGCAAATGAGCCATTCTCCAAGAAGATACTGCAAAATCATAATGCTAGCAAATACACAGTGTATTTGTGGAGTATTCACAGGGATCTGATGGAGGGTTTCCTATTAAAATATCGCCATCTATTTGGCGACCAACAATACGGCATATTAAAAATGGCTCCTTGTTGAAAAGGGCGACATTCTTATGTCGCAGGCTTAAGTGTCAAGATATCAGAATGTCGCCCACATCAATGTCGAGTACTTAATTAAAAATGTGCAGCAGTGCATAGAGCCTGTGTCTGGAATGCATAGAGGGAGAAACGGGACTCAGTTAAGCCCCATTTGCAATCTGTGCTTTGAATGAGCAGTGAATCCACATCCATACACTGTTGACTGAGAGCCATTTGTACTGGGACTGGGATGCCCCATAGCTGTGATGCAGCACTCAAAAGGTAAAGGCAAAACCCATAAATTAGCATGTCTTCATCTGTGCCTTAAACCACTGAGTGCCAGAAAGGTCCCCTCTGGTACTCAAAGGGTAAATAAGTACTACTCCATCTGTCACTTACCTTTGAGTGCCAGCGAAGTCCACAATGCATTGCAAAGCATTGCAGACCTCTCTGGCACTCAAAGGGTAATAACTCTTTGTCTCACTTCATATTGATATCTTACTCATTCAGCCGCAGTGCTCTCCTCTTACCTTTGCCCTGTGCTGGGCTCTTCCTCTGCCCCACACAGTCCCAATACTGATAGCTCTCAGTCAACAAAGTGTTTAGATGTGGATTCACAGCTCATTCAAAGCACAGATCTCAACTGGGGGTTAACTTAAATGTGACTGTGATGCCTGCTGAGTCCCGTTTCTCCCTCTATGCATGCCAGACATGGCTCGCTGCACATCTTTATTTACCTACTCGACACTTATGCAGGCGATATTCTGATGTCTTGACACTTAAGCCTAGGGCATCAGAATGTCGCCAGGCAATATTTTTAATGAGCCATTTTGTTGCTCGCCCATTAGTGGGCAACATTTCAAAAAGATACCATGATGGAGAAGACATCTTGGTGCATATGAGTAGAAGGACAACTACTGTACAGTATTGACAACCTGGCCACTTATAAAACCCCTGGGGGATATGTACTAAGGAGTGATAAAGAGGTGATAATGCAGAGATAACTTCTCCAGTGAGATCACTTCTCCAATTCCTATGTAATTCTATGGAGCCAATGCACTAAGATTTCTTCAGCTCTGGAGATCTTAGTACATAGGCTCCACAGAATTACAAAAGAACTGGAGAAGTGATATCTCTGGAGAAGACGTATCTGCTTTATCACCTCTTTATCACAACTTAGTGCATAACCCCCCTGGTGTCCAAGCAGTTCACCTAGTGTCCAGACAGTTAGTGTGTGTATCCTGTGGGGTAGTAGAATGTGACAGTAACAGCTCCCCCACTAGTTGAGTGCCAGAGAGGTTTTTAATGCATTGCAATGCATTGAATACTTCTCTGGCACTCAAAGGATTAAAAAGCATTAGAATTAATAAAAATAATTAGCAAATAAAATAATAAAAAAAGTGAGATACACACACTGCAATGCACTGAACACCCCTTTGAAACTCACATTTTCACCACCCCCAGCCTTCCGATCCACTGTCCACTGATGGTAACAGTCTCCTTAAATACACTATCTGCCCTCCACCTGGTTCCACTACACTGTCAGATGCACAAGCCTGGTTCTACTGCCCACTGGAAGTCTCAGATACTCATATACATTGTCCAACCCCCCAGCCTAGTTCCACTGACATTACTAGTTACAAACCCCTACACATTCTGCCCCCCCCCCAGCCTTGTTCTACTGGAAGTCATGGAATCACACAAATACTGCCTGCTCCCCCAAAATTTAGTTTCTGTGAGTGCATTAAACAGCTGAATTTGTTCTGAAAAAAATTATATACTAGTTTTACATGGAAAATTATATAAGTTACCAACGGTAATAATACCTAAACAGATGGATAGGAAAAATGTTGTAATGTGTCTGGCCAGCAGGATACAAAAAGATTCCCCAAGCCTCCGAAAAGGTTAAGGATATCTACCTATGTAACAGCCATGTGTTGCTAAAGCATAGTTTCCCTTTAACCCCATAACGTGCCAGGACCATCACATGCTGTTTTTCCCTTAAGGACCAGTGACGGGCCTGGCACGTCAAGCATTTTTTACTCACAGCACTCCTGCGGGAGTGCTGTGAGTAGTAAAGGTGACTGAAATTGACCTCTCCAAGACCGTAGCGATCACTATCAGTCCCCTGTTCGGAGTGCCGGCACACATAATCAGTCACGTTTGCTGGCACATCAAACTTTGCTATCTGGTCCTTAAAGGACCACACACCCCAGGAGCGCTGGTATAAGCAACATTCCATTGTTGGAAACATTATTAAAGGGATAGTAACACTAAATACGTAAAACATATATATTGTAAGGTTTATTGTACTTAGTAAAACAATTGTACTCCCACTGCTGAAAGGTGTTTTATTCAAAATTTATTGCAGCTCAAACTTTTTTGGGGTTCAGTATCTCAATGGCCTGAAATTTTACAGTGGTGCTGTTACTACACCATCCTATGGACCACACTAGACAGTTGACTATAAACCTCAATAGGATGATGTAGCACCAGAGCCACTGTAATATTTCAGGCCACTAAGATACTGCACCAAAAATATTAAAAAAAGTCAAGCTCAAGCTGCAAAAACTTTTGAATAATACACCTCTCTTTTATTCAGGAGGGTAAACTCTGCAATATATTTTTTTACATATTAAGTGTTACTCTCCCTTTAAGAATCAGCCAACAACAGTGGTGATCACAAGAGGGTTCCAATATCGTTCTGCACTTAACCCTTTTGTACTCTGTATGTCCCCCTTTACCACTTTACATCGTAAGCTTTTCAGTAGGAACCCCAGTTCCAGTGCTTCACTTTGCTAAGCAATTGTAACCCTGTTTTGTCTAAACCCTTACATTTTAAACCTCTGCTTAGGCTGGTGGCTCTATAGAAATATTAATTCATTTAGTGTTGAGACCTTCTTGTGATTTGTCTCTGATGCAGCGAGGAGGATACAGTGCTGATGTGCTTTACCCTTTTAAGGACTTGATGGGTGTGCAATGCACTGCACACACACACACACACACACACACCTCTGGTCCTATAAAAAGTTAAATATAAAGAAAAGAAAATAGGAATAGGCTGTTGTGCAGATCAGGCATGCAGATGCGCCCAACACAACCGCATCCAGGTTACAGAATTCTGCAATATGGTGCATTACACAAGGGTAAAAACCTGTCTGTGTGAACCGCACCATAGGGAGCAATTTTTTATACACGAATATAATGCAACATTAATAATACTGCGCTAAAGTCACACACACAAACAGGGATTAAATAAGATGGATTTATCGGCTACAAAAATGTGTAAACAAATTGTGCTATCTAAATGCTTAACCATTGAGTGCTAGAGGGGTGACAAGCCTGGCATTCAAAAGGGTTAAATATCTTACACCTTTAATCCTCTGAGGACCAGTATAATTGTGCAACACATTGTTCTGCACAACAGCACTGATCCTCTAGCAGTTAAAGCGGAACTATCACTAATATAAAGTGCCCCCCACAAAAAAAAATATTATGCATGTGGCGATAGGCATATCCATACTAGTATTACCCTGAATAAGTCTGGCCTTATTGATAAATCAAACTCGTTCCCAGAATAGACATCTGTGTGCCTGCTCTGACTGTCCCGGTCTTCTCTAGGAGGGGTTGCATTGTACCTTAAGGTACAGAAAGGGACTGACAGCGCAAGCACGCAGATGCCGGTAAAGCAAGATGCCTGCCTGTGCATTTATCAATAACGCCGGACTTATTCAGGGTAATACTAGTATGGATATGTCTATCTCTATGCGCAAAATGATTTGGGGGGCACTTTATATTCAGTGATAGTTCCACTTTAAAGATAAAATATATTGTTGCCCCTTTTCAAGATGTTAAAAAAGGATTTTATTCATCCCTTTGGTCCTTAAGGGCTAGAGCTACAGATGTCCTAGCACCCAAGGGGTTAAAATCACTTCCTGATTCAGGAAGAACAAGCGTAACCCATTATATTCATAGGATCTATCTACCCAGCATTATAGTATTTTGAAGGAAGACGTTATTAACCACTTTAATGTTACAGGCCTCTCCATAGTATTGCTTTGAAATGTGTTAGAGATACCTTCAGCATCTAAGGGGTAAGAAAAAAAAATAAAAATAAGGGAGAGATGATCATCCAAAATGGACAGAAATCAGGCTCTTTAAGTTATGTTCATGGAATTTATTTTTGCCATCTGCTTGCTGTCAGTAATGGCTGCCTGAAACCTATTGCATGGAAAACTAATGCATTTCATGCGCTTTGCACAATACTGTAATGGATATGACCATATTTATTTCTATTTCCTTAGAACAAGAACCAGGTCTATTTACCCCCTTGCCAGGTATCCAACCCATTGCAATGTATTAAATACACATATGGCACTGAAACAGTTAATTGTCTAATATAATTTCATTTTGACCTTGGACAAATCAGTTTGCCTCAAGTCCCAAACGTGGACTACACAAGATAAAGTAAGATAATCCTGAGTATACAAAGAAAATACTAATGTGTTTACACACCAATAATAATAATAGTATATTATTATTTATTATTATTATTTATCACTCCTCCATAAAAGTTCATAAGAAGCTATTGGAGCAATACTTCCTTTTTTGTTGAAACAAAAGAAAAATGCATATTGAAGGGGCTCCAATTTCTCAGATGCATCCCTAATCTTTTATTTTTTTTTAAATGAGTATCCTACATTAACTCCTTCATGACCAAGGGCATTTTATACCCTAATGACCAGACACGTGAACATCGTGATTGGTCATCACAGAGATCCTATGACTGGAAACATCTGCAACTGGCTTCCTGGAAGACTGCTTTGCTTGCAAGACAGTCCCTGCACTGTGAACTGGATGGTAGTGGCACATTCAGAAGCACCTGTGATGTTTAATACAGGACTTTCCATGCCATCTTAGTGGACTTTAAGAACCACTGTTTTCATGATGGTATATACAGAGAAGGGGTTAAATGAGAACTAACACCGAACAATAACATCAGCTTACCTTATTATGGTCAGAAAATCCTAATGGCCACTAAATTTTGCCTTTGCTCAAGAGATAACATATTGCGTCAGTGCTGTGTATCACACCTGGATGCAGACACTACTGTTTAACAGTTTAAACCGTAATAACTCTGGAATTATGTCTTTTCCAGAGGTAGGAGTGCCTTTGTTTTACTCAGCAGGAAAAGGCCTACAATATGTTTTTCCCTCCATTAAAAATTTTCTTGACCTTTAAGCATGAAAACTGGGGCTTTGCAGGATGTCCCCGCTTGTTCTAACTCAGACACAAGTCAGTGTGCAAAGAAGTAGCACCTCCTAATAATAATCCCCACTCACATTACTATGAACAGAAAATCCTAATTACCCTTATGAATTTTGCTGTTGTGCTTTTGTTCAAGAGATAACATCTTCAGTCAGTCCTGGAAGGCAGCCATAACAGTTCTTAGCAGGACCACAGGACACAAAACTCCGACAATACACATGGTAATCATAACTCTTTATGGACCAAGGGGGTGCAATACGCTCTTGTCCTTAAAACTGTTAAGTAAGCTCATGCACAGTCTGCTTAAAAACTGTTAGAAACTGTCATGTCCACCTCCAAGAACACGACATCCAGACCTGACTGTATGGGTATAACAAATAAGGTATGTCTTGCACAAAGGCAAATTCATAGGGTCCATTGGGATTTTCTGGCCATGATAAGGTGAGAGAGAGAGAGTGTGTGTGTTTTTGTGTGTGTGAAGGGGGGTTATGGTAAGGAGGTGTTACTTCCACTTTAAGAGATTTCACTGCTTGAACAAACAAGATAAGCAGGACTTATCTCTCTGACTTTCTGGTAAAAAACTGCACCAATTTACAGAAGAAAAAAGCAGATAATTGGTGCACATCATATAATAGGTAGCACTGAACTCTCAGGCTGAGCATGTGATCCTTCACCCTGAGACATTTTGATCTGGGTCAAATCCCATGTTTGACTCTGAGAGTTTCTAGGTATGTATGGCAACATAAACAACAGTGATGTACAGCAAAGATCCCACCCAAATTTCCAGGGCACCAACTGGGCAAGCTACAGTAGGAGCAAGGTGAGTCAGTGTCTCTCCACCTCCATCCTCATGCTTGATTGAGCATTTTCACTAACCACGTCCTGCTAATGGTATTGTTTGCCCTCCCCCCCATTACTTTTACATCAAGTGCAGGCTCAGTGCTCACTACACCCCTGATACAAGGACTCTTCCTCCTACCTTACTCCTTATGTTGGTCTTGCTCTAAATCATTTATTAAGTTACACAGAGGTGTCAATACGTCAAGAAATAACCTACAAATTCTTGGTAATGCACCAGCCACACCCTAGCAACATCACTTAAAACAAAATTGTACCTCTTTGGCCATTTGAAATGTTGGGCAGTATGGGATACCCCTCTAGCATCCAAAGGGTTAAAACAAAACGCATTTAACAGTTTGATTTTCAGAGATGTAGCCAATGCTTTGGAAGCCTCCCTGTTACTTGATGGGTTAAAGTGTTAGTTATATCCCATACATTTTTTTTATAGATTTGTAGAGGGTAAAAAAAGAATCTCATTGCCACAAACTCCATCTCTCAAACCGCTATGGTTTGAGAGATATTGGCAATCAGAATGACCCCCTCCCCTTCTCCTGACGTCAGTGTCTAGCTGACAGCAGGAGATCCCAGTCCAGGGACCAGCCTGTGGCTCTGCAGCAGAGCCAAAATCCCATTATTAGAAAATAATTACTTCATTGGAAAGGTCTAGAAATTGTGTCTGGTTTGCAAGCACACTTTGTAGACCGTTCCCATGAAGTAATTATTTTATAATAATGGGATTTAGGCTCTGCTGAAGAGCCACAGGCTGATCCCCGGACTGGGATCTCCTGCTGTCAGCTAGACACTGATGTCAGGAGAAGAGGAGGGGGTCATTCTGATTGGAAATATCTCTCAAACCATAGTGGTTTGAGAGATGGGGTTTGTGGCAATGAGATTCTTTTTTTACCCTCTAAAAATGTAGAAAAAAATGTATGGGACATTACTAACATTTTAAGTGGTTAAAAGACCCATTAAAATTAATGGACGTTTAGGTTTTGCTTGTGGTGCAGTTCATTTGCCCCAGAATTCCTCCACTTGTGTCTTTGCTAATGACCCATACTCAATGTCCATAGTCAGTGCCATCAACAACCCATCTAAAAAACTGTAGTGGTGTTCCACTACCAATTTTTCAAGCAAATATTTCAATTATTCAGTATTGCAGTAATTTGATTTAGAAGATAATGCCTTATAGAGCCACAAACAAATAATCTCCAAACCCAAGGTCGGCTGCCCACATGCCCTACAATATATCCAAAGAAACTACTCTGAAATGTGTTGCAATCCGTTTCAATACAGATGACAAGTGTAAAGCAGCTTACATTTAAGCAGGGTATCTATCACACTGGTGCCCCTCAAAATATCACATTCACAGATTATGAAAGGTTTGTGTTTTAGAATCAGAATCAGAAAAGCATTATTTCCTCATGATCAATTGCAAGAGGACAAACTAAAGCTATTAACCCTATGAGTGCCAGACACTCACAAAAGTAAAGCTATTAACCCTATGAATGCCAGAGGGGTACGCAACGCATTGCAAAACATAGATATCGGTGCATTGCACTCTTGGGTGTTAGGAAGGTCTCTAAACAAGCATTGCGTTAGAAATCTCTATGGCATGCAGTGCCAAATAAAATTAAGCCAGTAATACAGGTATTCTTGCAACACACGTACTGGGACTCCCCTAGTCACCCAGTAAGCATTTCCTTATACGAGATTATAGAAAACAGCATGCCTGCGAATAACTGCAAAACCAGCTCTGCCCTGGCTCGTCTCCAACACTTCGGTGCCAGTGTGCCCATGCATTCACACGATGTGAGGTGCTAGCGTATACCTACCATTTCCTCCCAGGCAGGGCTCCGGCTGCTATAAGAAGGATAAGCATGCTCCATGATCCCCCTGGAAGTGAGCAGAGATCAGACAATTCCCACTGTCCCACCAGCACCACACTGCAGATGTGTATGAAGGCGCTGTTGTCTGTTTCTTCTAGTCCCCAGCAGTACTGTAGAGTTTCTTGAGACTGTACCTATTCCTCACATCTACCCTTCCACAGTGTAATTGTGGATATCCTTTCCCTCATCTTTCCTCCTTCAGCCCGCTGTCTTTCCTCCTCCTCCTACCCTGTGCCTCCACGCCTTCTGCCGTTTCCTCATCCACTCTCTGCCCTGCTTCCTGCCTCTTCCCCTCCTCTGTCCTGTTTTTGCTGTTCTGCCCCTGTTATAGTTGCTACCGGTACAGATTTTGATTTTGGTTATATTATACTTTCGTTAATTAAATGTAAAAAGAAAGGAGTGACAACTAAATTTTTGCCTTTAAAGGGATAGTAAACTCATGTATAAGTAATAGCTTTATTGTAGATATGATAAAAAGAGATGTTATTATATTTACAATATAGCTATTATTTTATACACGACTTTACTATCCATTTAAAGTATAGCGCCTGAACAAGGAGTCAAAGGGCAATATACACAAAAACCCCAGTGCAATACTGATGGAAACTACATTGCACCACAGGGGTCAATTTCAAATTATTGTTGATTTCAATTTTTTTAACACTTTCAGTGCTAGAAATGTGCCCAACTCATTGCTCTGAAGCACAACTTTTGAGATTTTTAGTTTTTTTTTATCCTGGGAAGCTGCTGGTTTGTCCTAGAATTGTTCAAATTCCTCTTTGTGCATATGCCTCACATACTGGGTGAACTACACTGCATACTCCTCTGGCACTCAAACGGTTAAAAGTGGCAAACTACTAAACACAGAACCTGAAAGAGCTGCCGCACTCACAGTTTTGCAACGATCGTTGTTAGGTGCCTCCAACTTGTAATGAAGCCTTATCCACAAGAAAGATAGTTGGGCCGCTAATTAAATATAGTAAAACTTAACTTTAATTCAAGGTATACACAATGTGTATGTCCGATGTTTCTGTCAGCCATACTGACTTTCATAAGGGAATTCCCTGATGAAAGTCAGTATGGTTGACTGAAATGTCGGACATACACACTGTGTATACATTGAATAAAATGTAAGTTTTATTATATTTAATTAGTGGCCCAACTATCTTTCTTGTGGATAAAACTACTAAACACCACATAAAGGGTTAAAGTTGTTTTATTATTCACTCTGGCACTCAAAGGGTTAAAATGTCAATACAATTCACACATTTCTGACACACACATTTCTCTTACACTGCATATGGAACACAGGAAACATGAAGTAAAGTCTCCTTCTCCAGGAAGGCAGGGCACATGAAAAGAAAGGTCTCTGAGGTAGAGACTCCCTCACCACATCCACTTTACACCCACTTGGATATGCTCAGTTTTAAAAGTGAAAGACACAGACAGCGCAGACTCTCTAAGCGTAGTAGTGAATCTTATCTCAATGGCCCCTCTTCCACTCTCCCTCAATATATGCACTCACTTGCTTTTGAGGTTATAAACTGTCTCCCAGTATATATCACGTTACCCTTTAGCTGGGGTCGCTCCCAATCAATTATACTCCAACGGTTCCAGGTACCTTCTTTCCTCACATCAGAGTATCAAGGTATTGCTCCTTTCTTCACTCCAGGGTATTGCTTCTTTCCACTAATGCCAATAGTAAATGCCAGATACAACGTCTAGCGTATATCAATATGGCATCTGGATCTTACCCATGGTTGAGAACCAGAGCCTAGAAGTAACAGCTCCATGTCCCTTGAGAGCAATGAGTTAAAAAAAACTGGGATTGGATGCTCTAGATCTATTTATTATGGAAGAGTTGGCACATTAAAAACAAAAAAACATAAAAAGTGGTACCATACATAAAAGAAGTTGACCACAGCAGTAGTACAAAAAAAACTCTTCCAAAATAATAAAAAAAATGCAGATACAATCACATATAGCAAACGTTAAAACATATAGGCTCAACGCGTTTCGTGACTAATAAATTCCACGTCAAGAGCGACATGGAATTTATTAGTCACGAAACGCGTTGAGCCTATATGTTTTAACGTTTGCTATATGTGATTGTATCTGCATTTTTTATTATTTTGGAAGAGTTTTTTTTGTAATACTGCTGTGGTCAACTTCTTTTATGTATGGTACCACTTTTTATGTTTTTTTGTTTTTAATGTGCCAACTCTTCCATAATAAATAGATCTAGAGTATCCAATCCCAGTTTTTTTAACTCATTGCTCTCAAGGGACGTGGAGCTGTTACTTCTAGGCTCTAGTTCTCAACCATGGGTAAGATCCAGACGCCATTTTGATATACTATAGACGTTGTATCTGGCATTTACTATTGCCATTAGTGGAAAGAAGCAATACCCTGGAGTGAAGAAAGGAGCAATACCTTGATGCTCTGATGTGAGGAAAGAAGGTACCTGGAACCGTTGGAGTATAATTGATTGGGAACAACCCCAGCTAAAGGGGAACATGATATATACTGGGAGGCAGTTTATAACCTTAAAAGCAAGTGAGTGCATATATTGAGGGAGAGTGGAAGAGGGGCCATTGAGATAAGATTCACTACTACGCTTAGAGAGTCTGCGCTGTCTGTGTCTTTTATTTTTACAGAAGTTGGTGATTGGGATTCCGTGTGGTGATATCCCTTTAAGGATTGCTGCGACTCTCTATGAAGAAGAGATCATTTTTGCGATAAGGGACTTTTTAGTTTTATTGTTTTGTCCTTTTATTCTTTTCTTCTTTATTTAATCTTCTTTTGGGACCTCTAAGGTTTTACATAATTATAGAGCGCTGTTATCTTGTCTACAGTTTTAAAAGTGACCTCCAGACATGTTGAATGTAAGGGTAAAGCGCTCTTAGCCTTCTTTTTATTTTATTTTGTTAGGTTATAGGGCTGTATTATACAGAATTAGGTGGGCTTCTATTCCTGGCCTCCTAAGGAAGGATTGACCAGCACACAGGTTTTAATGACCTAAGCCTGTGGAGGATGGCTTGCTTTATCAGCTTTTTTCTTAACAACTTTCTCAGAAGCTTACTTACTTATAAAGGAGCCAAAAGAATGAAGAGACTGAATCCTCTCTTCTGAATACACAGTCACTGTAAGTATGCCCTTATTTCTCTGTCTGGCAGCCACATTTATCTAGGGTTTGCAAGTTTGACATGTAATCTATTAAATTGACTCGCTTGGTCAGTACATCCATGAAAAGTGATGTTTCTGTGGCCCTATACTTTGCTGTTAGGGGGCTGGTAGTGGTTCTAACTTTCCACACAGGTTACCTAAGCCTAGTGGGACCCCCCCACACACACCCAATATCAACAGTGGCTTTAATAATGGCTAGATAGTCATGGCACCATTTTAAAAACTGGGAGACTACATTTCCCAGCAGCAAAGCCTTACCAGGCTTTTTGGCTGGCGAAGTGGTCCTAGTCTGACATTCTTCTTTTTTGGATTCTGCTTGTGATGCAGCGGCTGGTCTCTACTTCCTGCTTGCCACATTAACAACTTACAGTTAGATAATACTTTTAATGATTTATAAGTACTTTTATTCTACTTTTACTGTTTTTACTGCTTTTATTTTTAACTTTAGGGGTCTCCTGTGTCAGAACCTAAGGGAGGCATGGGCAAGTCTAAGTCTGCCAAGGCTTCAGGGGCACCTTTATCCCCTTTAACCCACTGCTTCTCATGCCAGATTGGTCATCGTAGGGATATTTCTGGTACTCTGTGTCACTCTTGCTCTGTGGCCCCTACTCAAGTTCCAAGGCCCTCACCTGTTGAACAGGAGCCTGCATGGGTTAAGGCCTTACTATCCTCAGTTAGCTCTAGCCCATAATCTAATAGAGGGGTTTTAGATTCTTTGTCCATGTGCCCCCCCCCAAAAAAAAGGTGTTTTAGCCATTTTATAGAGGGTGATACCCCTCATTATTTGGGATTCTCTTGAGGAAGGGGAAACTGATGCGGACAACCTAGATTCTTCCTTTTCTGTTGGGGACTCACATAAGGAAGCCCCTAGTTCTTCCACTGAGGGTCGTATTCAGGTTGTCCTCGTGACTCTTAAGGTATCAAAGGCCTCCAGTTCTAGCTCCATTTCTCCTTAGACCAGTTAGTCCTAGGGGAATGGAAGATGCCTGAATTCATGTATATTTCTTCTTTACCCTTTTACTGCTGAGGCTTTGGAGCAGTGGGCTACTACCCTAATTTCTTACCTTACCAAATATACAGCTTTGCCACTGACAGATAATGCACCTCTCAAATATCAGACAGATAAGTGCATGAATTCCTTTTTGAAGTCAAATTTTGCTGTTTCTGTTGCCACCTTATGCCATACCTTTCCCAATGCAGTAGTAACTAAGGCTGTGGTTGTCTGGAGGGATCAGCTTTTGGATGCTGTCCAAGTGGACACACCCAAGGAGGATCTGGTGGTCCTTATATCCAAGATTCTTATTGAAGTGGCTTTTGACACTGCATTGCTGCTCATCATACTCTGTGGTTTAAGATTTGGCTGACTGACTAATCTTATAAGAAATATTTGTCTTCTCTCCCTTTCTTAGACAAGTAGTTGTTTTGCCCAGATTTGGAGAAGTTTATCAGTCATTCCACTGGAGGCAAGAGTAATTTGTTGCCTCAGGTTACTCCTAAACATTCCTTATTTCCACAGAAGACACATTGTTTTCATTACCCCCACCAGTATGGGTAAGCACCAATGTCGATTTCCCTTCAGTGTTCCAGGAGCGTTCCACCCAAAAGCAAGCAGGGCTTGTCAGGCAAGAAGCTTGTGCAGAAGTCCAAAGCTGACAAGCCCACCTCCACATGACTTGTGGGGATCTGATCCACCTCAGGCACTAGAAGGTTGTCTATATTTTTTCCATAGCACATGGGCCATTTCTGTGCCAGAGCAGTTGGTTTTCTGGTTACTTTTGGAATGGTACCACATGGACTTTAAGTCCCTTCCTATATGTTGTTTCTCCATGTCCAGAGTTCCTCGTGATCATTAGAGAAATAGTCTATTTTCTGATGCAGTTTCTTCCCTTCTAGGTGCTAATACCAGATTCTTCTTGGGAAACATTCACTGGTCTCTGTTCCAATCTTTTTATGGTCCCAAAAAATACAGCAGATGCCGTCCTATTTTGGACTTAAATGTGTCAACCATTTTGTGCTTGCTCAGCAGTTTAATATGGAGTCCTTGGTCTCCATCATTGCTGCCATGTTTCCAGGGGAATTCTTTGCTTTATAAGACATAAAGGATGCTTATCTGCACATTCTTATACACTTGGATCATCAGCTTTTCCTGCAGATAGTATTCCAAGTTCAAAATTTATAGTTTACCTCTCTTCCTTTTGGGCTAGTGTCCACTCCGTGGGTGCACACGATTGTCATATCAGCCCTGGTGGCTCACATCCTTTCAAGGGCCCTTCTTGACTTCCTATCTAGATTACCTTTTGCAAAAGGACCCTTCACAGGAAACCTTGAGCATTCAGATTCAGGCTTGCGTGTCCATTGTGGAACAACACGCAGCTGTTTCTCATCCAAAACGTGTTGAAGTTTGAAGTTTCTGAATTGATTACATGACTGAATAGTTCCCACAAAACGAGTGACGAGAGGGAAAGTGTGGTGTATACTGAGCTTCCCATCATCACATTGATCTGAGCAGAGGATCAGAGAGCCCAGACTAGATCCAACCAGCATGAGGGTTATAGCTTGGAACCTGTGACGAAGAGACGGCATCTTTGGGAGATCACTATACGGAGATGACCGGGTAAATCCCGCTCCGATAAGGCACCATTCACTTGAACTCAAGTAAGGGTATTCACGATTGGGGCAAGCCCAGGATTTGTTATACAC
This sequence comes from Rhinophrynus dorsalis, assembly GCA_037306005.1. Taxonomy (NCBI): domain Eukaryota; kingdom Metazoa; phylum Chordata; class Amphibia; order Anura; family Rhinophrynidae; genus Rhinophrynus; species Rhinophrynus dorsalis. Next base: position 455,232,521 of record CM074719.1, on the reverse strand, counting down.
CACTTTCACTACTCCTATTGCATTTGCTGGATTGATAGATTGTATTTGTATCACACTATCATCATTCAGTCTTGTACTGGTATTAAGTTTCTTTGTATTTGCTCAGATTGATACACTCTATGGGACACAGTGTTACCATACTTTGATCCTTCTCACACCACGTATGTGTTATCATTTTGTGAGCTCTCATATACTGCATATGTAAACTTGAAATTTGGATAGTTTTTTTATCTGTGATTGTAATTTCTTTCTTGGTTGCAGCAACCAATATTTTCTTTGTTTTTAGTGGAGCGCAACTGATCTGTGTTGCAGCTGCCACTATTCCCTAGTTGTGGATAGGTGGAGCACAACTGATATATGTTGTTGTTATCATCTTATACATTTTTAAAGAGACAGTAATGTCCCATTAAAAAATTGTGTTTTGTAGTGTTTAAAAAAATAAATTATATGGTACAAATCCTATCTCTCAAACCTTTATGGTTTGAGAGATACTCAAGTGTAAATTTTCCCTTCTCCTGATGTCAGCTGTAAAGCTAACAGCAGGAGATCCATGTCAGCCGACACGAGGAGGCACTTCAGCAGAGCCGCAATAGCAATATTGGAAAATAAATACTTCATTGGAACGATCTACAAAGTGTGCCTGCAAACCAGGCACACTTTGTAGACCTTTCCAATGAAGTAATTATTTCCCAATGTAGCAATTTCGGCTCTGCTGAAGAGCCCCTAACTGGTCTCAGTACCGGGTTCTCCTGCTGTCAGCACAGTGCTGACGTCAGGAGAAGGTGAGGGAGGGGGGAACTTTACATGTGAATATCTCTCAAACCATAAAGGTTTGAGAGATAGGATGTGTGCCATATAATTTATTTTTTTAAACACTACAAAACACACATTTTTTTATGGGCCATTATTGTCCCTTTAAGATTATCGGTGGAACACAACATTAAGATATTGTTGAGGTTACCACTGTGTTGTTACTATCTTATATAATAATAATAATCTTTTAAGATTACCGGTGGAACACAACATCAAGACGTTGTGGTTACCACTGTTTTATATATATTCTCTTGTCCGTTATTCCTATTTGTTTATAAACATTTGGATGTTTTTTCTTTTGGTGACATTGTTCCAGTAAATATTACACTTAAAATTTTCTCTTGCGCTGTCCCTCTCTATCTCTTTTCAATGTGAAAAAATTCTGTAAAGTGAGAATGCTTTCAAAAATAGACATTAACCTCTTAACCCCTTAATGACTGGGAAAATCTGAGGTGGATTTCACTTAAGGACCGGAGCAATTCTGACCTTTTTTGACTGTCTTTGTTCAACAGTATTTTCCCTCTAAGTACTTTATTTTACCCATGAAAATTATATACCATTTTTAAGCACAAATAGGGCTTTCTTTTAATACTACACATATATGGATAGCCCGCCATTTATTTTAGTAAAATTACGGAAAATGGTAAAAAAAATTAAAAAAAAAACAGTTTTTTTTCTTTTGTGATCATTTGGGCACAATGGGTTAACATAGTAATTTAGGTTGAAAAAAGACTTGCGTCCATCTAGTTCAACCTTTTTCCTATTCCCGTTTACCATCGTTGATCCAAAAGAAGGCAAAAAAAAATCCTCAGTATAGCAATTTCAAATTCTGCCTTGAATGGGGGGAAAAAAATGTCTTCTTGATTCCAAATTGCAATCAGATTTCTCTTTGGATCAACAAGCACTAACTAAATATTAATCCCAATACTAACGTACATAGCCCTCTATGTTATGCTCTTTTAAATAAGTATTCAGACCCTTTTTAAAGGCAACTAATGTGTTCGATAGCGCCACTGCATGAAAGGTATGACCGGTCAGTCATACCTACAAAATGGGCAGTTTTAAGTGGGCACTGTCCCCCCGGGTGAAAATCCCTATATCCCTTTTTGCCACCCTATTTTCCCACTTTTTTATTGATGATATTTGGTGGTGTATATAACTGTATTACATGGCTCCACAACAATCACACTCCCAGTTTTTTTAATTGACATGTTTGTTTTTTTAAATAAAATTTTTATTTTGTAAAAATGTGCTAGGTTAGAAATGGACCTGCATCCAGTCAGCCTCCAGCACAGCAGTGAAGGGTTTAATACCCCCCCAGCTGCTGCAATTTTTTTTTCCACTAGGTGTCTCCTCTTTGCTTCTCTCTCCCTTACTTTGATCGTAAGGGACAGAGAGGCAGAGGGGAGACACAGAGGCAGGATGCTTTGCATACTGCCTCATTCATTCAGAATGCCAGTACATGTGATCGCTGCTGCAGCGATCACATGACCCGGCACAAGTGAGAAGGGCTGAGACTGAAAGCTCCAGTAACGGAGCTCATAGTCTCAGCTTGGAATGAATGATAGCAGGGTGCACGGAGGCTCGCGATTTTACCCATGACAGTCCTGGACCGTCATGGGTCGTTAAGTGGTCAAGGACCAGCCCTGCGGCTGTGCGGCCGGCACTTAGAGACCACAGCATTTTTTTTGTTAATGGAATCAGAGGTTCCCAAATGGCGTACAGCCAAATATTTAAAATTTTGAGTCATCTGTCCAGAGCACCTGCTGCCATTTTTCTGCATCACAGTTCCTGTGTTTTCGTGCATATTTGAGTCACTTGGCCTTGTTTCCACATTGGAGGTATGGCTTTTTGGCTGCAAGTCTTCCATGGAGACCACTTCTGTTATACCCTTACCTTCCATTGGTTGGGCTCGCCTTGTCCGGCCTGGGAATCCTTTTCACCTTCCCCAATTTTTCTGGTCTTTTTGTTGCTTTTGCTGTTTGGTTTGACTCGTGTTTACTGATTGTCGGCATCCTGTGCGTCATCCACGGCCGATTCGGGCTACTGAGAGGCATTGGCTCCGGCGATACTCCTCCTCATCCATACTGCGGGCGTTGGCCAGTTGATGCGGCGTATCATCGTGTTTATGTCATTGCGACTCCCTTGAAGTACCAGCTGAGCCTTCAGTCCGGTGCTTCCTGATTGAGCCTCTAGCGCTTGTGTGTTTTTCTCTCCTGGATTATCTTCATCCACTACCGGACCAGACTGACCATTTTCCTCTCTGCTCCCACAGGTACTGTTCATTCTCATATATATATATATATATATATATATATATATATATATATATATATATGGGTTTGCCTTCTCATACCTTCTCCAGTATTTGGGGTCTGCTCTTCTCTGCCTGCTTTTGGGTTCCTACTCCACTGTTTTATCCTGCTTTGGGTTCACCTAGCATCTTACAAATCAAATAGCTTCCTGCTTATCCCTGCAGTAGTGTCACGGTTTGTAAGAACACTCAGACAAGTTAGTAAGGTAAAATCAGCTTTATTAAAAATAATAAAGTGCACAAGGTCACCCTTCACAGGTCCCGATCCAGACAGATCCATGGCACTTCCCAAATCTGACACAGGTCAGGGTACAGGAGAATAGCAAAACAAAAACAGAAATATATTAGGCTGGATCAGACGACAGGAACCAGGAACAGAATCTCAGCAGTACCAAACCTAGGAAGCGTGCCCAACTGGCTAGACAGTAGGTGACTGCAGGGCAAAATCCCTAGAAGACTAGGGATAGAATAGCGGCAAGCCGGGACACTGGAGAGTGACCTGGCTTAGAAATCAAGGGTAACTGGAGGCAAAAGCTGACAGGCATTGGCAAGGAATTAGTCCCAGGAGACTAGGGTAACCGGAGGCAGCACTGACATGCACGGCAAGGAATTAGTCCCTGGAGACTAGGTAATCAGAGGCAACACTGACAAGCACTGGCAAGGCACTAGTCTCAGGAGACTAGGGTAACCGGAGGCAACACTGACAAGCACTGGCAAGGCACTAGTCTCAGGAGACTAGGGGAACCGAAGGCAACACTGACAAGCACTGGCTAGGCACTAGTCTCAGGAGACTAGGGTAACCGAAGGCAACACTGACAAGCACTGGCTAGGCACTAGTCTCCGGAGACTAGGATAACCGAAGGCAACAATTCGGGTAGTCAGCCCCAGCCAGGATTGGTACACAGATCGGTAGTCAGTTACAGCCAGGATCGATAAACAGAGCGGTAGTCAGCCACAGCCAGGATCGGTACACAGAGCAGTAGTCAGCCACAGCCAGAATCGGTACACAGAGCGGTCGTCAGCCACAGCCAGGATTGGTACACAGAGCGGTAGTCAGCCACAGCCAGAATCGGTACACAGAGCGGTAGTCAGCCACAGCCAGAATCGGTACACAGAGCGGAGTCAGCCAAGCCAGGATCGGAACACAGAGCGGTAGTCAGCCACAGCCAGGATCAGTACACAGTGCGGTAGTCAGCCAGTCCGGGTCAGCAACGGAATTATGGGCAGCGGAGACAGGAGCAAGGTCAGGCAAAACTGGGTCATACACGGAGCAGGAATCAACAGCAAAACAAACGCCAGATACAAGAACACCACGAAAGGGTGCCAAAGTAATGACAGGACTGAGTTTAAAAAGGCTAACACTGGGCGGGGCAGAACCCAGCTGCCAATAAGAACCCAGCAGGAATAAAACAAGAGGTAGCGATGTCGCTTGCACAGAAGATCACGGGCACTGTGATAGTACCCCCCTCTCAAAGGCCCCCTCCCCACGGAGGAGGTCCAGGCTTCTGAGGAAACTTGGAGTGGAACGTGCGCAACAGAAGTGGAGCATGGGTGTCCGCATGGTTCACCCACAAACGTTCCTCTGGGCCATATCCCTTCCAGTTCACCAAGTATTGGATCTGCCCATGGAATCTACGTGAATCCAAAATACTCTGCACTTCATACTCGTCATGATCTTGTATGCGAACCGGACCTGGGACTGCAGGGGTGGTGGTATAGCAGTTACACACCAAAGGTTTGAGAAGTAAAACATGGAACACGTTATGTATCCTTATAGAGGCCGGTAATTCCAAGGCATAGGAAACAGGGTTGACTCTACGGAGTACCCAGAATGGACCCACAAATCGGGGAGCCAATTTATTGCATGGAACTTGCAACCTCAGGTTCCTGGAGGACAACTACACCCGGCCCCCCACCTGGAATACAGGAGCCGGCAACCTTCTGTTATTGGCATGCTACTGAAATCGTTGAAAAGAGTCACGTAGGGAATTCTGGACTTGTGCCCAAGTGGAGCCAAGTTGCCTGATGTGCTCATCCAGAGCCGGAATCTGCTGTGCTTGGAAGGTGTCCAAAAGTAAGCATGATTGGAACCCATAGTTGATAAGGAAGGGTGAGCTCCAGGAAGAAGTGCACACAGAGCAGTTCCTTGCAAACTCTGCCCACAGCAACAAGTCAGCCCAGTTATCGTGATTGTTGGAGATGAAACAACGTAGAAACTGCTCCAATCCCTGATTGGAGCTCTCAGTGGCCCCATTCATCTGGGGATGGTATGCGACAACTGGATACCCATCTGGTCACAGAATGCCCTCCAGAACCTGGACACGAATTGACTCCCACGATCAGAAATCAGAACCTTGGGAACCCCGTGGAGTCGAAATACCTCCCTGGCAAATACTGTGGCCAATACCTTAGCTGACGGCAAGCCAGGGAGTGGCACAAAGTGGGCCATTTTCGAGAATCTGTCAACCACCATGAGTATAACTGTGTAGCCACTGGAAACCGGCAGTTCCCCCATGAAATCGATGGACACCATGGACGGTCACCATTGGGAACCGCTTGCAATAACCCCACAGGAAGATGTCTTGGGGTCTTGGAATGAGCACAGGTGGCACAGGCAGCTGTAAATGCCGCACAGTGTCTCTCAATCCAGGCCACCAGAACATCTGGGACAGGGACCAGATCACTTGATTCTTGCCCACGTGACCGGCCGCACGAGAGGAATGATTTGTCTCCATTAACCTGGCCTGGAATGGCTCAGCCACAAAACACTTGCCCATGAGTTTCTCCGGAGGTACATTGGCCTGCGATGCCAAGATCTCTTCACCCAGAGGGGTAGTGATACTGGTGCGCAGAGTGGCAAGTATACAATCCGGAGGTATAATCGGAACTGGTGCACTGTCAGACTCTGGATTGAGATCAAACTGTCTGGATAGTGCCCTCATATTCTTGGTACTGGGTAGGTAAGAGACAATAAAGTTGAAACGTGAAAAAAACAAAGCCCGTCTGGCTTGTCACGGGGACAATCTTTTAGCCTCTTTGAGGTAAGTAAGATTCTTACGATCCGTCAGAATCAATATTGGCGCCCTGATACCCTCCAGCAGATGGTACAACTCACGTTATGCTAAAATGATCGCCAATAGTTCACGATCGCCAATTTCATACACACTTTGGGCCTTGGCCCCAGTCTTTGGGCCAGCACTGCCCCTACACCTGTCTCTGAGGCGTCAACTTCCAACGTGAATGGCAATCCAGGGATTGGATGAGACAGTACTGGGGCAGTGGAGAATGCAGACTTCAAGGTTTCGAACGCCCTTTCTGCCTCTGGAGACCACAGAGAAGCGTCATATCTGTGAGCGGTTTCACAATCATGGAATAATCGCAAATGAACTTCCTATACTAATTTGCAATCCCCAAGTACCGCTGTAGGGGTTTGAGGCCCGTGGGGCGTGGTCAATGTAATACTGCAGAGAGTTTGTCCTTATCCATAGCAAAGCCCTCATTCGAAATGACATAGCCGAGGAATGACACCCTGGACTTGTGAAAGTCGCACTTTTCGAGTTTGCAGAATAATTTGTTCTCCCTCAGCCTCTGCAACACCGCTGTGGCGTGTTTGTGGTGTGTTTCCAAGTCAGGAGAATAAATCCAAATATAGTCCAGGTATACCACTACACAGGACTGTAGCATGTCCCTGAGAACATCATTTATAAATTCCTGGAATACCGCCGAGGCATTGCATAGCCTGAAGGGCATTACTAAATACTCGTAGCGACCCGTCTGAGTATTGAAAGCAGATTTCCACTCATAACCTTCTTTGATCCATACTAGGTTATATGCTGCCCTTAGATCCAGTTTCGTAAAAATGGATGCCCCCTTTAGTCGATCAAACAGTTCGGTGATGAGTGGAGTGGGGTATACGTTTTTAACCATTATCTTGTTGAGACCCCTATAATCTATACAGGGTCTAAGTTCTCTGTCTTTCTTTATGACAAAAAAGAATCCAGAGCCTGCGGGCGAGGAAGATTTGCGGACTATCCCATGGGCTAGGGCGTCAGCAATATATTCCTCCATGGCCTCATTTTCCTCACAGGACAACGGATAGATTCTGCCCTTAGGAAGCATGGCGCCAGGCACAATATCAATAGCACAATCATATGGACAATGCAACGGCAAAGTGCTAGCTTCTCCCTTACTGAACACATCACTGAAAGACTGGTATTCACTCGGTAAGGAGGGAGAGGTACACAAAATCTTAGTAGGCTGCCTCAAGCAATGAGCCATGCAATAATCAGACCAGGCCAAAATCTCGCAGGACCTCCAGTCCATCCTGGGATTGTGAGTATGCAAACATAAGAATAGATCTATAGATCTATGAGTAAGCACGTTGGTGCAAAACATGTGGGACTGTAATCTCCTGTGTTCAGTGTTTCATGTTCTAATAAAGAAGGTGATTTTTATTCGATCCCATTGAGTGCGGTGAAAACTATTCTTCTGTTTGTTTAAGTTGTGGATATGTCGGCTTATCCTTTCAGTCCTAGCACCGTGTGATCGTATGAGAGATGGTGAGCGTCATGTTTGTTACTATTATCCAGGATTAGTGCTTCCCGTTTGTAATCTTAGCATTGTGAGTATGCAGCCATGGGAAACCCAGTATGACCGCATAGTGGGGAGCATGAATTATCTGAAACGTCAAGGTCTCCTTGTGGAGCGTTCCGATACAGATCAACCTGGGGAGGTACCAACGGTCTTCCGTCAATGGCCTCAATATCCAGTGGGGACTCTCTATCAACCAAGGGAATGTTATGCAGAACAGCGAATTCCCTGTCCATGAAATAGCCAGCCGCTCCAGAATCGATCAAGGCAGGAGCTGTAAAGGACGAGGCAGACCATGATGCTACTACATTCACTACGGGTTTAAGTAGTGTGCCCTCTGGGGACTGGAATTCGCCACCTAGGACCTGTCCCCCACTGGATCCTAGGTGTGTTCGTTTCCCGGACGTATGGGACATGTCCTTAACAAGTGACCTGCCTTCCCACAGTACAGACACAGGCCCTGTCTGCGGCGAAAGGACCATTCCTCCTTAGATAAGAGTGTAAAGCCCGGCTGCATCGGTTCAGTGCTCCCACTTGCAGAACCAGGAGGTATGGGAGGAGAGGGAGGCAAGGGTTGGAAACCAGAACTAGTCGATGACCCAGTCACTGGTCTCTGCCTATGATCCTTGTAAATATTCCTCTCCCTTATACGGGAGTCAATCAGGGTAGCATAATCAATAAATTTATCTAGCTCCTCTGGCAAACCTCGAGCTGCAATCTCGTCCTTTATTTTATCATCGAGACCTTGCGTGAAGGCTGCCACAAGTGCCTTATCGTTCCAACCTACCTCTGCTGCAAGCATATGGAATTTGATGGCATAGTCAGCAACCGTACGTGTGCCCTGTTGGATTCTCATTAGACATTTAGCAGCAGAGGTGGCACGCCCGGGAGCCACAGCCAGGATCAGTACACAGAGCGGTAGTCAGCTACAGCCAGTATCAGTACACAGAGCGGTAGTCAGCCAAGCCAGGATCAGTACACAGAGCGGTAGTCAACCACAGCCAGGATCGGTACACAGAGCGGTAGTCAGCCAGTCCGGGTCAGCAACGGAATCACGGGCAGCGGAGACAGGAGCAAGGTCAGGCAAAACTGGGTCATACACAGAGCAGGAATCAACAGCAAAACAAACGCCAGATACAGGAACACCACAAAAGGGCACCAAAGTAATGACAGGACTGAGTTTAAAAAGGCTAACACTGGGCAGGGCAGAACCCAGCAGCCAATAAGAACCCAGCAGGAATAGAGCAGGAAGTAGCAATGTTGCTTGCACAAAAGATCACGGGCACCGTGATAAGTAGGTCAATCTTCCATAGGAAAGTTTCAGCAAGCTTACATTTCATATATCTGCTTGGGAATAGATCTTACACTGACTCCGTTTTTGCCTTATCCTCTTGTGCCTCACATGTCTGTGCTCCTGTGTATGACCAGGTTTTGTCCAGACTATTCTAAGGTTGGGCTCCAGCTTGTGTGGCCGTCCCACTCTGCCTTCTGGTCCCCAGTGGCTTTGTGTTGTGGTCCTGCCCCGCTTGCGGCCCCGCTGCTTTCTGATTTCCCCAGCAGCCTTGCCGCTTTTGCCCTTGTGGCTATGCCGCTTACTGCCCTTGCGGCCTTGCAGCATCTGCACACCCAACAGTCTTGTCGCTTTGCCTTTGCTGCCTCTCAGCTTATTGCCGTGCAGCCTAGCCACATCTATTACCCGTGTGGCCTCGCCGCTTGTTGCCTTGGGCCTCGCACTTTCGTTCTTGCAGCCTTGTTATCCTCAGCAGCTTCACTTGTATACCCTCAGCAGCTCTGCTTCTTCTTTTGCCCTTTGCTAGGCCTGTTCCTTTTCCTCTGCTTGTTGGCTGCTTTCTATGTGACCCGGTGTTCTGCGAAATAGCAGAAGTCTTGCCTGCTGATCCTTGCGGTCTGCCTTGAAATTTCTGCCTGGGAGAGACCTTGGTGATGCAGTATAACTACTTTCTTTCTTGTTGCTGTGCTTAGTCTTGCCATGGTATATATGACTTTTGACATTAAACTTTCTTCAGCAACCTGACATTTTTAGCTGAGTTTGGCTGTTTCACACCCAGTTTTATTCCTCCTACACAGCTGACCTCTTTCAGTTAATGATTGTTTTTCAACCTTTTTATTAAATTGATGATCATTAGCACCTGTTTGATATAACTGTTTAATCATACACCTGATTACAAGTGCAAGTGTACCTAGAGGAACTGATGCTGTTTTGAAGGCAAAGAGTGGTCACACTAAATATTAATTTGATTTAGCTTTATCTACTGTTCACTCAATATGCATTTTGTTAATTGATAAAAATAAACTATTAGCATGTCTATTATTGAAAGCATTTTTCATACCTTAATAGAAACACAATATGCCTGACTGTGTGAGCGATCTTAGCAATACCAGCTAGACTGTGCCATCAATGATCCATTAATAAAAGTATAAATATTCAGTGATTCATATATGGATGTCATTAGCGCTTAGTCAGAACAAGAACACAGTGAAACTTATTCTGAGGAAGCGTTCCCTATGAGACCCAAAATTAGATTGAACACAATAAGAGAAATATCTTACAAAATTACTAATATGCTCTGAATTTCAGCTTGATCTGTATAATAAAGCATCTGGTTAGTTTAATGGTAATTACTAAATAATAAAACAGTGAATATATGAAAGAGCACAATGCTGAAATGGTATTAGGAAATATAAATGAAGTTAGTTCATGATATTTAAGAAGTTTAGTTCAGTTATCAGATACATTAATGAGTATGAGATGAAAATGGAGATGGAAAGATGAGATGATGATGATGATGATGACGAATTAATGGAGAAAAAGATGATCTGGGAAAATTACTTTAATTTCAAGTACTGCAGAATGAGTTGATGGGTCTGGATAAACTCAAAAAACAACGTACAAACAAATGGGTAAAATCTGAGTGTAGTAATTTATTGGTAACAATAAAATGTAGTAAAATATAAATGATGCACTTACAAAGGCCCTTCTTGGGCTTTATGCATATCAAGCGGGTCCCTGTCTCTTTGAGCCAAGGTGCTGTGTCCTCCTGTCCTCCTGCTACCTAAGTAGCGGCTTTTGTTGATGAAACAGTATCTCTCTTTGATGTATTGATCTGAGGAGATGAAGATGTCCCATCCAGTTCTTATGTAAATTCCCTATTTGTAATAATTTTAATGAAAAAGGTTTCTACAGTGCTTTCAGGTTGCTGCACATTTGCTCCATAGATAGAAAGACTCATTCATCTGCCCCAAAACCTATTCCAATAAATGACTATCTCCTGTTTTGTTGTCCCATATTATTTCTACTTCAACATCATTCTCTTATTTCTACTTCAACATCATCCATCCTCACAACTAGTTCAATTTCCTCCTCATACAGCCTTGTCATACCCCCCCACCCCCAGCCTTTTAAAATTGCATTCAGTTTTTTTCAGACCTCAGTATTCCCATAGCTCTGGATAAATCTAGCATCCCACTACCTCCATCATCTTTTTAGGAATACACATTGACTCCATTAAAATGGAAACAAGACCACCCTCAGAGGAACTCTCCTTTCTTCATAACCTCATTGCAACGTTTTCCACTAATTCATCCTGTATCAAACTTGAGTTACAATCACTTCTGTCATGCCATATTCTAGATGAGGCCTTACCAAGGATTTATATAGAGGTAGATTTATATTAACATCCCTTGAAGAAAAGTAGTATAAGTGCACTCTAGATCTTCGCTTATACTGCTCTGCTTCTGATAATTTAGCCCGCTATTGCCCAGTGAAGTCAGAAAAATCCCAAGGCTTAGTGGTGTCACAGGAAGCACCACGAAGTATAGGTTGCATCCCTGCAAGCACCAAGAATCACCTGCTATTGCCACTGACCTTGTCTTGGTCAGAAGGATCTGATTCTACTTAGGGTTTCCTAGACTCTGGAGCTGCTGGATTGTTTATTGATGAGTTCTTTGTCATGCAGCATAATATTTCTACTGTGCCCAAGGAAATCACATTGAGAATAAACACTTTGGATGGCACGCCTTTAGGTAGTTGCTTGGCTACTCATTGCATCCCTTCCCTTCAAACAACTGTCTGAGTCCTGCATCATGAAAAAGCCACCTTTGCAGTGATCTCTTCACCACTGATTCCTATCATTCTGAGATACCCCTTCATAAACCTAAAATTGATTGGAAAACTAGGGAGATCCCTTCCTGGAGTGAATTTTGTAAAATTCATCACATTCGCACTACTGTTTCTGTTGCCTCACTTGCCTCCTTGACATGCTACTGTCCTGAATTGTAATGTACCTGGACGGTATTCTGATTGTTTCTAAAATACTGCAAGAATAACTTACTCATGTATCCTTGGTCCTGGAACACTTACATACTAATGCCCTGTATGCTAAGCTAGAACAATGTGAATTTGAGAAATCTTGTCTGTTTTGGGTCACATTATCTCAGCTGATGGTCTTGAAATGGATCCTGTGAAGGTTCAAACAGTCAAGGACAGGCCCCTTCCTCAAAATCTTAAAGCCTTCCAAATATTCATTGGCTTTGCAAATCACTATAGGAGCTTTATTAGGAACTCTTCCAAGATTGTGATCCCTATTAGCAAAATGAACCATTTGGACCACCAGCATTGGTCCCCAGAAGCATTGTCAGCCTTTAATTTGCTGAAAGCCTCCTTCTCCTCAGCACCTATCCTATCCAGATGGATCTCAGAGAGGGACAATCTTCAATTAGCATAAGGGAAAAACCTGTCAAGGGGGGTCGGGGTGTCATGCCAAAGCATGAGTTGGTCCTCTGGGTTGTATAATTTGTTTTTTTGTTATTCAAAATGCAACAGTCCTAGGCCATAAAATTAGCTAAGTAGATAACATCACGAGAAACTGAATGAGCATTGCCAGAGCAGAATAGAGTGTCATAAACTATATTGGACCCTCTGCTCTGATGGACTTCACCCAGAGGACAGTCAAATATTATGAAATAGGGAGAACATGTATATACAGTGTAAAATGGTTCAATACAAATATAAAATCAGAATGCCCAGGTTTTACCCTTGTGGTGGGTACCAAACATGCCAGGGGGAGGTGTTCCTGCTATGAGTTACAAGAATAGCCACTTTGCAACCAGTTAAACCCAGCATGTTTGGTGTCCAGATATTCACACAGATGTGAGGAACATGATTATTATAACATCATAGAGGTGTGCTGTGTGTTGCATGTTTTGGGAAGCCTTATGACTTTTCAGGTAGAACTCTCCAGTAAGATCTCTGACAGGTCTGATTGAGTGGGCTGTAAACAGTCAAGCCAAACCCCTGACCCTCCCAGGTAACACCCAGGGGGGTTTGGCCTCTTAGAAGGAACTGTGGAAACTATTTAATATATGTTTTTTGCATAAAACAGGGAATTTCTTTGTAACAACTGAAGGGGGATATACCATCTGAAGTTCCCAAGGACTTTTAAAATACCGGTAATTGTATTTAAGGATTGTGTTTCTCCCATTTTATTTTATGGACTGTTTTGCTTATGTGTAATCTTTATTTGTGTATGTCCTTTGTTTCTGTATTTTTGTAACCAGCACTGTGAAGCCTTTTTTCAGATTAAATGTTCAATTAATCAGCTCCTGTCTCTGTTCTCTAATATGAACTCACCACTCTGAAGGAAGCTCACTTAGAACACTCTACTAAAGGGTTAATTTTATATGTCTGATTATTAAGGTGATTTTATAGTGTAATTCTGTTGTGTTTGGGGTAACCTAAGACGCCCAGATATAAAGTCTTGGTGGTGGCAGCAAATTGTAGTACAGGGGAGATAGTGCAGGAGAGATTTCAGGGGTTAATGTGGTGGTTGCTAGGAACAGTAACAGGTAACCAGGGGTCTGGTATTGTTAGCTCTTTCACTCCCACACTCTCCCCAATGTCTCAGCAGGGCCTATAGCATTAGCTTGTGACACAGGGTTTTCCGTTTGTTCACAGTAAGAAGATTGTCCCTTGCTGTGAGCTGTCTGACCTCAAGACCAGATTCCACATCTGAGGGGAGGTGGCTTACACTAAGTAAAAGGGTCGTGGGGAACTTTATCATTCAATTACTCTTGAACTACAACTCTAACAGTACTGAAATAACACTCTCTATGGCTCAAATACTATGAAGATTAATTGGAGCTGCTGTTTTTGTGAAACATTACTATCCCTTTAAATCTGCGTGTGTTAAAAGAGACAATGGCCTCATTTTGAATTGGAGGGTGGAAATATAAAAATGACATTTAATTCTCTGGAACTATGTCTCTCAGAATAAAAGAATCTGCCATCTTGGGTGCAGCAACAGTATAACCCATAATCTCTGGTTAACCCTTGCAGGGCTATATGGTGTAGCAAACAGGATATTGTCATTGTCATTTTTATAGTATATGTTGCATGCAATGTATTCATATGATCTTTGCTTTTTAACAGATATTAGTTGATTCATTAAGAATTATATTGTATCTATAATCTGTTATTGGCAATAAGGTATGTCAGATTTTATATCTCATCCAGAAGGTATGCAGTATTGAAGATAGTAGATAAATAGGTGAATTCCATTTATTTGATTTGGGACATTCTGTCTCTCAGATACGTTTCTAAATCTTAAAAAAATTGTGGATGTGATGAAAATTATGGGATCTGTGTTTAAATTAAGCCCAACTCCCATAACAAAATCCCTTCTACCTTAATTAGCATAGTTTATACAGGTTTTGGGGAAGGTATTCATTTACACTACAGCCACCTGTATTATCATTAATTGTAAGGAGCAATTAACCCTTTCTGTGCTGCTATGCTCAAATATTGATATTATACCACTGGATACACTGATGTAAGGTTTAATGCTGTTTATACTAGGTAATGCTACTCTGTGATATTGGTTTTTAATTTACTGTGTATCATATGACTAAATCAAATTAGAAGATATGTCTTTGAGTCATTTTGTGTTCACCTATATTCGCCTATATTCATACCTAGTCTGTGTAAAGATCTCAAATTAATTTAACTATCCATTTTTAATTATTTATGTGAGATATACAAACATAATTGGCTCTTCTCATCACCAGCTATTAATTCTGGGGGGAGGTAAGGCCTGTCTGGGAATCTATACCTTATTTTGTCTGCCTGCCCCTGAACTTTTGGCCTCCTTTTTCACATATGAACCATAGCTGCCGGCCTCTGACCTTGGTTTTGTCTCTGACCATTCATTTTGTCGTTTCTCCTCTGATTTTGGCCCTTCATTTTTTTCTCATCAGGTTCCTTCCTTCTTATCTATGTCATACAAGCTTTCTGCTAACCTCTGTGCTTCTGTCAGTGCAAGAATTGCAAGCTAACCAAGCTCACCTACAGCAGTAGCTGCATGATCTGCATCCTACCGCTTCCCACTTTGTGTACTCTTCCACTTCTGGAGGTCCCGTGGTTCAAGAGGGAGAAGGAGCTCAACTCTTTGAACCAAGAATACCACTCCCAGACCGCTTTGATGGGGACAGATCTAGATTCAGGTCATTTTTGACCTCCTGTTAGCTGCTGTTTTTTGGATCTGGCTAGGGGGGGCCTTTCCTGCTCGCCTGGAGTATCTGATACACCTATCTATACAGATAGACTGGCGACAGAGAGAGAAATGAAGAGAGAGAATGGTGTGAACAACCATACCAGTAAGAAGACATCAACTCTCCTCTTCCTCAACTCCAGACTCTCTTACCTCAGTGTCCTCAACCCCCTCCAATTCCTCTGAGGAACCCATGCAAGTGGGTGTTGTCCACAGTCCTCTCTCCAGGTCTGAAAGGGAAAGACGTAGACAACTGAACCTCTGCCTATATTGTGGGACAGCTACCACCTGCTGAGGGCCTGCCTGTCTGGACCACATCCGTATCAAGGTAGGAGTTACCTCTCCCTCACATCCTGTACTCTCCCTTCCCTGAGTCCGTCCACTTGCCTGTCCATTCTTGTTACACTCCAGTGGAACGGTCGACAGAGTGAAGTAACCTCTATGATCAACTCCGGGGCAAGTGGATGCTTCATCAGTCAAGATCTGGTTTCTACTCTGGGAATACCTGTCAAGAACAAAGGTCATCCTTTGGCAGTACAAATGGCCGACCAAAGCCACCTACAATCCAGCTCTATCACTTCTGAAACCCTCACGTTACACCTCTTAGCTTCTGGAAACCATAAAGAAGAGACTTATTTTGATGTCATGCCCTCTCTCTTGTTCTCACTCATATTGAGTCTTCCCTGGCTCCATATTCATGACCCTCTCATCACCTGGTCTATGGCTTCTGTTTGCTTTCACTTCATCTACTGTAGAACACAGTGCTTATCTGATAGTACAGCCACAGTCCTTTCTATACCTTGCACCTCCGCCATACCAGTTCAATACCAGTCATATTCCAAAGTCTTCGATAAGAAAAGCGCTGCCACCTTACCTCCACACAGGCCATATGACTGCCCGATAGAACTTCTCCCTGGTGCTACGATCCCTTTTGGGCATATATACCCTTTGTCTGGACCTGAAGCTCAGCACTCATCACTGAAAGCCTCCAACAGGGATTCATTCATCCTTTATCACGGTGCCTGTGCTTCTGTTGCTGAGCGGCGACATTGTTATTCTCTGCTGCCTTCTGATTGGCTGGCCTTAATTGCTCACACTGGGCATGCCTTTATATACCCTGTGATGTCCTCCCTTAGGCGCCCTTTCGTGATGTACGAGCTCATGAGTTTATTCTGTGCTTGCTGCTCCGTGTATGACCTGGCCTGCCTGACTACAGGTTTTGTTCCTGAGTTCCTGATCTCCGCTCCGTTGCTGACTGTATTCTGGCTGAAGAACTCGCTCTGTTGATGACCTTATCCTGGCTGAGAACCTGCACCGTTACTGACCGTATCCTGGCTGAGAACCCGCTCCGTTGCTGACCGTATCCTGGCTGAGAACCCGCTCTGTTGCTGACTGTATTCTGGCTGAAGTTCCCGCTCCATTGCTGACTGTATTCTGGCTGAAGAACCCGCTCCATTGCTGACCATATCCTGGCTGAGAACCCGCTCCGTTGCTGACTGTATTCTGGCTGAAGATCCTGCTCCGTTGCTGACTGTATCCTGGCTGAGAACCGGCTCCGTTGCTGGCTGTATTCTGGCTGTGAACCCGCTCTGTTGCTGACCAGTGGTGCCGCTATTCCATTCCGTTACTGTCTCCGGTTCTGCTTAACGGGTTCAGGTGCCTACCGGGTCCATCTGTGTCTGGGCGACCCCTGGTGGCCATTGTTATTCTGGGCGTTACATTGTAGGCAGTGGTGCGCCGCGTGGCGCTGTTCCTTGTTGACCAAAGGCTAAGCTTGGGCTTAAGCTGCTCCTTATCCGCTGCTAGCGGTGTGCACATTCGAAGTACCAGTACAGGTATTCTACTCTGACTGTGTTACTCTGATCTCTCTCTCTGTGGCCTTCGTTTCTCCTACGCTGTGCTCACTCCCTCTGGGAGTTATTCAGTAAGTCTCTGGGCGTTACCATTAACCCTTTGTGTATACCTGGAGTGTCCAGGAAAGGGCTTACACTGCTCTGGGCAGTTCCTCGTGCTAGAGACAGCATTATACATTACATCCTGCAGGTTAAGTGGTCATTAGCTGTGTTACAGTTGCCTATTGTTGCCTCGATCCACCCCTAGCAGCTACCTTGTTCTCTATTACCCTTCCTGAGGGTAGTGCTGCCATTCCACTGTTGCCTGGTATTTGGAGACCGCATCTGGTTCTAGTTGCCTCATTGCCATACCTTACAGCCTGGGTCAGAATTGCCTCGTTGCCACTCCATACATTCTGGGTCAGAGTTGTCTCATTCCTCAGGGTCCCGTGCCCAGGCGTCTGGTCAGTGCCAGTTCCGTTTCACGTACTCCTCCGGGGTACGCTCACTTGGTCAGCTCTCCAACGGGTTGCCTACAACCTCACTTGTCTTGTCAGCACCTCTCTACAAGCTGTGTACCCGTTGTGCCAGTCTACTTATTCTAGTACTGCTTTCCTACTGCTATTGTGTATCATTTATCACTGTGTGATCTGCCTTGTGGTCCCCTGGGCCTTATTCCGTGTATGCTCTTTTTCAATAAAGTCTTTTTAACCTTACCATCCTGTCTGAGTGTTCATCTAAAAACCGTGACATCCTTCAACTTCACCAGCCGGAGATGGAATATTCTGTGTTCCCAAGAAGGAAGGTGGTTTACGTCCCTGCATAGACTACAGGGAACTAAAGAAGATAACTATTAAAAAACGGTATTCACTTCCAAAGCTCCTGGAATGGATTTCCACTGCAACCATCTTCACCAAGATTGACCTAAAAGGAGCATACAACCTAGACCGCATTTGTGAGGGAGATGAGTGGAAGACAGCTTTCTGGACTCGGTATGGACACTACAAATACACCGTGATGCCTTTTGGTCTATGTAATGCCTCAGCCACTTTCCAACACCTCATTAATGATGTATTCCGGGACCTACTGGACCGATAAGTCATAACATACTTGGATGACATCCCAATCTTCTCCGTCTCCCTTACGAAACCCAGACACCATGTACAAACCGTTCTTGCTTCTACACGTAACTTGAAAAGTGTGTCTTCGAGACCCAAGAAATAGATTTTCTTGGCTTCCTTATCTCTCTAGGATGTATCAAAATAAACCCTAGGAAGATCTTGGCTATACTGGAGTGGCCCACTCCCTCTGATAAAAAGGCGGTACAGAGGTTTATCGGCTTTGCTAATTTTTATTGAAGATTCATTAGAAATTTCTCCAAGCAAATCACTCCTTTGACAGTACATACCTAGGTAGACACCCATTTCACTTGGACCACGGAGGCCAAAACCGCCATCGACTCCCACAAAAGGCACCCGTCCTGCATCAACCAGACACCACTAAACCCTTTTTTCTGGAGGTCGACTCCTCTGATCTTGCTACAGGAGCAGCTGTCTCTCAATGATTGGGCATCAAGCACGTATACCATCCAGTAGCTTTCTTCTCCAAACGCCTCACTCCATCTGAATGGAATTATGACATTGGGGACAAGGAGCTACTTGCTAACAAGCAAGCCCTTGAGGAATTGCATCACCTATTAGAAGGCTCTGAGACCCCTGTTACCATTTATTCTGATCCCTGCAATTTAGAATACCTCAGATCAGCTCCTAGACAGGCCAGGTGGGCCCTTTTCAGTTCCTGTTTCCACATGCATATTACATACTGCCCTGGCACAAAAAACGGAAAGGCAAACACTTTGTCCAGAATGCATGGACCACCTGATGAATCCTCAGAGTCTCCAGACACCATTCTTCAGACATGTAATTTTTTATGCTTCAACAGTGATCTTCTGACTACAATCAAACAGTTGGCATCCAAAGACATTTCAGGTGGCCCTCAATGAGTCAAAACAAAAAAACCTACGTCTCTTCATGTGGCGTCTGCCACCGATCAAAGAGTAGACATACAAAACCTCCTGGCTTACTCACATCATTCCCAATACCTACCGGTCCCTGGAAGGAGGTCACCCTAGACTTTATAGTAGAGTTGCCAAACTCAGACTTGCACAACACTATTCTAGTAATTGTGGAAAGATTCAGTAAGATGGCACATTTTATACCCTGTAAAGGGTTACCCACAGCAGCACAAACAGCATGTCTTCTCCTCAAAGAAGTGTTCTGCCTACTGGTGTACCCTTCTCTGTCACCTCTGACCAAGTATCTCAATTTACTTCGAAGCTCTGGAAGGCCTCCTGCTCTGGATTACAAAGCAAGTGCAATCTATCCTCAGGGTACCACCCACAGACAGTGTGCAATGGGTATACATGAACTGCCACATTGTGACATCTACTGAATGGCTATCAACAGGTAGGGGAGGTAAAGATGTAGTTACCCTAGAGCAAGAAGGTGATGGCGAGCTAGGTGTTTCGCTCACCATCAAACTTTCAGGCTCTGGCTGGGTTTCTCTATTCTTCCTCCTCTTTGATCTCCACCTCACCTCTTGTTGCCTTTGGGGAAGTCAGGGGGTACAGCAACGGCAGTGCCTGATTTCTTTGGTGGGTGTTTGGCTTTAACATGTTTCATATAAATGTCCTGGCGTCCGTGTTTTATGTGTGTTATCAGGGAGGTTGTGCCAAGGTGCGTCTCACACCCACGACCTCAGGTGGGAGGAGAAAGGTGGAAAAGAATGGCTTCTTTCTTCTTCTCCTCCACAGTCCCCTTCACTGGCTGGGGCAGAGGAAGATGTTACTGCTCTTGCTGCTACTGCCTCAGAATCAGCACTGTAACTAGGACCAGGAGTATTTCTGGTGGCAAGTGGAACCTGTCCTAGTCCCGCATCACTGGACCCCATTCCCACTGTGTTCACGGTGATCTGTGGCATAGTAGCCTGCTTCTCAGCATCCTGCTGCCCATGCAACTCAGCAGCAGCAGAAACAGCAGCAGCAAGAATTAGAGCAGTAGCACACTGCAAATTTCAAAAGCTCACTGCTGGTGGTGGAAATGATGATGCCTATCCCCATCCCTGTCTCCCATTCCTTCTCAGTGTGAACTAAAAAGGCCATTAATGTCTCTTCCACCCCAGTTTCTACACCAACATTATTACCACCACCAGTCCCTCTTTGCTGCTGCTTCTCTATTACAGATGTCTCACCAGTTGGAGGAGGTGATGAGAAATGTGACTGAGGGTCCCCAAATGTCTCATTTGCCATCTCTTGTTGGCCTGAAGAAGACAGACTGGCAGCACTAGCAGCAGGCACAGACAGCTGATCTGTGATCCTGGTGGTGGTGGTATTATTGCTGCTAGCCAACAATTCTGCCTTCTCCAGGATTATGTTCCACCTGGATAATGCCGTGGGGGGAAGGGGACTTTCAGGGTTAGGGAGTGTTGTGGGTTGCCTTGACCTCTAAACTGGCCGCTGTGCATTACTTCCCCTACCACTCACCTAACACTAGTCCCACTAGTTTCTTCACTATCACTGTTACTCATACTAACACAAACCACATCATTTTGTGTCCCTGAGTCTTCCTATGATCACCCCCTCCCTCACTCCTAACACTCTGTACAAGCTGCTGGACCTTCTTAGTAGTAGAACTAGTGGCGGGACTTCTTGGGGATAGAAAGTTTGACTTAGGTTCCCCTGCTGTCATACTTGCATCATTGCCCCCCCCCCATAAGAATTTTGACACACACTGGCAGCAGGTGCAGCACTGACAGCAGGAGCAGTGCTGCACGCAGCAGGCACAGAGAGCTGACCTGTCCTGCTCACACTACTACTACCCTTTTCTTCTATCCGCGAGACAAATTTCCCCAAGAACTTTGGGGGTGATGCAAGGGGACTGGCCAACATTGGGTCTGGGGAACAAGGGCATCCAGACCCTTCAATGCTCTTAGTGATATCAGTCATTACGAGCCTCTCCTGCCACAATTTTGCTATTAATACACAACACCACAGCCTAGTGCCCTCTTTCTCTCTGTAGCTGCTAGTATTGTTTTTCACTCCCTGGAAAACGGCACGTTTTTATAGAGAAAAGGCGAAAAACCTGTGATTAAAGGACAACCACATGGTTTTGATGGAATTTTTCACGGAAACACAAAGGGACCTTTCGCCTACCCCTGTGTGGGTGGTTTGAACTTGATCGAAATACTGATAGATTTACAGATTTTTTCACAATGTTAAAGATGAGCAGTTCTGGAGCAAACCATCTGCACCAGAGGGTACAAATAAAAATTCCCACGATTTATTTTGATTTCATTGGACTTTAACCTTCTGAATGCTAAAGTGGTTTCCAGTGCATTGCAGAGCAACTGACAAGTGAACAAACTAACAAGGAAGCAATTGTAGCTTTAATGCTCTCAAATCATGGTAGAATATGAACTGCCTATCAGTCTCTGGATATCTTACAAAATCTTGCTTCTCTCATTCAAGATCCTTCTCTCTTCTACCCCTTCTTACATTTCCAGATCCACTCTGATCTTCCGCTATACCCCATCCTGCCACATACGATCAGCCAATGACTATCTTCTCTCAGCTCCTTTTGTGTCTACAGCCCTCTCATGTATCAAACCTTTTTCTCTCATTGCTCCCTATCTATGGAATGCTCTACCTCCCACCCTACTCCACTGCACCTCTTATGGTCTACAAGTCACACCTGAAACTACACCTACTGAATAAAACTTCACCATGCTAGAAGGCACTGACATTGTACAATGAACGCTCTTATAAATGATTTACTTTATTTGTGTCACCTATCCTGACCAGAACTCTAACACTGTATTCAGCACTTGACCTTTATGTACACTGTATGTCTCCCATTACCACTTTAGATTGTAAGCTTTCGGGCAGGGATCTCACTTTCAGTGTTTCACTCTACAAAGCAATTGTAGCCCTGTATTGTCTAAACCCTTAAATTATAATGCA
Source organism: Rhinophrynus dorsalis (assembly GCA_037306005.1). Classification (NCBI taxonomy): domain Eukaryota; kingdom Metazoa; phylum Chordata; class Amphibia; order Anura; family Rhinophrynidae; genus Rhinophrynus; species Rhinophrynus dorsalis. The sequence continues at coordinate 455,210,390 of CM074719.1, read as the reverse complement.
TACACTTGTGGTCAGGGGAGGGCTGGCAACTTGTGGTCTGGAGGGCAACTACAATCAAGTTGCCCGATTTTACAATTGTTCCAGCCCACTGTCCCAGACCCCTCCCTTTTGTTAATTTTAAAATAGCCATTAACCCTTTAAGTGCCAGAGGGGTATGCCACTCAAAGAGTTAGTGTTGTCGAGCAAGGCAAGCAATACCATACCTCCCAAAATTTCAAATTGCCAAAGAGGGACACTTGTGTTTTAGGGGGTGTTTCTGGAGGCGTGTCTGGTGGGCGGGGCATTACCAGGAATTTTTAAGATATTTCATGACCTACTGTCACCTCCTTGTGTAACCTAATAAATTATTTAGAACAAGACCAAAGCATTTTATTTATACACACTAATTTATAAACATATACTGACATGTAATCAAACATTAATGTTAGTTTTATTGCTATAGAGCAATATTAAACAGTTATATACACACCACACAGTCTGATCTCCTAAAAAGAGGGACATCAGGGTGGGAAAAAGGGATTTAGGTCTAAAAGAGGGGCTGTCCCTCCTAAAGAAGGACACTTGGGAGGTATGCAATACCACAAAGCTTACAATTGAAATGGGGTTACACTGGTGCAACTACAGAGCTTACAGTGTAAGTAAAGCTGCACTAGTGATACTATAGAGCTTACAAGAGAAACTCGTTATGCTACTAGTGTAGTTCCACTTGGATTGTAGCTCTATTTCGTTGTAAGCTCTGTGGTATCACTAGTGTAGCTACATTTGCAGCAACAAGTGGGAGTGGCCCACCAGCCCAGACATATGCCCCCCTGCCCCCCAGGCCAGCCCTCCCCTGCTTGTGGTGCTATATAAATAAACATGTATATATAAATATATAAATAAACCTGGGTGCACATCCAAAGTAAAATTAATACATACAGTTCTTGGAAGGACAGCACTCATAGGAGCTTGTTCGATGAAAAAAGTGTTGATGTTTATTGAATCAACGTTTCGGCCTTACAGACAGGCCTTTATCAAGACAATGGCACAAACTAAAGAGACAAAAATACACTAAACATGATAATATGGTGCACGTCCCATAAGAAAATAATACATAGATATACTCAACTTGGGATGCTCCCACAGAGACTGATGTGAGACAGCATTCATCACTGGGTTGAAAAAACTGTTGGATTATTTAATCTTGGCCAAACAACATCAAACATTTTTGGTCAAAGTGTGGACCTTTATCAGGAATAATATATTATGTATATATTCCCTGCTGAATAAGCTCTTTCACCATATTCTGAGCACTAACTACAACATAATTAATTAGTGCTCAGGGCATAGTGAATGGACTCATACAGAGGAAAGGTTCTACTACTGTAGGAGCATTTGGCAGGGTTCCCACAGCAGCCATTGCTCAGTCAGTCTATTTACTGTGTCAGATCCTTTCCTGAAAAAAGAGTCAACATTAGGTAAAGAGGAGGGATGAATGAAAAAAAAATCATTCTGTCTTCATAACCATAACCATAATTTTAGAGTGTGACTGATATAATTAAGCTTTTAAATGTACAACGGATTTAAATAAAGTAATTAAAGCATTACTATCCTATATAATAATTTGCTAGTATGTTTGTTAGAAGTCGTCATGTGTAGTAGATACTGTGCGCATTCAGGCAGTCTCTACTGAGCATGATTGCATCGCGTGAGTGACGCTATGCAAGATTGCATTATGTGGAGCAATGCGTTGCGTGCCCCTCTGGCACTCAAAGGGTTAACATTACCCAGACCTTGGCCCGTGTACATGGGCTTTTACACTAGTCTATTTATATAGAATGGGTAATTCACAGACTAGATGTGCAAATTGTTTATTATGTGCTCTCACATTCTATGTTTCTGTCATACAAGTTCATAGTCTAGCATTATCTAATTCAAATAAGCAATATAATATGCTGTTGTTTCCATAAGTTAAATTAGATTTCAGGATTTTCAGGAAGACACAAATCACTGAAATGTAATAGTGTTATATAGAAATTCCACATTAGGAAGGAAATCCTGGCAGCACATAATAGGAATAAAGTCATGTCCGTCTGTGGTGATATCTTAAAATACTTAAAAATGCCTGAAGCTAAAACGCCTTCACCAGTGTACATTGACTCAAATGCAGCCATATTACAGGTATCATTCATTTTTATGAAGAGCTGTCAGGGTTCTGTGTTGTGTTGTATAGAGGTTGAAGCTTAAAATAACATTTGATGTGTGCATGACATTCTCTTGAAAACATTTGATTTTAAAACCCTTTGTGAATAGTCACTTTCGTATTATGAAAGATGTTCCAACGTTCATTGCTTTGGAACTCTCAGCAGTGCAGTTGTGAAAGGGTCTATAATATGTCTCAATAAATTTAAGTGCAAGCTTAACCCCACAATGGTGAGCAAAGTATTGGAGACCTTTCTGGCATTCAAGGGGTTAAAAGTACCATTATTTGTCCCTGTTGAGACATTTGCCCTGGAACTGTTACTTTTTATTTTAACCCTTTGAGTACCAGAGAGGTACGCAATGCACTGCGTACCCCTCTGGCACTCAAAGGGTTAAGCCGCTCTGTATTGCACTTATAAGGATTTTAACATTTAATATTGGAAAATATACACTTAAGGGTTCTCTTCCTAAGCAAAACATGTGTGAGTCTTCTGCCAAGAGATGTTTTATGTAAAACATTATTGCAGATCAACCATATATATTTTTGGTAGCAGTATCTCCATGTCCTGAAATGTTACAGTGATGCTATTTCTACAGCATCGTCTAGAGTTTTAAGGTCAACTGATCATAGCTGTCCATAGACTCCTGCAGTAATAGCACCACTCTAACATTTCATGCCACGAAAGTACTCACCACCAAAAAATGCAAGGTTGAGCTGTAATACCTTTTGAATAAAACATCTCATGGCAGTGGGCTTACCTCCGTGACTGACACATACAGGGAGAGAGAGAGCGCAGCTGTTCATGAGCACGTCAGCAAAATGGACGCACTCTTCCTCTTCCTGTCGGGCAGAACTTTTGGTAAAATTAGTAGAGAACCACACAATAAAATCAGAGGACATGCTTATAGATAACTTATTGTTAATAATTATACAAAAAATATTAAAACAATACATATGTTAAGGTGAATTTAGACAGAAGAAAAGTCTGTACCCTTATTAAATGTATATCCCGGGTCATAGAAAAAAAAAAGGCTTGCCACAAACATATATTAACCCTTTGATTGCCAGAGGGGTACAGAATGCAATGCAGAGCAATACATTCCGTACCCCTCTGGCACTCAAGGTTGAAATATAATAGGAAACCCATTTAAAAGAACAAGTTAATTTGTCATATGTACTCTGGATCTCCAAAAATCTATTTAGTACAAAGGTGCACAACCATTCCGATTTCCACTAATTATACAAAAGCAAATGAGATATGAGAGAGGAAGTATCTAATTTCCAAAAGTTAATTGTAATGTGATCAAAAGTATCTCAATCATAAAAGCATTTCAGTTAATTAAACAAAGACAGAAGGAGTAACGGCTACGTTAAAAATCATTGCCTAAAGCTGTTGCAAAGTAGGCTTGGAATTACTGGCCAATGTTCTCTCACGATTGTAAAGGTGTTAATCAGACCTGAGCTAAATATAAATAGGAGAGGAGGTGGTGCAGCCAGTCCCTCCTCCCTGAGAGGGGGAAGAGGCAGCTAGACCTTCAGCCACTGGAAGAGGTAAGGGAAGGGTAGCTAAATTGTCACTGACCCCGGCTTCAGGACCGAAGTGCCTGATTCCTTGATCTCTGGTTGAGGTCCTTGGAACCATAATCTTTTGGCCACTGCTGCGAGTTTAGGTGGACATTATTACTTCAGCCTCTGCAGGAGAGGTAGAGTAGTGAAGATTCCTTTGACCTCTGTGTTGAGGTCTGCTATGTCACCCCCTGGACTGACCATAGGTCTCAGTGGAAGAGGTAAGTTACAGTCTAGATTCCTTCAGCCTCTGTGTACGGGGTGAGGAGGATTAACAACCTTCAACTTCTACAAAAGAGGTAAGGATATAAGTAATCCTATGGCCTCTACAAAGAGGCATGGGTACTGACTAGTTGAATTTAGAAAGTAATAGGTAAGGGAGTAGAGTGAGCGCCGAATTAAGTAGGGTGTGCATGGAGGACTAGCTGTGGGGAAGAAAAAGTGATGGGTGCCAACTAAAAGAGTCAAGTACAAAGGGGTAAGAAGTGGAATGAAAGGCCTAATTAGGTGGGGTATGAAAAGAGAGCTATTTAAGGGGGAGGGGGCTAAGGGTGGTAGCTTCTACCTGCTTGACAATGTTGATAAGGGTAAGTTATGAGGAAATGGAGCGATAGTAGATGAGCCGCTTTAGGGTAAAGCTGATGAAGCAGATTCAGAAAAATACAAAATGGTTAGCTAGTATGTAGATATCTATTATGAGAAGTTGCATTTTTTAAAAAAATAGGTAGATCCTGGATGAGGGACCGTCATGGGAGGAGCTGAGCGGCCTACTATTAGAATGAACGTCCAGATGATTGGCCAGGTTTGGGGCCTAGTTGGGATTACAAGAATTGGAGTGTGATATGCAACGTGCATTTAGCACTCGTACCTTCAATGAAACAGTGGCCTATATCTCAACCAATATGAGCCGAATAATATATATAATACAACAAGTATTCACCAAATGACAATAATATTTATCAGACAGATATAGAATACAAATGTCCCATATATGGGTTCTACAAAGAACACCTATCTAGATAAGATCAAGTATATAAAAATGTAGCTCCAAAAAACAGGGAACACAGTCACCAATGTCCAATCTTTAGCGTGATGGGCCTAGATCCAGTTATTGGGCTCATATTGGTTGATATATACGTTAGAGATACTAGCACTCTCCCCATATTTTTTAAATATATATGTATATATACACACACACAGTACTGTGTAAAAGTTTTAGGCAGGTGTGAAAAAATTCTGTAAAGTAAGAATACTTTCAAAAATAGACATGTTAATAGTTTATTTTTATCAGTTAACAAATGCATAGTGAGTGAACAGAAGAAAAATCTAAATCAAATCAATATTTGGTGTGACCACCCTTTGACTTCAAAACAGCATCAGTTCTTGTAGGTATTCTAGCACAAAGCCAGGGATTTTGTAGACATATAGTCAGGTGTATGATTATACAATTATACCAAACAGGTGCTAATGATCATCAATTTTATATGTAGGTTGAAACACAATCATTAAATGAAACAGAAACAGCTGTGTAGGAGGTAGAAAACTGGGTGTGGAACAGCTAAACTCAGCTAACAAGGTGAGGTTGCTGAAGACAGTTTAATGTCAAAAGTCCTATACCATGGGAAGACTGAGCACAGCAACAAGACACAAGGTAGTTATACTGCATCAGCAAGGTCTCTCCAAGGCAGAAATTTCAAGGCAGACAGGGGCTTCCAGATGTGCTGTCCAAGCTCTTTTGAAGAAGCACAAAGAAACAGGAAACACTGAGGATCGTAGATGCAGTGGTTGGCCAACTTAGTGCAGAAGATGAAAGATACATCATGCTTGCTTCCCTTCATGACTGGAAGATGTCCAGCAGTGGCATCAGCTCTGAATTGGCAGAAAACAGTGGGATCAGGGTGCACCCATCTACTGTCTGGAGAAGTCTGGTCAGGGGTGGTCTTCATGGAAGACATGCGGCCAAAAGCATACCTCTGAAGTGGAAACAAGGCCAAGCAGCTCAACTGTGCATGAAAACACAGAAACTGGGGTGCAGAAAAGTGGCAGCAGGTGCTCTGGACTGATGAGTCATAATTTGAAATATTTGGCTATAGCAGATGTCAATTTGTTCAACAAAGGGCTGGAGAGAGGTAGAAGAATGACAGATGGACATATATAATAGGAAAAGAGGAAGGATGTATGGTGGGAATACAAAAAATGACAGGGGAGCAAAAATAACAGATGAAGGGAGGGAGAAAGGTAGATGCTAGAGAGACGGGGGGCGAAAAAGAATTCTGGAAGCGGACATGAAGGAGGGATGGATCAGATGAAGACTCAACAACTTCCAATGTAATGAGCTGATTCCAATGTAATGATCGAAGAGGGAGGGGCTGTATTTGAGAAAAAATAGGATTGCAGCCCCTCCCACAAATACAGGTGAAGCCTTACACTTATTCATTTAAATAAACACTTATTCTGTCACTTTTTCCATCCATCTTCTTCCTCCTCCTCTCCATATTTTCCTCCCTCTCGCCTTCCTTCTTCTTCCAACATTAAGCTACTTTCTCCATTTTCTTCCTCCCTCCCTATTCTTCCTCCCACCATCTCTCCATCATTTTCCTTTCCTTTCTCCCTCCATCTTCTTTCTCCTTCCATGTCTTACCTCTTTTTCTCTTATTCTGACTTCCTTCCATATTCTTCCTTCTTTCATTTGCCCAGACCAATTTCTTCCCTTCTCCCTCCCTCTATTCACTCATCTTTTCCCTCCCTCTTCTTTCTCCCTGCCTATTTTCTTCTTCCTCTAGATTCTTTTTCCATTTTATTCCCTCTCTCCATTTTCTTCCTCCCTCTGCCTTCTTCTCCCTTAATCTTTTTTCTTCCACCATCTTTTTAATCCCTCCATCCATCTTCTTTCTCTACAACCCCATCTTCTTCTACATTCATCCTTCAACCTTTTACCTCCCTCCTTCCCTCCCTCCTTCCCACACTGCCATTTCTTGCTTCCTCCCTATGGCTTCTTCCTCCTCCCCTCCAGGTTTTTCCTCTCTCACTGCATCCTTCTTGAAGCCTGATATCTGCATGTAGCCCACTGACTGTTTACTTCTGTCCCATATGTATTGTTGGCTGCTGTGCTTCATGCTTACTGCTGTGTGGTGCTGTAAGTGGATGTTTTAATACAGGGGCTATGTGGTGCAGAGGTGTGATTTATTTCATTACAGGGTTGTAGAGTACTGTTGTGTGGTGCTATGGAATTGGATTGCTGTGGAATGATATGTATATTATTGTTGCTGTTATATTATTACTATTATTCTTGTGTGGGAATTTCAGACGCATGAGCAGAGATTGGTCCAACCTTAATCACTTATGTGTGAAGCAACTGTTTATTATGCACATTTTTCTACCTCTCTAATCTAATTTATCCTCTTACTTTACAGCTCTTTGCACTCCGCTGATATCTAATATAACCTCTCCCTGTTTCTGATTTATGTTGTTTCCTTTCCATGGTACAAGAGCCCATAATTATTCAACTGTTTGAGACAGTTAATTACAGTTCAGAAACCTGACACATAATGCAGTATTGTGCCTAGAATCAGACAGTGCTGTTCTGCAATAATTTTATGATCTATATTTTAAAAATAGCTTTATTCAGACTCTCTTGCCTCATGAATCCAATGATCATATGTAGGTATAAAATTATATGCTGTACAAGTAACACAAACGTGGCCTGTATAGCTACGTATTTTATGCTGTATTTTCAGATGACAGCAGAAGGATTAGCATACAACATACATAAACAAAACACCATATTTTCAGCCACAGCCATGAAAAAAACCCCAGTAATGATTAACCCAGGAAAAGCAAAACTAAATCCCATGAGCTAATTAAATGTCAGAGATGCTCAATTAGGAATGAGCCTGAAAGGGTATACCATAGCCTCTGGAGATTGGTGTAGGGGCTACTACCTAGATTCTGAGCCTTCCAGTTCTTAAAAAAGACATTATAGAACTGAAGAAAGCACAGAGACGTGCAACAAAACTGATAATGCAATTGAAGGATCTGAGTTATAGAAAGACTAGCCCAACTGGACTTGTTTACATTAGAGAAGATGTCTAAGGGGTGATATGTAGGGATGGCAAATGTTTTGCCTCAAAATTGAAATAAGCAAAACCTAGCGCTAGCCAGAAATTTCTCGAGAAAAGTGCAGTTTTTCCACTTTTTTTGCCTAGATCATTGCATTTGGGAGACTGAATTTACTCAGAATAAATAACATTTTTTTAGGTTATTTTCCACAGGCATAATATAAAAGGGGTCTGAGGGTCCCTACGTTGGTAGAGTCTGGGGAAAGAATCAGTTGAACAGGGATTTTTTGGGGGGGCTTGTTGACTGGGATTGGGGGGCGCAGTTAATAAAAAAATAAAAAAAAAACTGGTACAAAATGTGACAGACAGAGACTCTCCTGGCCTAAGCTGTGACTGGGGCAGACTGACAATTGATGGGATAGAGTATTTTGTTGAGGATGATTTGTAGGACTTAGACTTGTTAGAGGCCCAAGCCAGAGAAACAACTGATTTGTACGACTTACACTTGTTAGGCACAAGCCCTGAGGAAACATTGATTTGTAGGATTTAGACTTGTTGTTAGAGGTCCAAGCCCTGAGCAAACATTGATTTGTAGGACTTACACTTGTTAGGCACAAGTCCTAAGGAAACATTGATTTATAGGACTTACACTTGTTGTTAGAGGTCCAAGCCCTGAACAATCATTGATTTGTAGGACTTTACACTATTTAGGCACAAGCCCTGAGGAACCATTGATTTATGGGACTTATAGGACACTTATTTGGCATAAGCCTGAGGAAACATTGATTTGTGGAAATATGGGTTGTTAGAGGCTCTAGCCCTGAGGAATCAGTGATTTGTTTGACTCAGGTTTGTTAGAGGCACAAGACCTGAGGAATCAGTGATTTTTTTGACTCAGGCTTGTTAGAGGCACAAGCCCCAAGGAACCAGTGATTTTTTGGACTCAGGATTGTTAGAGGCACAAACCTTGAGGAAACAGTGATTTGTAGGACCAAAATTGTTTAATTATAGGCCTCTGTGGTATACTTAAAGAACAAGCCTTGAGAAAAAAAATATGCCCTACTGGCCTAGTGCCAGCAGGCCATGTTATGGTGGCCACTGGCCACTGGCAAATGCCACAGTGCCATTGCAGCATTTGCGACTGCTGTTCTGTGTTGTTTAAGCAGCAGCGCAATTAAGAAGCTTTAAGGGGATGGAATCAAGAACATCAGAGATATGGGTGATGATGGTCATGGTTCCACTTGCCACTAGCTCCAGTGATGCGCCTGAGGCAGTAAAAGCACCACAACTATCCCCCAACAAAGGTGTATGTGGAGAAAAGAAGTTGGCTAATAATGCTTCTCCTGCTGCAACTCCTCCAAAATCATAGATGTGTTGGAATACTAATTTTTCCCTTTACATCAGGAAGGAACTATGCCTTTCATCAGCAACTGCAATGTGCACAGTGTGTGTGTAGGAAATAGGGGAAGGACTGGGAACTATGAACACATTAGCACTCACATCAAACAACTGGTGCAACTGAATGAAAACACCTTGATGCTTAGGTCCACAATGTCAAATGATCCCCCATAGAAACCAAGTCTTGCTGCTGTCCTATGCCCCTTGTCCGCTCTGCTAAGGACAAGTGACAACTTGCAGTCTTAATAATAATAATAATGAATCCCCCCCCGCCACAAGCTTAGCGTATTCTGCAGGACAGAATATCCGCAGATGCTGCTTGATTCCTTGCCTGTGATTATAATCCACCACATTGCTATGTGTGGTCAGTGCACCACACAATATGCAAAGGGTGGACACAGACTGCCACAGCCTCACACTAACAGAATTGCTATCAGCTTGTGGAAGAGGTAATGATGACAGAGGTGGATCACCAGAAGAAGAAGCTGACATGTCTTCTTAAGCCTGAACCCTAGCACAAGAAGCTGATGGAGAGCCAGGTGTTTCGCTCACCAGAGAAGTTCAGGTTCAGGCTGGGTCTCTCTATTCTTCTTCCTCTTCGATTTTTGCCTCAACTCTTGTTGCACTTGGGGAAAGAAAGGTGGTACAGCAACAGAAGCTCTCGATTTTTTGTGTGGTGGTTTGGCTTTAACATGATTCATATAAATGTTGTGGTCTCTGTATGTCATGTGTGTTATCACAGTGGTTGTGCCAAGTTGCGTTCCCTCCTTTCCCCTTTTCACTGACTTATCACATAAAGTGCACAGTGCCATTGCTGATGACTGCAATGTGCTTGCCCCAAGAGAAAAATTGTCCCACAGCCATAACCTCAGGGGGGGACGGGAAAGGTGGAGAAGAAAGGCCTCTTTCTTCTTCTCCACAAACCCCTTCACTGGCTGAGGCCGAGAATGATGCTTCTGCTGCCTCAGAATCAGCACTAGAACTAGGACCCAGATTATTGGTAGCAAGTGGAACCTGTCCTGGTCCCTTATCACTATTGCTGAACCCCATTTCCACTGTGGCCATGGGGGTCTTTAGCACACTAGCTTGGTCATCATCAGCCTTCTGTCCTTGCAACTCAGCAGCAGGAATTACAGCAGCGGAAATCTCCACAATGTCACAGCTGCCAGATGTTGTGATGTCCATCCCCATTTGTATATTGGTCTCCCATTCCTTCTCGCTTCTAGCTAAAAGGCCATTCATTTCTCTTCCAACCCAGCTACTCCACCATCACCTTCACCACCAGTTCCTACTTGCTGCACCTATATCACGGTGCCCGTGATTGCCTCCAGTGGGTAATTGCTGTAACAGCGACATTGTTACTTCCTGGCTGTCGCTCTGTGTGAGTAGCTGTTCTTATAAGTCACTGTGCTTGTGATGTCATCTCTCAACCCACCTGCCAGGCCTTTTAAACCTCAGCATGTCCTATTACTTTTGCCCTTTCGTGGTGTGCCTGAGCCTAGTGCTGTGTTGGTCCATTGCTGTTCCTGTGTATTACTCCTGCTCCGTCTGATTACCCATTCCGGCTCTGACTCCTGGCTACATCTGACTACCCATTCCGGCTCTGACTTCTGGCTACTCCTGACTATCCGATCCGGCTCCGACCACTGTTGACATCTGACTACTCGATCTGGCTCTGACCTCTCTGGCTTTGGCTGACTACCTGTTCCGGTTCTGATCCCTGGCTGCCTTTGATTACTCTCCCTCTGTTGTGCTCTGGTTGCAATTTCCAGCCTCGGCTACCTAGCCTCGGCTATTGGGATCCTTGCTGCCTGTGCCTACCCATTTCTACGCTCGCTACGTCTAGCAGCGTTTGTCGGCCAGTCCGTGTACTTACCTCCCGTGATCATTACGGTTTCTGTGCTGCCTTACCTAGTCGTCAGTGCCGTTTACTTTGCATTCGGTATACCCTAGCTTTGGGTATAGTTGCGCTTCATTTTCCTGCCGACTCAGATTATGGTAGTGCTATGCACTGTCCTCCCATCTGTCTGTGAAGGTTCCTAGGGCCATACAGAGACTAGCCACACCTGCCTAGTGAAGGGTTGAGGAAGTGTCTTGCACTGTCTTCACCTGGCCTCGTGGAGGTGGTGGAGTTAGAGTCACTACTGTGTGCTCCAGTGTCTGGAGCTACTCGCTGCCATTGCCTGAGTTACTCTATCATCTGGGTACAGACGTAGGCCTATCGCACTAGCCTAGTGAAGGGTGAGGAAAGTGAGTTCACTGTTCCTCCCTGGCCTTGTGAAAGTGTGTTACTCATTGCTGCCAACTATTGTGTCACTCATTGCTGCCACTGTTGTGTTACTCATTGCTGCCAACTATTGTGTCACTCATTGCTGCCACTGTGAGTCATTCATTGCTGCCACTACTGTGTCATCCTTGCTGCCGCTATTGTATTTAAAATAAAGTTTTATTTTAAGTTCATCGGTACTGGCAGTGTTGTTATTTCTTAGTCACTCCGTGACAGCCTACTGCTGTATGAGAGTCGCACTGGTTGGTAATTATGACAAATGAGGGTCCCCTACTGTCACACTTGTGATCTCTTCTTGAGGACTGGTAACACTAGCAGCAGGTACAGGCCACTGATCTGTGCTGGTGCTAATATTGCTAGCCAGTTCCACCTTCCTCAGCATCTTGTCCCAGAAGCACAATGCCGGGGGAAGAGGAAACACAGGGTCAGGGAGATATACAAAGAAGTGGCCAACTTTTGCTAAAGAGAATGGCAAACTGTTATAAGGCTCTTATGTGTTTTATTATAGATTACAAAGGGACTACAGAGTTTTTACAATTAGAGATAAAGACGGGGTGGGAGATTCACTAAGGCGTGATAAAGAGGTGATAAGTTGGAGATGACTTCTCCATTGAGATCACTTCTCCAGTTGCTATGTTATTCTATAGAGTTTATTCACTAAGATCTCCAAAGCTGAAGAAATCTGAGGGCATTGACTCCATAGAATAACATAGGAACTGGAGAAGTGATCTCACTGGAGAAGTCATCTCCACTTTATCACCTTTTTAGCAATGCTTAGTGAATCTCCCCCAAGATGTCTTGAGATAAGAATACAGAACAGTTTAAAACCTTGGAAGAAAAATTAAAGAAAGGGTTGGAGAAACTGGAAACCTCCCTTACAGATCTGAACAGAATAAATTTATTGTAAGATAAGAACAATTCTGATAATAACAATTATATATGACTGACTGCAGCTTCTTGTCTGTAGGGCCCATCTTAAGATTGTGCCATACAAGCGAATACATTTCTCAACAACGATTTCATATCAGCTGATTTAGGCAACATAGTTACTCCAGACTCCTTGTTTTCATCAATTGGATTTACTAAGAGTGAGAGGGTGTCACGGTTTGTTATGACTCTCAGACACAGAGTTAAGATAAAAACACAACTTTATTGAAAAGTTTAAGAAAACCCTTGTGGGTAGCATACACATATAACATTAGCGATCATACATAGTAGCATGAGTAGTGGTACACAGAATGATACAGGCTCTACCGGCCTTGCCAATACCGGGAAAGGCAACCTAGGTGGCACAAGGTGGAATAGGTTCTACCGGCCTTACCAATATACCAGGCAAGGCAGCCCTAGACTAGTAACGAAGGAAAAGGAGGCTCTACCGGCCTTGCCAATATACCGGGCAAGGCAGCCTGGAGACAGGTACAATGAATAGAAATAGGCTCTACCGACCCTGCCAGTATACCGGGCAAGGCAGCCTTAAGACTGGTACTACGAGTACATAAGGCTCTACCGGCCTGCCAATATACCGGGCAAGGCAGCCTTGAGACCAAGACAGCAAATAATAGGCTCTACCGGCCCTGCCAATACCGGGTAAGGTATCCTTAAGATGGTACAATGAGGAATAGGTTCTACCGGCCTTACCAATATACCGGGCAGGGCAGCCTGGATTGCAAGTACTGGATAGCAGCAATGGTCACCTCAGTGACTGGCTTAAGGTGTAATAGACCAGTCTCATGAGATGGACGAACTGAGGCCCACTGGATAGACAGGATGGTATAGGCACCATATAATGCTGGAGCGAACCAGTACCCGTGTACTGGAGTACACAATCTCGGCCGGTGCTGGCAAGCAAACGGTTAACACATGGAGCAAACCAGTACACGTGTACTGGAGTCACTGAAACTTCACCGGTGCTGTCTAGGACTGAACAGAAGCCGGTTAATACATGGAGCGAACCAGTACCCGCATACTGGGGAGACAAAACCTCTACCGGTGCAACGAGCAGCCGGTAAAACATAGAACGAACCAGTACCCGCGTACTGGAGAGACTGAACCTCTACCAGTGCAACGAGCAATCGGTTAATACATGGAGTGAACCAGTACCCGCGTACTGGAGAAACCAAACCACCACCGGTTCTGTCAGGATAACACTAAGCAGCCGGTTACCGGGAGCAAACTAGTACCCGCGTACTGGAGAGACTAAACCCCTACCGGTGCAACGAGCAACCGGTTAGTACATGGAGCGAACCAGTATCCTCATACTGGGGAAACCAAACCACCACCGGTGCTGTCTCGATAACACTAAGCAGCCGGTTACAGGGAGCGAACCAGTACCCACATACTGGAGTAACCTAGATCTCTACCGGTGCAAGCGCAACCGGTTGTCAGTGGAGCGAACCAGTACCCGCGTACTGGGGAGTGAAACACAAGTGAATGAAAATGTCGCCAGGGTGACTGGAGGAGAGGTGCACACTGCGGGCGATCCAGGAGCTGAAACACAGTAGAGATGGACAGGAAAGAAATCTACTGGCAGTCAACCGGATCAGGATGGCAGCAGGAAACAGCAACAAGGACAGCAACCCCAACCGGATCAGGAACGGATGCTGGAACCAGGGAAGCTGGTGAACAGGAACTCAGGCGATCACAGATGAGCAGGAACAGAAGAATTACCCAGGAAGCTCAGGAACCCAATGCAGGCACAGGCAGCATAGAGACAACACGAAAGGGCAACCAAAGGGTGCCCAAGCTCAGTCTAAATAGGGAATACAGGGCAGGCTGAAAGCAGGCAGCCAATGGAGAGCCCCCTACAGGTAACTGACAAGGAAAGGCAGCAATCACGGGCACCGTGATAGTGGGTAATTGAAATTTTAAAGGGCATAGTTGCAATAGCTCTGAAAAAAAAAAACCTCATCCAAAGAGGACATCTTGCAGAAACCGTTCAGAAAGACGCAAGGTTGAGAACCAAAAGGTGGACATCGAAGATGTATCAGAAACTCAAACAGATTCAAAAATGGAAAAATTATTGAAACAGGGAATGTAGTAATCAGTCTGTTTTCATATGAACTGAATACAACACAGAAGTCTGTTATAGATACCAAAAGCTTGTCATTTTCTCCAACACAATGTTTTACTTTACTCACATTAGTTCATGTGAATCACTTTGTAAGTGATGATGAAGCTTTTCATTTATGACAAGACAAAGAACAGACATTCCCTGTATTGTGATGAAGATACAAATTATTTTTTTATCATCATAAACTTTTATACTCACTACTGTTGAAGGATTGGATGGGATATGAAATCTGCCTTTTCAGGAGAAATGTTGCTTGATCGACATGTGTCATCTCGATAGAAAAGGAGAAAATATAAGAACAAGATGGACATATAAGGAGACTTAATACAAATGGGAAGTCCATCTCTCATTTCTGCCCAGTCAATAACAAAGGAGGGTATTAAATACATTTCAGGAGGTAGTGGAGAGAGAATTCACAAATTTACATATTCAATACGAAGGGCTTCTAAAGGGTATTAACCTCACAAGACAAGGAACAGCAGCTTTGAATTCTCTTAAGGAAAATTACAAGACTGAGAGCAGATACGAGAGGGTATTAGAACCCACTGTCAGTTCTACTTGATTAGGAATTACATGAGCTCCCGATTCCATTCTGGGTGCACCCAAATGCCTATATCTATAAGCTTCATAACGCTGCAGTATGGGTGCAAAGTGTTTACAATATGTAACATCACAGAGATTTAAAAACACAAGAAAAATGTGGTCATATATAGCACTTAAATTCTTACATATGGATAGGTGCTCAAAATGTGGATTGCTGAGTCAAGCACTTTTGAACTTCCCAGTACAATATGCCCCTTGGAACTGATGCACTGCTCAAGTCACAGCTTTGCTGGAGTCCCAGACTTCAATGATAAAAGGTAGGCTACTTGTCTATATTTTCATTTGTACCTATATGCAAGTACCTGTGAGTGTCAACACACTCAAAACTATGGATTTTATGATGTATTAAATATAATCTGAAGTGCCATTTTTGTTGTTAAGCCAATGGATAACATGATTATATCCTTTTATCTATGTGTAGCAGAGCTATTTTTATTTTTTTTCAGATTAATTTGTGCAATACCAGCATGTTTGTTATTTAGGCCAGTTGTGTGTTTAGATAGAGGGTATAACTAGTGGATGAGTTCTTTTTTTGCATTATAACACCTATACAGTTCTGTTCCTAAGGGACAGAGGACATATTACTTTTCTATTTATATTGATGTTTATAATAATGTTATCTACATCTCTCCTGATTTAGACTGAGACAGATTTTTGTTGTCCCACTATAACTGTAGTCCACACTATGACATGACTCATGATCCATACCCAACAATATCCTTTTTTCTAAATAAATAAATATGAGCGGTTTGTTTTATCCAATCAGGAGTCCCAGGGAGGAGGTTTGTCACTCGAATCAGATGCACACCCGGTAAATGTAAAATCCCATTGTAGTGGCTACTCTACCTTTTTTTCCAGGTCACTTTCTTTTGATAAAGTAACTTGCACACTAAAAACTCATAAAGAGGAGTTTTTATTTATTGTTTAAGTGTTTTACTAATAAGTATATCCTCTTAAGTCATTCACAGCATGGGAGAGTACTTATTGTGGAGACAGGCTAACGTTTCCACATCTATTACAGAAATCTCAAAAGAGATATGAATACACTTTAAAAATTAACATTTATTAATTATTTGCCAATAAGAATGCCACAGATAAACCTAAATATAACACACAATTTAAAAGAATACATGTGGATAATGAGAAATAATAATAATAATGATATTCCTTCATACATACTTATATTTTCCCATCAACATATACATCAGTATTCCCTATGATTTAAATTGTGTTCCCATGTCCAATGTACTGTAGTAACTATAAACATTTAAACATAATGGGGCTTAAAGTCAGAGTTATTAATCACCAGCATTCATTAGGGCTTGGTGTCCTTAGCCCTCATTATCCTATCTTTTATGTGATCTATGCTTTCCTAGCCCAAAGAAAACACACACAAAACACACAGCACTCACATTAAAAACCATTTGGGTTTCTTATTCTACTATTCAAATTCCTTGTTCCTCATAACATGCTATCAAATTGTGAATTATTCTGTATTTCCACTATTGATGAACAAGCCAATGGATTTTAAATTGCAACCCTCCAAGGTATGTCCAATGCTCATTTAGCTAGTGATACACTAGCTTCGCCAGGGGAACATTCTTTTTAGTATTGATTGCTATCTCTAAAGACATGGGAGTTCTGTGGCAACATGGTGTGTGCCCTCATACACCAAACATTATATAGAATGGTGGGAGGCATTCCAAATATTTGGAGATATCAAACCACTTATAAACTATATAAACAATGTATAGCTGCTTTTTGTGTGACTGGGGGATCCTGGTTAGATCAGTGAGTTTATTCATTCTCTAAATGCTAATCAATGTAATCTGCACTGTAGTAGTGATGAGCGAGCACCCCAATGCTCGGGTGTTCGGGTGCTCTAACCGAGCACCCCCTGAGGCTCGAGTGCTCGGCCGAGCACCCGAGCCCCATTGAAGTCAATGGGAGGACTCGAGCATTACACCAGGCACCCCCTGCTCTGATGAGGGGAGGGTGCCTGGTCCATAGGAAAAGGGCAGAAAAGGATGGAAACACCACAGAAATGGTTCAGGGACAGCATAGGGAGGATGTCTGGATGCATCTTGGACTCCAACATCGCTGCTGGGAACGATCTTTCGCCCGTAGTACGCCATTTTTACAGACTGACCATAAAACACACAAAAAGGAAAATAAAAACGACTTTAGGCGAAAAATTGTTACCAAACAATATTTGCTGTATATTTACTTGTATATCATCTGCAAATTCTCCCAAAAATTTCCTTGGTTTTCGGAAGTGAGGCCATGATTAAGAGGGAAACGTGCGCAGAGGCAAATTCTCCCAAAAATTTCCTTGATTTTCAGAACTGAGGCCATGATTAAGAGGGAAACGTGCACAGAGGCAAATTCTCCCAAAAATTTCCTTGATTTTATTGAACTGAGGCCATGATTAAGAGGGAAACGTGCGCTGAGCCGACCATCTAAAACATTATGGGTGAGGGTCTGCTGCAGAGCTGACCATCCTAAACATTATATGCGAAGGCCCGCTAGTGAGCTGACGCTATAAAACATTATATGAGAGGGCCCGCTAGAGAGCTGACCCAATAAAACATTATATGAGAAGGCCCGCTGGTGAGCTGACCTATATAAAAATTGTCAAACAGGGCCCGCTGGTGAGCTGGCCCTATATAAAAATTATATCACAGGGCCCGCTGGTGAGCTGGCCCTATATAAAAATTATATCCCAGGGCATATGGAAGAGGAGGAGGAGGATGAGAAGATTAAGAGTCAACCATATACCCGTTTTTTGGGTGGAAGGGGTGAATGGGAATACAGAGTATTCCCATCATTGTAAATAACATATATAAAGTGAGTTTATGTTCCCCCGGGGCTTTCCTCCAGTGGAGTGGAGAAGTCAGGGGAAATCCAGGCCTTGTTCATTTTTATAAGTGTCAACCTATCAGCATTGTCGGTGGAAAGGCGGATACGCTTATCTGTTATGATGCCACCAGCAGCACTAAATACCCGCTCAGACAGAACGCTGGCGGCAGGGCAGGCCAGCACCTCCAAGGCATAGAGTGCCAGTTCATACCACGTGTCCAGCTTGGACACCCAGTAGTTGTAAGGCACAGAGGGATCATTGAGGACGCTGACACGGTCTGCTACGTACTCCTTCACCATCTTCCAAAACTTTTCCCTCCTTGTGACACTAGGCTGCGCATCAGGGTGAGGGTGCTGGCGGGGTGTCATGAAGGTGTCCCACGCCTTGGAGAGTGTTGCCCTGCCTTTCTCGGAACTGCTGTGTGCTCCCCTTTTCTCCCCTTCTCGGTTGGCCAAGGTAGCACGTACTCTGCCGCCAGCGTTGTCAGATGGAAAATTTTGGAGCAATTTTTCAACAAGAACCTTCTGGTATTGCACCATTTTGCTTGTCCTCTCCACCGGAGGAATGAGAGATGAGAAATTCTCTTTGTAGCGGGGGTCCAGAAGGGTGAACACCCAGTAATCCGTGTTGTCTAAAATGCGTGTAACGCGTGGGTCACGGGAAAGGCAGCCTAACATAAAGTCAGCCATGTGTGCCAGAGTACCAACAGGCAAGATTTCGCTGTCCTCACCAGGAGGATGACTCTCAATCTCCTCATCCTCTTCCTCCTCTTCTGCCCACCCACGCTGAAGAGATGGAACTAAAGTTCCATGGCTACCCTCTGTAGCGGAGACAACCGTGTCTTCCTCCTCCTCCTCCTCCTCCTCCTCCTCCTCCGCCTCCTCCAATTGTCGCTGAGAAGACGAAGTGAGGGTGCTCTGGCTATCACCTTGTGTAAGCTCTTCCTCCCCCATTTCCACCTCTTCCACATGCAAAGCGTCGGTTTTAATTGTGAGCAGCGAGCGTTTCAGTAGACACAGAAGTGGGATGGTTACACTGATAATAGCGTTATCGCCGCTCACCATCTGTGTCGATTCCTCAAAATTGCGTAAAACCTCACAGAGGTCTGACATCCATTCCCACTCCTCACTTCTGATTACAGGAAGTTGAACGGAGAGGCGACGACCGTGTAACAGCTGGTACTCCACTACTGCCCTCTGCTGCTCACAAAGCCGGGCCAACATGTGGAAGGTGGAGTTCCAGCGCGTGCTCACGTCACACAGCAGCCGGTGAGCTGGCAATTGTAAGCGCTGCTGCAGCTTCAACAGGCCGGCTGAAGCTGTTGATGACTTACGGAAATGTGCACACACGCGCCGCACCTTGGTCAAGAGATCATGCACATTGGGGTAGGTTTTTAGAAATCGCTGCACCACTAAATTAAATACATGCGCTAGGCATGGTACGTGTGTGAGCTTGCCAAGCTCCAAAGCCGCCACCAAGTTACGCCCATTATCACACACAACCATGCCTGGTTGCAGGTTGAGTGGCGAGAGCCACTGCTCGGTCTGGTGACTAATCCCCTGCAACAGCTCTGAGGCCGTGTGCTGTTTGTCCCCAAGGCAGATCAGCTTCAGCACGGCCTGTTGACGCTTCCCCACTGCAGTGCTACACTGCTTCCAGCTACTGGCTGATGGGGGAGTGGCGGTGTGTGTAGAGAATTCAGAGGTGGAAACGGAGGAGGAGGAGCCAATAACGTAGGTGCTGGTGGAAACCCTGATGGAGGTAGGGCCCGCAATCCTCGGCGTGGGTAGCACCCGTGCCATCCCAGGGTCCGAGTCGCTCCCAGCCTCCACGACATTCACCCAGTGTGCCGTCAGGGAAATGTAGCGTCCCTGGCCACAAGCACTTGTCCATGTGTCAGTCGTTAAGTGGACCTTCCCAGTAACTGCGTTGGTCAGGGCACGGGTGATGTTACGGGACACATGGTGGTGTAATGCGGGGATGGCACACCGGGAAAAGTAGTGGCGGCTGGGGACCGCGTACCGAGGGACAGCTGCTGCCATCAGGCTGCGGAAGGACTCAGTGTCCACAAGCCTAAATGGCAGCATTTCGATGGCCAGTAATTTGGAAAGGTGTGAGGTTAGTGCTATGGCCTGTGGGTGGGTGGCTGGGTACTTTCTCTTGCGCTCAAATGCCTGGGGTAACGACATTTGGACGCTGTGCTGGGACAGGGAAGTGGATGTGGTCGCTGATGGTGCTTCAGATGCTACAGGTGCAGGGCGGGAGGTATGCGGGCCTGCGCCTTCGACAGGCGATTGGCCGGCACCGAAAACAGGGGAAGAGGAGGCAGTGGTGTGGCCTGCAGACACAGATGGGCGATCCAGGCGTTCCTCCCACTTACTACGGTGCTTGGATGCCATGTGTCGGATCATGCTGGTGGTGGTGAGGTTTCTAGTGTTCATGCCTCGGCTCATTCTGGTGTGGCACAGGTTGCAAACTACAATTCTTTTGTCGTCCGCACTTTCCTTAAAAAAACGCCATACCGCGGAACACCTACCCCTTGGCAAGGTAGATTTACGCAAGGGGGTGCTCCGTGGAACATTTGCGGGCCGGTTTGGTGCGGTCCGCCTTCTTTCTGTAGCCACACCACTGCCTCTTCCAGCCTGTTGCGGTGCTGCAGATGGCTCACCCTCAGGACTGCTGTCATCGCTCGGCTCTACACCTTCCCAGGTGGGGTCAGTCACCTCATCGTCCACCAAGTCCTCCTCCACTTCCTCACTCTGATCATCCTCCTCAAGTCTTGATCCCACCACATACTCAGTCATTGACAACTGTATAACATTCTCCTCAACAAGGTCTTGAGACGGAAATAGTGGTTGATTTAATGGCAACTGTGTCTCATCATCATCATCATCATCCACTACTTCCTTTGACCTTAAATGCCGTTCACATCTGTCATCTTCTTGAGATTGGGTAGCCTCTAGAGGTTGTGAATCAGGGCACAAGATGTCAAGATGTCATGTCTGCAAGCGTGCTTGGAGAGAGGGTCAAATGAAGGATTGGTGATGAGACGAGCTCCTCACTATATCCCAGTGTGGGATCACTTCTTTGACCAGACCGTGTATGGTGGGAGGAAGGATGATCAGAGTGAGGATTATGTTGACCAGACTCTTGGCTACTGAGAGTGGACTTGGTGGAAGACAGGGTGGTGCTTAACCGACTGGAAGCAGTATCAGCTGTCATCCAACCGACCACCTGTTCGCAGTGGTCGGACCTCGAGAGTGATGTCCTGCGACGCCCTGTAAAATTACACATGAAGCTAGGTATGGTGGATGTCTTTCTTTCTTGTGCTCTGGCACCAGGCACAGTTTCTCCGCGTCCTGACCCGCGCCCTGAACTTTCAGGATCACGTCCACTTCCCCGTCCCTTTTTACCCGCCTTCTTCATCTTACACAGAATATGTGACTTTAATATTTGAGTTTGAAAACTTAACAGTATTTCTTATTATTCTGCAACTCTGCAGAGTACACAGAATAGGCTGCTAAACTGCGGTGAAACACACTGAATGGAATATGTGAGTTTAATATTTGAGTTTGAAAACTTAACAGTATTTCTTATTATTCTGCAACTGTACAGAGTACACAGAATAGGCTGTTAAACGGCGGTGAAACACACTGAATGGAATATGTGACTTTAATATTTGAGTTTGAAAACTTAACAGTATTTCTTATTATTCTGCAACTGTACAGAGTACACAGAATAGGCTGCTAAACTGCGGTGAAACACACTGAATGGAATATGTGACTTTAATATTTGAGTTTGAAAACTTAACAGTATTTCTTATTATTCTGCAACTGTACAGAGTACACAGAATAGGCTGTTAAACGGCGGTGAAACACACTGAATGGAATATGTGACTTTAATATTTGAGTTTGAAAACTTAACAGTATTTCTTATTATTCTGCAACTGTACAGAGTACACAGAATAGGCTGTTAAACGGCGGTGAAACACACTGAATGGAATATGTGACTTTAATATTTGAGTTTGAAAACTTAACAGTATTTCTTCCTAGTCTGCAACTGTACAGAGTACACAGAATAGGCTGCTAAACTGCGGTGAAACACACTGAATGGAATATGTGACTTTAATATTTGAGTTTGAAAACTTAACAGTATTTCTTATTATTCTGCAACTGTACAGAGTACACAGAATAGGCTGTTAAACGGCGGTGAAACACACTGAATGGAATATGTGACTTTAATATTTGAGTTTGAAAACTTAACAGTATTTCTTATTATTCTGCAACTGTACAGAGTACACAGAATAGGCTGTTAAACGGCGGTGAAACACACTGAATGGAATATGTGACTTTAATATTTGAGTTTGAAAACTTAACAGTATTTCTTATTATTCTGCAACTGTACAGAGTACACAGAATAGGCTGCTAAACTGCGGTGAAACACACTGAATGGAATATGTGACTTTAATATTTGAGTTTGAAAACTTAACAGTATTTCTTATTATTCTGCAACTGTACAGAGTACACAGAATAGGCTGTTAAACGGCGGTGAAACACACTGAATGGAATATGTGAGTTTAATATTTGAGTTTGAAAACTTAACAGTATTTCTTATTATTCTGCAACTGTACAGAGTACACAGAATAGGCTGCTAAACTGCGGTGAAACACACTGAATGGAATATGTGACTTTAATATTTGAGTTTGAAAACTTAACAGTATTTCTTATTATTCTGCAACTCTGCAGAGTACACAGAAAAGGCTGCTAAACTGCGGTGAAACACACTGAATGGAATATGTGACTTTAATATTTGAGTTTGAAAACTTAACAGTATTTCTTATTATTCTGCAACTCTGCACAGTACACAGAATAGGCTGCTAAACGGCGGTGAAACACACTGAATGGAATATGTGACTTTGATATTTTAGTTTGAAGACTTAACAGTATTTCTTCCTATTCTGCAACTCTGCACAGTACACAGAATGTGCTGCTAAACTGCGGCGAAGCACACTGAATGGAATATGTGACTTTGATATTTTAGTTTGAAGACTTAACAGTATTTCTTCCTATTCTGCAACTCTGCACAGTACACAGAATGTGCTGCTAAACTGCGGCGAAGCACACTGAATGGAATATGTGACTTTGATATTTTAGTTTGAAGACTTAACAGTATTTCTTCCTATTCTGCAACTCTGCACAGTACTCAGAATGTGCTGCTAAACTGCGGCGACGCACACTGAATGGAATACGTGACTTTGATATTTTAGTTTGAAGACTTAACAGAATGTGCTCTAATCTGCAACTTTGCACACTAAACAGAATGTGCTCTAATCTGCAACTTTGCACACTAAACAGAATGTGCTCTAATCTGCAACTTTGCACACTAAACAGAATGTGCTCTAATCTGCAACTGTGCACACTAAACAGAATGTGCTCTAATCTGCAACTTTTCACACTAAACAGAATATTTTTTTTTTTTTTTTTTTGTTTTTTTCCCCCCACACACAATATAACCTGCTGCCCCCACACACAGTAGTCCTAAAAAGGACTTTTGGTTCTTTTTTGTCACAATTTTTGTTTTTTCCTCCCTACACTGCCTTTCCCTTCCTATCCTCAGCTCTCCCTGGCTCAGACTGAGCCGAACTCGATGGTCAGGTGCTATACAGCACCTGACCA
Organism: Rhinophrynus dorsalis; assembly: GCA_037306005.1. Classification (NCBI taxonomy): domain Eukaryota; kingdom Metazoa; phylum Chordata; class Amphibia; order Anura; family Rhinophrynidae; genus Rhinophrynus; species Rhinophrynus dorsalis. The sequence goes on along the minus strand of CM074719.1, from coordinate 455,186,691 downwards.
CGGGTTCTGGCCAGCCAATCAGTGTAATGCCAGCAGCCAACATGGCTGCTGGCATTACACCGATGTCAGAGCCTCCCTGCACGTTTATTGGCTGCGCAGCAGCCGCAAAACGTGCGGGGAGGAGACCCGAACATGGCGGGCGAGCACATGCGGTACTCGTACGAGTACCGCCATGTGCCGAGCAGAGCGATGCTCGAGCCGATCCGAGCATCGGCCGAGCATGCTCGCTCAACACTACACTGTAGCCTTTCTTGGTCTACAGCTCACTGTCAGTCTTTTACAGGGAAGGTTGACTTTAGGGAAGTATATAGCTTGTAATTCTGTTCTTGTGTATCAAGTTATCATCCATCTCACTTCATTAAAGACATTCAAGTAAGGCAGCACCTCATAGTGCTGATGAACTGCTCCACTGAGGAATAATTCCAACAGAATTTATCTAGATTGTGGAATAGGTTGTCTTGGAGAGGGTATATTGGTTGGTGTTTAGAGAAAGCACATAGATAGAAATTAAAACACAGAGACAGTTTAAAACATGCCACTTTCTTTTTGGATGCTGCTTTCATTTCTATTTTCTATGCTATTTACATATGATTTACTATGTGTCACCTCCTGATACCAAGTATATACATACTAATAGAGTTTTAGTTTTAGATGACAAATGTATGTGGAGAATATCAACATAAAATATACTTAGCAAATGACATGTGAATGGAGGTGTTTTATTAAAATGTTATAGCATCTAAAAGTTAATTTTTTTAGGTGCAGTATCAAAATGGCCTGAAATATTACAGTGGTGCTGTTGCTACATCATCCTATGGAAACTTCTGGTCAAATGACCAGAAACTTCCATAGGATGGTGTAGCAACAGCACCACTGTAATATTTCAGGCCATTTTGATACTCCACAGGAGTTTAATTTTATCCACTTTTGTACCACTTTTGACTTTGTACATATAACCCTACATGCTGTTTATTCCATGGCACCTCCAACCTGATGGAAGATAAGAAAGGAGAAAAGTAACCCAGAATATTTATTTCTATTTAACTTCATTTTTTCACAGCTCGTGAAATGTAACCATATGCCTCAAATACTAAATTACCCAAACTACTCCATCAATGCTGTCAGTTGGCAATCAGATTTCTTGCATTTCAAGCATAGATTTCTTGTCACCATTGTTCCATTCGAAATTTCTAAACTTAGCTTAACAAACCAGTTTCCCAGAAACCACCTTGCACTTTTTGCCCCAATAAGATCAATATGAGACAAACCTAGAGAGAAATGTTTGCTTTTGTTGTGTACGGATGGATGAAAAGACCTGTATTCTTTTTGCAAAAACACAAATTGTTTTTCTCAGAAATTCTTGCAAATAGAAAAACTAACTTGACAATTTCCACTTATGCTTTCTATGGTTGCAATAATTCCTGCTGCAATACAAGCTGCTACCACATCCTCAGGGATCTGGGATTATGTTTGTGAAAAGGGGAACTTTTGTTTTCCCCAGGTGCTATGTGCAGTAGCAGTACAGAGGTGCAGCTGCCTGAACTTGCTTTGTCTGTGAGTGTGATTACAGGTGTACCACCTATGTCACCACTAAGAGAGTAGGAAGAGACTGGTGGTAGTGCTAATGATGAGGGTGGCAGTGATGATGATAGATAGCAGTGATATTATGGTGTTCACTAATTTAGATTTTGCTGAGTGGTTTGAGGATCAAATGTCACAGGACCAAACTTACCTTGCCATAGGCCTCAGCCTACTAACAATTTTTAAAGGCTTTTGCCTATGACATAGTACTTAGCAGAAGACTACAACAAGGTAAGCCTTGGAAAATGTTTTGTTCCTAGAAGTAGAGTGGTGTAACATTTTAACATAGTTGATGAGGCTGAAAAAAGACATGTGTCCATCAAGTCCAGCCCATGCCAAAAACACCCCTGTTTATCCAGAAGAAGGCAAAAAAATGCCCTCTGAAGTAATTTCCAATTTAGCTACTTATATACTTATTATTAAAGTGTTAGTAATCCACAAATAAGTTTTTGCATTTAGAAGAGCTTAAAAAGCTGAGCTAAATGCAAAAAAAGTATCACTCAAACTGCTATAATTTAAGAGATACGGGCGTTTAAAGCTGCCAGCAGGAGATCCGTGTCAGCTGACACAGAGACGCTTGAACAGACTCGCAATCTCGTTATTTACCACGAATACCTCCATTGGAATGATCTAAAACAAGTGCTTGAAAATTAGGGACACTTTTTAGACCATTCCAATGAAGGGATTCGTGGTAAATAATGAGATTGCGGCACTTCTCAAGTGCCTCTGTGTTGACTGACACAGATCTCCTGTTGACAGCTTTACAGCTGTCAGTAAGAGAGATCAAACTTTAAACACCTATATCTCTGAAACCATAGCAGTTTGAGAGATTCAGTTTTTTGCATTTGGCTCAGCTTTTTAAGCTCTTCTAAACGCAAAAAACTTTTTTGTGAACATTACTAACACTTTAATACTGTCTCTGTTTGATGTTACCTCCTTTTACTTTGTATTTTACTTTATCGTGACGTCACTATTTGATACCAGATCGATTTATATTTTATATATGTTTGGTATGTCTTTAATTGTTATTCTGTTCCATATTTTAAAACATTTCTTATATTTATAGAACTCAGAGTGCTTTTCTTCCATTTTTTTGATATATATATATATATATATATATATATATATATAAACTGCTCAAAAAAATAAAGGGAACACTTAAACAACACAATGTAACTCGAAGTCAATCACACTTCGGTGAAATCACACTGTCCACTCAGGAAGCAACACTGACTGACAATCAATTCCACATGCTGTTGTGCAAATGGAACAGACAACAGGTGGAAATTATAGGCAATTAGCAAGACACCCCCAATAAAGGAGTGGTTCTGCAGGTGGTGACCACAAACCACTTCTCAGTTCCTATGCTTCCAGGCTGATGTTTTGGTCACTTTTGAATGCTGGTGGTGCTTTCACTCTAGTGGTAGCATGAGATGGAGTCTACAACCCACGCAAGTGGCTTAGGTAGTGCAGCTCATCCAGGATGGCACATCAATGCGAGCTGTGGGAAAAAGGTTTACTGTGTCTGTCAGCGTAGTGTCCAGAGCATGGAGGCGCTACCAGGAGACAGGCCAGTACATCAGGAGACGTGGAGGAGGCCATAGGAGGGCAACAACCCAGCAGCAGGATCGCTATCTCCGCCTTTGTGCAAGGAGGAACACTGCCAGAGCCCTGCAAAATGACCTCCAGCAGGCCACAAATGTGCATGTGTCCACTCAAACGGTCAGAAACAGACTCCATGAGGGTGGTATGAGGGCCCGACGTCCACAGGTGGGGGTTGTGCTTACAGCCCAACACCGTGCAGGACGTTTGGCATTTGCCAGAGAACACCAAGATTGGCAAATACACCACTGGCGCCCTGTGCTCTTCACAGATGAAAGCAGGTTCACACTGAGCACATGTGACAGACGTGACAGAGTCTGGAGACGCCGTGGAGAACGTTCTGCTGCCTGCAACATCCTCCAGCATGACCGGTTTGGCGGTGGGTCAGTAATGGTGTGGGGTGGCATTTCTTTTGGGGGCCGCACAGCCCTCCATGTGCTTGCCAGAGATAGCCTGACTGCCATTAGGTACCGAGATGAGATCCTCAGACCCCTTGTGAAACCATATGCTGATGCAGTTGGCCCTGGGTTCCTCCTAATGCAAGACAATGCTAGACCTCATGTGGCTGGAGTGTGTCAGCAGTTCCTGCAAGAGGAAGGCATTGATGCTATGGACTGGCCCGCCCGTTCCCCAGACCTGAATCCGATTGAGCACATCTGGGACATCATGTCTCGCTCCATCCACCAACGCCACGTTGCACCACAGACTGTCCAGGAGTTGGCGGATGCTTTAGTCCAGGTCTGGGAGGACACCCCTCAGGAGACCATCCGCAACCTCATCAGGAGAATGCCCAGGCGTTGCAGGGAGGTCATACGGGCACGTGGATGCCACACACACTACTGAGCCTCATTTTGACTTGTTTTAAGGACATTACATCAAAGTTGGATCAGCCTGTAGTGTGGTTTTCCATTTTGATTTTGAGTGTGACTCCATATCCAGTCCTCCATGGGTTGATAAATTTGATTTCCATTGAGAATTTTTGTGTGATTTTATTGTTAGTTCATTCATTCAGATCTAGGATGTGTAATCTTAGTGTTCCCTTTATTTTTTGGAGCAGTGGGATGTGTAATCTTAGTGTTCCCTTTAATTTTTTGAGCAGTGTATATTACAATCTGTGAGTAAGCTTTGCCACACCTTTTTCTCCACTTCTAGTAAAAGTTCTATACTTCAGCTCAAAATGAGTGACAATTGCCCAAATTCAGTCACTATGATTCAAAATTGGTGATTCTGGCATAAAAATTTCCACTTGTGTTCTGTTGCCCTATCAGCGTAATGTTACTAAATGTTAGCACCAAGCACACAATAACAAAAATGAAAATAAAACTAATATGCCTTGTTTACCATGCAGAGTGTTTTCTATAAACAAAAGATAAAGCCCTAGTCACTAGAAGCACTAAGTATAAACACAGTATCTAACACATTCTGCAAGTGACCTTGTATACACAGTGGTATAATAAAAAATAAGTAGCTAAATGGTGAATTGTGCTTTACCCATTATATATCCAAAACTCAGTTTTATTGATCCCAATACCAGATTAATCATATTCAATGATTTCCCATGATACCCCCTTCTTCAATTGCAGAATGACACTCTATAGCATGATCAAGTTGTCCATCTAAAGAAATAATAATAGGAGACTGCATACTTACAGAATTGGCAGCATCCAAATTGTCAAAAGTAGGGGATTCTGGGGGATCATAAAAAGAAATAAAAACAGTATATAATATATATGTGGGTACATTAAATGAGTAAGAGGAAAATGACAGCTTAACCCAAACACAGTAGAAGTAGTCCCTCTGGACTTTCTACAGATACCATTATTTTCATCAAATTTCCTGTAAAACAATTTATAAAGTATGATGAAACAAATGTAACAAATGCACTTTTTTTTAACTGCCACTAAAAATCTTTTACACATCTACAAACGCTAAAAAAAACCTGCTAAATAGATTATAATATTTGTCTTGATTTTAGAAATACCCAATGTTGACATGTTTTTCTAATGTTTTTGTCAGGTTATAATAACTAAAAGTAGCAAACTTTTGAATGCTAGTGTACATGCAACATAGATCAGTAGACAGACAGGCGAGGGCTGGCAACTGGTGGCCCAGGGGGCAAATACATTCAAGTGGCCAATTTCTATTATCATTCGAGCCCACTGTTCCAGCCCACCCCCTTTTGTTAATTTTAAAATTGGCATTAATGTTGTGATGTAAGTCAAGTGATACCACAGAGCTTACAGTTGAAATGGGGCTACACTAGTGCACTACTACAAAGCTTACAGTTTAAGTAAAGCTTACCTAGTGATACTATAGAGCTTACAAGGGAAATGGTTTATGTTACTAGTTTAGCGCCATTTGGATTTTATCTCTGTGGTGTCATTGCCATTTCAATTGTAAGCTCTATGGTATCACTGGTGTAGCTCCATTTCAGTTGTAAGCTCTGTGGTCTCACTAGTGTAGCTCCATTTACAGCAGCAATCGGAAGATTTAATGAGGTGCAGTGGCCCACCAGCCCAGACATATGACCAGCCCAGGGGGCAATTGCCCCCCTGCCCCCCAGGCCAGCCCTCCCCTGTAGACAGAGAACTAATGTACATTGATGTATGTCATAGAAGTGAACTCAAATACTAAACAATACTATTACTCTAAATAAGATAAAATCCAACAAAACAAATAGGAAAGCTGAATATGGAAATGTACTGGTTTTGAGGTAAGAACAATATGATGCCACAGAGGCTGCTGTAAAATGCTTTTAGAGCAACTAATCCTCAAGAAGTAAATCACTGAAAAGTTCTCACTGTGAGTCAACAAGACTGCAAACGCTTATTGATCCATGGCAGACTTATTTTGCTCCAAGGATTACGAAATAGGAAAGTTTCAGTTAAGGTATGGTTCAGAGTATCTTGTCAACAATATTAAACCTTTTTTTTCTTCCGTTAAATGCTGTGTATGTTTGCTTTTCATATTGTAAATGCCATTGTTCCTACAGCATATAATTCTAAATTTCCTATACAAATCTTTCCTCTTCTGCTTATTTATAGATTTCACATATTATATATAGATAAATTCTACATTATTTAAATTAACCAAGTAGAAGAATTGCAATAATTTGATTCAAGGATTGCTTTTTGCAAACTGAGATTGTATGTGATTAAAGGAACAGTAACCCTTTATATGAAAAAATGGTGTTGTTGCATGTGCTTAATTAGAGAGGGCATATCAAGGTCTGATATGTCCTTCCTCCTCTTCACAAGCTTTTCACTGACTTGTGATTTCAGGGGAGGTAGAAGAGAAGAGAAGGCTGAAGGTTCAACGTGACTGGATGCCTTCTTCCTGAAGTGGAAGTGGTCGCTTGTTGTTGTGCTCCTGCTGTTTCAGCACTAGGACTACTAGGAACTACCTGTCCATTTCACAGCTAGAGTTGATTCCACCAACACAGTCTGTCTTGATGTACAACTCAGAAACTATATTAGCAGGCATGATAATGTCACTGGTGGCATAATGGTCCTAGTGGCTTACCTTGCCCTAGTCCTGCTAACAATTTTTTTCAAGGCTTATCTTGCCATAGTAGACTATCCTAAGAATCTTTCTAAATCATTTACCTTTAATTATAATTATTTTTGCAAATGCTAACAATGCATAAGCCAATTGCATATATTATTTAATAGTTTTGGCTGTAAACCAGCTGACAAAAATGTTTTGAAATGCCTGGTGGCTAAACCTTCTATAAAAGCTTTTCTGAAGTTACAATACTTATAAAGGGGCATACTAGTTGCCAAGTAAGTTCAGTTAAAAAAATAATAATTTTTTTAACTAAGTAAACTACTGGTCTACTACCAATATACTTCCAGTACACTTGCCGTGCTTGTGTCATGCTGCTTTAGCCCTATTAAAATTATTTGGAAAGGCATAACTGCTGTCAGGGCTGCCATCAGACATTTTGGAAGCCAGTACAAACCCAAAGCCAGGGCCCCCCGTCTCCTGCCCCTGTTCTTCCTCTTGTCCCATCATTGCTCTTCCCCCTACCTCCTGGCATTGTCAGGGTTTTATAACACACAGACACATAGTTTGAATACTATGGCAAAATTGCGAAAGAAGACAACAAATAGAGGAATGGCTTTTGGACCATTCCTATGTTTACTTTTACTTTTAGTGTTCACCTTCTTCAGACTGATTAATATTTTAAGACAATCTGTCAGGTTGTCTTGTTGTGCATTGAGGAAATCTTTATACCTACCATACCATCTTACCAAAGTTAATTGGGCTCTAAGGAACTCAAATGCAGGCTCCCAATAAATTCTGGGTACATCCAGGCATTAAGAGGTGATTTAGGAATTAGAAAAGGCCGCATTGTGTATCCTCTGTGAAACTTCTAACAGCTGGCTCAAGGTCAATAGAACTGATTCCTGTTGCAGTCTCTGAGGCTATGAGGCCTAGAATGCAGTATCACATCCTATAGACCTAGATCATGTATACAAATCTGCTAAGTGCACATCATTCTGCAAGTGAAGAGGAGGCACAAGTCTCAAGCTCCCTTGCATTTTTCAGCCTTGGTGATAGCTTAGCTTCCTAAATAGTAAAATCACGGTAGCCACAGACAGGTTGAATAATGCAGCACTCATCTCATCTCAAATTTACTTAAATCTCAATGGCATTTTATGCAGAAAAGGCCCAATTAACCCTTTGAGTGCCAGAGGGGTACCCAATGCATTGCTTTGCAATGTGTTGCGTACCCCTCTGGTACTCAAATGGTTAATAAATGCTGAAAATGGTAAAATGGAATGATACACTGGTTGTGATGATGTGGTAAGTGAAGAAGACAGCAGAGTAAAAGGTAACATTGACATGTTTCTAAAGTTATTGAATGTGAATAAAGATTTAAGGTATGAATGGTATAGTCAAAGGGAAGTAAATATGAACTTTGGTGTATTTAGATCTATGTGGCAACAGAACACACTAGGTGATAAAACAGACACATAGACACAAAGTAAAAGAGGAGCAATTCTGGCACAAAATAAATGCAATAGAGAGGCCCAAAAGTTGCCATTGATATACTGGGAACCTGCATGCTACAAAGATGCCAAGAGAATTTCTTTGCAATACATTGGAGACACTTCTAACATTAAAAGACCAGTTTCATTCAATTAAAATTTTGTTCAATGTGATGAAGCTGGTTTCCCCCAGAATGACCGCCCTTATTTCCTTTTCACATGTGGCATATAGTCAGCCAATGACATGATAGTAGAGAGAGGGAACATTCACTGGAGGGTAGATAAATGAGTAGAGCTGATATTGAGGTGTGGTCACAGTCCTTTTTGTGTCTTGATCCTGGTGTCATTATCAAGTCTTCACAAGAAAACAACGTTATTGCTTGCTTGTGTGACTACAGTAAAACTGCAGGTGGTCTTAGGAGGTCTGCAGGAAGTCACAGTCTAATTTTGGAACTATGGCCTATTAGTTGACAGGACCACATTTCACAAATTCACTGGAACTGCTCGACTGGATTGTTTGCAATATTGGGTTTGATAGGGTATGTACCTTTAAGACCTGCAGCCAATAAAAAGCAAGTAAAAAACTAGCTCTATAATGATTTCTCTGAAGAAGTTATATATTTGAAAAGCTGAGGGGTTTGCAGTCCATATATTCTTAAATAGCAGACCAGTTTCACCCTATCTGTGCTTTGCAGCAACACATTATGATATTTGAAAAAAAAAAAAAATAACGTCAATGTTCCAATTTGTTGATGTTATAGTAAGGTAGCCATCTCTAGTGGCATAATTTGTCAATTAATTTAAATATTTTTTTATTATAAAAAGAGTACAGATTAGCATGTTGCTAATTAACCTTTTTTATTTTATCTGTTTTTTATCTTCCAGCCTCAGTTATTTTAGTCAGAAAGAATGAATAATAATCAGATACAATACAGAAAAAATTATAAAAGTAGGCTTCTATCTATGAAAATGTAAAATAGATTGCAATATCACTGTCAAACAGGATAGGAGGCTTTGGTGTTAAATCACCACACATTACTTGCTTGGCAGTATAAAGTATGGTACCCATTGTTACCAGACTGATTTTCTAAAAATAAAGGTACCAAGTCACATTATTGCAACATGATGTATTTTCCTTCCTTGTTGTTTTACCTGGGAACTTTCAAAATGAGCTAAACCTGAGATCTCTGTGATGTTAATGTTTAAGTTGGTCAGATATGTCCCAACTTGGTAAAAGAGAGAGATACTCCAATCAGTTCTCAGTGGACCTTTAACAAGTTACAACTTAGAGGTATCATTGTATGACAGCAGACAAGGCAAGCAGGACTTATTTCCTTGCATTTCTGGTATAAGTTATGCTAATTTAGAGACTAAAGGAACAGTCAGTTGGTGCAGATTATGTAGTAGGTGACACTGAACTCACTCACCGCTGGGGGCCATTTTCTCAGAGACCCTGATATCTGGCTCATTAAACTTGCATGACCCTGCTAAAAAGTATCCCTGTCTACACAACTGATCCAGCATAAAGAAAAATAAAATAGAAATATCTTAAGCAGCATATGTCCTGGATTACAATGCCGTTAATATCTCCATTGACCTCAAAGGAATCTGTTAGAAAAAACAGTGAATGCAATTATCAGCTGAAATGCAATCTAGTCCTATGTTTCTGAGATCTGTAACAATAAGGCCTTTTTTCAAGAACAGAGAGGCATTAATGTATTAACCCTCTGAGTGCCAGAGAGATATCCAGTGCATTGCAACACAATTCATTTGATTTCTCTCTGGCACTCAGGGGTTAATGAACTTGTCAAGGAAATGTAAATTGGTTAATACAATGTGTAGATAATAGTAAGCTTGTCCTAATTTACTTATACTAAATTGGCTATAGAAGTCTCACATGCGTTGTGAAAGGGATAGTAATACTTCATTTTAACTTTATTTTATTTTGTAGGCATTAAAAAAACATGAAGAATGATATAAGTCTTATCTCTGAAACCTTTATGGTTTAAGAGATATTCACAAACAAAGTATCTCCCCCCGTTCAACCGGATCAGAAGGAAGATGCCCAGGTAGACTGCAGAGAGGGACAATCTTCAATTAAGATAATGGAAAAAGCTGAAAAACTTGTCAAGGGGGGAAGGGCTTTCATTGTTTTCATACAAAGAAAATTGTCCCCTTCTGTTATCTGTCCTGTCATACAACCAGACTCACATCTGAGAAGAGATGGCTTACACTAGGTAAAAGGGGCGGGGAGGGGAACTTTGCTTGTGAATATCTCATAAACCATAAAGGTTTGAGAGGTAAGACATATCATTCTTCATGTTTTTTTAATGCCTACAAAATAAAATAAAGTTAAAACGAAGTATTACTATCCCTTGAAGGAAAGCATTCGAGACTACTATAACATTCAAGTAATTAACTGCTTAAAGTGGAACTTTCACATTGTATAAAGTTGCCCTCCAATAATTAAACATATGGCGACTAGCTTCATAATACTTTTATTATCTCTCAGCAGTGCCAGATTCTAAAGTAATCCTTAAAGGGATACTAATACTTTATTATTACTATCCCCCATATTGTACATATCCTATATAATAATTCGCCAAGTTGTGTGTAACGCCAGACATGCGCAGTAGACACTGCTGCGCGTGCGGCAGTCATACGCAGTAGAGACTGCCCGCGCCGCGGCTGATACAGAGCTGGGCGCTCCGAAGGAGTGTCCAGCTCTGTATCAGCCGAGGTGCGGGCAGTCTCCACTGCGTGTGACTACCCGCGACCGGCTGCCAGAGGCTCTGTATCAGCCGAGGCGCGGGAGACCCGCGACCGGCTGCCAGAGGCACTGTGGCCCGTGTAACGGGCTGTTCAACTAGTTTGTAAGATAATTTAATAGCCCCAGGTTCATCTCTCAAACCTTTATGGTTTGAGAGATAACCAAAGGCAAAGTTCCCTCCCCCTTCCCTGAAGTCAGCGTTGTACTGACTGCAGGGGAAGACTGTCGTACGACAGGCTTGCGGCTCTGCAGCTGAGCCGAGATCCCGTTAGTGAAAAACAATTATTTCACTGAAACGGTCTTCTACATGTGCTTGGTTTGCAAGCACATGGAGAAGACCATTTCAGTGAAATAATTCTTTGTCACTAACGTGATAGAGCCACATGATTAAAGTCAGACCAGATATCCCTGCAGTCAGGTATGAGAGATGAACCTGGGGGCTATTACATTATTTTACAAATATGTACAATATGGGGCATAGTAATAATAAAGTATTACTATCCCTTTAATCTTCTGAGACCGGAAGCCAGGCATCAGTGCAGACATCTGTGCGCCTGCGCTGTCAGTCCCGGTCTCCTCTAGGAGGCATTGCATGTTACCTTAAGGTAACCGGAAGGGACTGACGGGCAGGCGCGCAGATGGCACTAACCTGGCCCTCAGTCTCTGAAGAGTAAGGATACTTCTGAGATCTAATAGAACTATTATGAAGCTAGTCGTCATATGTTTAATTATTGGAGGGTGACTTTATGCAATGGGAAAGTTCCGCTTTAACGCTGTAAGTGCAAAATATGTGACGTGTCAGGACCATCAACGTCTTTTTTCCCTGAAGGACCTGGAATGTCACTTATTTTGTGTTTACAATGTTCCTGTAACTCCTTAACAACCAGCAGTCCGGGGAAGTGACCTTCCCTTATGGACCATTTTGATTGTTGTTGTTCATTCTGTAAGCACTGGCGGGTCTGAAATTGACCACTTCAAGACTGGAGCAGTCTCTCTCAGATCCCCATTCGGCGAGCTGTAAACATCATCAGTCACGTGTGCTGTCGCGCCGACAACAATCAAAATGGTCCTTAAGAGAAGGTCACTTCCCTGGACTGCTGGTTGTTAAGGAGTTAAAGTGGGACTGCCACTTTGTATCACATAGGTGCCTGTCATAAGCCCATATATTTATATTATACATTGTATAAGGAAAATAGTAATCTATGAGATATTTAGCCCTATTTACTTGACAGTTTACACTAGCCATATACTGAAATTCCATTGCAGCTTCCACTTCTTAATGGGAAATACTAGCTAATTTGCATACAATTATAAATAAATAAAGCTAAATATCATACAAGCTATTGTTTCAAACAAAAATGGTTAACAAAATATATGTGTTTTTGAAAATCACATATTTCATAGAAAGTTGCAGTTACTCTAGCATACAGAGAGTTACTTTTCTAGCACTAGCTTGTATACCCAGATTTTGATAGAGAGGGTCCCTTGCCCACTTTCAAATGGCAGGAAAAGTGGGTGAGTGTGATGGGAATACAAAATGGACTACTTGTACAGTTAACATAATTTAGATTGAATTGGACCATGGAGTAATGCAATATCTGGCTTGATGCCATTTCAAGATTGGCCTTAGAAAGGTTTTGATGCACTCTGTCAAATAGCTACTTCAAAAAGTGATATTCCCTAAACATCACCAGAAATGCTTTCAGCGCCTGGGATAACTGCAGTGCTATCAGATGCATGGCTCGTAGTCACATCTTGTGAAAAGGCTGCTAATGGGCAGAGATACTGGAAAAAGGCTTTAAACTTATGACTCCCAGGAGGCACCAGTGAAAGTTATATAGTACGAATAAAGAATCCAAAGAGAAGTACAGCCGTTTATTAATATTGTTATTATTATTATTAATAATGTATTTTAAAAAAAATCTACATATTCTGTACCTCTGTACAATACTTAAACAAGACACCAGAACAATGTACAATGGTGTATAATATATAAGGATATTTACGATCTAAATTACAGGCATTGGACACAGATGGATAAGAGGACCCTACTTACTAAACTTACAGTCTATAGGGTAGTAAGGGACTGATACAAAATGGCTAGGTGCTTGAAGTTTCTGACTGGTGCAGTCACAGACCTTGACACAACAGGGAGAGGAAAGTGACAAGTGCTATAAGGACATGTAGGGAGCTGATAGATAGTATCATGGAGGAATTTTGAGGAGTCATTACTCCAAGGCAGTAAGTGTGGGGACTGAGCATTATGTGTCATTCAAAGCCATAATGTCTGCAGGGGAGGGGATTATTGGATGGGGTGGGGGAGAGGAAATGTTCTGTTTTGGATAGAATGAGTTATAGATACTGGGAGACATTCAGGTAGAGACTGGTGAGAGGCAGTTGGTAACCTGATCTAAAAGACAGTGAGAGGTGTCAGCAGAGAAGATGTAGAGTTGGGTATTATCAACATAAAAGTGGCACTGGAACCCAAATGAAGAGATTAGATTGTAGAGAGGACGTGTACACTGAAAAGGCCCTGACATTCCCAAGTGAAAGGGGAGCAGAGAAATAATACCTGAAAAGGAAACACTACAGTAGTTGTGGGAAAGGTATCTAAGAACTAGGAGAGAGCTGTATCACAGAATCTAATGAAGTAGAAGGTTTGCATAAAAGCAGTGGCCTACTGTGTCAAATTATGTTCAGAATAGTACTGGGAAGTAGTCCCTGTGTTTTGGCCAAGAGAAAATCATTAGACACTTTAGAGAGTGCAGTCTATTTAGAGTGATGGAAACAAAGTCCAGAGTCCAGAGAATCCAGCAGAGATGTCACATTTGCACTTGTGATGTATACTGCAGATCACAGCCACATCTGGCTTTGCCTGCACTTGAACTAACGACATTCGGGCTATAGGACCTGTGTTTTCAAGCCTGAAATACTAGAGGAACTTCTTTCAGAGGGATTCTGTGACAGGCTGGTTCCTGCTTCAGCTGTATTCACAAGACCTTCTGGAAACTTCCATCTCTCCTGACTAGCTAGTCATTTCAGCTGCTTCTTTATCTGCAGGTTTTTAAACCAGACTCCTCAAGCACTCAAGGCTCAATCATTTTGATTTGTTCTGTGATTTAGCTTTCCTGTTTACTGTGTGACCTCCAGGTGTTGACCCTGGCAACACTCTGGACTCCGTTTGACTTGTCCTACCCTGGACCTCTTTGCATTGTTCACTGACCTGCATTGCTAGTTACCTGCCTTTGACACCTGAACTTTCTTTCTTTTGAACCCTTACTGCCTGCCTTTACCTCAGATTGCCTGACCTCCCCTTCTGCCTACAAACTGGTATCTCTCTTGCACAAACATAGGCATTAAACCACTGAGGGCGAGTAGCTACTTCTTACAGATTCTGTACTTATACTTTGTCTTAAAGAGATAGTAATGTTTGAAAATGAAAGTAGCTCCAATTAATCTTCATAGTATTTGGGCCATAGAGAGTGTTATTTCAGTACTGTCAGAGTTGTAGTTCAAGATTAATTGAATTATAAAGTATCCACCTCCCGCCCCTCTTACTGATGTAACACTGCTCATCTCAGAACAGAAAGGTGGTGTCCAGATGGCTTGCAGAGAGGTACAATCTTCAATTAGCATAAGGGAAAAACCTGAAAAACCTGTCAAGGGGGGCAGGGTTTTCCTTGTTTTCACAGTAAGAAGATTGTCCCTTGCTATGAGCTGCCTGGTCTTAAGACCAAATTCCACATCTGAAGGGAGGTGGCTTACACTAGCTAAAAGGGGCAGGAGTGGTATACTTTATCATTCGATTACTCTTGAACTACAACTCTGACAGTATTGAAATAACACTCTCCATGGCCCAAATACTATGAAGATTAATTGGAGCTGCTTTTATTTTGAAACATTACTATTCCTTTAACCATAACCTCTTGATTTAGCCTTGTGCCTGTCAAGTTTGTACTGTTGCCTTGGATTCCTTGTATTCAGCCAGTGGCTGGTTAACTTTGCAGCTTAACCCTTAGGGCAAGTGGTAGCTCTTCAGTGATACTTCACTTTGATCCTGGCTGAGATTTGGTGTCCTTTGTAGTGGAATAGCCTCGTAGTATTTGTGCTGAAGATCCTTCTTAGCCATTCCTGCTGCTGTTTGGCTTGTTCCTGTCTGTCTTGCTTATCTGGTAACTGGCCTTGGTCCACTGAGTGAGACTAAATTTGAAGCAGTGGGGTTTAGAGGAACATCACTGGATATAAAGAAGTCACCAAAATAGTGAAGTCATATAGAGAAGTAATCAAGAAACTGGATAGAACCAGGGGGCGATAAATGAGGCAATCTATAATGAACATGGAGAGAATTGGATTGCATGGACTTCAAAGGAGGAAAAGCGAGTGAGGCGATGGGAGGTATATATTAAAACATGCAACTTTGGAATAAGTGAAATCCACCCCTCTATCTATGACTAAGTCAAGAGGTGTTGCTGAACTGTAATCCACCAAAGGAGAATGTTACAGATGAGGAAGTATCAAAGGAGGAAATCCAGGTCTCAGTCATTATCAAGAGGCTGGGAGAGTTAGAGCTAAAAAGATTGTGGGTGGATGTTAGTTAATTATTCACAGATCTAGCATTCAGGAGGGCACATTTAAAGGGAGCAGGAAAGGTAGGTATACCAGTGTCACAGACATTGTTCTTCCAGATGCTTTGCCTCTTCTGGATGCTATCTCCGAGTCACTTCTATTGCAGAGCTGACCCTTGGTGCTCTCTCCCTCTCCTTTACGCTTCACTGTTTACATGGTCTGTAGTGATTTCCGGCCCACACTCCAGGTTTGCTCTTTGTAAGGGCAAGCGGCAGCTCATTTGTCGCGTGATTATAATGTTCTTTGCTGTGTTCCAAGTGCCTTGTTCTCGTTTGTGCTTGCCTGCCTACCAGATTTGACCCATCCTGCCGTTTGACCTCTCTACTAGCCTGCTGTTTCTTGTATTTTGTTGACTTGCCTATTGCTGACCTGGCCTGCACCTTTGGTCACTCTACTTGCCTACTGATTTTGTGCTGCTCTGATCTGCATGTTGCTGACCTGGCCTGTGCTTTGACCACTCTACTAGCACTCTGATTCCAGTACTGTATTGTCCTATCTGTTGCTGACCTTGGCAGCCCCTGGACTCTCCCAGTGTTCCTGCTTCCTTGCCTGCAGAGCTGCTCTTCAGTGCAGTCTCCAGCTGTCCATTAATCTTTGGGTGAGTCCTATACTATTACTGTATTGGAAATATTCTGCCTGGGGTTGATAGAATTAGTCCCTACTGTGGTGGGTTATCCTGGGCCTTCTTCAGCTCAACTGAAGGGGGTCATCTAGTTTTGCGGCTAGCACCTTTATACAGCCCTGGCTGCAGACCAACCCACCACAGGGAGCCTACGTATACCAGCTATGACCCCTAGCAATGCATCCTAGCCCTAACTCTATCAGCCATTGTTAGAGGAGACTGATCTTCTCCAGCATTACACTCACCCACTTACCAAACCTATGGCATTGTCCGTGTCAGTCTAGCCATAGTTTATGACAACTGGGAATATGTATTATGTTGCAGAGTCACCAAGGTTGAAAGTGGGAATATCAAAATGAGAGAAAGTAGGGGAGTCATGCACAGAAGTGATCAAGAGAACCAGGGGACAGTAACTGACAGCAACCTGCAACGATAATGGACAGAAGATGTGGATTACATGAATTTTAAAGATAGAAAATGGGAGGGATCTACTGATAGATGCAACTTTGGGATAAGAGAATTCCAATTCCTCCCCCTCATCAATCACCAGGTCTAGGAATGTGGCTGAACTATAATCACCAAGGGAGAGTGCAGCAAGAGAGGAAGTATTAAAGGAGATCTAGGTCTCAGTGACTGCCAAAAGAGTAAGAAAGAAAAATATTGTGGATGGATGTTATTATTACACTCAATGCATTCCAGAGAGCAAATTTAAAGGGATATCAATGTCTGCAATAAAGCAGATTGCCGAGTCTTCTCTATTGTAAATCTAACATAACTTACTTTTATGTAGTTCAAAAGATATTAAATGTAGAAGACCCCCCTCCCGCCCCTTCTGGCCACCTCCCACTGAATCTGCAATACGGTCCCAGGACCGGATGGATGCATCGAGGGACGAACTTCAGTGAGTAAGTATAAGGAAAACCCTGCCCCCCTTGACAAAGGATTTTCCTTTGCTTACTGAAGTTTGTCCCTCTTGTTCTCCATCCTGACCTGCATGAGATGATCAGTGCTGTAGCCAGAAGGAGCGGGAGGGGATCTTTATACATTTAATATCTTTTGAACTACATCAAAGTTAAACATAGTGCAATGTGTTAGGTTTACAATAGAGAAGACTCCATGATCTGCTTTATTGCATTACTATCACTTTAAAGGGAAGAGGAGGGATAGGTAGACAGGAAATGTGTTATTAGATTACTGTTGCTCGTGGTGATTGCTGAGTGACATGTGGTGGAAGAGAGAACGAAGGGAGGTCAAGTTTACTTGAGATATTTCCAGCTGCTCAGAAAAAAAAGTAATGAATGGTAGAGGAGTTGAGGTAGCCATTTAAAGGTATGTGAAGGGCAGTGAGGAATGGGAAAAGTTTGAACCATGTATTGATGAAAAGGAGTTTAGGAGAGCATACCTGATGAAAGGAAAGATGGAGCAATAGATACATGGCTGGGTGGAAAATGTAGAGGAGGAAACCCTAACGAGTAGGAAGGTGATGACAGAGAAAAAAAGCACAGAAGTAGCCTGAATATGATTGGGGCGAGGAGGAGTAAAGTATGGAGATATGAGGAAACAGAAATTAAGCTGACTGGTGAGACCAACTAAAATATTGGCAGAAGTGTATTGGATGCAGAGAGACAGAATGGGGGGGCTATTAGTCCAAAAGCAAGCGAGGTAAGAAGATTCAGTGACAATTGGGGCATTATCTCATAATAAGCTAAAGTAACTAATTTTATTTAGAAAAATAGCGTTATAGGGCTTTTTCAGCTGAGCAAAACTGCTTTTACAGTTCAGGTTTTTTTTTTATCTTACAGTTATCAGCAGAGCCAACTAGATTCATGTTCAGTTGTTTCTAAAGTACGTACCTACATGGAATGCAGAGGGAGCTTTTGGGATGGGTTTTCAGCCAGAATATGCCATGTCAGTGATCCTGTACCTTTTGTTCTTGATCTTTTATCAGTTATTCCAGGGCTGGATTTCCAAATAGGCAGAGTAGGCAACTGCGTAGGGTTCCTGATTTTTAGGGCTGCTTTAGCTGTACTGGCCATGTCCAGATTATGTTTTGTGGGAGTGGCCAGAGCAATCTCAGTGTTCCTACACCAATTCATATTGCAATTTGCAGGCTTTTTTTATTTCTTGTAACTCCAATGAGTTAAAAGCTTTATAGTGCTTGTATTTTATAGGCTAAGAGTATTTTCTGTGCCAGGGAACAGTGGATGGTACTGCGGGTGTAGGTCATGTGAGAATTGGAGCTAAGGGCACCTACGGCACGTTGCGTAGGGGAGCCTGGGATGCAAATCCAGCCCTGAGTTAATCTGTGCAATTTGTAGCGCGTGTCCATAAAGAATAATGTGATCTGATACACTTCTTTTTAGAAAATATCTTGATAAATAAGGGCTTATGTACTATGAAGAAATTATTTAATTCTGTGGCAAACTAACTATATCGGAGGAGAAAAATACTTTAGTTGAGAAAGTTCCATTTAAATCAATGGGAGTTTATATGGTGCAGTCGTATGCTCCATAACGTTTCCTCTTTTTCTGTACTCAAAAGGCCCATAATCTCTCACATTTTCACTGGACAGGACAATATGGAGAGATCCTGATAGAATCACAACTTGGTAAACTCATCCAAGTTTGGTAATCAGTATGGTGTGCCATGTTTCTGTGTTTTTTCCATGTTAACTGATTCGTACATATTTCTTTGTATCACTGTATCATGATAAATCAGCAGTAGTCATTAAAGGGCAATTTATAAAAAAAAAATATGTTAAAGTTACATTTTTTTACTGGTAACTTGTTACTACTCTAATAATTGGCAGTAGCAATTATTATAAACATACAGCTCTCAGTTTACTGTTTCCCTAAGTTACGCCTCCCCAGAGCTAGTGCTGTGAACTTTAGAGGTAGCTCTAAGGATTCCTATTGGCTGCTGTGATGGCTCACCCACATGTACATGAATAAAGGAACCACTGGTAGCTTCAGATCTTGCAAGAGGTGGGACAAGAAGCTCTGAACCTACCTGTACAAACAGGGCTGTAAGTTTAAAATGTTGCTCTCAGAGGTGAGAGTAGAAGTCAATAACTAGAAAAATACAGTTCACTTTGAAAATATTGCATGCAAAACAGCTTGTGACATAAAAGTGCAATAATTAAGTCGCCATAATGAAAAGGGTGACATGAGAATCTCGCCGTGCATCAAAAGTGCGAGATTCTCATGTAGCCCAATTAAACATTGTTTAAAATGTGATAAGATGTGAGCTCCAACTAAAGCACTCACTGACATACCAACAGTCTCCATTCTTAACTTACTTTCTAGATTTACTAGGAGGCTGAAAAGTTCTGCCAGGAATGTCAGTGAAATTACCTGAATCTTTTTGCTGAGCGCTGCTCCAGGCTCTCTCTCTCCCCTTCTCCGTGTGCTTAATGACAGGGCAGAGCAGAGCATGCAGAGGAGGGGAGAGAGGGCCCGGACCAGAGCTCAGCAATCTAGAAAGTAAGTTAAGTGTGGAGACTGTCGGTACATCAGTGAGTGCTTAAGATGGAGCTCACATCTTGCCACATTTGAAGCAATGTTTAATTGGGCGACATGAGAATTTTGTGCTCTTGATGCAGGGCGAGATTCTCATGTCACCTTTTTCATCATTAAGACTTCATTATTGTGCTTTTATGTCACACAAAAAATTCTAGGCTTTAATTTGCATTAATAATCCATGGAGTCACCCCTTTAACATTTGAGTGCCAGAGCGGTACGGAACGCATTGCATTGCAATGTGTGCCGTACCACTCTGGCACTCAAAGGGTTAATGGACCAGAGGGGTGTGCAAAACATTGCGTTGCAATGCGTTGCATTCCACTGTGGTCCATAAAGTGTTAATAAAAGTTGTAGTAATGTGTTGTTGCGTTTCAACCTACAAAAAAAAAGTGTAGCCAGTGTCTTGGTATGGCTCATTTATCAAATTATCTCTGCTGAGAGAAAATAGTTTTCAATGACTTTACTTTTCCAGTCTTTGGTACAATTGTGTTATAGAACTGAATTGGTTTCATAGCTGGGTGGAAAAAGCAAAGCTCTGTGAGACTCAAAGTTATCAAAGCTTTCATCTTTCCTACAATTTAAATAGATTTTCAGATGTCGGCTTATGAATTATGGATATATTTTCCAGCACTAATGAGCCAGATTTCAGGATTACAGCAGTATAAAGATGTGCACACATTTGATTGATTTTCCATTACATAAAGCAATTCATATCAATATTTCCTTTACGCTTTTTTTCCTTTCTCATTTGCCTTCTTCAGTAATAATAAAAAAAAATTAATGTATAAAAATGTTTACTGTTAGGCGTATGAAGCACCGGGATAGTAAATATTGTACCTTTTGCACATATTGGCCCTATATGAAAAAAGTAGAGTATTTATGGGAAAAAAACAACTTCAGTGACGGGGACAAATGAAAATTCCAGAATTCCCATTGATTTAAAAATGGTTTTAACCCTTTGAGTGCTTTGCAATGTGTTGTGTACCCCTCTGGTACTCAAAGGGTTAACCCCTTGAATGCTAGAAAGGTCTCTAAAGCATTGCTTCACAATGCATTGTAGACCTTTTTAGCTTTAGCTCAAAGGGGGTTATGCACTAAGGTGTGATAAAGAGGTGATAACGTCTCCAGTTTAACACTTCTCCAAGTCCTATGTTATTCTATGGAGCCAATGCACTAAGATCTCTTCAACTTTGGAGACCTTAGTGCACAGGCTCTATAGCATAACATAAAAACCGGAGAAGTGATATTACTAGATAAGTCATCTCTGCTTTATCACCTCTTTATCATGCCTTAGTGCATAAACCCCAAGGGCTTTTAAAGCCCCATTTTAAATCAATATATATTTCTTTGTCCTTTATGGTGCAGTTGGTATGCTTTTCTATTACAAGCATGAAGTGACATATAAATGCCATATCATGCTGATTAACAAACCTGGGGGAGTTTATCATGTTGTGGTTCTATCAGAGTCCAGTGTAAATGTGTGCGTTAATAATGAGATGTGCAATTCTGGATCAAACCATTTGCACCAGAGGGGACAAGTTAAAACCCCCACTGATTTAAATTGAACATTTAACCCTCTAAGTGCCAGAGATGTATCCAACGCATTGCAGTGCAATGAGTTGGCTACCTCTCTGGGTTAACCCCCTGAATGCCAGAGAAGCCGATAAGACTTTGCAATGTTTTGAAAATTTCTATAACATTCAAGTGGTTAATGGCTCAGTTTAATCCTGTGCATGCCAGAGGGGTATGCAACGGATTACAAAGCAATGCATTGCATACCCCACTGACACTCATAGGGTTAAATCAATGGCAGTTGTTATTTGTCCCCTCTGGTGCAAATGGTTTGTCCCCAGAATGATTCTTCTTTTGAACATAGGTCCCTCAATGTGTTTAACTCCTGAAGAACCAGCATGGTGTGCAACCCATTGCTAAGAAATGGTTTGTATACTCTTCTGATCCTCAAGGAGTTAATGATGCTGTGAATGTAGGCAAAGTGAAAAAAGCCTCTATCTTTGCTCACCGTAATTAATTATTAAGTAATAAAGACAGCAGGATATAGCTTCCCCATAGAGGATCTTGTATAAAAGGGAATTCTTGGAAAAAGAAAATAAGTGATGACACTTAATCATTAGAATGCCACAGGAGTGAGCAACACATTGCAAAGCAATGCACTGCATATTCCTCTGGTGCTCAAAGGGTCATCCCCTTGGAAGCTAGAGACATCTCCAATGAATTGTTTTGTAATGTATAGGATACCTCTTTAGCATCCAAGAGGTTAACATTATCAAGTTATGTCATCAACTAGTTGAAGAGCCCGTTATACGGGCCACAGTGCCATACACAGTAGAGACTGCCCACGCCGCAGCTGATACAGTGCCAGCCGATCGCTGTGCGGTCATGCTCAGTAGAGACTGCACGCGCTGTGGCTGATACAGAGCGGGACGGTCCACTTCGTATCAGCCTCGTCATGGGCAGTCTCTACTGCACATGACTGCAGCATGCGCAGCAGTGTCTACTGCGCATGACTGCGTTGTTACAAAATTTCTAGCAAATTATTATATAGGATTATCTATGAAAAAAAGCCAGCACATTCCTTGCCACTGATGTGGTGCATATCCTATATAACAATTCGCTAGGATGTTTGTCAGAAGCCATCATATGCAGTAGAGACTGCCCGAACGCACAGAATGCTGGGAGGGGTAGGAATGCTGGGAGCATTCTGTGCTTTCGGACAGTCTCTACAGTGCATGACTGTGTCGGTGGCAGGACGCAGAGCAGGACCAGCCTCTTAACCCTTTGAGTGCCAGAGGGGTATGCAACACATTGCAAAGCAATGCACTGCGTACCCCTCTGGCACTCAAAGTGTTAACCCTTTGAGTGCCAGAGGGGTATGCAACACATTGCAAAGCAATGCACTGCGTACCCCTCTGGCACTCAAAGGGTTAACATCACCCAGACCTTGGCCCGTGTACATGGGCTTTTACACTAGTTATAAATAAATTGACAAGTCCACCCATTTAACGTAGGACACTTATAAACATTTCATGCTGAGGTGATGCACCAGAACCAGAGAAACCCTGCAGTGTGTTTTTACACACATCTTATACTAAATAGAAGCTCCAGCCACATTAATCATGCAGAAACAAAATTATACAAATGGTGGAGCAGTCCTTGCTTGTGTGGACATTTAATAGAAATCTGATGTCATGCGTTTTCTAGGTAGTAAAAGGCATGCTTCCTAGCAACTAAATGGGGAAAAAAATAGGTCAGTTCATGACAGATAATGAAGTGGAAGCTGATAGAAGGTTTAGCAGAATTAATTTAACCCCTTGGATGCTAAAGACATCTTCATCCAATGCATTTCTTTGCAATGCGTTGAAGTCTTACATATTCAAGGGATCAAGAGGAGCTGTTTTAAAGCGGAACTACCACCCATGAATAAATCTGGCCCAAATAAATACCCATCTAGCGACTAGCTGCTCAATAGCGGTAATCACCAGAAATATTACCTGGTGTTTGAGAAATGTACACTGTTCCCGGACTGACAGGCAGGAAACAGCGCAGACATCTTCCCATTGTGACGTCTGCACACCTGTGCTGTTAGTCCCTTTTGGAACCGAACGGCTCCTAGCAACGCCTCCTAGAGCAGGCACAGGAGCGCAGACTTCACTATGGGAAGATGTCTGCACTGTTTCCTGCCTGTCAGTCCGGGAACAGTGTACAATTCTCAAACACCAGGTAATATTTCTGGCAACTAGCGCTACTGAGCAGCTAGTTGCCATATGGGTATTTGTTTGGGCCAGATTTATTCATGGGTGGTAGTTCAGCTTTAATGACCAAGCCTTTCAAATATCACAGCTCATAGAAAAGAGATGTGGCTACTTTTTGCCAGCAAAAAATTAAATGCCATTTTGCTCTTTCAATTGGTTCTGTGTGACTAGATTTCTGCTCACACCAAATCTCACTATATTATAAGCAGAACAGTTGACCAAACAACTCAGGGGGACAGGAGATCTGGTAAATGTGCTGGACGTTTCAAGGATAATTCCTCACTCTTGTGGTCAATGGTAGGGGATTGGTCATACCGTGCCATATTCAATAAGTTAAAGATATGCAATTCTACAGTAAACCAGCTGAATCATTCCCCAAATTTCCCACTGATTTACATGGGCTTGAATGCTAGAGAGTTATCTAATGCATTGCGACAATGGAGGCTGCAAATTTAGCAAAAGATGAGAATAAATCTTTGATACCTGGTGAACCCCAAGAATTGTAGGATGACTTTAAAATCTCTGGGAAGAAGACATTGGATGGCAGCCAAGACATTGTTAGGGTTCATTTTGAGGGTTCATTTCTGAATCCAAGAAAAGAGAGGCTGTGTTTTTCAAATTCACATTTTTTTCTGATTTTGCATACAGAGAGTTCTCTTGCAAATGCTGGAGGACAGCTTTCACATGAGCTCAACGTTGTTGGAGATTAAATCAAAATGTCACTCAGACAAGCGGCGAGGTGAGAGAGAAGCATATCCCAGAATACATCATTTACAAAAGCCTGGAAATCTGCATTCGAATTGCAGAGCCTGAACAGAATAACCAGTACCTGAAATGGAAGACATTAAAGGGATAGTAATACTTCATTTTAACTTTATTTTGTAGGCATTAAAAAAACATGAAGAATGATATAAGTCTTATCTCTGAAACCTTTATGGTTTAAGAGATATTCACAAACAAAGTATCCCCCCCCGTTCAACGAGATCAGAAGGGAGATGCCCAGGTAGACTGCAGAGAGGGACAATCTTCAATTAAGATAATGGAAAAAGCTGAAAAACTTGTCAAGGGGGGAAGGGCTTTCATTGTTTTCATACAAAGAAAATTGTCCCCTTCTGTTATCTGTACTGTCATACAACCAGACTCACATCTGAGAAGAGATGGCTTACACTAGGTAAAAGGGGCGGGGAGGGGAACTTTGCTTGTGAATATCTCATAAACCATAAAGGTTTGAGAGATAAGACTTATATCATTCTTCATGTTTTTTTAATGCCTACAAAATAAAATAAAGTTAAAACGAAGTATTACTATCCCTTTAAAGGCCATTGTCCATTTATTCAGAACAAAGGTAAAGCGCACCAACAAATAGAAAATCCCTTTAAGGACTGCAGGCTTGTTAAAAAATAAATTTCCTTTATTAAATAACATAAAAATAGTAACAGATACTTATTGTGTAACTTGTGGTCCAAACAGTGCAATACATGAGAAAGCTCTACAAGTGGGGGGAAGGATCTTGGGTTGCTGCCAGAGGTGCAACATTATTTAATAAAGAAATGTGTTTTTAAGAAGCCTGCAGACCTTAAATGGATTTTCTCTGATTTGGTACACTTTACCTTTGTTTTGAAGTTACGTGAAACCGATGGGGTGGTTTTGAGCAGCAGACATGGTACCCTGAGAAAAGCAGACACTTTAAATGAGATATATTATTGAAACTGATTCTGAACTGTTCATATTTTGGTGACATGCTAATCATATAACAAGCAAGGTTTCTGAGCTGCTGAAAGTTTTTTTTTTGTGGATATACATCTTCCATTTATCCTCTTCTTGTATTCTCACCAAGTTGCACTCTCCTTTGATGATATAGCATAGTAAATATGTTTGCCCCCTTGAACAGCTCAAACAGCTATGGGGTAGAAAGTGGAGCTCTTTTGTACTGTGGGTGCAGGTGTGCAGGGGAGGAAGGACGAATAAACATCTCTAAACATTCCTTAAAGGGGTAGTAATGCAAAATTCCCCATTCCCTCTCCTTGCACTGACGTCAGCTTTCTATCTTACAGAAGGAAATAGCAGTCCGCAGACCACCCTGCAGCTCTTCAGCAGAGCCGAAATCGTGTTATTTAGAAAGAAATACTTCATCTGAATGGTCTACAATGTGTGCTTGCAAACCAATAACGTGATTTCAGCTCTGCTGAAGAGCCGCAGGACGGTCTGTGGACCGCAATCTCCTTCTGTAAGATAGAAAGCTGACGTCAGTGCAAGGGGAGGGAAGGGGGAACTTTGCAATCTTGTATCTCTCAAACCATAAAGGTTTAAGAAATTGGACAGGGAGCAATTAATTTATTTTTTTACTAGGTACATAATTAAATGTAATAAAATCATTTTATTACTATCCTTTTACTATAGTTAGCTAAGGCTCTGTTTTCTGGTTCTGACAGAAAAGTACTACACCCAGAAAAGAAGCTCAATGGAGAAGTCATAATGTCTGTGAGGGGGAAGAACTTCAGCTTTTTTTTTAGATAAGACGTTCAGAAGTTCCCAACAGGCCTCCAGGATAATTCTTCTTTGATCTTCTGCTGGAGGCTTCAGGAAACTGGAGTCATAACAATCAGAATGGCAAAATTCACTCCATGAAGAAATCTCAACATCTGCCTAGTTAATCTAGAATCATTCTTTCAAAGCCATGGGAGTGTCAGGATGATGATATCATGAGGAGACTGGCTGAACTCACAACACAGGGTCTCCTTATTCAGTGTTTCAACTATGACTTCAATGGGTTTGTACCACAGGGAAATGAGCCATTACCAAGAAGGCGGCCAGCAGAACAGCCTTACGTCACATATAGTGGAAGACTGTTGGCTCCTCTAAGTTTTGTCACTGTATCACAACTGAAGGTTTTTTCCTTTTCTGTTCTCTAGCTCTGGAACTCCCTACCACCCATCATTCACTTATCTCAATCCCCAACAACTTCAAATCAAAGCTAAAAGAACACTATTTATATGTAGCACTACTGTAATATGTAAATCTTATCTAATATGCATCAGAACTGTTACATTTTAAGCTCTATGAGAAAGGGACCTCATATCCTAACATATGCATTAGTTTACTCCTTATGATATGTATAACTCCTTAACTAATGTAAACTTTAATTGGTGCTATATAAATAATATGCCAGACTGTAGAGCTGAGTGATGCCAGCGCACTGGAGTTGAAGAAAGCTTGTGTGTCAAGGTAAGCTGTCAGAAAGTCAGCTGATCATGCGTTGTTTACCTTCTTGCATGAAGATTCCAAGATACTCTGCAGTAGAATCTCCTATAAGCTTTATATACATATGTACTTCATTTAATTGTCTATTTGCTTCTTCTATATACTCACTTCTAGTTAGGATAACCACAGCACCCCCCTTATCCGCTTCTGTAATGTGAATATTTTTGTTATTTTTTAAGTTATTTAAAGCTATTCTTTCTTGTTTTGTAATATTAGGATTAACTTTAGAGTATCAAAAAGAATTAACATTGCTAGTAACAACTGCTAAACAAAATGGTATAATATATAACAAAGAATTGACCTTTTTAGATGTTAAATACCCTAAAATTCCATATTTTTATATAGACCCTAAAATATACAAGACACTCAAAAAAACCCCGGGAAGACCTATAATAGCAGGGATTGACAGTCTAACCTCTAACTTATCTCAATATGTAGATTTTTTCTTACAAAAATAAGTAATCAGTCTAAATTCATACATAAAAGACACTAATCAGATACTTCAAATTCTCAGTAATATACAGTGGAAGGATTCTTATAAACTGGCACAGTTGACGTGTCCTCCCTTTATACATGTATTCAACAGTCAAGTTAGGGGAGCGGCTGTGGGGGGGCAGGTTCTCCACCAGTTATGCAAACATCTACATGGGTCACTGGGAGCAGTCCCATGTGTGGGGTTCGTTTATGGGGGCAGGCCTGACCTTCTATGGTCGCTTTATAGACAATCCTATATAATAATTCGCTAAGTTGTGTGTAACGCCCGACATGCGCAGTAGACACTGCTGCGCGTGCGGCAGTCATGCGCAGTACAGACTGCCCGCACCGCGGCTGATACAGAGCTGGGCGCTCCGAAGGAGCGTCCAGCTCTGTATCAGCCTGGCGCGGGCAGTCTCCACTGCGCGTGACTGCCCCGCGACCGGCTGCCAGAGGCACTGTGGCCCGTGTAACGGGCTGTTCAACTAGTCTTAATATAATTTGGGATGGCAATTTAACAGATTTGGAACAATTTATATTAAAGGGGAACTACCACCCCGCAATAACTTAAGCTTGATTGATTACTCATCTGGCGACTAGCTGCTTAGTAGAGCTAGTCGCCAGAAAAATATTACCCGGTTCTGCAGATATCGGCATTTTACCGATGGTGACAGGAGCAGGAAGCACGGACGTCTCTTCACAGTGACGTCCGTGCGCCTGCGCTGTCAGTCCCTTTTGAGCCGGCTCAAATGTGTGTTGCTGCCTGTTATCCTACTGTTTCAACTGCTGTAGCTTGGGACGTCAGGAACTTTCACTCGGTAGCAGCTAAACAGTCGGGAGATTACTCCATATACTCTGCCCGCTCTGTAGCTAGCTTTGAGGACTGAAAGGGTTAATAAGCAATCATACATTGGTTGGGAGAGCACCTCTACCATTTGTACACGTGGGATTCTTGGTGCCTGCCCGCTCTATATACCATTCTCATCCACCAGAATATCATCTGTACATAGTTGGGAGCACTACAGACGCTACTGTGGTAAGGCTGGTTTCACCCTACTACACGACTGTATGTATATATACTTCCTCCAAGCCATATAGAACATTGACTGTTTTTTCAGTGATCACATATTTTTAAATATTTTGTAATTGGTTTGGCCACTTTTAGGAACATTCCTACAGCAATATACAGTGTTAGATATTTTTAACCTGTTATACTATTATTGTTATAGATTGTAATTCTTTTTGCACATATTATTCATTTATTCAGCACTCTTCTTGACCATTGTCCCTTCTTAGAGGGTGATAATATTTAATTTTTTTGTATATTCATCGGTACACACTCCAATATATAGAATTGTAGCGCTAAGCCCTGAAGGCTTCTGTCTAATTTATTTATCCTTTTTCCTTCTTCCATAATATTAATATGTTTATTATATATTTGGATAGATCCATTTCTATTTAGTAGGACAAAATGTTCACAGGAATAAACCAAGGATGAATATAACAAAGACAATTTTACAAAGAGACAAAGGCAAATTTTGTAGGGGCCATTAGGATTTTCTGCCCATAGAAAGGTAATGTCACACTCCCTTACCTGTGGTCTCTCCTCTCATGAGCTGAAATTGGCCATCTCTGCCTTTATCTACCTGCAGGTGGATGCTTGATCTTCGTGCTCAATTCCTGAGAGTTCCTGTTGATCCAGTATCTGCATTTCCAGTTCCTGACTTCCTTGTCCTGACTCGGAATGTCCCCAACCTTGCTCTCTGTCTGCTGATTTCTGATCTCTGGATGCGACCCAGCTTGCCTACCGACAAAGATTTATATTACCAACTTTATCTATCTACTGACCCTGGCTTGTATTCTAGTGTGATTCTACTGTATACCCTAGGATCTCCACTGTTGAACTGGAATATAGCATGACCTGCTTTGACCTTCTGACTACCTTATCTACAGGTACAGAAAGACTCTACCTCTTGTGGTTCCTGCCGGCTAATCCTTAGTCCTCCATCTAACTGCTTATGACCAAGCCAGCTTGTCGGTAACCTCCAGAGTCGATAGTATCCATCAAAGACCAAACCAGCTTGTCGGCAACTTCTGCTGTCGAAAGCATCTGGCTACCCATCTACAACCAAACCGGCTAGTCGGGAAGTTCCGAAGTCAATGGCATCTAACTGCCTGCCTATGACCAAGCCGGTCTGACACTGTCACAATTAGTCAGTAGAATCCTACCCTATGCTTGGTCGACCCGAACTAGTTAGCAGCAATATCCTCCTGTTGTCCAGCTTCATGGCTTCCTCCTGCTCTTCCTACAGTTGACCAGTCCTGACCAGCAGAGTTCGTTTCATAGACCAAGCCCGCTCCTTCATTCCCGCCTGTGGACTTTACTTGCTATTCACTCCCAAGCCATTCACTATAGAACCTCTGCACACTAGGATCCACTTCTTCTACAAGATTAGGCAACCTTAAGTGGTTTCTGGACAGGTTCATCTTGATATGTGGCCAGCACCTCTACCATGGCCTTGGCTGCAGCAAGAACCCTCCAGCGACTGCCATCACTCCCAAGCTCCACACCCAAGTCCTCGCTCACTAGCTTTGTGGTTGCCCAACTCACTCTTCAGGAAATAAAACTGTGACAGTAATATCGAGCCATTAATATGGATCCTAAATAGGTCTCTCGTATCCTGAATAGACAAGAACAGCAGGAGCAGATTCTGTCTTCTCACACATTGCATCTCCAAACTCAATACAATAAACTGGATGCTATATAGGAGATGCTTCGCTTCTCTACTGTTTCTCCTCCCCTCCGTGGCAGCTGCTGCTTCTGGCACACCTTCAGGTTTCAAGCCACCTAAAATTCCTCTGTCAGAACTATTTTCTGGGTGCTCCATGGACTGTCTTGGCATTCTGAACTAGTGTCAGCTGTACTTCTGAATCTTACCCCAGACCTTCAGCATCCATGCAGCCAGAGTGGCCTTCCGGATATCATTGCTGAACCATAAGGCCATGGCTTGGGCTTCCCCACTAGTAGAAAAGGAGTCCCCACTTCTGGGTGACTCCAATGCATTCATTGACACATTCAGTACAGTATTTGACATGCCTGGATGCAAAGGGTCGTCCAAGGTTTCCTTACTGGAGCCGAGACAGGAAGCCAGCATGGTCGCACAATATGCAGTAGTTTCGTACGTTATCCTGCGACACAGACTGGAATACCGGGGCTTTAAAGGCTTCCATACATAGGTATTAAGCAAGAGTATTAAGGATGTTCTAACCAGTCTAGAGATCCCCAATGATCTCGAGAGTCTCATCACGTTGTGCCTTGAACTTCATTAGCTCATGTAAGAGCTGCAATTGGAGAGAGACCACTCTCGTTGCTATAGAACGTTTCGATCATCACAGCCCTCATCATCTGCAGGGACTCTAATGGCTCTAGAGGAACCAATGGAAGTAGGTTCAGTCACCAGACTCACTGAGAAGACGCGTTGACTATGGAGTCAAGGTCTCTGTCTCTACCGTGGCTTGAACGGCCACCTAATACATCAGTACCCAACTTGGCCTGGAAACTCTCAGGTTTAGGGAGCCATTGAGACGACCCCTTAAAACATGTTCCAGAAACCTACCTGACCTGTCTGAACTGAGTGATGGTTCCAGTCCGCTTATGTTGGTCAGGGTTATCAGTCTCCACCAAAGCCTTTGTGGATTCTTTTGTGGCTGGGTTATTCATGGGAGCAGCCTATGCCCACTAGGACTGAAAAATAATCCTCTTCAAATGGCTACTGTAGATGTTGGCCCTCTGGGTTCAAGACTGGTTACCTCAGACACTCAGCAAATTCTACTCACTGCTGGAGTTCTGCACTCCGAGACCACCACGTGCCCTATGGCTCTGGAGATTCTAGGGATTCCAAGGCTTTGTCTTCATAACCCCATGATAGATTGGGTGGGCGATCAGATAATGGCCTGGGTCTGTCCTGCCTGGCTAAAGTTAACACACCAGAGCTTAATGTGGGTAATATTTCAATCCCTGCAGACTCTTTACCAGAACCTTACAGATACTATTTATATGTCTTCTCCAAACCAGGAGCAATGTTCCTTCCTCCTCACAGGCCGTTTGACTACCCAGACAACCTTTTACCAGCAACAGTTCCACCCAGGGGAAGAAAATTCCTTTTGTCAGAGCCTGAGAATCAAGCTGTTTTGGAGTATATAAATGAAAATTTGCCAAGAGGCTTCATCAGGTGCAGGGTTTTTCTTTGCTTCTAAGAAGGATGGATCCTTAAAGGGATAGTAATACTTCGTTTTAACTTTATTTTATTTTGTAGGCATTAAAAAAACATGAAGAATGATATAAGTCTTATCTCTCAAACCTTTATGGTTTATGAGATATTCACAAGCAAAGTTTCCTCCTCCCGCCCCTTTTACCTACTGTAAACAATCTCTTCTCAGATGTGGAATACAGTCCATAGACTGGACAGATAACAGAAGGGGACACTCTTATTCCTATGAAAACAATGAAATCCCTGCCCCCCTTGACAAGCTTTTCAGGTTTTTCCGTTATCTTAATTGAAGATTGTCCCTCTCTGCAGTCTACCTGGGCAGCTCCCTTCTGCCTTGGCTGAGCAGTGTTACATCAGTAAAAGGGGCGGGAGGGGGACACTTTGCTTGTGAATATCTCTTAAACCATAAAGGTTTGAGAGATAAGACTTATATCATTCTTCATGTTTTTTAATGCCTACAAAATAAAATAAAGTTAAAACGAAGTATTACTATCCCTTTAAGACACTGCATTGACTACAGAGTGTTTAACAAAATCATGATCAAAAACAGATACCCTCTGACTCTTATTCCAGAGCTATTCGATGCCCTGAAGGGGGCCAAAATGTTTACCAAATCGGAACTGCGTGAGGTCTACAACCTCATTCGAATTGGAGAAGGAGACGAGTGGAAAATGGCCTTCAACACCCGGTATGGCCATTACGAGTACCATGTAATGTCGTTCAGTCTCTGTAATGCCCCCGCAATGTTCTAGCACTATGTCAACCAGATCTTCAGAGATATCCTACTTTCCGAAGTTGTGGTGTACCTTGATGACATTCTGATTTTCTCCTTCTCCCTGCAACACAAGGTACATCTCCGCTCAGTTTTACAACACCTTTCAGAAAATCATTTGTATGTCAAAGCTGAAAAATGAACCTTTGAGGCCACTCAGCTATCATTCCTTGATTATATTGGTTCCGACTCAGGTCTTAAGATGGACACAGCAAAGGTGGAAGCTGTCACCAATTGGCCTCAAACAACTACTCTGCCAGCTGCCCATCGATTTCTCCTCTTCTGAACTATTACAGAAGCTTCATTAAGAATTTCTCTTCCCTAGTTGTTCCTCTAATGGTCTTTACAAAGATAGGTGCCAATCCCAAGGTGTAGTCATTTAAATCAGTAAATGCATTCAGCCATTTGAAGCATTATTTTATCTCTGCACTTCTATTGCGATTCCTGGATCAATGCAAGCCATTCTTCATCGAAGCTGATGCGTCTGAGTTGGGGGTCAGCTGCCATCCGCTCTCAGAGAGATGAAGTGTTGAATCACCTGCATCCCTGATGATCTTTTTCCAACCAATTTTCCACTTCAGAAAAAAAATATGATGCAGGAAACTGTGAATTGTTGGCCATTAAAGAAGAACGGTGACAACTCTTGGAAGGTTCACAAGTTCCGGTCATCATACAAACAGACCACAAAACCCTTCAATTCTTTGAGCAAGCCCAGTGTCTGAAACCATGGTAAGCTCAGTGGGCCTTGTTTTTCACTTGCTTTAATTTCGTAATCATGTACATTCCGGAACCAAGAATCTTATAGCAACGCTCTGTCCTGACTTTTCACTTCAGAACCTGAAACTCCTTCAGAACCTATCATTTCAGCTAAGCACTTTGTGACCTGTTTATTCTTGTCCACTTTACAGAGGATTAGGTCCCTCCTGCATCACTATAGAGGAAACCATGACACCTGATGTATGTTCCCAAGTGCTACCATCCTCTCCTTCTACGCTGGTCACATCAAACCACTATGTTTGGACATCCTGAGTTCATCAAAAATTCAGAGCTACTACTACCCCAGTTTTGGTGGCCTTCTCTCAGACAAGATGTGGAATCCTTCATCAAAGCTTGTAACCACTGTGCTCAGAATAAGCCATCCAATAAAAGACTTGCAGGTTTCATGCATACACTTCCTGCTCCCAGTGTTCCATGGACCCATATTGCCATGGACTTTGTCACTGATCTACCGGTCACAGACCCATGCACCACGATTCTCGTAGTTGTTGATTGCATTTCCAAACAGGCTCACTTCATACCACTACAAGGGTTACCAACATCTCAAGCTTTGGCTGACATCTTCCTCAAGAAGATTTTCTGTCTCAACGGTGTTCCGTGCCAGAAGGTCTCTGTTACAGGAATGCAGTTCACATCCCGGTTTTGGAAGGCATTCTGCAGTTGTCTGGGTAGCCAGCTGAATTTCTTCATATCATTCTCAGATTAATGGCCAAACTGAGAGGACTAATCAGTCTCTGGAGGTATACCTGTGCCATTATGTCAATGCCCATCACAATAACTGGGTAGCATTACTCCCTCTGGTAGAATTCGCATTTAACCATATGTATCATTCCTCCATCAAAAGCTTACCCTTCTATGCTGCCCTGGGATATAATCCTCCGATGCTACTGATCCAACCTCTTACTGATGTTCTTAGTGCTAAAGCTAGGGTGAAGGATCAATAACACTCGGCATCTGTTCTTTGGACCCTACAGAAAGCATCTACCCAATTCAAGACTGCTGCTGATGGAAGAAGATGAACACCTACTCTTTATCAGGCAGGAGATCGGGTCTGGTTGTCAACACAACGTCTTCACC
Organism: Rhinophrynus dorsalis; assembly: GCA_037306005.1. Taxonomy (NCBI): domain Eukaryota; kingdom Metazoa; phylum Chordata; class Amphibia; order Anura; family Rhinophrynidae; genus Rhinophrynus; species Rhinophrynus dorsalis. Next base: position 455,152,573 of record CM074719.1, on the reverse strand, counting down.
TCAAGCGGCCATCTTGCATGTTGGGTCCTAAGTGTGTAGGTCCTTTCACTATCTGATCTCGTCTGACCCTGGTCACGTATTCTCTCACCCTGCCTTCTTCCATGAGAATTTCCAACTGCTTTCACGTGTCTCTCCTCCAGCCCATAGTATGAAATCAGTTCTTCCAGCCTTCTTGACCACCTGCTCCTGTCCTGGTAGATGAGCATCCGAAATATGAAGTTCATCGTATTTTAGACTCCCGACTGGTCCGTGGTCGGTTGCAATACCTGATAGACTGACAAGGCTATGGGCCGGCATTTCGTTCTTGGGAATCTACTTCTGAGGTACATGCTCCTACTCTGGTTTGGGCCTTCCACCTACCTGCTCGAAGCTCAGGTGGATGCTCAATCTTCGTGCACAATTCCCGAGAGTTCTTGTTGATCAAGTATCTGCATTTATGGTTCTTGACATCCGTGTTCTGACTTGGCGTGTTTCCAACCTTGCTCTCTGCCTGCTGATTTTGACCTATCTGATCTCTGGCTTACCTGCCGACTAAGATTCAGCATACCAACTTCATCTGTCAACTGACCTGTCTTCTCTCCCGATATGATTCTGCTGTATCCCCTAGAACCTCCGCTGTCCGGCTGGAAATGACTGCTGCCTTCTTTAAACTTCCGCCTATCTTTGCTCCTGGTACAGAGTGACTCTACCTCCTGAGGTTACTAATGGCTACCTGTTAGTCCTCCCACTAACAGCATACAACCAAGCCAGCTTGTTGGTAACTTCCAGAGTAGATAGCATCTATCATCTACAACCAAACCGGTTTGCCAGTAGCATCGGTCTGCCCACCTATGACCAACCCGGCTTGACGCTGACACACTTAGTCGTAAGCATTCTACCCTATGCTCGGTTGACCCAACTATTCGGTGTCTTCAGTCAATATCCTTCTGTTGTCCGGCTTCACAGCATCCTCCTGCTCTTCCTACAGTAGGCCAGTCCTCACCAGCAAAGCCCTCTTCACGGACCAAGCCAGCACCTTCATTCCTTCCTGTGGACTTCACATGCTATTCACTTCTCAGCTGTTACATTTACTTTTGGACTTTTCTATTGCCCCAAACCCAAGCCATTCACTATAGAATCTCTGGACACCAGGATCCTAGATTGGGCAACCTTAAGCACTTTCTGGAGAGATTCACCCTTACGTCCAAGGGGGGAAATAGACTAAGGGGTGATAAAGATGCAATGGTAATGTGGAGATGACTTCTCCAGTTATCTAATTTCTTCAGTTCCTGTGTTATTCTATGGAGTCTATGTAATAAGATTTCTCAAATGGGAGATATCTTATTGCAATGGCTACATAAAATGACATATAAATTGGTGAAATATTAGTGGAGAAGTCTTCTCCACAATACCACCGCTTTATCAAACCTTAGTGCATGACCCCCCACCCTATTCAACCCCCAAAACTACAGAAAAGTGGTATCCTTGGTAAGGATGAGGGAATTGAGCTACAAAAGAATATTCATCTATTCAGTTGTGGGACACTGAGGCTTCACATGTGACACACAGTTTGTTCTTTGGTACAGTGAGGCTGAAGTCCTAAGAACTGGAGTAAGTGTGGAGTATTCCAAGTGCACAAGAGGGGCGAAATACATTTTTCTATTGAATTAAAGGAGCTTTTTGACCTCCTTAACGCAGCACATTGGAGACCTTTCTACAACTATTTCAATGGGAATTTGATGAATTTATATTTGTCCATTATGGCAGTGCAGTAGGTTTACTTCTGTCAGTAATATAGGAGACTGGATTCTGATGGTGGGAAAAGGGCTGATAAGAAAACTAAGGTTCATGGTCTGTCGAGGAAGCTAGACAGCAAAGCATGAGTATGAGGCTGGGGGGGAGACACGGAATTCAGTGTATCCTTTTTTTTTGCATTTAAAACCGTATTAAAGGTGTTGGCCACAAAGCCAGAGATACCATCCCCAGTTAAGCCAGGGGTCAGACCAGGACAGGTATGCTGGCAGTCTAGGGAAAGCAGGCACTGAAGCAGGAGGCTGAGGAGTAGTCGAGGCAAGCCAATAAGTTGAGCCAGGTGGAGGTCAAGCGAAATCAGGGTACAGACCAAGGTCAAGACCGATGGAGTTTACATGAAGTCGAGGTTAAGACAGCCAGACTTCTAGTGAAGTCAAGGTACAAGCCAAGGTCAGACTGATAATCATATAAAGTAAACAGGAAACTAAGTCTTCCCACCAGGGTTAAACAACGGAGCACTGGAAGCTCCCAAACAAAGTACAACTGGAGGCCATTCATCAATCAGTGCTTGGAGACAGACACAGGATCCAGGAAGAGTAAAAGGATAATGCTGCTACAGAATAGCCTACTGAAAAAAGATACCCTGGTAGCAGCGGTGGAAATCACAGGACCCACAACATATAGGTCACAGGCTCAAGCCCTGGGAGATGCAAGTTCAGATGACCAAGTCCTAATCAACAGGCGAGTAAACAAGGTTGAATTTTCTTATCGATTAATCATTTTACTATGTCTTCATCATGAAATATAGCACAGCTAGATTTCAAGATACAGTAATATGATTTTTAGAAAGGGACTCTTTATCTTGGTCTCTGGACAGTTGGGCTGTCATTGGAAACACTAGCTCTGTTGGTGGATCCAGTGTGTGTGTGAGATCCTAAGCTATCTTCAGAGAAAGGGGTAAAATATTAATAACTTCAGAAGGGCTGTTTTAAAAGAAGAGACAATACAATACATACAGCGGCTATAAAAGGTTTACGCACCCTTGTTGAAATGTCATCTTTTTTTAATGTAAAGGCGGAAATCAAGGCAAATCATGTCAGACTTTTTTTTCACTTTTAATAAGTTCTTGTAACTAACAATATTTTAGTAAAAAATAAATGGATCATATCTTGGAAAAAATAATTAAAAATAAAATATGTCTTTGATGTGTGTGTCCATGCTTTACAATGGAGGCTATAACTGTGGTCACCAATCACAATTCAGATCCTTGTACAAAGGTAATTTGCCTTCATCTGACATACACTGAAGTGATTCTGATTAGCCTTAAAGGGACACTACTGTCCCATAAAAATGTTTTTTTTGCTTTGTAGAGTAAAAAAAAGAAATAAAATCTGCGCAACAAATCCCATCTCTCAAACCTTTACGGTTTGAGAAATATTCGGTCCTAAAGTTCCCCCCTCCCACCCCTTCTCCCGACGTCAGCTGTAAGCTGAAAGCAAGAGTTCCCAGTCTGGGGACTGACAGGCGGCTCGTCAGAAGAGCCGCAATAGCGTGATTTTAAAAGAAATACTTCACTGCAACGGTCTACAAAGAGTACTTGGTTTGCAAGCAAACTTTTTAGACCGTTCCAAAGAAGTATTTATTTTTAAATATCACTATTGCAGCTCTGCTGAAGAGCCTCCTCGTGTTGGCTGACACAGATCTCCTGCTGTCAGCTTTACAGCCGAAATACAGCTGAAATCAGGAAAGAGAGAACTTTAGCGGAGAATATCTCTCAAACCTTTTTTCTTTAATCTACAAAACAAAAAAAATATTTTTATAGGACATTACTGTCCCTTTAAACGAATTCAGCAGAGCGCGATTCCTGTAGGATTTCATTGAACGTTTCCCAGTTGTATGCTTTAGAGACGGCCATAGTCCACTATGGGATATTTTTTAAATGTACAATTCAGGGGAGGGATATAAAAATTTTGATGGCATTACATATATTATGGAACACTGTGAAAAACTCCACTAAAGGGATAGTAATACTTCGTTTTAACTTTATTTTATTTTGTAGGTATTAAAAAAACATGAAGAATGATATAAGTCTTATCTCTCAAACCTTTATGGTTTATGAGATATTCACAAGCAAAGTTCCCCTCCCCGCCCCTTTTACCTAGTGTAAGCCATCTCTTCTCAGATGTGAGTCTGGTTGTATGACCAGACAGATAACAGAAGGGGACAATTTTCTTTGTATGAAAACAATGAAAGCCCTTCCCCCCTTGACAAGTTTTTCAGCTTTTTCCCTTATCTTAATTGAAGATTGTCCCTCTCTGCAGTCTACCTGGGCACCTCCCTTATGATCTGGTTGAACAGGGGGGGATACTTTGTTTGTGAATATCTCTTAAACCATAAAGGTTTGAGAGATAAGACATATCATTATTCATTTTTTTTAATGCCTACAAAATAAAATAAAGTTAAAACGAAGTATTACTATCCCTTTAAGAAATGGAGGACCTATGGTACCACCAGTACATTGCAAAGATCAGGACATCCCTCCAAAATTGATGACTGGGCAAGGAAGTATGCAACATAGACATTGTGTTTCTATTGCAACATAAACATTGTGTTTCTATTAAAATATATACAAAGTTTACAGTAACAATATGCATTGTATTATTCAATGAGCAGTATATTATACTGTGCTACAATTTACTATCTACACACAGAGGCTGGTATACTAAGTAAAAATGGGGCAATTCAGGGACAAACCAATTCTACTGTAACTTAGGGAAAAACAAAAAATTTCCATTGATTCAAATACTACTTTTAACCCCTTTAATGCTAGAGAAGTCCAATAATGCTTGAATACCTATTTTAGCACTTAAGAGATTGAAAGCTCCATTTGAATCAATTAGTATTTTAGAGTTGCTTTTATTTTCTATATCCAGCCGGTTTGCCCCATAACTGACCCACTTTTAGTTATCAGTGATTTCCAACCAGGGAACAATTTGTCGAAGATGGTATATCGTCAGACTTGGTATCCATCACGCTCTATGGATGACAACTTAAGGTGCTACTTCTGTTTCTATGAAGACTTTGGAAAAAAAGTTTAACCCCACTAATCATATCAGGCTCAGAGCGCCATACAAAACAATATACCCTTTTCATAACAAATAACTGCCCTGTACATAACCCAATTTAATCCACGCACTGTGGAGTAGTAACAAACAGCATATGGTGCATACAGTAACAAACAACATATCGTCCATGTCAGACAGCCCCAGCACACCGCTTCCTTCCTCGCAGCTAGCAGTGGGGAATTGTTTCCGGGACGGACTTTGTGCTCCAGTCTTCTCATTCCCCTGCAGCACATGAACCGGTGACATAACATCGGGAGCTTTGGAGGACACGGACAGTAACAAAGTGAGGAAGTCTGGGGGTGAGAGGGATACACACTAAATGCCTCAGAGAGCAGATACACATACATGTATTACTTTATAAGTAATAAGTAATAAGTAATGCTGCTGCTCTCTGTCACTATCAACGCAGACTTGTCACCTGACATTGACATTGCATTACTAGCATACACACTCACGCAGAGGGGCTTATGTACTAAGACAGCGTGGTGTAATCATGAAGTAAACCAACTGTACCAATGGGAACATACACATTTCCATCGATTTAAATGGGGCTTTTAACCCACTGAATGCTAGAAAGGTCTCCGATTTAAATCAATGAACATGTTACCTGTTTCCTATGGTGCAGTTGGTTTGCTCCAGAATTGCACCATTTCTTAGAATATCGGCCTCACTATACTTATGTCATTAAACCTTGTAAGCAGGTACACACGTATACCTATCCACACATATACAGTCTAAGGAATCCACCACGAGAGTAAAAAATATGTTGCACAAATGTGGTATTTGCGAGCTTGTAAAGTGCACTTTTATGTCACAATAAAAAAAACCACATTCCTTAGTTTTAGTTTCATTGTAACACTGTCACTAGAATACAAGCATGGATAGTAATATCTTTCCCCTTCTCAGCATCCATATCGCTTTAACACAAAAATGGTATCATCCTTCTTCTTGAACAGGCACACACTAGGGCATATAAATAAATGAAATCAAAAGTTGAGTGATTCTGGGCTAAAACTTTTTTTAACAAATAATAATTCCCATTGATTTAAAGGAGGTTTTCACTTCTTGGATGTTAGTTGTCTGGAACAGATTTCTTCACATTGCTATGGAGACCTCTCTTGCAACCTAAGCGTTAACCCCATAAGGACAAGAGGGTGTGTAATGTGTTATGAAGCATTACATTGGAGACATCGCTAGCATTCAGTGGGTTAAAATTCCCACTTTACTCAATTAGTGCTTTTTTTTCTTCATATGGTGCAATTTATTTGCTCTAGAATTGCTCTTCATTTCTTTTGCAACTATGACCCAAATGACCTTATTCATCAAACTGAAAAGGTGCCAGTCTTGGACAAACCAATTGCAACGTAGTGTTTAATTTAGGATTCCCACTGATTTTAACTTTTAAAACTTCTTCCCCACTAGAGAATTCTCTCATTCCATTGGAAACCTCTCTATCATTGAAGGGGTTAAAAGACTAATTTAAATTAATGCAAATTTGTCCCATATAGTGCAGTTATTTTGTTCCAGAACTACACCTATTTAGATTGATAAATAAGGTTAGTTTTGATAAACAAGGTCCATAGTAACAGTGTCCCCATCATATGCTCAGTAGCATTGCCCCTGTGTCACACAGTCTTTGTAACATGGAAAGTCCTTGTCCCATGCAAACACTGTAATTGTCTCTATCATACAGTCACAGTCCCTGTCTCCTTGATTTTCCACCCCATGTCACTGTCCTTCTTTTACTATATTTGCTGTTATGCCTAGATCAGCTCTCCATGCAGTCCCTGCTTCGCCTACATCCCAAGGGGCCTCTCCCAACATCTTCTCTGCGGAGAATCCGTTGTCTGCTTAACCAGCTGCTGGACCACCGAGGTGCAGCGCCCTATCCTGTCCTACTCCAGAGTCATAGCACATCTTCAGGTACAGTACAGAGTGCACAGACCTAGTCCCTTTACAGAAAGTACATGGGGGCTTTTTTAATAACGTGTTACTGATTCAATTATGAATCATTTGTACTTAGTTATTAAAAATAGTAACAGAAATGTGAAATGAGTAACTTGTAAAACAGATCTAAAGTGAACTCCCAGAATATGCAATATTGAACCTTAAAGATATATGTATCAGGTACAGCAAGGGAAATAGAGATAGAACAGAAAATGATTTAACACCTAAAGATAAAAGATGGTCAGATCAGTCTTATTTTCAGTAACATACTGAATAGAGACTTTTTAGCGATCCATAGATACATATGCCACTCTACATTTCCCAATCTTAAATGAGGTTTTATTTGCAAATTGTTAACTCTTATTTATGTTTCTTAATAAGAAAAATACATATTGATGTCATGTAGTAACTAGTAAAGAATGTATTATTACAATACTTTGGGGATTTCCAGTGACACATTGATATATTTGCCCCATTGTGCATAAATAGAGACAGGTTGGAATATAGTGAGGCAGATTACTGAGAGCTGTGACTGGCCTGGTTTCATGAGAAAATAATTTGGCACAACAAGCACTGCAGAACAAAGGTCACAGGCTTCTCTCGTACAGTATGTTGCGGAGAGATAGAGTAGTGAGAGCAGGCAGTGACATCGCTCATTCTGGAAGTAACAGCACTGGGCTTTATGTACAGAAGAAAAGAGGAGTAATTCTGGAGTAAACCAGGCTGCAGCATAGGGGACAAATACAGTAACTTCCGGTGTATTTTAAAGATAACTTTTTAACCTCTCAACTTTCCAAAAGAACTTTAAAACATTGAGTAACATTGCTTTGAACACCTTTCTGTGATGCAAGAGGTTAAAAGTTTTATTTAAATCAATGGGAGATTGGGAATTTTTATTTTTCACATATGTTGCAGTTGGTTTGCTCCAGAATTGCTTTTTTATTTGAACATAAGGCACACTGAGTCTGATGTACTAAGGAGAACTGGAGCAATTCTGGGGCAAGCCACATGCAATATAAGGGACAAATAAAAATTGTATTTATTTAAATGGGGATTGTAACCCCTTTGAAAGCTTGAGAGGTCTCCAGTGCATTGCTTTGCAATGCATTGGAGACCTCTTTGTCTTTTAAAGTGGTTAAAACTTCAATTTAAATCAATGGGGAATTTGGGAATTGTTATTTGTCCCCTATGGTGCAGTTGGTTTGCTCTATAATTGATTCAGTTCTCCTTGGTGCATTATATTCACTGTGGATAACGTACCCAGTCCTTCCTCCTTACTAACTTGTTTTAGTGCTACATAGGAACTCAGGGTCATAAGCAGAATGGAAAACAAGAGGAATTATTTAGCTACCCAACTGCACCTTAGGGAACATCTAAGAATTCTCATCATTTCCACTGATTTTCATGCAACTTTTAACCTGTTGAATGCAAGAGATGTCACCAACAAATTTTAGCAGAATTACTTACCTGCATAGGTACCCTTCATACAGCATTCAGGTAAATCTGTATACTCATTTTTCTCCAGAGCTATGTTGTAGCCTATAGCACATTGCACTTTACTATCTGAAAATGATTACATGGGTGTAAAGGACTCAGGGCAGGTGGTTTTTCTGTAGGTGATCTTGTTTGGGCTGTTGAAATCTATTGTCTGTTGCACTCAAGTGTTAAAGTCAAACTAGAAACGGAAACATAACATAAAGGGAACTGCTTGTACAATGCAATTAGATAAATAAATACATCATTAAAATGTCTGACTGCTGTATGAATTACTTTGAGTACAAGAGGGGTTGCTGCATACCCCTCTGGCATTCAATGGGATAAACACATAACCTCATGCCTTAGAGATGTCTCTTGCATCCAGTGGGTTGATAGACTATAATTGTTAAAGGTATAGTTTCCTTAACTTATTTCTTTTCGTGGTACGGAAGTAAGTATTTTTGACTGGCCCCTAGGGCCGTATTGAATATGCTAAGGTGGTGCAGTTCTGGAGTAAATCAGCTGTACCATAAAGCACAAATCAAAACTCCCCAAACTCCAGTTTCTTCAAAATATCTTTGAAATATGTTAAAGACCTGCCCTTCATTCATGCAATTATCTGCCCCATGTGAGTCACTGGGAATGTTCATGTCTACCCTTATAGTTTACTCCAGAATCATACCTTTAGCTTATTGAATATGACCCCGGTTCCTTATTCTCTTGGATGCTAGTATCCCGTGCCTAGTATGTGTACTCTTTAGATGGTAAACATGCTCCAGGGAAATATAAACTGAATATGACAAAATGGATAGTCTTACATCTGAGTCTGAAATAAAATATGTTTTATTTATATTGTGTCTTGCTTTTACTTTTAACATTACAGGTGACACAATTAATATTGGAGATGTGTCCTATAAATTGAAAGCCCCAAGGAACCCAGAACTGGTGCCTCAGAACTACAGTAAGCCATTGTTTTTTCATTGTTACTCTAGGCTATCTAAGGCAGGTGTGGACTATCTGGGGCCTTCTAGCCATTGGCTGGCTGGGTTTGATGGGAGCTGTAATCCACAACAGTTTGAGGGACTCAGGATACCCAACTTGTTGTAAGCAGGGGAATTTTAATGCCCGTTAGTATCTGACATTTGCAGAGGGCCTATTGTTTCAAGGGGACTCACTCTGGGTTCTCAGTAATTCTAGTTTTATAGGAGAAACCAGTTTAATTCAAAAAGTGAACCAGGGGTGTCTCTGCCTACCAATCTGATCCAAATGTTGTTTTGGTGTGGGTCAGGATTGTTGCTCTCTAAGTCTAAAGTGGTCCCTTAACTCATCCCAATGCATAATCCCCAATTTCCTAAATTTTATGTTTTGCAAGATTCTCATTTATGGGCAGCAGCTGTGTGGTCAGTATCAGACACATTGCTGATGGCTCCACACATTTGATGCTTTAAAGGAACAATTTGGCCTGACTATTTTTCAGATATCATCAGCTGATGCATGCCTTTATTACCCAGTTTGGAATGCAACCTATGGATTTTACCCCTTTTTCAATGGAGAATGTTCTTAGATCTCTGTCCCCAAAAAAATCAATTTCTAGTCTATACTCTGAGTTGTCAGTGACTATCCCTGACCCTTTGGTTCGCATGTATTCCAAGCAGGTGGCTGTTATTCCATATTTTATGGGTGTACTATACTCCGACCCAAATGTATGCGATGAGCATGCTTCTGAGTAATCTTTACACAAGATGTGGGACTGATACGGTCACCTTTTTCCAGCTCTTTTAGGCATGCAAAAATTTCTCAGAACTGGAGCTTGGTTCTTGATTTTCTATTTACTCACTTCAACTTTCCTCAGATATATTCACCAGAGGTTTTTCTCCTTCGCCTGCTTCCAGACTCAATGCTAAATACTTATGACATTTTTTTTTCACCTTAGTTTCTTTGATGCCAGAAAGCCAATTCTCCTTAAATGGAAGGCCCCTGAAGCACCTGGTATTGATTAATGCTCTGACTGTTTATCAGGATCTGTCTTTATATAAATTAAGCTTTAGTAATAGAAGGTGCCCTGAGAAGTTTTACAAAATACGGTCTGCTTAACTAGCCTGCCCATTGTTCAGTGTTGTACGTACTTGGATTCAGGGTTTGTGGCAGTCTCTGATGCTTGAGCATATTGGTGGAATCATACTAATATTTTTGAATACTGTAAACATTAATTAACTAATTTCTCCTCTCCCTTTTTTATCTTTCCATGTATCCCCGGTAGTTGTAAACTTGTAAAAGAAGCAATTAAGGAAACATAACATGTTCAGTTGGACACAATGAAACATAGTGACCTTGACCATAGTCAGTGCAGGAGAAATGTAGAAGTGGCAAGAAATTTAAGACAGCACAGGTTAGATCTGGGCAAGTGATAAATCAGTGTGTGTCTGGACATAACCAAGAAGACATGTATATGATGGCTTTATTTGGGTTCACTGGGAATATATCACAATAGTCATCTTTTTGTCAAAAGATTCTGCCAATAATGATGAAAATTGTCAAGATGCCACAGTTATCATTCCTACAGCAAGGAATGGCTAAAGGATTAATGGTTCACATATCAGCACTGTCGTGCCAAGACATGAGTTGGGTTTGTGTAATTTGTTTGTTTGTTTTGGATTTGGATTTTATTCAAAGTGCACCAGTCCTAGGCCATAAAATTAGCTGAGCAGATAGGAATCACCATAGAAGGACGTATAGAGTGCCATAAAAAAGGTATTGGGCCCATGGGCGTCCGGAGGGGGGCATATAAACAAAGGGACTGGATGGGCTGGCCTGTGGGTCATATTATGGCTTTGCCCCCTCCTGAAAAAATTTCTAAGGACACCCCTGATTGGGCCATCTGCTTTGATGGAGTTCATCCAGGGGACAGTCACATAGTATGAAACAGGGAGAACATGTATATGTAGTATAAAATATATACATGTATATATAGTGTAAAATGGTTCAATAAAACTATATATTTAAAATGCCCAGGTTTTATCCTTTTGGTGAGTACCAAACATGCCAGGGAGAGGGGTTCCTGCTATGAGTTACAAGAATAGCCACTTTGCAGCCAGATAGATCCAGCATGTTTGGTGTCCAGATATTCACACATATATGAGGAATATGATTATTATAACATTATAGAGGTGTGCTGTCGGTTGCATGTTTTAGGAAGCCTTATGATTTTTCAGGTAGACCTCTGCAGTAACATCCCTGACTGGTCTGATTGAGTGGGCCGTAAACTGTCAGGCCAAACCCCTGACCCTCCCAGGTAACACCCAGGGGGTCTGGCCTCTTAGAAGGAACTGTGGAAAGTATTTAATATGGGTTTTTAGATAAAAACGGGGAATTTCTTTGTAACAACTGAAGGGGGAAATACCATCTGAAATTCCCGTAAGGACTCTTAAAATATCGGTAATTGTATTTAAGGATTTCTTTTGTTTCTCCCATTTTATTTTATGGACTGTTTTGCTTATGTGTAATCTTTATTTGTGTATGTCCTTTATTTCTGTATTTTTGTAACCTGCACTGTGAAGCCTTTTTTCAGATTAAATGTTAAAGGGTTAATTATATATGTCTGATTATTAAGGTGATTTTATACTGTATTCTGTTGTGTTTGGAGTAGTCTGACACCCAGATATAAAGTCTTGGTGGTGGCAGCAAATTGTAGTACTGGGGTGATAGTGCAGGAGGGATTTCAGGGGTTAATTTGGTGGTTGCTAGGAACAGTAACAGGTAACCAGGGGTCTGGCATTGTTAACCCCATGTGAGTCACTGGGAATGACAAGCACTTTTAGATTTGTTAAAACAGTTTGCAAGCAGCAATAATATCTGGAAAGTCTAACAAGTTGTTCCAGCTGAGGTTTACAGATCCATGGGTAATATGATTACCATTTCATCTAACACAGTCTGTAACTGGCAATGAAGATGTTTTTAAATGTCAGTGTACTATGTAATAAAAGTGCTAGAACAGTTTGCTTTATTGTGTAAGTCAGTGCATTGTGACTAGTAGTGTGGAGAGCTAGTACCTGATAGCTATACAGTAATACTGTGTTTAAGGGATAAACGATAATGAGGGAAACTGATTGGTTATTTGTCTTTCACAATGGGGTAAACTGATTGGTTAGTTGTCCTACATGATGGGCTTTGAAAAGTCTCTAAGGTCACCTTAGCTAGGAGGATTACGTCAGCTGTTCATCAGTCATACATAGTAATGAAGAGAAAGCAACATTCCAAGTAAAGACTTGTTCAACAATACGAATTAGCACATCTCGATCATGGATACAGCAAAACAGCTTTATAAGGCAAGCACTTGGCCAGCACTGCATTCATGTTCACCATTTGAGAAATAATTCAATGTTTGTGTTTGATCTGATGCAAGTTTTGGCAGGAATGTGCTACAGACAGTAAATGTCTAAAGTTCTTATATTTATTAAACCTTCTATTTATATATTTTATATTACTTTAGAAGATCCACACTGCGATTAACAGTCTTGCAGACACTAGATATTAAGCAATAGATACATTTTTCATATAACAATGCTTATATAGTTCCACCTTTATTTAGTTTTCATCTGTTTCACTATTTAGATAACTGTTGAGTTTAAGGACTGGAGTCTTATGTTTATTACTATTATTATTATTATGTGAGCTCAAAGTCTATGTTCTACTTTGGGCCATTCAAGCGTATAATGCCTTCTTCTTACCTTTAATGCTGTCTATACTGCTCCATCTTACATTTCATCTCCTCTTATGTTCCTAGCTGCCATCTTTGCACAGGACACAATTCCCCTCTTGTTATACCATCCATACACTCTGGCATCTTCCACCTCAAACCTTTTTCACTTTCCACACCTTATCTATGGAACTTCATACCTCTCTCCCTACATCTAGAACAATCTCCCTCTGTCTTTAACTCCTTAGTGACAGCGGCGTGCGTACGTGGCTGTCACCTTAATGCCCAGCTAACGTTTTTTTTTTAACGAAATGATTCTGGAGTCCCCGAACGGCGTGCAGCCGCACGGAGACTCGGACTTCCAGGACTTACCAGGTACGTCCTCTGTCACTAAGTGACAGTTTTTGCGGGACGTACCTGGTAAGTCAGTTGTCGGGATGGGGTTAAGTTTACCCTGAAATCCTATCTTCTGGAACACTAGCACCATGCACTTCCTTTTGAGAAACTCAGCTTCTTGGGTTCAGGTACCTCTCTCTCCTATTGCTTTTTTTGTTTTTTTAACACTTTATTAAAAAGTCAGGTACAGTAAATAAACAACATACATATGAGGTAAAAGGGTTGATTCCATTTGGACAGTACAGTGCATACTCCAGCATATAAAGATACCAAAGGGAAGGCAATCCTAAAGGTGGGTCTAGAGGACTCACTGCACATGACAATTAAAGTGCAATTTCTAGAGTCATATTTTCTTGTACATCAACTCACACTGTAATACAATGTTAAGAAGGGACAAGGGGGAATAGAGGGAGCGACATCTGGGAGGGGAGGAAGATGAGAGGAAGGAGTAGGCAGCAAAAAAGCATGGCGGAAGTAAGAAATAGACAGGAAGCTCGGGGCAATGGGACAAGCCTGCTGGCATTCCAATGTACATTCTAGGTATGAGGTCCGCTACTACTGCCCACTGACCAAGTTAGGAGGCAAAAAGGCATGCCTTGATGTATCCCAATTTGTCCAGGTATCCTCATAGGTCTGCAATCTGTGGGTGCTGAATGCATGGATCTTCTCCAGGACCTGGAATCTATTGACTCTCGCCCACCAGGCCTCCAAAGGTGGTCGCTGGGGGGGGCACTTCCAATGTGCCGCAAAACAAGAACGTGCCTCTGTCATCATAAAGTGTAATAGTCAAAATTTCCATACCGGAAAGGATTCATGAAAGGAGAACAAAAAGAGCAGTGGATTAATCGGAATCAGGAAGCCCAAAACCTCCACCATCATGCCGCATATCAGTACTCTCAGTCCCACCATATATGAGACATGGTGCTCCCCAGCCAAAAGACATCACCAGCATGTGCCGTCCAGCACCAGCTTCATCTGCAGCAGTTTATAAGGCGTAAGGTACCACCGTGTCATAAGGTTGTAAAAACCTTCCTGGGAGGGCACATCCTTAGGCAAATAGTGCTGGAGGGCAAATATAGACTTCCAGTTCTCAGCTTCCAATATCTAGGAGTAACCAGTTGTACCAATCTACCAACCAATTTATACACCTTGGACAGAGTGCTAACCCTGTAAAGTCTCCCTCCTACTGTTTCTATGAATGTGCCACTTATTTTCCCTATTTATTTATTGTAACATACTACTGTTTTGTAAGGCGCTGTGTACACTGTATGGTGCCATATAAACAAAGATAGACATACATACAACATACAAAAACCCCAGGGAAATGCACTGTTCTGTTAAGAAAGAAGTGGGGGTCTAAGCTCTTGATGAGATTGATAGATAAATCATTTTAGGATTACTCAATTATCATGTATTTACTATAGTATATTGTACACTTATGTATACACTAGAAAATACTTAAGAAATGTGCATTAGTAGGACATGCTCATACGCAGTTTTTGTGTGCAAATGTTTTTCTCTCCGAATAACGTTTCATTGACCTGCTCAGAACAGGCAAAGACAGTGAATGCCATCTTCATGATCTTGGTCTTTGTTAAATAAGTGAGCCCAATAATTCATTTGCCCGTTGATAAATACGCAGATTGATATCAAACTGTATTTACTGCCATGTTTTCTGCTTGGATGTTAATAAGTAGATTCCTTGGTCTGTAAGCAAATAATCAATGTTTAACCCTTTGAGTGCCATAGGGGTGCACAAAACATTACGGAGCAATGTGTTGCATGCCGCTCTGGTACTCAGAGGGTTAAACCTAGGGTCGTATGCACAAGAAAACTGGAGCAATACTGGGGAAAACAAGTGCAGTAGACAAATAAAAATCCCACAAATTTCCGTTGATTGAAGTGGGATGAAATAATGTATTGGGATCTTTTTCAGATTCAAGCTGTTAAAGCCCCATTTACCTTACATCATGGTAATTTTGTATTTCTTCCCTATGGTACAGTTGGTTTTCCCCAGAATGACTTTTCCTTGTAGTTCCTAGTGTCTAGAGTGGAAAGAGAACACTGATATCTTATAAATGTGGGTAATTTGGCATTTCAGTTATAAGTCAAGATGGTACTTTTATGTATTGATGAACATCCGATTATTTGGAACGATGGATGAGGAGGGGACACATGCCCTGTAAATCTGTCAGATCATTGTGGCACTGTATTTGGCAGCTATTAGGGTATACAATGAGTTTAGTTTCTATTTTCTCTTCTGTTTAACCATGTTCAGTTTACCTCTATGCTTTTTTCTCTGTCATCTACCTACTTGGGTTTCCTCCTCATCCAATCTGCTTGTTGCCCCCAACTGTATCTCCTCTCTTCTCCTCAAGTCTTCTCTCATGAACACCTGTCTTTTCTTCAGTCCCCAGTCCCATCTACTTCTATTCCCCACCACCCTTTGTATTCAACGTTAAATTCTTCATGTCCTCTGGCTTTCATTACGTTTACTTCTAGCAGGAGCTAGAAATATCTGTAGCAGCGATAGATGAAGACTTCTATCCTAATTTTGCCCCCCTTTCATGCTGTCTTTCTTTTTATACCACAGAGTTAACACTAGGAACTCACTCTTCTTCAAGCAAGGGCCCAGGTGCACAATCCCCAAAGAGAATTGGTATATACAAAAAATGGAGGAGGGCAGCATCAGCGGGACTTTTGTTTGCCTTGTTTCTACAATAAAAGTGCTGCGCTCCTCCATTTTTGTCGATCCACTGCAGGATGAATGCCTCCTCAGAAAGCCTCCAACAACTTTGCTCCTGTGCCTTTTGTAGACACTGTGTACCAACAAATTTGCTAATTTAATTTACCCATCTTGTCTTCGGTCTTCTTGGGCATTTAATAATGGGTGAAATCCATTCCAGAATTTGTTTGGTCCATCTTCCATCAGTTCTTCTTGCTATGTGGCTTTCCCATTTCCATTTCAGGTGCTTTACTCTTTCAGTGATATCATAGACTTTTGTTTGGTGATGAATCCATGTACATGTTTTATCTGTCTCTTTTTGTTATGTTTAGAATTCCCACTCCATACTTCACTGTGTAACCTTAATTTTTTGTATGACTGGCATTCAGTGTCCATGTTTCACAACCATATATAAGGACTGGAGAACACATTGGTCACAAACATTTCGCTTGAGGCAGAGTGGTGAATTTGTATTAAAGACAATACTACTAAGTTTTCTAAATGCTTGTCATCCCAGTTTTATTCTTTGCTCTATTTCCATCATTTTGTTTCAGTTGACACTTCATGTCTAAGTTAAACTTACTTGTCAACGTCTTCTAGTTCTACTGTAATTTTCCTTGGTATAGTACATTTATTAAACAAGACTTGCGTTTTGTTGATATTCATCTTCAGACCAAAATTTTGCTTTCCTGTTGTAGCTCTTCATTGCATTCTTGCATTTTCTTCAGAACTACTGGCAAAGAGTATAATACCATCTGCAAAACGTAAGGGATGTAGGTAGTCTCCATTGCTCCTAAATCCTTTTTGTCCAAATTTAGTTTGCTGAACATTTCTTCTAAAAAAATCAGAAAATAGATTTATGTCCATGTTAGATGCCTTTTCTACATTCATCTGGGCTTTATAATTGTTGACCTGTATTGATGCAGTTGCATTTTCACATATAGAGTGTAGGATATTGATGTAAACTCTGTCTATTCCTTGATTGATCAGGGCATCGATTATTGCTTGCTTTTTCACTGAGTCAAAGGCCTTTTCGTAGTCAATGAAGGCTATGCATAATGGAAGGTTGTATTCATTATGTCGCTCTATCTGTCTGTATATGTTCCATTGTACTGAGACCACTCTTGAAGCCTGCTTGTTCTTTAAGTTATGCAACATTAAGTATTGTGTCCATTCTTTTTGGTAGTACCTTTCTGAAAACCTTACATACTACTGGCAGTAGGCTTATTGGTCGGTAGTTTTTTAGATTCGCCTTATCACCTTTTTTTGTGGAGTAGGATGACCTGCATTTTTCAGTGTTTTAGGCTCTTTGCCGAGTAGTAGGCATTTTGAAAATAATTTAGCTAGGGTTTTGAATAAGGGTTGACCTTCGGCTTTCAACTTTTCAGTAGTAACTTTATCAGGTCCGGCTGCTTTGCCATTTTTCATTGATTTTATTGCAGCTTCTTCCAACACTTCTGACAGCTTCAGCCTCTGGCACTGCATTCAGTTGTTGTCATTCATCCTAACTTGCAGTTCTTATGATTTTTCAGTTGATGGCCAGTGTCGATCTTCAAGTTTGTTGACTTGATCATTTTCTTTCTTTGTTTAGTCAATTTTGATTTTTGCTTTCTCTAGACAGTCACTTCCAATGTTTAAACAATTTAAGACTGAGCAGTCAGTGAATATTGTTTTATTATTTGCAAGTGTGAAGTTGATTTCATGTCCATTTCATGTCCATTTTCTCTAGGCCTTTTTCCTGTAGAATGAATTAATGATTTACAAATGTTGTTCTTCTGCAAATTTGATCAGTTGGTTGCCTGTATTATCTCTTTTTTCTAGTTCCATGTGGTCCGATCGATTTTTCACCATTTTGGATCTTGCCAATTTTTGCATTGAAATCTCCCATTATAAATTTGGAGTGGTAATTGTCCTGTTTGTAGCGGTGTAATAAAACATCATAACTTTCTTCTACTTCATCATCACTTTGGCTACTTGTACTGGCATAAACATGAATGATTTGAAGAAAATAGCAACGGTTTAGTTTGATAGCACAGGATGCAATTCTTTCAGAAATGCTTTATACTTTTCAACTGATTCTGTCAGTCTTTTGTTAATCAAGAATCGTCCATCATTGGTACCTTTATAGTATAGCCAGTGTCCATCTTCTAATTAGACTACATCTTTGTCTTTTTTACGAGTCTCGCATAAGCTGTTAATGTCCCAATTGGTGTTATTTAGTTCTACTTGTTCCTCCCCTAAGTGTGAAACCATACTCATAGATCGAATGTTAAAGGGATAGTAATACTTCGTTTTAACTTCATTTTATTTTGTAGACATGAAGAATGATATAAGTCTTATGTCTCAAACCTTTATGGTTTAAGAGATATTCACAAGCAAAGTTCCCCCTCCCGCCCCTTTTACCTACTGTAAACCATCTCTTCTCAGGTGTGAATCTGGTTGTAAGACCAGACAGATAACAGCAGGGGACAAGCTTCTTTGTATGAAAAGAATGAATGCCCTTGACAAGTTTTTCAGCTTTTTCCCTTATCTTAATTGAAGATTGTCCCTCTCTGCAGTCTACCTAGGCATCTCCCTTCTGATCTGGCTGAACAGGGGGGGGGGGATACTTTGCTTGTGAATATCTCTTAAACCATAAAGGTTTGAGAGAAAAGACTTATATCGTTCTTCATGTTTTTTTAATGCCTACAAAATAAAATAAAGATAAAACGAAGTATTACTATCCCTTTAAATGTTCCAATGTCTAAAGACCAAAGGCAGTCTGATAGAACCCGATAATTCTTAGCACCCTCTGCTATTGTTCTGGACTTCACACTGCCGTACGGTTGGGGGAAGTTGTATTTTTCCTTATCCCCAAGCTGCACCTTTCAGTATATCCCTCCCATTCCATCACTCACATTTTCTTCCCTTGAAGGCCATGTATTCAGCTTTTTGTCTCCATTATATTTGTTGGTTGCTGTCATTCATCATCTCCTGGTTCTCTTCTCCAATTTTTGGATCACCTCTGTGCTTGACTTTGCTGTTCTCTCTCTACACTTTGCTGTTCTCTCTCTACAATGATATTCCCAATCCTTTTCTATGCGACTTCAGTGTAACTATTGATGTCCCTGAAACCCCCTTTGCTTTAGAAGCTCCTCAACTTAACTTTCTTATTTGGTCTTACCCATTGGACCAGCTCTTCCACTTACCCCTTTCCCTCTTTTTGACTACCACCTGTCACCTGCACACTAACCCCACCTCTTGCTCTTTTCACTCCACCTAAACCCTCTTGCACATGCAGAAACCTAAACTCCACTAACATACATTAACTATCCATGTCTCTACAACCCCTCCTCGCTACTATATTCTCCCAGTGGTGGCCAAACCTGGTTTAACACTGTATCAGAGTGGAAGAAGGGAGAGGATGGGAGGGACTGGACTATTGAAGAGGAGTTACTGAAGAAATGGAGGAGGTAACTTCAGCATGTAATTAGAAATGGCATAACATATAGGTGATGTTAAAAGCCACAGGGATTGTACTGTGGTCTGTTTTGAACCTTTATATCTTAAAAAAACTATCCTCTTTACAACAATCTTTTAAAATTGTGATATAAATACACAGTGATGCAAAAACACACATTTATGTACTTCTGCGTTCTGCCTGGTAGTTTTCTGCTTTGTAATTTGCTAAAATTAACCTTTGCAAACATGTCTTTTGTGTTACGTGGAGTTCTTCATAACGAGATTATTTTCATTTTACATATTATTACATGGACATTTATCAGAGCAGCTGTAGCTGATAAATATCTCTCAGTCATCCTCTGCTGAGAAAGATTACCAACACTTCTGAGATGTCGGTAATCCTTCCCCTCATATCAGTGAGGTGGCAGGTTGGTCCCAGGCTTATCCCTTTTCATTGTGGGACTACAGGTTGTAATATTCCACTGGGAAGTGCTGAATGGTATTTCTTAAAATACAAAGTTAAAAAAAGTATCTTCTTCTCACCAGCCTACTTGAAAGCAATAATAATGCTTAAATTGTTTTCCTTACTTGTATTCTGTAATGTCAATCATACAAAGATTATCTGCTATAACAAACAAAGCAGAGTCTGTATTAACCCTTCATAGTCCCTGATGAAGCTGCCGGTTAGAGCAGGGTAGTGTGAAGGGTTAATGCAGACTCTGCTTTGTTTACCATAGCAGCCATTCTTTGTGCACCATATTCTATATGACTGCTCACTTGAGCTCAATTGCTCAATCATTCATATTTTTGATGTGACATAGGAAGCGGTTACTGGATTAGTGCTCATTCCTCATAAATGAGGAATGCTTTACCATGTCATTTAACTTTGTTTTATCTGAGACTGCATGATGAAAATGTAAGCAATCTAATAGGCAGCAATTAATTAGACAGAGTACTTGAATGCCTATATACTAAGCAAACAAATGGAGAGACTGTACCTTCTAAACTTTATATGTTTTCAATAAGATTGGAGATGGTGATTCACACAATTGGTATTTTTTTTTTAATTTACACAACGGTTTTTAAACATAAAAACTGAAATATATTTTTCTTCTCAATGGCACTGAATTGATTAATAAAAAATGAGAGATGGTACCATGTTAGCCCTTGAAAAACAGGAGGCAAATATAGTCAAGTTGATACCTTTATTGGCTAACTAAGCAAATTTAAGATGTAATCTTTCAAGACCTCTCAAGTCTCTTCCTCAGGCATGTTATACAGATAAACATGAAAACATCTCTCTTAAAGGGATATTAATGTTTCGTAATAAAAGCAGGTCTAATTAATCATCATAGTATTTGGACTTTGGAGAGTGTTATTTCAATTCTGTCAGAGTTGTAGTTCAAGAGTAATTCAATGACAAAGTATCCCCCTCCCGCCCCTTTTACTGATGCAACACTGCTCAGCCAGAGCAGAAGGGAGGTGCCCAGGTAGATTGCAGAGAGGGACAATCTTCAATTAAGATAAGGGAAAAACCTGTAAAACTTGTCCAGGGGGGCAGGGCTTTCATTGTTCCATAGGAAGAAGATTGTCTCCTGCTGTTATCTGTCTGGTCTATGGACTGCATTCCACATCTGAGAAGAGATGGCTTACACTAGGTTAAAGGGGCCGTAGGGGAAACTTTGCTTGTGAATATCTCTTAAACCATAAAGGTTTGAGAGATAAGACATATCATTCTTAATTTTAATGCCTACAAAATAAAATAAAGATAAAACGAAGTATTACTATCCCTTTAAATCCAAGTATACATTGCATTGTTTAGAGTGGAAAGCAGATAAGATCAGCTCAATCCAGACCCAGATTCTTTGATCAGTCAATGGTAAAGGAGTATGACGTAAATTGCAATTATCCTCTGAAAGTGTCAAAGGTATTTAATTTTCCAATGAGACTCTGTTGTAAAGGCTAACCCACAATGTAATAACGTGACATAAATTCCCTATCCTGTTCAGGCCATTATTTAAAGTATTAAACTGCAGCTTTCATGTAACCTTCCATATTTTTCTTTCCCTCTGAGTGTGAAACAGTCCCATCAATACAGTCAGTTTAATGTCCCTGACACTGTGTCAATTTGGGCAAAAATGTTCTCCCACTGGTGTCTCTGTCTTTTTGTTGTTAACACTGGAGCTGTGGGAATTAACTCTTTTATGTACTGGCTGGCATGTTTCACCCACATAGAGAGCCACTGGGCATTTAACACACACATGGTGAGGTAAGAATATCATCTATTTAGAGGAGATAGACCAGGGGTTTTGTTCCTCTTCTAATTTTGCAATAAACAGGTGGGCATATTATGGTGCCATCCTTTTGTTGTCTCTTGTGTTCTGTTATAGTATATAATTTTTAATGTCTATTTTTTTTTATTAATTTGAATACTACACAGTCCTATAGGTGATGTCAATTATTTGAACACCATGAGGATTGGTATGGTATAGATGAAAAATGTCAGCTTGGCAGGTTCTTCTTAGACTTGATTATCCAATACCATCTGGATTTCACTTTGACCTGCGTAAACAAATTCAGTACTAATATTTGGAAACATATAATTTACAGTGGTCCAAAAGAACCAAAAAACATTTTTGCCTGCAATTATTGTGTGTATAGCTCTGTGGCTTCTGCACTTTCATCATTGTTTGAAATGTCAACAATGTTATTTGGACCTTCCCAGCTTGCTTCCAAATTGTTTGATTTTCTTTACGTTATTATTAGTACCTTACCCCCCTTAAGAAACTTTGTAAAATCAGGAGGTACCATTTCTTTCATGTAACATTTCTACCAGTCATTTGTTTACAATGAATGTACTGATAATTAGAAAAACATGCACGCTTACTACTAAATTGGTTAACAGTAGTATTTAACTTTCAGGGTGTTACAGGTTACACAGCTTCCCATTTTGGTCATGAGTTAAAACCATGCTGTCATGAGCTAATTTCGGTTTTAAGTCAACCCGAAAAGTATCAATGAGAATTCCCTTTACATTCTTCTCTGAAGGAGATGGAGTCTGCGTGCCTGTCTGTCTAACAGATACTATAGAAACACTAGATTTGCTTATTAAAGTAGATTCCTTATCCAAGGAATCAGTTGCAACTTTGCATTCAGAAAAACATTCTTCACCTTCCTGTTGTATTGCAACCTTATAACAAATATTTCTCCAATTAGCCTTGTTTGTAACGTCAATAATTAATCCAGCTTTCTGAATTAAATCTGTACCAATGATATTATTTTCTACTACATCACTGTACCAGATGTCAATGTTAGTATGCAAATATCTTGGTATTTCTAGAGTTACATCAGATACCAATTTCACATTTGTCTCCCCTGTCCATCAAGTCCTACAATGGTACACACAGAACCAGGTAGTAATGGTAACTTATGATTTGTCACTGACAATTGTGCTCCTGTATCCATAAGAAATTATGTGTTGTGCCCCCTAGGAGTCATTTACTAAAGGGTCAGCCAGTCCCATCCAAGTATATTCTAGCTAAAAATTCAAAGGAGCTGGATGTTGGAGCCTCACACAGCCATTATGAAATAGATTATCTATTTTTGTGACATGCAATACCCTGTGCACGTGTTACATATCCTGAATCGGTGTTAGATAACTCCCTGACTTGGTTAATTAGTGGAGTGTATCAGGATTAGGAAGATTCAGTTGGAGCTGAGGGTTGGATAAACCCATTCTCATTTTCAGACTCCTTTGATTGTATGTTCTGTAAGAATGTGTTACAATCCCATTTTTTGACATTGAAAACATTCCTGAATACTTTCCTTTGGACAGCAGTTGTACCTCCAACTATTGTAAGTTCTGTTACTAGCTGAATGAATATCATTCCTGCCTTTTAATCTATGAGTGTCATTCGATAAACTGGACATAACAAACATTAGCTTTCAGAATATTTTGCTGTAGCTGACCTTATCAATAAAAGCAGCTGCTTCCGCCAAAGTTTCTTTCGTTGAACCTAAAATAACAGATGTGGGATCTAAATATTTAAACATTTTAACAAACACCTTTATCATAGCTTCTGGCATTTGCTCACCTGTAATCCCCATAATTAACCTGTATACTTGCTCAAATGTTATCATGAATGCATAGGTGTCTTCTGTCATAGTTGGGTTAAGGTTTTCTAAAATGTGTATTGTTAGTGTTGTTTTACCTGCTGTGAATTTGATTGATTGTTGCAAACAGTTAGTCTCATTACTATGTGTTGTTAACTTATTTGTGTCTGTGTGTGTGTGTGTGGCATGCTGACAGGTGGGTTTAGTCGTCTGCTCATGTATGCAACTATACTTTAAATAAAAAATGTTTTGTTCCTCTGTTAGATTATATTTGTCAGTATTGAATTCAAAAATATCTGCATTATGAAAGGCACCTAATTGGAATTATAGACAGGGATATCTTTGGCCAGCTTAGTTAACTGATCAGACCACTGGCAGCACTGCGGTCAGCTGCTTGGAGAGGAGACACTCGGATTATTTCGGTGTATGTCCTTACAAAATGACACAAAACCATTCAACATTCCCATACTTTTGTGCATACTATTTGTGCATATTGTATTTATTTTTAACTTATCGTCTCTTGTTGGTGTTCCAGTTGCGGAGTCACCCAATCAGTCTCCGGGTACTTCTTAAAGCCAGTTTATACTCTGGCACTCATCAGCAGAGAATACGTGTGAGTCAGAACTTTTTTTTTTATAAAAACCTGAATGTTATCACTTGAATGTTTGTGGGATAACCAGGCCATGTGTGGATAGTAGGGGCAATGACAATGAGGTCTTGCACAAACCGGCTACTGGCTCTATAACTATTCAGCAGGGAAGGACTGATTAAAGCTATGCGACCATTCACTACACGACAAGAGAATCTCACGCTGTCATGCAGTGTGAGATTCTCATGTCGACATTTTTATCAAGGCGACATAGTTAATGCTTAATGAGATGGCACGCTCTTTTCCGTGCAACCTTTTAAAAGGATACCATATATGCTAGTGTCAGAATTAGGTATGATGGAGCTTGCAAGCTCCTTATAATGACAAAAGGAGCTTGCTGTTATAATATACGTGATGGACATCAATACGAGGGGAAACGTGAACGCACTTCATGGGAGAGCTGGATGGGAGGAGAATTTGAGGACTGGGAAGTCCTGCACCACTGAGCCGACGTTAATCTGTACCGCAGAATGTGGAAGTGCCACCATGAAATATACATTTTAGAGTGAATATCTACTAAAATATGTACTTAGAAAAAAAAAGCCAAATCCACATACCATTTTACTAGCTTAATTATATGAGACAAAGTGTATTATAGGTAAAGGTTCTGCTTTAAACTCAGTCTATAGAAGGGGTAGCCAACCCTGGTTCGCAAGAGCTACCAATATTTGCACATTTTTAGGATAAACCTGAATCAGTGCAGGTGGATTCATTACTAGCTATAAGCTTCTCACTGTGGAATAATTAGAAAGTTATCCCCAGGATCAGCTTTAAGAGAGCGCCTCTCTATAAAATCTACAATAAAAATGTCCTTATTATGGAAGATGGTGTCCTGCTGCAGCTGGCTGGTAGTTATGGGTCTCAGATCCCCACGTCACACAATACTGTAGAAACAATACAAAAAGAACAGCAGCGCAGAAAGGATCTTCTAAGTGTAGTAGGCTAGGTAACTTGTAGCCGACACCCAGTGCTCAAAGAATTCTACTCACTTGTTAAAGAGGCTACTTGGGATCACCTCTTAATCTCAAAAGCTCTCCTGGTGTAAACCCCAGGATGGTTACCCACGTCCATCTGCCTCCTATGTTTCTCGATTACTATCAAAATGAATATGGGATCTAGGGTTCTTTTATTGTTTAGCAATGGATCATTTCCGAGCAGACTAATAGATACCCAGTCGCCTTTAATTGGAACCGAGGTGTGGCAATAGAAAATTACGTAATGGCTATAGTCATACAAATGTAAATATACAAGTTTATTCTAGCATACACATAATCTAAAATATTAAAACAATGCAATACTTGCTACAATTGCCTACGTGTTTTGTAACAATAGTTACTTTCTTGGGAGCTCTAGGATACTGTCCATTTTACTCACATTTATATTGTATCTAGCGAAGTTACCTTACTTTGTCTATCGTCAAACTTCAGTCCCAAACGGAAGACATTCTTTTAGGGCGACTGGTTCTGACATCTGTGCCTTCCACCGATGAGACGCATGGGACCTCCCATCGTTATGCATGTGTTCACTGGATCCTTCATCAAGCCTTCCGCGTTAGATGAATCTGCCCCAACGTCCAAGCTCAACGCCTAGAAGTAATATGACCTTCTTATCCAGTCTCTCCCGAGCATGCCCAGTGTGATCCTTCCGCATTATGTGCTCCAATTATGGAACGCTTCTATATTTTCTTTACCATAGTTTCAAACTAATGCGCAGTTATCTCTCCAGGCCAGCTCGGGGGATCCAGATCTCACCCAACATAAATATAGAATGTTAGGTCTACAGATCTAAACTCCCATACCTTACTTCCGTTTGGGTACTGTAGCTATCAGGCGGGCCTTTGGAACAATTATTTGAACATAAGAAGATAAAAAATAATAAAAAGACAAGAAGTAAGAATGCAAAAATAAAAATAAGAACAACAATATAAAGATATTATAGAAAATACATTACAAACAATATTATATTGTACATAGGGTTGATCACATCCTAATACCAGGCACAGTTTGGTTTTATTATGGACATATAACACTAGGTTATAAATCTCCAAAAGCTTTAACTCAATATATATATATACTGTGTTTAATATTAATATAATTACATTTGTGCTCATTTGTTAGTTATTTTATTATTATTATTTATTTATTTCTTTAATCTGTTCCACATAATGTGGAAGTGCCACCATGAAGTATACATATTTACCTAGAAAAAAAAAACGCCAATCCACATACCATTTTACTAGCTTAATTACAGTTGAAACCAGAAGTTTATATACACTATATAGAAAGACACATATGCATGTTTTTCTCACTATCTGACATGAAATCAGAATAAACCTTTAGGTCAATTAGGATTACCAAAATTATTTATATTTGCCAAATGCCAGAAAAATGAGAGAGAGAAAATGTTTTGAGGCATTTTTATAACTTTCTGTAAAGTCAAAAGTTTACATACACTAGGATTACTATGCCTTTAAACAATTTGGGACAGCCCATATGATGATGTCATGTCTTTGGAAGCTTCTGATAGGTTTGTTGGCAACATCTGAGTTAATTAGAGACACACCTGTGGATGTATTTTAATGCACACCAGAAACACACTGCTTCTGTGTGTAACATCATGGGAAAGTCTAAAGAAATCAGCCAAGATATCAGGAAGAGAATTGTGGACTTGCACAAGTCTGGATCATCCTTGGGTGCAATTTCCAGATACCTGCAGGTGCCTCATTCATCTGTACAAACAATTATACGCAAGTACAAACAAGATGGGAATGTCCAGCCATCATATCGCTCAGGAAGGAGAAGGGTTCTGTGTCTCAGAGATGAACGTGCTTTGGTCCGACATGTGCATATCAACCCAAGAACAAAAGCAAAAGACCTTGTGAAGATGCTGGCAGAAGCTGATAAGATTGTGTCGTTATCCACAGTGAAACGAGTACTGTATCAACATGGGCTGAAAGGCCACTCTGCCAGGAAGAAGCCATTACTCCAAAAGAAACATATAAAAGCCAGATTAATGTTTGCAAATGCACACAGGAACAAAGACCTACATTTTTGGAAACGTCCTGTGGTCTGACGAAACTAAAATTGAACTGTTTGGCCATAATGACCATCGTTACATTTGGAGGAAAAAGGGAGAAACTTGGAAGCCTAAGAACACCATCCCAACTGTGAAACACGGGGGTGGCAGCATCATGTTTTGGGGTTGTTTTGCTGCAGGAGGGACTGGTGCACGTCACAAAATAGATGGCATCATGAGACAAGAAGATTATGTGGCAATACTGAAGCAACATCTGAAGACATCAGCCAGGAAGTTAAAGCTTGGGAGGAAATGGGTCTTCCAAATGGACAATGACCCGAAGCATACTGCCAAACTGGTTACAAAGTGGCTTAAGGATAACAAAGTCAATGTTTTGGAATGGCCATCATAAAGCCCTGATCTCAATCCTATTGGAAATTTATGGGCAAAGCTGAAAAGGCAGGTGCGAGCAAGGCGACCTACAAACATGGCTCAGTTACACCAGTTCTGTCAGGAGGAATGGGCCAAAATTCCTACCAACTATTGTGAGAAGCTTGTGGAAGGATATCCAAAACGTTTGACCCAAGTCATACAGTTTAAGGTCAATGTTACCAAATACTAATGAAATGTATGTAAACTTTTGACTTTGCAGAAAGTAATAAAAATGCCTTAAAAAATTATCTCTCTCATTATTCTGGCATTTGGCAAATATAAATAATTTTGGTAATCCTAATTGACCTAAAACGGGTAAGGTTTATTCTGATTTCATGTCAGATAGAAAGACATGCATATGTGTCTTTTTATATAGTGTATGTAAACTTCTGGTTTCAACTGTATATGAGACAAAGTGTATTATAGGTAAAAGGTCTGCTTTAAACTCAGTCTATAGCAGGGGTAGCCAACCCTGGTTCTCAAGAGCAACCAACATTGCACATTTTTAGGATAAACCTGAATCAGTGCAGGTGGACTGACTGAGTCGCTGATTGATTTACATATGCTGAAGCAGAGATATCTCAAAAACATGCAATGTTGGTAGATCTTGAGGGCCCCCCAGTTGGCTACACCTGGTCTATAGTGATATAGTTTCATTTGGATGGCATAGTGTTGACAAATATTCCTGTATTGAAGTTCTCTATATTGTTATTTTCTTCTTTTCCTTGTCCCCTCAGTAACTATCTCAGGAGTTTCAGAATACTGTTTTACTATGAAACATTGTAATGCCTTTAGATCTGTCCAAGTTCAGTCCTCAAGGGCCACCAACAGTACAGGATATAAGAATTTCCCTGCTTAAGTACAGGTGAGTCAGTCAAAATGAATGAGCCACTGATTAACTGTCCTGTTCTTAATCAGGGAAATCCTTACATCCTGGCCTGTTGGTGGCCCTTGAGGTCTGAATTTAGACATCCCAGGTTTAAATTATGCTTGATTAGTCCTTAGGCTAAGTGACTGTTACATAGTCAAACAGGGATGAAAAAAAAATCACATGAGTTCCTTCACTGGTGCAAAAAACTCATACTTGGCTCTTAGGAATTTTCTCTGGCTCCTATGTTTTGTTTATCATTGTTTATCAATCTAAAGAGGTATAATTCTGGAGCAAATTATCTTCACTATAGTGGGTATTGAAAAGTCTCACTTGATTTAAATGGTGCTTTTAATCCCTTGAATACCAGATCGGTCTCTGACTCCACCCTATGGTGCAGTTGGTTTAGTATAGAATTGAGCCTCTTTAGCTTAATGATACATTACTTTTGTCAAAGTGCACCTTTTTTCTAAGTACTTCAGAGCTGAGCAAGAGAGTTAGACAGGAGAGGTGAACAACTGCAGTACAACCAACTAAAGACAACAGACAAGTAAACAAAGAGGGAGGAAGTGAAAATAGGTGGGAAGAGAGAAAATCAATCTCAATTAGATATGACATTGCACCTGTTTTTTAAAGGGGAACAATCACCTCTTAAAATGTTTTTAGCATAGGTTTAGTTATTAAAGTACTATTAGAAAACTTTTTTTTTTAAATTTAAGTACTTTTACAGATATTTAATCTCCAAGCTGTGCCGGTCAGCATAATGCAGCACGCTGAATCTTCGGCAGAGCTCTTCTTGACTTCCTAATTCTCCTCCCACCTCTCTCCCAACCTCGGTATAATGCTAACCGGAGCTTGATATAATGATAGAAGCCATTCACACCGAAGGGAAGCGTGAACGCGCTACCTGGGGCAGCTGGGAGGGAGGAGAAGAGCTGTGCCGAAGATTCAGAGTGCCCATTATGCGGAAGTGCACAGCTTGAAGATGAAATATCTGTAAAAGTACGTACATGAAAAAATAGTACTTTATTAACTAAACTTATGCTAAAAACTTTTTAAGAGGTGAATGTTCCCCTTTAAGTTAATTAATTTAACATATTAATACTGTCTGTTTTATCCCTTACACTTTTAATACAGTTTTACCTTTATCCCTCCAATCATGCTTGTCTCTTGCACCATAACATACTAATCCACCATGGACTTCTTCACACACATGCACTGCCCTCTGAGTGCTGATGGAGAGTGCTAAGAACAAGCTCACCCAGACCCAGTAATCAAACCAAAACATGCCTTCACTATATGCTCGTCGTAAACAACTCACTCAGTTTTTATGCATTTTATTACATTCCTTGGTAAATGACATAGAAACCAACCCTGGCCCTCAAAAAGCAACAAAAGGAACCTTTAACTTTAAAAAAAGGACTTTCTTTTGTCCATTGCAACATATGCAGTATGCTGCCCAAAACTGATAAATTAAATCCATGGTATTATGTGTTCAAACCAAAAATCCTTATTCTTACTGAATCCTGGTTGTGCCCTAACATTGACAGTCAAGGATTCTCGTGCTGTAGGAAAGACACAGCAAAGCGAGGAGGAGGCATAATCATATACATACAAGAGTGTATAAACGATAAATTACTCTTGTAATGCTACCAAATGTGAATATATTGCTGGCAAAACTGTTCTTTCCTTCTCAAAACAAACCATAATTACTGGCATCTACTTACTACCAAATACCCTGGCACAATCCCGTTCAGGCATAATTCACCTCCTCAAGAACATTGCCATTCAAAACAAAAAAATTGAGTTTGAGACTTTAATGATAATTGGTTAGACCCAAGTAATGTCAAATACATTGAACTTACTGAAACTAATCTCCTCCCCTACTCATATAAATCAAAAAAACATCCAGTTGCTGGACTGGATCCTTTCATCCTTCCCAAGTCAAAACCAAGATTCAGGTGTGGTATCAAGTGTGTTTCCACATAGTCTACTGTGTCTTCAAAATCAAATATTTTCACAAAATTTAATCTACAAGTCTTTCCTAAATGATTTATGAAATTACCTGTGATATAGAATAAACTTAATACCTGACCTAGACACAGCAATTTACTTTTTCAATCTGAGTTCTTGCAGGTCTGCAATACCCATACCCCACTAAGAAAGGTCAAGGTCTGTAATACCCATGCCAAACTAGGGAAGGTCAAAGTCTGTAATACCCATGCCCCGCTAAGGAAGGTCAAGGTCTGTAATACCCTTGCCTCACTAAAGAAGGTCAGGATCTGTAATAGCCATGCCAAACTACTGTGGCCAAAAAATCCTAATAGTTTTAGTGAATTTGATGCTTGTGCCTTTGTTCAAGAGATAACATCTTCAGTCAGTCCTAGATGTTATGTCCACGGAGGTAGCCATGATATCTGCTATTAGTTTTTTAAACCAAAGCAAAAGCATGAGCAACTGCAATGAGCAACTGCCATATCTCCCTCCATGAACATAGCATCCAGGACTGATTCAAGATGTTAACACTTCAAAGGCATAAGTGAAAAATTAACATTGGGCCTTAAGATTTCTGCTCATAGAAAGGCAAGTGGTTTAATATTAGGATGTATTACTTTTTAATACAGAATTCCAAGAGGTGACATGTTAATATGAGCAATATATTCCAGGACTAGATTGAGTGAAATCTGAGTAAGAGCAATATAAAAGCACTTTGGCTAGGCCTAGGATTGTCCTCATCCTGAAACAAGGCCAGATTGAAGTCTGAGGTTTAAGAGCGGGTAGGAAAATAGTCAAGCTGTAGTTTTTAGTGACTATCAAAACTACACTTTTAAGCATGTTTCCAAATTCTAGGTTCATTAGTACATTGAGGTGCGGAATGGAACACAGGTAGTCACTTGGACCAAACAGTTTTCATATATTTAAAAAAAAAAAAAAAAACACGAGTAGCTGGGGACAATGGGTAGTATTCATTAAGCTAAAGAGGTGCAGTTCTGGAGCAAACAAACTGTACCATAGGGGACCAATGAAAATTACATGAATTTTCATTGATTAAAATGGTGCTTTAACTCACTGAATGCTATAAAGGTTTCCAACACATTTCTTTGCAATGAGTTAGAGACCTTTCTACCACTTAAACTAGAACTAACACGGCCAATAATAGCCTCCCACTTACCCATATACAGAAAATCCTAATAGCCCTTCTGCACTTTCCCTTGTTTCTTAGTTCAAGAGAAACATCTTTACTCAGTCCTGGATGCCATGTCTGTGGAGCCATGGAGCCAACTCTGCTGACTGCAGTTGGTAATCTTAACCCTTAAAGCGGCACTACATCTGTTAACAAACTGCTCAGTAGCGCTAGTCGCCATAATTATTACTGCGTTAACAAGAATTATCCATTCTTCCTGGGCTGACAGGCAGGAAGGAGAGCAGACATCTTTCCATAGTGACGTCTGCGCAATCAGTCCCAGCCTGCTCTAGGAGGCATTGCTAGGAGCCTTTCGGCTCCAAATGGGACTGACAGCGCAGGCGCAGAGACGTCACTGTGGAAAGATGTCTGCGCTGCTTCCTGCCTGTCAGCACGGGAACAATAGATAGTACTCCTTAAGGCAGTAATAATTCTGCCAACTAGCACTAGTGAGCAGCTAGTCACCAGATGGGGAATTATTGAGGGGCAAGCTTGTTAGCGGTGGTAGTTCCGCTTTAACCCTATCCATTGTGAACCCCTCTGCTCCTTCAATGGGTTAAGTATGGCTGTGCACTCTGTCTGCAACTGTCATGTTTTCCTCCATAAACATGATATCGAGGTCTAACTGACCAAAGGCAAAAGTGCAAAATTCTTAGGGGCCATTATGATTTTCTGACCATGGTAAGCTAATTATTTTGAGGTATGTTATTATTAGGAGGTGTTAGTTGTCCTTTAAGGGGTTAAAAGCTGAAATAATTGGGGATCTTCATTTCTCTGAATGATGCAGCTGATTTGCTGTATAATTACACCTATTTAGCTAATTGAATATTGCCCAGCTTTCCTAAACATGTAAAGAACTGTGGCAAATAGACACGTTTGATGACTGTATAACATTACCTAGATCATCTCACCATGTAAAACATAGCTACTGCTTCGTCAGTTTCTGATTGTTACTGTTTGTAATAGTGAATCTCAATAATAGTCCACTACCGGTATCGCCAGTTGGTATCCAAAAGGCAAATATGTTTATAATGTACTCTAAGGGAGAACTTGTTCATTGACTACTGCTCTCTATAGTAAGTGACAGGAACAACACCACCACCTGGTGAGCACAACAGAAAGTTATAGTTTAAAGGTACTCATACCTGGTCGGAACCCCCCCACAACAATTACATAGAATTAAAGGGATAGCAATGTTGTAAAATAAATACCCAGTCTATAGTTTTTTTTGTCTATGTGCAGGGTTATTAGAATACAGTCCGATTTGTAGTTCAAGAGTAAATAAGTTATAAAGAGTCCCCCTCCTGCCCCTTTTACATCTTGTAAGCTGCCTCCTCTCAGATGTGGAATCCGATTTTTCCTTATGCTCACTGAAGATTGTCCCTTGCTGCGCTCCCTCCAGACCAGGATGGAGAGCAGTGTCACGTTGATGAAAGGGGCTGGAGGAGAAAACTTTAAAACTTATTTACTCTTGGACTACAAATCGGACTGTATCTAAAGCTTTGAATGGGCAAGAAAGTATGGGGAATAATCAACAGGGCATTTATTTTACAACATTAACATCCCTTTAAAGCACTTAACTATGATTTAATGCTGTGTCTATCCTAACTACCGTGGGTGGTCTTGGGAGGTGGGGAGAAGGCACCAAGGCTCTTTGTGTCTGGCCCCACACCTCGGATGATGAAATGTACCATGTTTAGAATGGCTGATTTCTTCTGCAACAAAGATCAGTATGAGCAAGGTAAATTATGTTATCCTGGGGCAGACCTTCTTCGACATTGTGTGTACAGGATCCAAATGCATAATGACTTAGGAAATTTGGAGGAATGGACAAGATTACAGTATCTAAAAGTGCAAAACAATGCATTTTGGGTACAAAAATCCAGAGATGAAATACAGGCTTAATGATACTTTGTTGACAACAACTGAGGAAGAAAGGGACTTGGCATTTATTATTTCAGATGACTTGAAGGTTTGCAAGCAATGTAGTAAAGCAATGTGTAAAATTAACCAAGTACTGGGCTGTACAGGAAGAGAAACAGATTTTGACAGCAGAAAAGAGCCACCTGGCCTATCCAGTTTGCCAATTCCCTATCTAATTCAACATGCAGTTTACATAATCTCAGAATAGGTTTATGTCAATCCCAGGCATTTTTGAGTTCCTTAAGAGTATTTGTCCCTACCACCTCTGCTAGGAGGTTGTTCTATGAGTCTATCAATTTTGTGTAAAGTAATGCACAAATTACTTCTGAATCTTCTAACTTTATTCTAGTATTCTCCATCTTTGGATGTCTTCGTGCATAGGCTCTATAGAATAACATAGCAATTGGAGAAGTGATATCACTGGAGAAGTCATCTTTACTTTATCACCTCTTTATCACGTCTTAGTATATAACCCCCATTGAGTGCCAGTGTTGTAGGCAATGCAGTTCTCATCCTTTCTGTAATCACTTCTGATCATACTGATCGCTTAATCAACTTCTACACATAAAATTAAATTTGCAGACTTTGACAATTTAAAACTATCGATGCTGGAACTGTCTCCAATTAAATTTTGTGTACTGAGGCGATAAGCAGGCTGCAACTATATTGTACACGTGGAACTAGAACTAATGTTGTTGTCTAAGACATACTTTACAAATACAAACAACAATAGTGCAACAAAACACATACCAACATTACCACCTTCCTACCACACAAAAACACATCTTTCAATGCACATTGTATATGACGGGCAACTCCATCACAATATTGCTAGTTCTTAATATAGAAGAAGTATTAAAAAAAAATGGAACATTGCAGTCTTCCACAAATCCTCTGGTAGTCTCAGAATCACACATACTTTGTCTGACACCCCAGGAGGAGGTTGGGGAAGAGGTGGCAGTGGATACCCACAGCACTCTACCAAATGTAAAAACAATAATAAATACTAATCTGCTCACACCCTTCTACCAAACTCCTTGAACACCTAATCAGGGAGGCAGACCAAAATATACTGTAATACACAGACAATGATAAATATTCCAAAAAACAGTAGGAAAGAAGAAAAAAGGTAATTACTCAAAAAAAAGTTTGTTCTTTTCAAATACCGTCTGTGGTATTTACAGTGGATATAAAAAGTCTACACACCCCTGTTAAAATGACAGGTTCTTGTGATGTTAAAGAATGAGACAAAGATAAATCATATCAGAACTTTTTCCACCTTTAATGTGACCTATAATGTGAACAATTCAATTGCAAAACAAACTGCAATCGTTGAAGGGGAAAAATAAAAAACTCACGATA
This sequence comes from Rhinophrynus dorsalis, assembly GCA_037306005.1. Lineage (NCBI taxonomy): Eukaryota > Metazoa > Chordata > Amphibia > Anura > Rhinophrynidae > Rhinophrynus > Rhinophrynus dorsalis. The sequence goes on along the minus strand of CM074719.1, from coordinate 455,117,490 downwards.
ACCTGGTTGCATAGGTGTGCACACCCTTAAACTAATACTTTTTTTGAAGCACCGTTTGATTTTATTACATCAATCAGTCTTTTTGGGTAAGAGTTTATTAGCATGGCACATCTTGACGTGGTAATATTTGCCCACTCTTCTTTGCAAAAGCACTCCAAATCTGTCAGATTGCGAGGACATCTCCTGTGCACAGCCCTCTTCAGATCACCCCACAGATGTTCAATTGGATTCAGGTCTAGGCACTGGCTGGGCCATTCCAAAACATTAATCTTCTTCTGATGAAGCCATGCTTTTGTGGATTTGGATGTGTGCTTTGGGCCGTTGTCGTGCTGAAAGGTGAACTTCCTCTTCATCTTCAGCTTTCTAACGAATGCCTTGTTAACACTGGGTATTTCTAAACTCAAGACAAATATTATAATCTATTTAGCAGGGTTTTTTTTAGCGTTTGTAGAACAAATAAACAATTGGATGTAAAGTGTTTCTAGAACAAATAAACAATTGGATATAAAAAAGAAAGCATTGAATAATTTTGTTTAACCATTTAAGGACCGGAGGTTTGTAAAATTTTTTGTCTTTCTGGACAATGGCTGTTTTAACACTTTTACTGTGTTTGTGTTTAGCTGTAATTTTTCTCTTAGTCATTTAATGTACCTACATATATTATATACTGTTTTTCTTGCAATAAAATGGACTTTCTAAAGATACCATTATTTTGATCATATCCTATAATTTACTCTAAAAAATTATAAAATATGATGAAAAAAGTAACAAAAGCCCTTTTTTAGCTTTTACACAAAAAATCTTTTACACATCTGCAAACGCTAAAACCCCCCCTGCTAAATAGATTATAATATTTGTATTGAGTTTAGAAATACCCATTGTTTACATGTTTTCTAATGTTTTTTCCAAGTTATGTGACAATAACTAAAAGTAGCAAAAATTGAGGCGTTCTAAAACCTTTGACCAGTGGTGTAAAAACAAAAAGGAGGCTGACTGTCACTTTAAATATATTGTCACAAACAAAACAAGATACAGGTTGAAAAGTTTCCCAGTGCCTGGTATATTGTCCCCTTCAAAACATAACTACTCTATCATTTCTTTCTTTGATACAATATAAAAATAAACAGGAAACATTTCACTTATAAAGTCAATTTTGCTGCAACCAACAATGAAAATAGGCACAGAATAACTAATCATCACAGGACCCCATAATAGACCAGATAAAGAACAGCAGGCAGTTTGTTTGACATATGTATATTAGGAAAAATATACACACAGAAAATGTACAGCTAGTGAGATAAATAATAGAAAATGTCATTCAAAAACTTATAGCTTTGCAAGGCCCGAAGCATATTTTTAGAAGGCTCAACATGAATGAAATTCTGATGAGGTTAACAGAAGGACCACTGGAGCCTAAAATGTCACTTTATGTGTTACAGACAGTCAATGTTCTTGACAATTCAAAAGAACAATTTATATTACATATCACTGAATCTGTTGTACTAAGAAATATGGCGCAATTCTAGATCAAATCAGCTGCACCATAGGAGACAAATAACATATTTCAATGACTTAAACTGGAATTGGAATTTTGACAGCATGCCAGCATCACTTTCCATGGTGTACATAAAGGCTTTTTAAAGCAGAACTTTCACATTGTATAAAGTCACCCTGCAATAATTAAGCATATGGCAACTAGCTTCATAATACTTCTATTACCTTTCAGAAATGGCAGATTCTAAAGTAATCCTTAATCTTCGGAGACTGACAGGCTAGTGCAGTCTAGGCGCCTGTGCCGTCAGTCCCTTCCGGTTACCTTGTGGCACAGTGCAATGCTTCTTAGACTAAGTGAAAGTTCTGCTTTAACCAATAGTTTTGGTCAGATTTCTTTAAACAGAAGGAACCCTGACAGCCCAAGAAGGCAAGCTTGGTAAATGAGGCATTAGTATAACTAAGGGCTGTATTCCATTACAGGAGATAACATCATCACTGGCTTTATCTACAGTATCCCCCACCCCCCTAGGTGGGAATTATTAAACAAAATGTACCAATAATAAACTAATAAAAGCTTGGTACGGAAACCTATTTCATTTTATGTACCTTTTTTCATCATATCAACTGAAAACTATGCACAAGAAGCCCAGCCCAGTAGAAGCTGGAGGTTGGAGAATTCAAGACAGTGGTGATACCACTGAATGGCGGACTCAAAGGCAAGATATTTTATGCCCCCTTAAAAAAATAATATATGTACACAAACAGAGATGGCACAGAGATTAATTCTGATCACCATTATGTTCCTGGAACTGTCCCTCCCACTTTTACATTACACTCTTACATCTGAGGAGGACCTGTCTCTTCCAGGTTTATATTTCTGTCTCTTCCAGGTTTATATTTCTGTCTCCTCATACTACTCATACTTGCCAACATTTAAAGGGACACTTTCCCCCTGGGCAGTCACATTACAGAGCGTCATTAGCGGTACATAGTAACATATTTTAAGGAGCAAACAGAAAAACTTGTAAAACCAACCTAGATTTGCACTGCTGCATCAGAATAGACATTACCTTAATAGCACATTAACCAATATATTTATAAGCAAAGTAAGGGTGGCTCTTTTAAAGGGTGATTATAACCCCTTAGCCCTATGGTCAGAAAATCCTGAGGCCCTTATGAATTTTGCCCTTGTGCCTTTTTTCAAGAGTTAATATTTCAAATCAGTCTTGGATATCTCATCTATGGTTTGATGGATCCATACCTCCTACATTTCAAAAACAACTTAGGGTGCCCTGTGTTTTCTATAAAGACTGACAAAAATGGACTTTTAAATAAAGATTTATAGAAATTGTTCTGCACAATATGTTTAGTTATGGTATTATGATTATAAGACCTAATAATAACTGTATATTTATGTATTGTACCCTTCATGATGCCCTTGGTAAAGTACATTAAATATGTTAGAGGTGCCCCAAATGTTCTAGATTATGTGTTAGGGGTGCCCCGAACAAAAAAAGATTGCGAACCACTGGTTTAGGTGGTGTTGCTGGGGGTGTGGCTGGTGGGTGGACCATTACTGAGAATTTTTAGGTTATATCATGCCTTGACTTACAGCAAGATCAATGTATTTCATTTACACAGAATAATTTTTAAACACATATACTAGAGTTTAAAGAAACAATGCAAGTTTTATTACTATGGAGAAATTCAATATATATATATATATATATATATATATATATATATATATATATAAATATATACAGACCACACAATCTGATCTCCTAAAAAGAGGGATACCAGGGTGGGAAAGAGTGGCAGAGGGATTTGGTCTCAAAGAGGGACTGTCCTTCCTAAAGAGGGAAACCTTGGAGGCACGTGGATGTTTTTAACTAGTATTTTCCAAAGACAATCTACAAGCTGTTAAAAGAAGGATATTTGGAGGAGTGGTTTAAATGGGTAATTGATTGACTCTGAAGCCAAAAGATTGGCTGTGAAGTTGTGAAAACCTGGTTCAAATCCCATGTCAGCTCCATATGACTTTAGGCCTCCCTTTGCCTCACTTACCAAAACTTAAATTATAAGCTCCACAGGATAGCACTATATCAAATTAAAGACATTGTTGTTATTATCTTATTGTAAATGGGCAGAGTAAGCAGCCTGTAGTCCCTCTGACTTGTTTACGTGGGCAACATTAATGCAGAAATACCAGTGGAGCCACTGACTAAGTCTGCCCAGAGTAGAGGAAGGCCCAGAGTCGCTCTCAAGGCTGAAAGTAACGACATTGACAGGCAAATAGCAACAAGTAGGTCAGCGGAGTACAGGCAAGGCAACCAGAGAGGAAGGTTGCAACGGTGGATGCCCACCGGAGACTACCAACAACGTGAGTCAGTGCTCGTGCCACGGAAACGGACGCCCAACGGAGACTATCCACCATACGTGTGCCCTGTACCTCCCCCGAAGGGGTTAAAGAACGCTTGGTCTGTATGTGGAAGGTAACCGGATGCGCCCAACTGAACCCAAGAGCTGGAGAGCAAGCAATCGGAGTGCTTAACGAAATGGAGAAACTGTCACGGTTTGTTACGACACTCAGACAACAGGTTTAGGTAAAAGCATAACTTTATTGAAAAGTTAAAGCACTCCCCATAGGGTTCACATACATACACATACAATATATATAGCAACTGAGAAATAGAACAGGTTCTACCGGCCTTGCCTATAATACCGAGCAAGGCAACCTAGGCGGCTATAAGGAATAGCAATAGCAGGCTCTACCGACCTTGCCAGTACCGGGTAAGGCAACCGTGAGATGGAATATACCGGTTCTACCGGCCTTACCAATACCGGGCAAGGCAGCCTTGGGAGATGCTGAGGGTAGGCTCTACCGGCCTTGCCAATACCTGGTAAGGCAACCGTGAGATGGAATGTACCGGTTCTACCGGCCTTACCAATACCGGGCAAGGCAGCCTCAGTGAATACTGTGAAGAGGCTCTACCGGTCCTGCCAATACCGGGTAAGGCAACCGTGAGATGGAATGTACCGGTTCTACCGGCCTCACCAATACCGGGCAGGACAGCCCCAAAGGAGGAGACCACCAGGTTAAATGGAGACAACCAGCGTCCGCACACTGGAACCAACATTATAATATGTTACCAGGTTTAAAGGAGTAAACCAGCATCCGCGCGCTGGGACCAACAGTATAATCTGCCACCAGCTTCAATGGAGTTAACCAGCGTCCGCATGCTGGGACCAACAGGATAATATACCACCAGGGTTAATGGAGTTAACCAGCGTCTGCACGCTGGGACCAACAGTATAATCTGCCACCAGCTTCAATGGAGTTAACCAGCGTCCGCACGCTGGGACCAACAGGATAATATACCACCAGGGTTAATGGCGTTAACCAGCGTCCGCACACGGTGGGACCAACAGGATAATGTGCCACCAGGTTAAATGGAGTTAACCAGCGTCCGCACGCTGGGACCAACAGTATAATCTGCCACCAGGCTTAATGGAGTGAACCAGCGTCCGCACGTTGGGACCAACAGGATAATATGCCACCAGGTTTAAAGGGGAACTTTCACCCCGCAATAACTTAATGTTCACTTACTGCTCACCTGGCGACTAGCTGCTTAATAGCGCTAGTCGCCAGAAATCTTACCCGGTTCTTCAGATATCGGCGTTTTACAGGAGCAGGAAGCACGGACGTCTCTTCACAGTGACGTCCGTGCGCCTGCGCTGTCAGTCCCTTGTGCACAGCTTGTGCACCGTGCGGTGCACAAGGAACTGACAGCGCAGGCCCACGGACGTCACTGTGAAGAGACGTCCGTGCTTCCTGCTCCTGTAAAACGCCGATATCTGAAGAACCGGGTAAGATTTCTGGCGACTAGCGCTATTAAGCAGCTAGTCGCCAGGTGAGCAGTAAGTGAACATTAAGTTATTGCGGGGTGAAAGTTCCCCTTTAATGGAGTTAACCAGCGTCCGCACGCTGGGACCAACAGTATAATCTGCCACCAGGTTAAATGGAGTTAACCAGCGTCCGCACGCTGGGACCAACACAGTAAGAATATCGCAGAGGCGAGAGAGTGAGCAATGTTGCGAAGCGACTGCCAGATGGGAACTCTGAGACTAAGTGAAGGTGGAGCCCAGCGAACACCGCTGAAGAAACAGCAACCGGAACAAGCCAGACGAAACAACCGGAGTATCAGTCGTCACGGAGAGGTCCAACCAGAATGGCAAGCAGACTGGAACAGGAACAGATGAAATCAGGAACACTGGAACTCAAGATTCAGTAGCTGAAGACTCTGGAACACTGGAACAGGCCTCATGCAGCGACACAGACTGGAACACAGGACTCTGTAGCTCTGAACTCTGGAACACTGGAACAGGCCGAAACAGCATGACAGGAAGAACAAACAGGTACTGTCAGAGAAACCACGAAAGGGCAACCAAAGGGTGCCTGAGCTGAGTATAAATAGGCAGTCAGAGGCGGGCAGACAATAGACAGCCAATAGGAGCCCCTGCAGGTGATAGACAATGTATAGCACCAATCACGGGCACCGTGATAGAAACACAATGGTGTAAATAGTAGTGGCACATGGGCACCACCCCTGGAGGGGTTAACGAACGCTTTGGTCTATATGCGGAAGGTAACTGGATGCGCCCAACTGAACCCAAGAGTGGGAGACCAAGCAATCGTTTGTAACAGTATGGAGGATACACTGGCACTGTGAGACTCGAATCACGGACTGGACTACAAGACGGTAACGAAGTACCGTAGCTCAGCTTGTCCACAGTAGCGTGAGCGACTGCGAACGGAGAGAGAGAACAGCAAGCAGGAACTCTACAGGAACTTCACCCAGCCGGACGTAAGGAGCAGGAACAGCAATCTCGACGGTTCGGTACATGGAGCAGGAACGTCAGCCAAGCCAATTCAGTACACGGAGCAGGGTCATCAGTCTCGCCGGTTCGGTACACGGAGCAGGAACATCAGCCAGGCCAGGTCAGAACAGGAAGCAAGAACGTCAGCCAATCCGAATCGGTACACAGAAGCAGAAAGGTAACAAGTAGAGTAGTCAGTCAGTCCGGGTCATACACTGGTATGAATGGTAACGGAACAAGTGCTTGGCATCAGGTACACCACAAAAGGGCAACCCATAAGTGACAGCCCAGGGTATATAAAGGCTGTCACGGAGAGGAGCTATACAGCGCAACCAATGAAAAGGCACCAGGAAATAAACATGTCAAAATGTCGCTGGAATCACGGGCGCCGTGATAGTGGATCCTCCACATAGACAAGTCGGATCTTGTACCATCTCAGAGGCTGGTATTCCTGGGACTTCTCTTCGACACCCAGCAGGGCATGGTGTTTCTCACGGACGAAGTAGGCAAGTGTGTGCTGTTCTGGTTCATTATCCAGTGCCGGCCAAGAAGTTGACGTCTTTGGTGGGGAAGTTCATCTCCACCATAGAAGTTTTCCCGTTTCCCATGGCTCACACCAGGGAACTCTAGAGGTTTGTGATCTAGGTGTGCAGAGGACAGCCGGACCTCATGAAGATGTTGGTGTCTCACCCTCTGCATGTGGAACCGAGTCTGTCATGGGGGCTGGACCTCTCCAATCCAGTCTGCTGAAGGGCAAGTCCTTCCTGGTATCCTTCTGGATGACAGTGACGATAGATGCCAGCCTGTCTGGCTGGGGAGCAGTTCTGGGCCACATGAATGCTCAGGGACGGTGGTCCCAGGAGGAATCTCTCCTTCCCATCAACGTGTTGGAACTTCGGGCAATATTTCATGCCCTTTGCCACTGGACACACCAGCTGGTTGGATGCCCAGTCAGAGTACAGTCTGACAACACCACGGCAGTGGCTTACATCAACAAACAAGGCAGAACAAGAAGTCTCGGAGCTTGGTTAGAGGTCAGAACTATTTTGTCCTGGGCAGAAGAAAATGTTCCTGCCATATCCGCAGTTCATATTCCCAGAGTAGACAACATTCTAGCAGATGTCCTCAGTTGACACACAGTGGACAGCGAAGAGTGGGAACTACATTGTACAGAGGTGGGGACTTCTGTGCGTCGACCCGATGGCGACAAGACACAACTGGGAGGTCCCAATGTTCTGCTCTTGCTGGAGGGATCCTCTAGCCCTAACAGTGGATCCCAGGCCAATACCTTGGCACTTTCTTCTGGCATACATGTTTCCTCCCATCCCCATGATACACAGCGTGCTGCAGAAACTGCGACTGGAGTGCTGTCCAGTCATTCTGATCGCTCCATACTAGCCTCGGCAGGCTTGGTTTCCGGAGCTTCTGGTTCTCAGTGGCGGAGCCCTTTCGGCTTCCCCGCAATCCAGATCTTCTTCTACAGGGATACCTGTGGAAGGAGGATGTCCATTGTCTGGGTTTGACGGCAAGGATATTGAATCCTCAATACTGAAGAAGAAGGGTTTCTCTTCTGGTGTGGTGGCTACTGGGTATGATGGCATGGAAATTGAATCCTCAGTACTGAAGAAAAAGGGTTTCTCTTCTGGTGTGGTGGCTACTATGCTTAGTGCACGCAAGCCTGTTTCCTTTAAGGCCTACCATTGAGTCTGGTCTACTCTTCTCTCTTGGTGTGCTGATGAGGATCTTTCCCAGGAATTTGACAGTCCTATACTTTCTGCAGGATGGTGTGGGTAAGGGCCTCAGTTTGAGTTCCCTTAAGGTTCAGACTTCTGCTCTCTCTGTCTTCTTTCAGAGACGCATTGATATTCTTCCTAATGTTAAGGTTTTCTTCCACGGCGTTGCTTATACTGTCCTGTGTTTAAGAATCCTGCTCCTCAGTGGGATCTTAATTTGGTTTTGGGCATCCTTCAGCGCCCTCCATTTGAGTCCTTGGCTACTATTCCTCTACGCCTGCTGACTTGGAAAATGGCTTTTCTCCTGGTGATTGTGTCTGTTCGCTGTGTCGTGAAGTTGCATGACCTGCACTGTAAACCTCCATATTTGGTGTTTCACAAAGACAAGGCGGTGCTTCGCACTTCACAGGAGTTTCTCCCGAAGCTGGTCTCTGAATTCCACATTAATCAGGAGATTGTGGTACCTTCTTTCTGTCCAGACCCTACATCTGACAAGGAAGGGATCTTCACTTGTTAGATGTGGTGCACTGCCTTAAGTTCTATGTGCACCGCACTAGTCTATTCGCCAGTCTGACACTCTTTTCATCATTCCTGAGGGTCCCAGGGCTGGGAGACCCGCATCCAAGGTGACCATTTCATCTTGGATTAAGTCTGCCATTCGTAGGGCTTACGAACTCAGGAAGAAGCCTGTTCCCTTTCGGGTCCCAGCTCATTCCACAAGGTCCATTGGGGCATCTTGGGCTTACAAGAATCAGGCCTCAGCTGATTGGTTGTGCAAGGCTGCTACTTGATTGTCTGTACACACCTTCTCTAAACACTACAGTGTTGACGTGCTGGCATCGGCTGATGCTAGCTTTGGGAGGAAGATCCTGGAAGCAGCTTTGCCTGTCTAGGATCTCCTTCATCTCTTCAGTACTCCTTAACTTTTGAGCCCAGTTGGCTCTAGTTCAGTGTGCTGTGTATCAGTTCCTGGGTTGATTCCCCAGTTTTGTGTCCCTTGACACTTTATTATTGTTGGGCTGTCTATGATTTGATGGTTCATATATGTTCTGGTGACTTTGGGGGCCTGCACCTGGTCCTTGCCTTACTTCCCACCTCTGGGAAACTCAATGGTTGGACATCCCAAAGTTACCAGTAACCTATATTGGACGACAGAGAAAAGAGCATTTACCTGTTAAATCCTTTTCTCTTAGTCCATCCAGGTTTCTGGTCTCCCACCATGTCAAGAGATCATACTTGGCTTTCCTGTGGCAGAACGTGGTACTGGGTTCATGCTCACAGGAGTCTTCTTTCCCTTCTTACTACCTAGTCAATAGTTATTGTCTCAAATCTTACTGGAGGTGATTGGCTAGCTATAGCTAAGGAGAGGAGGTAGGCTTCACCCAACATTCACTTCTAGAATGGTTCCTGCCTACTTAAAGGGGCGGTCGCCTACCCAAAGTTACCAATAACTTATATGGACTAAGAGAATAGGATTTAACAGGTAAGACTAAAATCCTCTTATAGAATGGTGTACAGTAACAAGACATTTACACAGGTCCATATCCACAAAACAACCCCTCAGTCTGCACTGTTTTGAATAGACCTTGTGATTCAGTACTCATATCTGTAGCATTCGGAACACAAAACCTGTATGCCTGTACCTAGAAAAGGTGATTCTATACGTTTAATGCATTTTTTTTTTTTTTTTTTTTTACAGTCCCAGATCCATTGTGCCAGGCTGTTGTACAACATCTGAGATGGATTATGCAAAAGGACCTCTTAGGACAAGATATTTTTCTCATCGGTCCACCTGGACCACTGAGAAGATCTATTGCTATGCAGTATTTGGTAAGTGCTGCTGCTTATAATTGGTCTTTATTTCCCCCATTTATTTCAGATTTTTTTCATACCTGCTAGAAATATTTTTGTATGGAGAAGATCTCCGAGTCAGGTAAAAGAAAATTAGCACGTGTATCATTTTAGTATTGTCTTATAGGAAATGACAAAGTATTTGAAAAAAATAGACATATTTATAATATACTATATAATAGCATAAAAGAAGATGCCCAGTTTTACTCAAGGAATGTAAACATTATTTAAATCCACAGTACTTGCCTACCTATATCTCCTAGGGCCCCCAGATATCCCCCTCTGAGTCACTGAGGCTGATGAATTTGGAAGAAATGCAGCAATTCTGGAGCAGAGCAACTGTAGCTTGTGGTCAATTAAATTTCCACTAATTCAACCCTTTGAATCCTGAAGTTGTCTCCACCACATTGCAAATGCTTTGAAGACCTAACATTCAAGGGTTTAAACCCCTTTTAATTCAAATGAAATTTTCATGTAGCCCCTATGGTGCAGTTTGTTTGCCCCAGAATTTCTCCATGTCTTTTAAGTGCAGTAGCCTCAGTGACCTCTTTTTCTCTTTTGCCCACTGTGTAACACAGGAACCTTTTTCAAAGTATCCTCCCATAGGAGGGTAGGACACTTCTATAAAAACAGCCCTCTGATGGCGGAGACCCCCTCCCTTCTCTACTTTACCTCACTGAAGATGCTCAGTTTTAAAAGTGAAAGGAGATGGTCAGGGCAAATATTCTCTTACTTTTCTTTTTTTTTTTCTTTTAACTTCTGTGGGACTATTCAATCCCCCATTAGGCAGGCTTCTATCCCTGTGCATCCTTGATGGAAATTGACCAGACTTTTAAAGGGATAGTAATGTTTATAATAAAGTTTAGCTTCGAGTCTTCTCTATTGTTTTTATAACATGTAGCGCTAAGTTTAATAACTTACTGTTCTGTAGTCCAAATGATATTCAGGATGAAAGGATCCCCCTCCCACCCCTTCTGGCCATGTTACACTGCCTATAAGTGTGGTCAGGATGGAGATCGGTGCGGGACAATCTTCAGTACGCATATACTTACTGACTGAAGTTTGTTCCTTGCTGCATGTCACAGTGCCTTACCTCGGCCTGCACCATTCGTCCGGGAGCGGGGTTCTAGACTGGCACTGCGGCGTCGCTAGCTGTGTCCCTCTTTGTCTGCGGCCTCCTCGTGTATGGTTCCTTGTTGCTGGCATCATTGATCAGTCACTTGCCTTGACGACTGTTATAGGCCCTGCCTGGGGGACCTAATTCATCCTGCCTTCTCCTACTCCTTTATAAACCTCTCTGGGCCTGTGTATCATTACCCTTATGTTGTTCAGTGCAGTTCTAGTTCCAATTGTTCCTGTATCCTGTGTATGACCTGGCTTGTCTCACTATCCATTCTGGTACTGACCTGTGGCTCTGTCTGACCATTCTCTCTGTGCACTCCATTTGTCTTAGACATCCAATCTGGTGCAGACCTGTGGCTCTGGCTGACTACCTGCTCCGTGTATGACCCTGACTTGTCTGACTATCCATTCTGGTGCTGATCTGGGGTCCTGTCCTAGTATGCTCCCAGTGTTACCTACTCCTATTGGACATCCTATCTGGTGCAGACCTGTGGCTCTGGCTGGCTACCTGCTCCGTGTATGAACCTGGCTTGTCTGATTATCCTAGCTGGTGCTTACCTGTGGCTCTGTCTGTTCATTCCGCTGTGTGGCTCCGTTCCCCACAGACATCCATCCTGGTGCAGACCTGTGGCTCTGGCAGACTCTGGCCTTGTTGACTGCAGGAGTGAGTCAGCAGTCTCCATTGTTGTGATCCTTATTGGAGACAAGCTCTTCCTAACTGACTGCAGACGTGAGTCAGTAGTCTCCATTGTTGCCATCCTTATTGGAGACGAGCTCTTCCTTACTTGCTGTAGGCGTGAGTCACTCAGTATATGGACAACTTGCTTCTGAAGGCACCCTCTCTGGACCTTCTTCATCAGCAGGTCAAGGACTGCATTCACACACTCACCCGTCATGAGTGGATCCTCCACATGGACAAGTCGGATCTTGTACCATCTCAGAGGCTGGTATTCCTGGGACTTCTCTTCGACACCCAGCAGGGCATGGTGTTTCTCACAGACGAAGTAGGCAACCAGATCGCCCACAAAGTGTGTGCTGTTCTGGTTCATGATCCAGTCCCGGCCAAGAAGTTGACCTCTTTGGTGGGGAAGTTCTTCTCCAACATAGAAGTGTTCCCTTTTGCCATGGCTCACACCAGGGAACTCTAGAGGTTTGTGATCTAGGTGTGCAGAGGACAGCCGGACCATCTGAAGATGTTGGTGTCTTACCCTCTGCATGTGGAACCGAGTCTGTTGTGGGGGCTCGACCTCTCCAATCCAATCTGCTGAAGGGCAAGTCCTTCCTGGTGTCCTTCTGGATGACAGTGACGATAGATGCCAGCCTGTCTGGCTGGGGAGCAGTTCTAGGCCACATGAATGCTCAGGGACGGTGGTCCCAGGAGGAATCTCTCCTTCCCATCAATGTGTTGGAGCTAATGTGGCTCTGGCTGGCTACCTGCTCAGTGTATGAACCTGGCTTGTCTGACTATCCTAGCTGGTGCTTACCTGTGGCTGTGTCTGTTCATTCCGCTGTGTGGCTCCGTTCCCCACAGACATCCATCCTGGTGCAGACCTGTGGCCCTGGTAGACTCTGGCCTTGTTGACTGCAGGAGTGAGTCAGTAGTCTCCATTGTTGTGATCCTTATTGGAGACAAGCTCTTCCTAACTGACTGCAGACATGAGTCAGTAGTCTCCATTGTTGCCATCCTTATTGGAGACGAGCTCTTCCTTACTGGCTGCAGGTGTGAGTCAGTAGTCTCCCTTGTTGCTACTTTATGGGAGACTGTAGGTTCTGTGTTGCGTTTCACCTATTACCCTGAGACTACCAGTTGCCTCTGGTGTAGTCTCCAGCAGTTGTGGCTGACCCGTCAGCAGGCTCCTATTTCTGATAGTCTCTAGCCTCTCCAGTCACCCCCTGCTTATAGTATCATTATTATTTGCCTACTATTTATTATTTATTATTCTAATAAAGGTGATTTTCACTATACCGCCTGACTCCTTGTCTTGTTTGAGAACCTTAGCATCCATCCGGTCCAACAACCGGATTGCAGCTCTAAGGAGAGGTGGCAAGAAGGAGCAGGATGGGGATTCTTTTACCTTGAATATCTTTTGATCTACAGAACAGTAAGTTATTAAGCTTAGTGCTGCATGTTATAAAAACATGGAGATAAACTTTATTATAGACATTACTGTCCCTTTAAGGGATCTTGGTTTGCTATAGAATAGGTTTCACACTTCAGGGGTCCATTTTCCTTTTTCCCTCATTTCACATAGGAGGCTGAAGTCTGTCTAGAAGCCACATTCTGAGGTCTGTGGGGATTTGACTAGTTTGGCACTTTGGTTCTTCATACTGTCAGCCCTGTTACCTCCTCCCCAACTTGCTGGGTTAGTATATTTCATTAATTTTTTTATTTCACTTTTTAAACTACTATTTTTGCACTTTTATTTTGCCATGGCACCTTTAAGACAGAGGCACTCATAACGGCTATATTGAATAAGGTATTGACTACAACATTCAGTGTCGTGCAGCACCTAGTGGGCTCCGATGTAGAGGAAGGGACCAATACTTTTATTTTTGCATTAGTATGAAAGGACTCCCTTAGGTTATATCCCTTCACTGGGGAGGTGAACGGACATGGCAGCAGGAAATCCACAGTACAGTTCTGGCTTTCCTCTGGCTTTCCTAACTGATTTTGGTTATCCCTGGTACCTCTCTTTGATTGATTGATTCTTCTACCTTCCTCATCCTCATCAGGGATCCTATTTTTCTTTCCTAGGTGCTTAATCTGGGTCCTTTAGCTACACAAATGTGGTCATCCTGACATGGCCGTGGCTTAACTGTGATCAGAGATCTGGCCTTGCAGCTAGCACCATTATCATCTCTAGAAACACACCCCATTCATATCTCAAAAGTAGCTCTCAGACCATAGCACCTCCGTTAAAGTAAGAATGGACCAATTTAGCACTGCCTCTACCTTGCTTACAGCAATGTCAATTCCCTTATTGGAAATTATGTAACTTAGAAAGGCCATCTGGGAGCAATCAAAGATGCACTTTTCTTAGCATACAGATGGTCTCTCAGACGTGTTGCAGGACTTCTGTGACTTGGATGTCATGCTGAGTCAAGGAATAGGAGAAAACAAATTGATTATCCAGATAAACAATGAGATGATAGTAGTAGTTCACAGAAAATATCATTCATGAAAGACTGGAACACCGCAGGGGCATTACATAGTCCAAAGAACATTATGAGATATTTGTTATTGCCAAACCTAGTATTAATTGTACTCCTCCACTCGTCCCCATTATATTGTAGGCTCCCCTGAGGTTAAGCTTGGGGAAAATGGTTGTTCTGCTTAACCAGTCTATTAGCTCAGAAACCAAAGGTTATCGGATAGTGGGGTTTTTTTGTATAGTAAATTTGATTTAGCCCCTTGAAGTCTACGCAGAAGCCTCTGAAACTTCTTAACCCATTAAGGACCAGAGAGGTATGCAATACATTGTAAAGCAATGAGTTGCACACCTCTCTGATAATTAAGGGTGTAACCCTTTCTACTACAACTTAGAATTAATTAACTATTTATTTCTTAAACAGTGCATGAGTATATTGTCATATACTTTAGAATTAGACCAGAGGAGTTGCAGGTCTATCCTCAAAGAGCATCAAGCAGGCTAGGATTTAAAGAATTCCCTGCTTGGGAACAGGTGGGTCAAAATGAATGAGTCATTGATTACCCCCATTTGTGTTAATTCAGGGGAATCCTTAAATCCTTTCTTCATGTAGACCATGGGGCCTCAAGTTTGACACCCTGAATTAGAATTAGATATATTTGAGCTATAGTGTATCATAATCCTTGAGAACTAGACTGGTGAAAAACTCATTGTGAAGGTCTTGAAGGGGTTAATTAAACTTTATACAGTTTTTTCCTCAAAAAGCATTGATTTAACCAACCTGCGTGTATCTAATATTTACCTTGCATGATCTCCTCATTTATGGCTTATTATTATCCATAATAACATTTTCTTATTAACCTTTTGAGTGCCAGAGAGGTATGCAACACATTGCTCTGCAATGCCTTGCGTACCACTCTGGCACTCAAAGGATTAACTCAGTAATTATTTCAACTTCAGCTTTGTTGACAGAATACACACTTCCATTATAGGAGCTCACAAAGCGGGAGGTAGAGTATATCGCCCTGTCCAGAGATACCACCGAAGCTGATCTCAAGCAGAGGAGAGAAATACGAGCTGGAACAGCCTTTTACATTGATCAGGCAAGTTGCAATCACAACATATTGATTACATGTCTCCCAGTTAAATGCAGTTCATAATGCATTCACAGATGATTCAGAGGTGCAAGTATAATTATATTACTGTAAACTGGCTAAATAATTGTAATTCATCTTCATAGTACAAAAAGCACTGTGTTAAAGGGAAATTATAATTACACTAGTATCAAAGCCCGTATACATGGGCTAAAGTGCACCCAACGGCCCCGGCTGCTGCCCGGAGCAGAGACAGGTGGTGAGCCGTCTGGAGCTCCCCGCTCTGGATCAGCACGTTTGAGTCTCTTGCCGAACGCGCTGATCTTCAATGGGGAGCTCCAGATGACTCACAGCGAAGATCCCTGTTTGCGAAACCACACATGCACAGTCTCTACTGCGCATGTGCAGTTACGCTCACAGGGAGCTACGCATTTTATCACTTTATGTTATAGGATGTTTATAATCTCATTTATATTTACATACAACCTTAAATAGTGCAGTGTAGTTTTTTGTTTCACAGCTGGGCTTTCTTGCTCTAATGTGATAGTAATGTTTCACAAAAAAAGCAGCTCAGATTAATCTTCATAGTATTTGGGTCATGGAGAGTATTATTTCAGTACTGTCAGAGTTGTAGTTCAAGAGTATTTGAATGATAAAGTATCCCCCTTCCGCCCCTTTTACCTAGTGTAAGCCACCTCCCCTCAGATGTGGAATCTGGTCACTTGATCAGACAGGTCGCAGCAAGAGACATTCTTCTTACTGTGAGTATAAGGAAAACCCTGCCCCCTTGACAGGTTTTTCAGGTTTTCCTTATGCTCACTGTTACTGTCTTTGTGATCCATCCGGACAGTATTGCTGCTCTGAGATGAAAGGGGCGGGAGGGGGTGTCACAGTTTTCAGGCGAAGAAGTGCATGCACGAATATAAAATATAAATCCACCTTTATTTAATAAGTACAGTAGTAATAGTATAGCCCACACAACCCCAGAACACAAGATGATAGGACCAAGGCTCCTACCTGGAGCTGCACACTGTGCTGCGCATGGCACTGCTGCGAGATACTGGAGACTAGGACCGAGGTGCGGGTGGAACACCAGAGGGAACTATAATTGAGGCACAAGTCTCCACCCTGGGCCATGCAACCAGAGGCAACAGGGAGCGAGAGCAGGCCTGAACCATGAAACACTGAGACTGATGGTCAGGCAAGTTCGGAGAGTACAGAGCAAGTAGTCAGCCAGAGCCACAGGTCAGACAAGCCGGGGGACTATACGGAGCGATAGTCAACAAGAGCCAGAGGTCAGACAAACTGGGGACTACACAGAGTGAGTTAGTCAGCCAGAGCCATGGGTCAGAACTGATGTGGGTAGTCAGACAAGCCGGGGTTATACACGGAGCGAGTTAGTCAGCCAGAGCCACAGGTCAGAGCTGATGTGGGTAGTCAGACAAGCCGGGGTCATACACAGATCGAGTTAGTCAGCCAGAGCCACAGGTCAGAACCGATGTGGGTAGTCAGACAAGCCGGGGTCATACACCGAGCGAGTTAGTCAGCCAGAGCCACAGGTCAGAACTGATGTGGGTAGACAGACAAGCCAGGGTCACACAAGGAGTGGATTCTCAGGAGAGCACGGGTCACAACGGAGCGCAAGAGACAATATCAGAAACACCACGTAAGGGCAATGACTCCCAGGCCGAGGGAGGTTTATAAAGGAGCAAGAGAAGGCGGGATCCAATTAGGGCACACAGAATAGGCCCATAAACAGGCGTCCTAGCCAGTGCTTGTTTCGAGTTGTCAGCAATGCGGAAGTGGCTGCAACTATGCCGGCCGACACACCACAGAGGAAGGAAGCACAGCATAACTTAGGCCTCTAAGGTAGACTGTGATAGGGAGATACTTTATCATTCAATTACTCTTGTACTACAACTCTGACAGTATTGAAATAACACTCTCCATGGCCCAAATACTATGAAGATTAATCAGAGCTGCTTTTATTGTGAAACATTACCATAGCTGGGAACTCTCCGGATTTGCCCCGGGGACTCTGGTTTTTGCAGCTAATTACCGGGTATCCGGGGCAGAGGCTGATTCTCCGAATGTGGGGATGAAACATTTTGTTAGTCCCACCCCTCCCACTCACGATTAAGCCCCGCCGCTTTTTTGGCCATAACTTCCCAGATATGAACATTACTATCCCTTTAAATTCCCTGGTTTTGACTGCTTTATTTTTGGTTGACTTTTTTGCTTTGATACCACCACTGAAGGTCTTTTCTTACTACAAAATGTAGCCCTTTGTGTGCCCAAGGACCTTACAATCTAAATAGAATTCATGATGACAAAACAGAGACAGTGGGGGGAGGATTATAAGTGCAGGTACAAGGTGTGGTGAAAGAAGTGCAGAAGGATTCTGGTGTGACCATACTATGTGCAAAAGGAGGATATTGCTATTGCACTGAGCAGGTGGGTTTTGAGGAGATGCTTGAAAGTGATGAGTGAGGATGACTGGCGAATGGTGATAGGGAGGGCATTCCAAAGTCGAGGGGCAGCCAGTGAGAAAGCTTGTAGTCGAGAGATGGCTCGAGTTGTGTAGGGAGAGGACAGCAAGAACCCTTGAGAAGACCGTAGGGGACGGGAAGGGGTGTAGCAGGAGATAAGAGCAGAAATGTAAGAGGGTGCTGAAGAGAGAGACTTACAGGAGAGAAGGAGAATCTTGTAAGAAATATGATATTTTATAGGTAGCCAATTGAGGGATTTCAGGAGGAGATGAGAGGGAAGGTATCTGGGAGCAAATGTGGTGATTCTTGTGATTGAATTGATAACAGATTGAAGTGGAGAGAGATGAGAAGCAGGAAGACCAGAGAGTAGAATGTTGCAGTAGTCAGGTCTAGAGAGTGAGTGCCTGGGGTAGTGTTTTTGCAGTTGACATGCAGAGGAAAGGACGTATTTTTGCAATATTTTTTAGGAAGAAACGGCATGTTCTAGTGACAGCTTGGATATGGGGGGAGAAGGTTAATTTAGAATCATGTATAACCCCTAGACAGCGTGCTTTGGATTCTGACTGTATAGTGCAATTTTCCTATTTTGATGGAGAAGGGGGTTGGTGGATGGGTTTTAGGAGAGAACATCACCAGCTCTGTCTTAGCCATATTAAGTTTTAGGTGGCCGTGGGCCATCCATGATGAAATGGCTGGGAGACATTGAGTAATTTGAGACTGCATAACTAGAGTGAGGTCAGGGACAGAGAGATAGATTAGTGTGTCATCAGTATACAGATGGTAATTAAATCCAAGAGATGAGATGAAGTCACCAAGTGAGAGGGTGTAGAGGGAAAAGAGAAGTGGTCCCAGGACTGATCCCTGAGGTACACCTACTGAGAGGTTGTGAGGAGATAAAAAAGCGTTAGCAAAAGAAACACTGAAAGAACCTTTAGAGAGAAAGGAGGAAATCCATTCTAGAGGTGTGTCACGGAGTAGGAGTGCATGGTCAACAGTGTCAAAAGCAGCAGGTAGATCTAGTAGGATTAGTATATTGAATTGTCCTTTGTCCCTTGCTATGTATAGGTCATTAGTAATTTTTGTTAGTGCTGTCTCAGTGGAATAGTTAGAACGGAAACTTGACTGTAAAGGGTCAAGAAGAGAGTTTGAAATGAGAAAAGAGATTAAGTTAGATAATACAAGGCGTTCCAAGATCTTAGATGTAAAGGGGAGGAGTGAAAATGGACGGTAATTTGAAAGACAGGTGGGGTTGAGGTAAGGTTTTTTGAGTATAGGTCTGACTATTGCATGTTTGAATGAGAATGGAAAAGTTCCGGTAGAAAGAGAGGAGTTAAAGATATTAGTAATGCTGGGAGCAAGAGTAGTTGCAAGAGCCTTAACCAGGTGAGAAGGCATGGGATCCGAGGGGCAGGTAGTGGGTGGAGAGGAGGATAGTAAAAGAGATACCTCCTCCTCTGTTGTAGGGGAGAATGAGCTGAGGGTTGCTCAGGGTGGACTAGGAATCAGGGGCATAGGAGGAGAGGATGTAGAGGGTATGGGTTGTTGAATGGACTTTACCTTATTTTTGAAGAAGTCAGCAAAGTTGTCACAGTGCCTTACCTCGGCCTGCGCCATTCAGCCAGGAGTAGGATTCTGGACGGACGCTCCTGCATTACTAGCAACATTCCTCTGCCTGCGGCCTAGTCTGGTTCCTGGTTACTAGCAGAATTGAATCACGCACTTCTCTGGACACCTGTTATAGTCCCAGCCTGGGGGACCTAATTGGTCCCGCCTTCCCCTACACCTTTATAAACCTCTATGGGCCTGTGTATCAGTTATCCTTACGTTGGTGTTCTGAGAAGTTCATTATTTAGTATTCCTGATTCCTGTGTATGATCCGGCTTGTCTGACCATCCATTCTGGTGTTGACCCATGGCTCTGTCTGACTATTCTCCTTGTGCGTTACGATTTGGCTCATATATCCTTTCTGGTGCAAACCAGTGGCTCTGGCTGACTACCCGCTCTGTGTATTACCTAGGCTTGTCTAACTACCCACTCTTCTGTTGACCTGGGGCTCTGTCCATTGATTTTTTTGAAATGCTGTACTTCCCATAGAAAGTGAAAATTACATTTTTCATCCTATTTTCACTGCTACATTTCCATGATTTGTTTTTATGGCAAGAAGATTTTCTAGCGGTAATTTTGAAAGAGGAAAGTACAATTCCCATCAATTTCCATTGATTTCAGTAGGGAGATAGCACCTTATCCACAAGAGAAACTATGAATGATTCTGGAGAAAAACACCTTCACATTAGAATGGAAATATAAATGACCAAAATTCCTCTAAGTAGGATTTGTAATCCCTTGAATGGTAGAGGTCTCTATTGCATTGAAGAGCAATGCATTGGCAACCTTACTAGCAGTTAAAACTTATTAGTAGTTAAAAACTCCCACTATATAAATGGGAATTATTTTTTCTCCCCTATGGTGCAGTTGGTATGCTTCTCAATTACTAATCCTTACTTTAGTGGATAATGTCTACAGGACTATGTTCAGGAACCTAAAGAGGTGCAATTCTGGAGCAAACAAAGTGCATCATATGGGACTGATAAGGTTCACTTTTAAAATGTCACATACAAAATGGCATGCAACATAGTGGCGCATTTACCATATCGCCGTGATGACAAGGGCCATAGAGAATCTTGCCCTGCATGAAAAGCACAAGATTCTCATGTCACCAGCTAAAACCATCTGCTGCATGTAACCCTAATACCATTAATAACTTCACACTGAGCACTGCACCGGGCTCTCATTTAACCCTAAAGCTGCTAAAGGCACAGACACTTCTGCCTCACTGCTCTTCTCTGGGCTCTCACTTAACCCTAATACCATTAATAACCTCGCACTGAGAGCTGCGCCAGGCTCTCATTTAACCCTAAAGCTGCTAAAGACACAGACACTTCTGCCTCACTGCACTGCTCTGGGCTCTCATTTAACCCTAATACCATTAATAACCTCACATAATATCAGATTTGCCTTACCCTGATGCCAATGTTGTAGAGCGCAGCTACGGGATCTCTCTTCCCTTCTCTGCGTGCTCTGCTCCGCCCTATCATTCTGCAAGCAGAGAAGGGGAGAGAAAGAGACCGAAACAGAGCTCTGCAACATTGGCATCAGGGTAAGGCAAATCTGAGCCCAGAGCAGCGCAGTGAGGCAGAAGTGTCTGTATCCTTAGAGAGACCGGAGCAGCTCTCAGTGCGGGGTTATTAATGGTATTAGGGTTACAAGCAGCAGATGTTTACAACAACGTTTTAGCTGGCGACATGAGAATTTTATGCTTTTCATGCAGGGTGAGATTCTCATGGTGCCCTTGTCATCACATGGTTAATGTACACTATGTCACACTCTATTTTGTGTGCGAGATTTTAAAGGGAGACCACTTATAATAAGTCACAATAATGGAGTTTTTAACTCCTTGATTGTTTAATTTGTTCCCTATAGTGTTACTGGTTTGCCCAAGACTTCACCTCTTTACATTCATGAACTCATTGTTTGGGTGGTATGTTTGTGTAAGCTCAGACCGATTTAGCAGAAGGTAAAAAGTGCTACGTTTCTGTTTTTGTTATGCTAATTTTTGCCCATCTCTATCAGAGACATCTCTAGCATACAAGAGAGTTAATAAATAAATGAAATAAACAAAACCAAACTATCAAAATATAGACAAGGAGTATGTCTGGTCCATCTCAGTGGAACATGATCGTTTTCTTTTTCCATTTTAACAAGTTAAATAAGTTATAAATGTACAGATGGTAAGTAGGTGTATTGGGAAATGGCTAAGTAAATATTTTCTAATTAGATAGATGCAAATCATGTTCTGTGTTGTTTCAGTGTGTTCAACATGAGTCACTAAATGCCAGTTCTACAGTGCACTGTTGAATCATAGAGAAGTTAAATGCCATTTGACCTTTTATAGTTTTCTATTCGTCTAATTGCTTGTTTGATCTTTTATTGGATTGAATGTCACTGATTAAAATGAAAAAATACATTTCTCTTTTGTCCGATGTGGAACACAGGAATTGTGGGGTAAAGTCTCCTCTTCCGGAGGGCAGGGCACTTTCAAAAAAGGTCTCTGAGGCAGAGACTCCCTACTTTCCTCTACTTCACCCCTGCCTGCTAGCATCCAGTTTCATGTGACCTCATCAATGAAAAGGTCTGTGGGTACTGTTCTCTTTTCATTTTTATTCTGTTTCTGTCATATGGGGCTGTATAATCCCCCATTTGTTGGGCTCCTATTATTAACTTCCTAATCCAGGGATTGTCCAGTTTACAGGTTTATTTTCAGGACCTCAAAACCTGTGGAGGTTTGCTTGATTTTCATTCTTTGTCTCCCAAAAGAACTCCTCTGAAGCTTCTTTCATTTATTATGATAGGAGTCTGAAGACTGAATTATGGTAAGTTTAAAGGGATCGTAATGCCCCTGGCCTGCCCCTTTCTGGCTGGCTCCCTCTGAATCTCAAATCTGGTTATGCGACTTGACGCCTGCAGCAAGGGACAAACTTCAGTAAGTAAGTATAAGGTAAATCTTACTCCCCTTGACAAAGGAGGAAAGAATTTCCCTTTGCTTACTGAAGTTTGTCCCTCGCTGCAGCCGTCCTGAACAGCCTGCATCTTCAGCATGATGTGCCAGAAAGGGACGGGTGAGAGATCTTTATAGCTTCATAACTTTTGAATTACAAACAAGTAATGTATTAGACATAGTACAGTCAGTCTATTAACATACAGAAGACTTGGAGAGCAACTTTTAAAGCAACATTATTATCCCTTTAGCTAATTGAGTACGATGGTGCTGTATATATATATCCTTTTCCTTTGGTATTCATTTCCATGGTGAAATTCTGTTTGACTTGCACTCTGTTATTCCAGTTCTAATTACTTTCTGCATGTACAGGCTTCCTTTAGATGAAAGGGTTTTAACTCCTGTACTGCTGCTTTAAAGCACCTTTTCTCTCTTTGAATAACTTCTTATTTATACCAGTGAGCTTTTCTTTTTAATAGATCACTTTTTATCATTCTTTCTTTGTTTTACATATAGTAATTCTTTTTTATTGGCATTTGTTGCTGCCCCCTGGTGAATCCATTTTGGATTGATACATTAAGCTTCTCTGCAACATATCTTTCCCAGGAGGCTGCGGGTGGGCTCACAGTGCTTTGAGTGAACCACAATATCAAGCGACAACCTGTGGGACCCCCTCTAGTATTCAGGGGGACGTAATTTTCAAATGACGGAAGAACCACTTTGCCATTTCTTAAGGAAAAAACTATATCTCCAAAAATCCCTTGCTTCCTGGGCTTTGTAGCATGGGTAGTGGTAGGTTTAAGAGATATTCACAAGCAAAGTATCCCCCCCCACCGTTCAGCCATATCAGAAGGGAGGTGCCCAGGTAGACTGCAGAGAGGGACAATCTTCAATTAAGATAAGGGAAAAAGCTGAAAAACTTGTCAAGGGGGGCAAGGGCTTTCATTGTTTTCATACAAAGAAGATTGTCCCTGCTGTTATCTGTCTGGTCTTACAACCAGATTCACATCTGAGAAGAGATGGCTTACACTAGGAAAAAGGGGCGGGAGGGGGAAACTTTGCTTGTGAATATCTCTTAAACCATAAAGGTTTGAGAGATAAGACTTATATCGTTCTTCATGTTTTTTTAATGCCTACAAAATAAAATAAAGATAAAACTAAGTATTACTATCCCTTTAAGTCCTTTTTTTTAACTTTCCTATTATTTTGGCTGTCTTTTGCTGTACTTACTCCTCATACCAAACTAGAGAGTGTGCTGGTACCTTATGTCCCGCTTGTTCTGTGGCTGCTACACCACCACTGGGGCCCTCATATTCTGAACAGGAACAATTTTGGGTTAAGGCTTTTATCTCTTCAGTCATCCCAATCCCCTCATCTGTTCAGTGGGTCCTAAGGTCTTGGTCTGTGAGACACCCTGAACCCCCACCACCAACACCGGGTACCTGAGCCTTGTATTTGGGGCCCACACACAAATAGTTGGGGATTCCTAAGCTGAGGAAGCTGAGACTGATGGAGATGATTTGGACTTGTCACTGTCATTGGGAGATTACTATGAGAATGACTCTAGACTCTCGGCTGAAGGACTTATTAATGTGTTCCCGGAGATGCTTAATGTCAGAAGCTTCTTACTCTGGTTCCTCTTCCCATGACATCTTTAAAAGATGTCCTTACCATTCCTTAGATAAGGCTGTCTTGGAAAAATGGAAGATGCCTGACAGGAGACTTTCCTTAAAGGGATAAGTCTTATCTTCGTACATTTCTCAAACAATAAAGGTTTGAGAGGTAGGACTTACATTGTTTAGTTTATTATTGAAATAGCCACAATATTAGCTTTTCTTAATAGACTTTACTATCCCTTTAACAGCGAATTTCTAATCTGTATTCTTTTGTGCCTGAGGCTTTACTCCTCCTGTGGTTGATCCTCCATTTTCTCACCTTTCCAAGAATACTGCTCTACCTGTGCTGCAGCCCATAAGGATCAGGTTGATAAGCATCTTGATTTCTTACTGAAGGCAAAGTTCTCGTCCACAGGTGATGCCTTGCGATCTATTTTTGCAACTGCCGGGTTACCAGGAGTATGGCTATCTGGCGTGATCAACTTTTGTATGCTACCCAAGGGGATAATGCCAAGGAAGAGCTGGTGATATTACTCTCCAAGATCCTTGAAGTGAATGCATATCTTGCTAAAGTGGCCTTTGATGCAACGAGGTTCTCAGGGAAAGCCTCGGCTTTTTCATTGGCTGTTCATTTCACACTGTGGCTTTAGACTTGATCAGCTGACCAATCTCCCAGGAAATCTATGGTTTCTCTTCCCTTTGAGGGCATACAATTGCTTGACCTTGAACTGGAGAAGGTTACCAGCCATTCCACAGGGGGCAAGAGTACATTGCTACTTCAAGTTACTCCTTGGCTTTCTTTTTTTCCTAAGAAGACCACAGCTTTCAGTACCCCTTCCAGTTCAGGTACATGCCTAGGGCCCAGTTACTCAGATCCCGCAGACTCATCCTGTCCAAGTACACAGAAAGTCTCGGACAGGAACTAAGACTGACTCATGGGGTCCTGGTCCATAAGGAGTCATCTCTGTTTTTACCAAAGCATGTTGGTGATTTCAGTAATGTATCAGTGGGTTTTGCTGGTGATTTCAGAAGGGCACCTCATAGACTTTAAGTTCCTTTCTTCTCCGTTCTGCACCAGGTCCTGCGATCCACTAGCTTTCACCATACTGTGGGACTTTTCTCTGGTGTATGTTTCCTCCAACTCCCCTGATCCCCTGGGTGCTGAGTAAATGAGTGAGTAGGCTCACTTTCTGGAACCCACTCCACCTTGGTATTTGAATCTGACATTGGGAGTGCTCCAGAATCCCCCTTTGAACCTCTTTCTTCATTTTCTTTGTGTATGCTGATCCTCAAGAGTATGTATGTTGTTGGCTATTTTGCTGTTCGTTGTGTAGTTGAACTTCAGGTTTTAACCTGTAAACTTCTCTTTCTAATCATTCACCACAACCAGATTGCTCACTTTTATGGGTTGTTTCAGATTCTCACATCAACCCAGAAATTGTACTTCTTTCCTTTTTTTTTGTCTGGCTCCTTCTTGTAGACATGAGCAGGAACTGCATCTGCTGGATGTGGTAAGATTCTTGAAGTACTGTGCTCATTTAATGTAGCCTTTTTGGATATCTGATTCGCTCTTTGTCATTCCTCAGGGCCACATGCAGGCAATGCTGCGCCTAAGGTTGCTATATCCTCCTGGTTTAAGGCAAACATTTGCCAGGCATATGTTCTCTATCGAGTCACGGCACATTCCACCAGACCAACGGTGTGTCTTGGGCCTACAGAAATCAAGGCACCGCTGAGCAGTTGTGTAAAGTGCCAATGTGGTTGTCTCTGCACACCATCACTATTGTGTGAATGTGCTGTCTTCAGCTGAAGCCAGCTTTCTCAGTAATTAGTACCTTGTTGGTTCCTGTTTGTTGTTATTTGGTGTACAAGTTTGATCTGTTGACACCTGAAATTCTTATTTTACCAGTTTAGTAATGTGGATGCTAGTCTGAGATGGAGGGCTTCTTTCTTTTTCCCTCCCTGGAATCTTAGTGGATGCTTTGGTATATCCCCATGATGCCTGTGTTTTACATTGGACAGCAAAGAAAAGAGGATTTAAAGAGGAACTTTCAGATATTACTAATTCGCCATGCACTCATTAAGTGCATGGTCACTAGCTTGGAAATCCACGTCTTACCTTGAAAAAATAGCAGATTCTAAATAAATCCTTGCTGTTTGGAGACCGGAACCCAGACTACAGCGCAGGCATCTTGTCTGTGAACCTGCGCTGTCAGTCCCAGTGTCCTTTGAGTAGCACTGCAGTGACCACAAGGTAACCAGAAGGGACTGATGGTGCAGGCACGCAGACAGCACTAACCTGCTCGTCAGTCTCCAAACAGCAAGGATTTCTTTAGATTCTGTTTTTTTTAAAGGTAAGACATGGATTTCCGAGCTAGTCGCCATGCACTTAATGAATGCATGGCGACTTAGTAATATCTGAAAGTTCCACTTTAAATCTTTTTCTCTTAGTCGATGTGGAACACAGGACTCCCTCCTGGAGAGAAAAACATTGAGTTGAGTTCCCAGGGAGAGGGGCCCTCTTGGATTCAGGGTATTCCCTTCTTTTCTTTCACTTCTCTCTGCTTTATCTTGGTTTTGCTATAAGTTAAAACTGGATTTCTCTGTCGTCAATACAGGTTGCTGCTGGTAACTTTGAGTAGGTGATCTGCCCCTTTAATTAGGCAGGAACAATTTTAGAATTGTATGCAGGGGGTGGAGCCTACCTTCCCTCCTTGGCTGCAGCTAGCCAACCAGCTCCAGTAGGATTTGTTCCTTGATGAAGACACAGGCAAGAGAACAGTTCTACTATAGTTTTAGCTAATTTTTTATTTTTCTGTTAGAAATGCAATACCACCATTAGGCGGAATACCATAACTGACAATGCCCTTAGATGTGGCTAGCTTAGTAACTAGGTGCTTTTTTGTGGACCTTAAACCCTGGGTGGAAAATCTTGGCTACAAGTTATTTCCTCAGGAGTTGCCCACGGAGGCCTTTAGCTGCTGGTTTTGCATCTTTTGTGGGGGTTTTTTGGCACTTT
The DNA here is from genome assembly GCA_037306005.1 of Rhinophrynus dorsalis. Taxonomy (NCBI): domain Eukaryota; kingdom Metazoa; phylum Chordata; class Amphibia; order Anura; family Rhinophrynidae; genus Rhinophrynus; species Rhinophrynus dorsalis. The sequence continues at coordinate 455,090,487 of CM074719.1, read as the reverse complement.
CCGTACTAGGTTCACTGTTTTTTGGGTCTTCTAACTTGTTCTAGTGATGTCTCATGTAATTTTATTTCACAGTTTTAACTTTGACAAAATTTGAGTTTGCATGCTTTACCGCATAGACGCCATCGCTCCATTCACTCCTATGGGACTGTACAGTTTGGGACATATCTCTGCAACCGCTTAACGTAGAACTTCAGAGATGGTTCATTTTAATTGTCTGCCCTTGCTCTATCAGCATTTAATGTTTCAAGTGTGTTGGGGAGCTCAGGGGGCTTCGGGCACTGTTGTGATACTTTTTCTGGGAAAACTACATCTCCCATGCGCGCTCGTTTCTGATTGGCTCCCGCCCTGACAGCCATTTTGTGCCTTTTCTGAATGAGTATCCTACGCAGGGCTTGGACTCTCCTTCTCTGCTGCTTAAACCTTCGCCTGCCAGATAAGTGCATTTTAGCGATTTCTGGGGTGAAATTTTAATCTCACACACTGTATTTGGGTGATTCCTTATACTTTAAACATTTTTGACACTGTGAGAATGTCTAATCCGTTGGAGCTTGGGGCCAGGCCTAAGACTAAGGACACTGGGGTCTCTGTATCCCCCACTGCGCATTGCTCCTCATGTCATTCAGGGTTACCTAGAGAATTCTCAGGTCATTTATGCCCAGCATGGTCTGATATCCCTGAGTCTCTCCCAAGGACCTCCAGCCGTTCATTAGAGCCAGTTTGAGTGCAAGAGTTCAAGGCTGCTACTAGGGACCTTAAGTCTACATTGCAACTCTTTCCATCCCAGTTACAGGGGTTCTTCCATTCATGGCAGACCCCTTCTTCCGTCAAATCTTCCCTGCCAAAACCGCAATAAGTACCTGACGTATCAGATTCCTCTGAGGGGGAGCTGTTGGTGGATTCAGATGTTGAGGAATGTTCTGCTGTGGGCTCCTCTCATTTTTATGGGGACCAATTTGAGGCTGATCCTGAGCCCTTGGCTGAGGGCCTGATCAGGGCTGTCTTGACTACCCTAAACATTCCCTTAGTTCAGGAGGTTTCTTTGGATCCCTCTGATGTTTTTCAGGAGCCCAAAAAGCCCCTTACTTGTTTTCCACCTAACCCCACTCTTGACCGCCTTGTGTCTGATGAGTGGAAATCCCCAGACAGGAAACCTTCTGTTTCCAAGACATTTGCCAAGCTTTACCCCTTCTCTGAGTTGGCGCTTCCTCAGTGGGTTCATCCCTCCAAAGTGGATGCTCCTGTCTCCAGGTTATCTAAGTCTACTGCCTTGCCAGTTTCTGATGCATCAGCTCTGAAAGACTGGACTGACAAGAAACTTGAGGTTTACCTCAAGTCCATTTTTGCCACTGCTGGTACTGCCATGCATCCAGCGTTCGCTGCGGCATGGGTTAACCGGGCCATTGCAGTCTGGGCTGAAAGGGATAGTAATACTTAAAATGTAAAAAAAAAATATGTTGTATGGTTTATCCCCCTGAGTAAAACAAGAGTACTCCCACTGCTGAAAGGTGTTTCATTCAAAAGTTATTAATTTTAAAAGTTGAATTTTTTAAGTGCAATATCACAGTGGCCTGAAATTGTACAGTGGTGCTGTTGCTACACGATCCTATGGACAGCTCTGGTCCCGGGACCATAAATCTCCATAGGATGGTGTAGCAACAGCTACTAGTTCAGTGTGCTGTGTAACAGTTCCTGGGATGTTGTTACCCCTGTTCAGTGTCCATTGACACTTCATTTGTTTTGTCGGGCTATCTCTGATCTGATGGTTCATATCTGCTCTGGTAACTTTGGGGGCCTTGCGCCTGGTCCTTTACTTACTTCCCTCCTCTGGGATACTCAATGGTTGGACATCCCAAAGTTACCAGTAACCTGTATTTTTGGAGAAAAGAGGATTTTAGTCTTACCTGTTAAATCCTTTTCCATACAGGTTACTGGTCTCCCACCCGGTCAACGGTCCATGCTGGGCTCTCCTGTGGCAGACTGTGGGGGTCCTTCGGGGTCATGCTCACAGGAGTCTTCTTTCCCTTCTACTATCTAGTCAATAGTTAGTGTCTCAAATCTTACTGGAGCTGGTTGCCTAGCTGCAGCCAAGGAGGGAAGGTAGGCTCCACCCCCTGCATACAATTCTAGAATTGTTCCTGCCTAATTAAAGGGGTGAATCGCCTACCCAAAGTTAACAGTAACCTGTATGGACTAAAAGAAAAGGATTTAACAGGTAAGACTAAAATCCTCTTTTTAGCTGGCTGGTGTAAAGTGGTGGAAAGCAGGGAGTCTCTGCCTCAGATCAGATGGCTTTTTTGTAAGTGCCCTGCCCTCTAGAGGAGGAGTCTTTAACCCATGGTTGCTGTGTTTCACATGGGCTAAGAGAGAATGATTTAATTGTAAGTTCACTAAAATCCTCTTATTTTTGTTTTACAGACTGTAATTGTTCAGTGTGGCACTAACACAGTTCTGTCGTTGATACTCTTTATCGTCATAGTTGGTAGCAGGACTAAATAAACACACTTTTTCCATTTTTTCCCTACTTTGAATAGTAAGATATAGAAATCAAGGTCATTGTACAATTTTTGGTGCTTATAAAGGTGATTATATAGGATGGACATTGACTCTTTACCACTGTGATTTCCGTTATGCTGCATTAGTGCATGTATTGCATCCATATATTATACCAAAATAGCAATCATAGGTAGGCATGATTTTTCTAAATAGAACGATACAGACACCTAAAATAGCAATCATGTGCAAGCGTGATTTTTCTAAATAGAACGATACCAGATACCTAAAATAGCAATTGTAGACAGGAATGTTTTTTTCTAAAAGGAACAGTACCAGTAATGATATATTGCTTTGTTGATAGCATGTATAGTCTTGCTGCGTGCATGCACCAGTGTATTGCTCTGCTGGTATCATATATAGGTTTATTGTGGCATGTATTTGGTGCAGTGCCTTGCTTGTGGCATATAATACCTTGCTTTTGGCTTGCACTAGTGTATTGCTCTTTGGGTGTCAGATGAAAAAGCACCAGATATTCAGCCTGTCTTAACTTAGTTGAAAAGCAGTCCTTCTTGTAGGCCTGGTTTATGTGCCCCAAAACACCAGTTTATTATATTATAAACATGTACATATCTGTCTATCATGTTAGCTTTTCCCATTACATGCTAAAGACTTCTCCAGTGCATTGCTTAAAAAATGTGTTTGGCATCCAAGGGTTTAAAAAGATTAAAATTTACTAATAAGTGAGTTGAAAACACTGAAGATAAAGCAAGAGCATGGTATTTTTTCAATTTTCAGATTTCACAGTGGATGTAAAATTGTACACATTGCCCCCCCCCATTGGTCACCTCCACATTGTCCCCAATATCCACATTGCCTCCAATCTCCACCTCCACATTGACCCCCCCAAGTGTCCATCTCTTACCTCCTTGGTGGTCCATTGACTTGGCAGGAGAGGTGTGTGCCTCCTTCTACACAGACCACAGAGGCTGGAGCTCCCGCACGGTCCTCTCTTCAGTAATGCAGAGCACTGGGACATGATGTCATGCATTACTAGAGTGCCGACGAGCTCAGCTACTAGAGGTCTGTGGTGAAGAAAGCACAGACCTCAGGTTGCTTCTTGTGAGCGCAGAAAGCCAGAAGCTTCTTGCAAGTGCCTATTGTTATCCCACTGTTTAAAAGACCACAGTGACTTGCATAAGAACACTAGAAGTAAGGTGTAGTCATTTATGTCAGAGGGCTTATTACCAGTGAGAGCACATATACTTGCTTTAAATAAGCTATTTCAATACTTTCTTTGTCCTCTCTCAATTATGTGAGAGGCCGCAATCTGCAGTCTTTAAAAAGAATCTGCCACTAAACTGTATATACACATGATTATAAGAGCCGTGACTGTGTCTCTCTCGCTGTTCATGTGAGCACGCTAGCGAGAAAAAGACAGAGAGAGAGAAAAAGAGTTTTATGATCTTTTGCAGAAGACCTACTGTATCAGTATGTTTGTATGTATATTGGTACTCTTTGGTAAATTTACATCAGGTCCTATTCAAATACCAGGGCTTATAATTTTAAGTCCTTTGCTACTAGCCAGACCTGAAAAGATACTCGCCACTGCAAGCCATAGCATACCCGCCAGGGCTGAATTTCTACTCACCAGGGCTAAATTTTCACTTGCCATTGGCTAGTGCCGAGTGGAAATTTTGAGCCCTGCTAATGCTATATAGTTCTTTTGATTTGGTTAAATGAAAATACAAAATCTAAGTACTTTTTTTATTTTAAAGTTATGTGCTCTAGGTTGTCATGCACAAACATTACTAAAGTAGTTCTGGAGCAAACAAGTTGCACCACAGAGGGAAATAAAAAGTCACAAAATATCTATTCATTTAAATTGAATTTTTAACTCATTGAGGAACAATGTGCTGAAGATCTGTCTAGCATTCAGTGGGTTACCCCCTGTAAATCAATGGAGCATTTTATTTGTCCCTGTGGTGTAGTTGGTTTTCTTCAGGATTCCTCTAGTTTTGTTTTGTGCATAAGAATCTTTAGATTTATGTTCTTGTGTCACTTGTATGTATATATTTTTTTATAGCACCAACAGGTATACTTAGCACTATAGACTATATATATTACTATAGAGGGGATACAATAAGTGTAGCAATTAAGTGGTTATAGAGACTTGGGAGCATTACATATATGTGATCATTAACCCATCGGATAGCTGTGATGACCCCAGTGCATTACAATGTGCTGGTTAGAGACACTTAAAGTGATAGTAATACTTTAAAGCGGGACTACCACCTCTTAAACACTTTAACTTTAATAACTCTCCATCCGGCGACTAGCCACTTAGTAGCGCTAGTCACCAGAATTATTACCTTATTCAGAAGAAATATGCATTCTTACCGGACTGACAGCAGCACGGAGTGCAGACATCTTGCCATAGTGACGCCTGTGCTGTCAGTCCCAGCTGGGTCTAGGAGGCGTTGCTAGGAGCCGTCCAGCTCCAAAAGGGACTGGCAGCGCAGGCACACAGACGTCACGGAATACCATAACTGACAATGCCCTTAGATGTGGCTAGCTTAGTAACTAGGTGCTTTTTTGTGGACCTTAAACCCTGGGTGGAAAATCTTGGCTACAAGTTATTTCCTCAGGAGTTGCCCACGGAGGCCTTTAGCTGCTGGTTTTGCATCTTTTGTGGGGGTTTTTTGGCACTTTCCGTACTAGGTTCACTGTTTTTTGGGTCTTCTAACTTGTTCTAGTGATGTCTCATGTAATTTTATTTCACAGTTTTAACTTTGACAAAATTTGAGTTTGCATGCTTTACCGCATAGACGCCATCGCTCCATTCACTCCTATGGGACTGTACAGTTTGGGACATATCTCTGCAACCGCTTAACGTAGAACTTCAGAGATGGTTCATTTTAATTGTCTGCCCTTGCTCTATCAGCATTTAATGTTTCAAGTGTGTTGGGGAGCTCAGGGGGCTTCGGGCACTGTTGTGATACTTTTTCTGGGAAAACTACATCTCCCATGCGCGCTCGTTTCTGATTGGCTCCCGCCCTGACAGCCATTTTGTGCCTTTTCTGAATGAGTATCCTACGCAGGGCTTGGACTCTCCTTCTCTGCTGCTTAAACCTTCGCCTGCCAGATAAGTGCATTTTAGCGATTTCTGGGGTGAAATTTTAATCTCACACACTGTATTTGGGTGATTCCTTATACTTTAAACATTTTTGACACTGTGAGAATGTCTAATCCGTTGGAGCTTGGGGCCAGGCCTAAGACTAAGGACACTGGGGTCTCTGTATCCCCCACTGCGCATTGCTCCTCATGTCAGTCAGGGTTACCTAGAGAATTCTCAGGTCATTTATGCCCAGCATGGTCTGATATCCCTGAGTCTCTCCCAAGGACCTCCAGCCGTTCATTAGAGCCAGTTTGAGTGCAAGAGTTCAAGGCTGCTACTAGGGACCTTAAGTCTACATTGCAACTCTTTCCATCCCAGTTACAGGGGTTCTTCCATTCATGGCAGACCCCTTCTTCCGTCAAATCTTCCCTGCCAAAACCGCAATAAGTACCTGACGTATCAGATTCCTCTGAGGGGGAGCTGTTGGTGGATTCAGATGTTGAGGAATGTTCTGCTGTGGGCTCCTCTCATTTTTATGGGGACCAATTTGAGGCTGATCCTGAGCCCTTGGCTGAGGGCCTGATCAGGGCTGTCTTGACTACCCTAAACATTCCCTTAGTTCAGGAGGTTTCTTTGGATCCCTCTGATGTTTTTCAGGAGCCCAAAAAGCCCCTTACTTGTTTTCCACCTAACCCCACTCTTGACCGCCTTGTGTCTGATGAGTGGAAATCCCCAGACAGGAAACCTTCTGTTTCCAAGACATTTGCCAAGCTTTACCCCTTCTCTGAGTTGGCGCTTCCTCAGTGGGTTCATCCCTCCAAAGTGGATGCTCCTGTCTCCAGGTTATCTAAGTCTACTGCCTTGCCAGTTTCTGATGCATCAGCTCTGAAAGACTGGACTGACAAGAAACTTGAGGTTTACCTCAAGTCCATTTTTGCCACTGCTGGTACTGCCATGCATCCAGCGTTCGCTGCGGCATGGGTTAACCGGGCCATTGCAGTCTGGGCTGAAAGGGATAGTAATACTTAAAATGTAAAAAAAAAATATGTTGTATGGTTTATCCCCCTGAGTAAAACAAGAGTACTCCCACTGCTGAAAGGTGTTTCATTCAAAAGTTATTAATTTTAAAAGTTGAATTTTTTAAGTGCAATATCACAGTGGCCTGAAATTGTACAGTGGTGCTGTTGCTACACGATCCTATGGACAGCTCTGGTCCCGGGACCATAAATCTCCATAGGATGGTGTAGCAACAGCTACTAGTTCAGTGTGCTGTGTAACAGTTCCTGGGATGTTGTTACCCCTGTTCAGTGTCCATTGACACTTCATTTGTTTTGTCGGGCTATCTCTGATCTGATGGTTCATATCTGCTCTGGTAACTTTGGGGGCCTTGCGCCTGGTCCTTTACTTACTTCCCTCCTCTGGGATACTCAATGGTTGGACATCCCAAAGTTACCAGTAACCTGTATTTTTGGAGAAAAGAGGATTTTAGTCTTACCTGTTAAATCCTTTTCCATACAGGTTACTGGTCTCCCACCCGGTCAACGGTCCATGCTGGGCTCTCCTGTGGCAGACTGTGGGGGTCCTTCGGGGTCATGCTCACAGGAGTCTTCTTTCCCTTCTACTATCTAGTCAATAGTTAGTGTCTCAAATCTTACTGGAGCTGGTTGCCTAGCTGCAGCCAAGGAGGGAAGGTAGGCTCCACCCCCTGCATACAATTCTAGAATTGTTCCTGCCTAATTAAAGGGGTGAATCGCCTACCCAAAGTTAACAGTAACCTGTATGGACTAAAAGAAAAGGATTTAACAGGTAAGACTAAAATCCTCTTTTTAGCTGGCTGGTGTAAAGTGGTGGAAAGCAGGGAGTCTCTGCCTCAGATCAGATGGCTTTTTTGTAAGTGCCCTGCCCTCTAGAGGAGGAGTCTTTAACCCATGGTTGCTGTGTTTCACATGGGCTAAGAGAGAATGATTTAATTGTAAGTTCACTAAAATCCTCTTATTTTTGTTTTACAGACTGTAATTGTTCAGTGTGGCACTAACACAGTTCTGTCGTTGATACTCTTTATCGTCATAGTTGGTAGCAGGACTAAATAAACACACTTTTTCCATTTTTTCCCTACTTTGAATAGTAAGATATAGAAATCAAGGTCATTGTACAATTTTTGGTGCTTATAAAGGTGATTATATAGGATGGACATTGACTCTTTACCACTGTGATTTCCGTTATGCTGCATTAGTGCATGTATTGCATCCATATATTATACCAAAATAGCAATCATAGGTAGGCATGATTTTTCTAAATAGAACGATACAGACACCTAAAATAGCAATCATGTGCAAGCGTGATTTTTCTAAATAGAACGATACCAGATACCTAAAATAGCAATTGTAGACAGGAATGTTTTTTTCTAAAAGGAACAGTACCAGTAATGATATATTGCTTTGTTGATAGCATGTATAGTCTTGCTGCGTGCATGCACCAGTGTATTGCTCTGCTGGTATCATATATAGGTTTATTGTGGCATGTATTTGGTGCAGTGCCTTGCTTGTGGCATATAATACCTTGCTTTTGGCTTGCACTAGTGTATTGCTCTTTGGGTGTCAGATGAAAAAGCACCAGATATTCAGCCTGTCTTAACTTAGTTGAAAAGCAGTCCTTCTTGTAGGCCTGGTTTATGTGCCCCAAAACACCAGTTTATTATATTATAAACATGTACATATCTGTCTATCATGTTAGCTTTTCCCATTACATGCTAAAGACTTCTCCAGTGCATTGCTTAAAAAATGTGTTTGGCATCCAAGGGTTTAAAAAGATTAAAATTTACTAATAAGTGAGTTGAAAACACTGAAGATAAAGCAAGAGCATGGTATTTTTTCAATTTTCAGATTTCACAGTGGATGTAAAATTGTACACATTGCCCCCCCCCCATTGGTCACCTCCACATTGTCCCCAATATCCACATTGCCTCCAATCTCCACCTCCACATTGACCCCCCCAAGTGTCCATCTCTTACCTCCTTGGTGGTCCATTGACTTGGCAGGAGAGGTGTGTGCCTCCTTCTACACAGACCACAGAGGCTGGAGCTCCCGCACGGTCCTCTCTTCAGTAATGCAGAGCACTGGGACATGATGTCATGCATTACTAGAGTGCCGACGAGCTCAGCTACTAGAGGTCTGTGGTGAAGAAAGCACAGACCTCAGGTTGCTTCTTGTGAGCGCAGAAAGCCAGAAGCTTCTTGCAAGTGCCTATTGTTATCCCACTGTTTAAAAGACCACAGTGACTTGCATAAGAACACTAGAAGTAAGGTGTAGTCATTTATGTCAGAGGGCTTATTACCAGTGAGAGCACATATACTTGCTTTAAATAAGCTATTTCAATACTTTCTTTGTCCTCTCTCAATTATGTGAGAGGCCGCAATCTGCAGTCTTTAAAAAGAATCTGCCACTAAACTGTATATACACATGATTATAAGAGCCGTGACTGTGTCTCTCTCGCTGTTCATGTGAGCACGCTAGCGAGAAAAAGACAGAGAGAGAGAAAAAGAGTTTTATGATCTTTTGCAGAAGACCTACTGTATCAGTATGTTTGTATGTATATTGGTACTCTTTGGTAAATTTACATCAGGTCCTATTCAAATACCAGGGCTTATAATTTTAAGTCCTTTGCTACTAGCCAGACCTGAAAAGATACTCGCCACTGCAAGCCATAGCATACCCGCCAGGGCTGAATTTCTACTCACCAGGGCTAAATTTTCACTTGCCATTGGCTAGTGCCGAGTGGAAATTTTGAGCCCTGCTAATGCTATATAGTTCTTTTGATTTGGTTAAATGAAAATACAAAATCTAAGTACTTTTTTTATTTTAAAGTTATGTGCTCTAGGTTGTCATGCACAAACATTACTAAAGTAGTTCTGGAGCAAACAAGTTGCACCACAGAGGGAAATAAAAAGTCACAAAATATCTATTCATTTAAATTGAATTTTTAACTCATTGAGGAACAATGTGCTGAAGATCTGTCTAGCATTCAGTGGGTTACCCCCTGTAAATCAATGGAGCATTTTATTTGTCCCTGTGGTGTAGTTGGTTTTCTTCAGGATTCCTCTAGTTTTGTTTTGTGCATAAGAATCTTTAGATTTATGTTCTTGTGTCACTTGTATGTATATATTTTTTTATAGCACCAACAGGTATACTTAGCACTATAGACTATATATATTACTATAGAGGGGATACAATAAGTGTAGCAATTAAGTGGTTATAGAGACTTGGGAGCATTACATATATGTGATCATTAACCCATCGGATAGCTGTGATGACCCCAGTGCATTACAATGTGCTGGTTAGAGACACTTAAAGTGATAGTAATACTTTAAAGCGGGACTACCACCTCTTAAACACTTTAACTTTAATAACTCTCCATCCGGCGACTAGCCACTTAGTAGCGCTAGTCACCAGAATTATTACCTTATTCAGAAGAAATATGCATTCTTACCGGACTGACAGCAGCACGGAGTGCAGACATCTTGCCATAGTGACGCCTGTGCTGTCAGTCCCAGCTGGGTCTAGGAGGCGTTGCTAGGAGCCGTCCAGCTCCAAAAGGGACTGGCAGCGCAGGCACACAGACGTCAATATGTTCCTGAATTGGCAGCTGCCCTCCTTTGTTCCTGTTTCCAGTGCAGGCTGATGTACTCCTTGTGTTCCAGTGCAGGCTGATGCACTCCTTGGTTCCAGAGTCTGGCTACTCCTTGTGTTCCAGTGCCTGGCTAAACCCCTTGTGTTCCAGAGCCTGGCTATACCCCTTGTGTTCCAGAGCCCGGCTATACCCCTTGACTTCCAGAGCCGGCTATACCTCTTGACTTCCAGAGCTGGCTGCACCCCTGGAGTTTCAGAGCTGACTTTGTCCCTGTTCTCAGAAGCCCTGTCACCCCTTTGCCCAGAGCTAGCTACACCCCTTTGCCCAGATCTAGCTGTCCCTAGTTTGCCCAGAGGCCCTGTCCTTTTCTGTTTCATTGTATGTTTTATTGTGCAGTACTATTTAATGTTCCATGTATGCATATGTATAATACACTGGTGTTCCCTTTCATTGTGTGTGCTGGTTTCTTTGCTCCTTGTGTTCACTTTATTTATTTATTTTTGCTGCTGTTGGCCAGCACCCCTTCCTGACCATCAGCTCTGACACCTCGTAATATTTTTTTTATATTCGGATAACCGACTCTGCCATTCCCAGGTTTCAAAGTTAGCGTGTATCTACTCTGTCGAGATCTTTTATTCTGCCATATAAATCTTTCCATAGAACTCTGTATTAAATTTAACCAGGATTCTGAGAAATTCAAGGGTATTTGGTGAAAACAATATAGCGATTTTGATAAATAATAACTCTTTATACAATTAACTCTCCCCATCCATGAGAAACAATAATGTTTACATTCCTTAAGATCTCTGTTCATTTGTTTTAATAATGGGAGCATATTTACTTCCACAAGGTTCTGTATTTGTGCCGGTATATTTGTACCTAAGTATTTAATTTGGTCTGTTACCCATTCAAAATTAAACCTAAGATCTCTCAGCCTCCCATTAGATACGTTATTACTTAAAGCAATAGACTTCTCCATATTCAGTTTACATCCTGAATTAATAGAATATTTATATATGACCGTTAATAACTCCGCAATTGATTTCTCCGGTTCTATAAGTGTAAATATTATATCATCTGCATACATGCTAGTTTTTATCTCTCCCCTTTATATTCAAAAACCTCTAATCTCCTTGTTCTCTTTAATAGAGACCGCTAAGGGTTCCAGTGATATAAGATACAAGAGGGGTGATAGCGGACAATCTTGTATCGTTCCATTACGTATTGCGAACCAATCTGTGTCAAAATTTTTACTTTTTATTTGTATCTCCAATTAGCTTTTCATTTATCAAGTTCCTAACTTCCTTAATTAATTCTGCTCTTTCTTTTGCTGGAGTTATCTTTTTCTCCCCTATTAACTGATCTAATTTAATATACCATTCTGTGATTTTTAGACCCTTATTCCTATACCAGTCAGCCGTTAACTTAATAAGATGGCCCCTGATTACACTCTTATTGGTGCACGAGACAATTGGGGACTTTACTTAATTATCTCCATTTTCGTGGAAGTATTTTTCTGTATTAAACAATATAATCTAAATTTTTTTGATTTCCCAATAACCTAGTGTCTAATTTCCATTCTGGTCTAGATTTATTATATATCTCTTTAAGTTCTACTATTACTGGACTGTGATCTGACCATGTTATATCTTTTATATATAGCTTTTTTGTCTGTTTGATCAATGTCAACTCTCCTAAAATAAGATCAATACGTGAGTAAGCGTTATGTGTAGCCGAGTAGCATGTGTAATCTAATTCCGATGGGTGCCAAACTCTCCATATATCATAAAGTAGATTATTTCTCAGTATTGTTTGAAAATTATTGGCATCTTTTCTTTTCCCTTGTATCAACTTCCTATCTGCAGATCTTCTATCAACCAATGGGTCTATTACGTTATTAAAATCCCCCTTCATAATCAAAATCCCCTGTTTTATCCTATATGAAGGAATTATTCGGACCATTTGGGTGCATATAAATTTACTATAGTATATATCATGTTGTTCAGTTAACAAATCACAATTATGTGTCTCCCTTTAGAATCTAATTCCTGATGTATTATCTTGCTGACCACTTCTGAAGAAACCATCACCGCTACATCCCTTTTTTCTGTATTAATGAAGCAATAATCACTAAAGGAAAAAAATCATGATTTTAACGTATACTCACTCCCTCTAATCCAATGTGTCTCCTGTATTGCGCATGCCTGAACCTTTTCCTTTTTATAAGAATTCAGTCAATATTCCCCTCTTTTGAGGTGACTTTAAACCACGTGTGTTCAGAGTCATAAATTTAATCATCCTTTATTCCAAGGTTTTTAACTCGACATATATGCTCTTCTCTCCTGTGCAGTATCACCACTGTAACAACAAGTACATTCACCCTACATAGACATTTATTTCTAAAATCCCATGTACTTATATTAACATTACACCCACTCTCCCAAATTGTCTTAGGCATCCTACTATCCAAAGAATTGCCTAGACAAAACTATTTCTGCATCCTTACATGCAGAATGTTGATGATTCCTCAATTCTTCAGTTGTATTTTCAGTAGAAACAATCTTATTCCAGAGCTAAAGGGAAGAAGGATAAAGGAGTACCAAAATAAAAAAAAGGGGGGGGAGGCAAGGGGAGGGGGAGAGGGGGGAAGAAAAGCACCTCCCTAATTGTTGAATCCAGAAGGGACTCCTCCCCCCAAGTGAATCAGTAGATCCCGACCCATCACCCATTCTGGATCAAAAGATCTCATCAGCACACTGGGGATTTGTTTCCCCGGGACCCCTTTCTCTAAAATATCTCAAAACAACAACAACAAAAAGGAATATATTCCCCTAAACTACAAATCATGAGTCAATTTCTTTATGTCTTCTAACACCATTTTACCCACATCTTCAAATTATCACCATTTCCCCATGTAATCTTTTTATCAATTATACATCAAGTATCCCCGTAATGAACCACACAGCAATATAATTCCTAAAATAAAATTAAAAAAAAAAATCAAAAACCTAAATTAACATGTTTGATTTATCAACTTCAAATTGTTAAAATTTCCCAATACATTCATTCACATAAAGGGATATCGGATATCTGGGTCTCAGTTACCACTGGGCCATCCACAAATTCCGTCCGGCCTAATAAAGGGCGAATACCAACATGACCCAATCTTCTGGGAATCGGAGTCCAATCCTCCCTATTCTTAAACCTTATCTTATCAAAACCAAATTATTTAGCACACGTAGAAGACCTTTTCAGTGAAGGATTTCTTTTTCATTAACGAGATCTCAGCTCTGCTGCAGAGCCGCCGGCTGGTCCCAGGAGCGGATTCCCCTGCAGTCAGCTAGAGCTCTGACGTCAGGCAGGGGGGAACTTTGAAAGCGATTATCTCTCAAACCATAAGGGTTTGAGAGATGGCACTAGGGGCATTTCATTTCTTTTTTTAAGGGCTACAAAATGGAAATGACTAAAATGTAAGTGTTACTATCCCTTTACATCCTCCTGTATGTCTGTGGTCTTTTGGGTGTCTTATATTGTGACATAGTGACAGGTATTTTGCAGCTTTTTCTGCTGTCTCATGGTTTTCACCCTTTAGGATTTGCATATTTTGTTCATGCTTCAGTTTTGGGAAGTCTGTGATTTTCGTTGCCAAGTCTCCAAAGTAATGTCTCCTGGTATTTTCATATTTGGAACAATCGATAAGGAAGTGAGTGTCATCCTCAGTTAGGTCCATATTGCACTGTCAACAGATCCTGTCTTCCTCAGGCTTACAGGTGTGTCTGTGTCTGCCTGTTTCTATCTCCAGGCCATGGTCACTCACCCTGTATTTAGTCGTTATTTGCCTATGTTTGGTGTTATTGACTATTAGAAGATAGTCTGCTAGGGTGCATGTCCTGTTCAGTGAGTTGTAGTGCTTCATTTTGTTTTGTGCCATTATCTGTGTTATGTATTTCTGTTCTGCTTCTTTGGGCTGGAGATACAGAGATTTATTTCCTGTGATTTTACTGTTTGTCTTGGAATTCTGAGTATCTAGGCACAAAGAAAGCAAGGGTCCATGTTTGGAATACCCTTCCCTTTGGCTCAAATTTAAGAGGTTGCACGCAAAACAGCGTGCAACCACTTGACACACTAAGCATGTTGCCATGATAAAAATGGCGACATGAGAATCTCACACTGCATGACAGCTCGAGATTCTCATATCGCCTAATGAACTCTCTCATATCTTTAACCTGTTCATCCCCTAACATGGGGAGTCACCTTCCAATAAGAACCAGCATTAACTCCTTCCCTGCTAGAGAGGCCACAATGTGCTGATGGCCTCTTTACCTTTAAAGCGGTTGTACTCTCTTTTGTGTGCGACCTGTTAAAAGGATTCCCTTCCATTCAGGGAAACTGACAAGATAGATGTGACAGGCACACATTGACAATTAATAAAGCATATTCTTGAGGATGAGGTCCCCAGAGTCCTACTCAGTCATGTTTGTCACTCCCTTGTGACATTACACAGGGGCAAGTATTTCCACAGTCATCAGTCTGGTCCTGCCAGTAGATAGTCCAGCACCTGAAATGTCAGGTTGATCTTCTCTACACTTATTTATTCATTACCAAATCACTGATACATGTGGCTCCGTCTATCACAGATTCCCATTCCTCAGACATTCGGGGGTAAAATGCTGCATGGATTTATAAAGGGTGGGTTATATTACTTTAATAGAAGTTTATCTTGTGTTTCTTTGCAGTGTGCAGTGCGTGCAGCCACAGAAGGAAGAATCTTGGTGCTAGAAGGTCTGGAGAAAGCAGAGAGGAATGTCTTACCAGTGTTAAACAATTTGTTAGAGAACAGAGAAATGCAACTGGAGGATGGACGCTTCCTTATGTCTGCAGAACGTTATGATAAACTGCTTGAGGTAAATACCATTCCTATATGATATATTTTGAAGCAGTTTGTAAAGATATGTAATAATTTTAAAAAAAGTATACTTTAGCATGTCATGGGGTGTCCAGCACTTCCTGTATCAACATAGTAACATAGTTGATGAGGCTGAAAAAAAGACATGCGCCCATCAAGTCCAGCCCATGGCAAAACACCCCTGTTGATCCAGAGGAAGCAAAGAAAAATCCTGAAGTCATTTCCAATTTAGCCATAAATGGATAAAAAAAATTCCTTCCTGACTCCAAATGACAGTCAGATCGTTCCCTGGATCAACAACCTATCTGCATTGAAGCAAGAAGAAAATCGATCCTTGCCAGGCCATTGACTGACTACTACACCTTTAGATTAATAAATTGTCATAGTGCTGTGGTTTGCTCTGCTTCTCTAATCACAGCATACTGATGTTGCCTTTTTCATCACTGACTAGCTAAGAAAGTGGTTCTCAACCTGGGTGCAGTGGCACTTTGGAGCACCACAGACATCCATTTTGTGTGCCCTTTCTTTCTGTGAAAACCCTGACAAAAAATTGAGTGTCGAGTTTCAAATGCATACATCTCTTTTATCCAAAAACACAGGCACCATGCGGGTAAATTATTCTCTTACAAGGAGAGCAGGGCACTTGCCTTTAAAGGCCCTCTGGAGGTGGAAACTCCCTTTCTTCTCTACTTTACCCCCACCAGACATGCTCAGTTTTAAAAATGGCCTTAAAAAAGGTATACATGAGTTCTAAGATTCTCTTTACTTGTACTGGTCTGTGTAATCCCCCATTAGGTACCTATGGCCTTCTTAAACAGGAACTTTCATCACATTAATATTGAGCCCCAAATCATAATTACAATAGCGAAATGCATAGACTATTTGTATTTTCAAGTATAATTGCGACATTAGTGAGAAATATACCTTCTTGGGCAGACAGACATTGGCAGGGATCTTACAGTAGGCGCTCTCTGCACCTGCGTGGTGTGTCCCTTCCGGTGTCTTAAGGTAACCAGGCATTCAACGCACCAGTCGTGGAGTTGAATGGGACGGACAGCGGAGACTCAGAGATGCTGTCTCTGTAAGATGTCTGCACTGTTTCCTGCTGCCTGTCTGCGAAAAGTATATTTCTCACTAATGCCGTAATTATACTTGAAAATACAAATACGTCTGTGCATATCGCTGTTGTAATTATGATTTAGGGCTCAATATTAATGTGATAAAAATCACACTTTAATGGATATGGACCAGAGTGCACACTAATGGACTTGGGTCTGCTAGAGGATGGATTTCTCTCTCAGCCATTTTCCCCTTCTCTCTGCTTGGCTATGTCTGAGCACATGTAATGTATAGGAGGCTGAAGATGATTCCAGTTTTCCTAAGTGTCTCTGGTACAATCACTAGCTCTGCACTCTGCTTTTGTTTTCTGTCAGCTCCATTCCTCTTTCCCTCTTCTCATGATGTGGCCTCCTTCCTGACTTATTAAAATGTTACCTCATTTTAGTCACTCTTCATTATGGACCAACAGTGCCTTTAAGAAATAGGAGTGTTGTGGCCATGTTGGATGATGGTAAAGTAAAGAAAGTAAAGTTAAGATGTCTGCCTCACTGGGAGGATTCCAATGGGCAAAAGTGAACTTATTCTTCTGCCCTTTCTTTTTTTTTATAATTCAAAGTTTATTGATTTTCAACAAATTAAGGGGTACAGAAGAGAAAAAACAAGGAAAAAAAAGGGAACAAGGAGGTCAAGGACTGCCATCACAGGTTACATTATGTGTATCGGGAGCAATAACTTCATACAACAAAACTCGCTGCTACAGTAAGCGTCAACCGGTCACAGAAAGAGAGAATAGTGAAGAACAAGATAGAAAATGGGGGTGAGGAGAAAAAAAGGGGGGGGGAACACCTGTCACTCCATATCATAACACAGCATATTTATATTCGTCAGTAAATAAGTAAATTTCGGTGGAACTCCGGTGAGGCGATTGTTTCCACCCAAGGGGACCAGATCAATAAGTAGTTATTGGAAGAATTGAGAATGTACGCAGTCAGCTTTTCCATCCTGAGTAACCCCCATATGCGGTCATCCAGAGGGGCCCGGGATGGCAACAGGGATTTCCAGTATTGAGGAATATGGCATCGAGTCATAGCACAAATCCTGAAGCTTCTGCCATTTCTTAATACAAATAAGGGATGCCCTTTATCCCCCCACCCCTTTGCTTTGGAGGTGATCGAATGTGATAGCTGGAGAGATACCAGGTCATTAAATATTTTTCCCAGGGAGTAGGAAGGGGAGATTCTATTCCTATCCTCTTCATCTTTTCCTGCAACATGCGACACATGAGGCTGGATTCTTCCTTCATGCATTCTGCTTGGAGGGGTCACACTTCGGGCACATGTTTTTTTATATTGCATTTCTGTCCTGTAGTCTCTATTTTAGGATCTTTTGGCTATGTCTGAGCAGAAAGGAGACATGAGAAAGCCAAAAACCTCCAAGTCTTCTGGTGTCTCCACGTTAACCCTTTGCTTTTCATTTCAATTAGTCTTCTTAAGAATGCTACTGATACTTTATATGCCTCTTGTTTTGTATCCCTTACACAGCTTCCAGGCTCATCTTCTTCTAAACAGGAGCCTACATGGGTTAAAGTCTTGATATCTTCAGTAAGTAGTATACTTTTCTGTCTTCGGGAGGTCCTTGAGCTTCGGACCCTGGATTGTCCCACCCCCTGAAAGATATTTTAGTTATTTTGCGAGGGAGGGTGTATGTGGGCATTTTCCCCTATGATTCCTATGTTGAGGAAGGGGAAACTTACGAAGAAGATTTTGCTTCTTCACTTACCCCTGGGGTTTCATTTGAGGAAGATCCTGGCTCAACTGCCAAGGATCTTATCAGGGCAGTTGTGGAAACTCTGAAGGTCTCCCATGCCTCAGACCCAAGTTCTTCATCCCCAGATATATTAAGAGGGCCCACAATGTTCCCCTCCTCTCCACTCACTGACCAGGTAATACTGGAATGATGAAAGATCCTGATTAGAGACTCTTCATTCTCTTCTCTTATGATGCCTTATCATAATGGGCTATGCCACCAGCACTATACCATCCAATTTATGACCTTTCTAAACTTGCAACATTGCTGTGAATGCAGTGGTGCTTAAAGACCAGGCAGCTATGTTTATGCATTCTCTCTTAAAGGCAAATTTGGTGGTTTCTGGTGGGAAAAACAACTCTCAGAAGCTGTCTATGTGGACGAGCCTAAAGATGATTTTGTTTTTGTCTCTTTCTAAGGTCCTCAAGGTTGATACATATCTTACTGAAGGGGCCTTTCTCTCTGCTAGCTTACTGAAACATAGGAACATGGAATTTGGCAGCAGATAAGAACCATTTGGGCCACCTTGTGTGCCCATTTTTCCTTACCTTGGTCTTGTCCCACGTTCAAGATAGCCTTATGCCTAGCCTGTGCATGGTTAAATTCCCTCACTGTATTTACCGCTACAACTTCTACTGGTGGGCTTTTCCACTTATCCCCCACCCTATTAGTGAAGTGAAACTTTTTACTGTGAAGGTCTTAGTTCTTTCTGTAGCTGTGTGTCGTACCTTTTTTCTAAAAATATGGTCAGATGACCAGGCTCCCAAGAAGTATTTGGTTTCTCTCCCATTCATGGGCAAGTTGTTTGGCCCAGAATTGGAGAAGGTCTTAAGCCATGTTACTGGGGGTAAGAGTGTGCTGTTTCCTCTTGTTTCCCCCAAGCAACTTTTTTCTTCTGAAGATAGCATAGTTTTTATTACCTCCCATCAGTATGGGTATATGCCCATGATGTCTGTTCCTTCAGTTGTCCATGTGTGCTGTGTGCCCTCCCCTGAAACCCAAACAGACTTGGATAGGTAGGACACCTACTCAAAAGCCTCCAACTGACACGTCTACCTCTGTATGACATGCAGGGGTCTGGTCTACTTCAGGCAATCGAAGGTTGTCTGCTTCTCTTTCTCCATAGGTGGTCTCTTTCAGTGGCAGACCAGTAGGTTTTGCAGGTGATCAGAGAAGGATATCATATAGACTTCAAAGCTCTTCCACCACATTGCTTCTTCATATCCAGAGTTCCTTGTGATCCAATGCTGGCCCATCTATTTTTAGACACAGTTTCTTCCCTGGTGGAACTGCAGGTCTTGGTACCTGTTCCTCCCCAAGATAGTTTCAAATTATTATATTGTATCCTTTTCCTAATTCCCAAAAAAAGATGGCAGATGCCATACTATTCTGGACTTAAAGCATTTCATCCATTTTGTTTTTACACCCTGGTTCAAGACTGACTCTTTGTTCTCATTTATCACTGCTGTGTGTCTGATGAAGGTTTAACTAGAAAACCAGTACATGGTTTAGATAACTATGGGCCATATTCAGTAATCTAAAGGTGAGCAGTTATGGAACAAACTAATAGTGCCACTTTGGGAGGAGAGGTGTAGAAATCCCCATTCATGTCAAGTGGCGCTTTTAATGCAACAGTGCTTTGAATGCTAGAGTGATCTCCAACAAACTGTAAAGCAATGATTTGGATGCCTCTCTAGCATTCAGGTGGTTAAAAGAGCCATTAAGTCAGTGGTAATTCTGCGACTTTTAAGTTGGCTCCTAGAGTGCATGTGGTATGATTGAGAGTTGCTTATATTTTGTTTTCTGCATTTAAGAAGCTAAGTGGATTTACAGATATAATACTTTGCATAACCCTCTGGCACTCAAAGGGTTAATGACTTTGAAGGTGCCAGGAAGGACTGTCTTTTAAAAATGAATGTCAGTTTTGAGCTGATAGCCATCTGGCTCCTAAGTGTAATTGTGTTATATAGGATTAATTGCTTTTCCTATCTCATAAGTATATTTATTCAATTAGTTGTTCAAGAGACACTGTGAATAGATTCTCATCTCTGCTACCTTGTACAAAAATTATTTAATTTATATAAGCCTCTTCTGATTTACTTGTAAAAAACAAACTGCGATTGCTTAGTATTGATGTGAAAGGAGAAATTAGTTTTGGTTTTGTATAATCAAAATTGTCTCATGACATTTGTTTTCATTGAGTTGCAATGAGCCTTATACAGAACAACACTTGTATGTACATAATTAGAAAATATCTCCCCATTAACTCCCTAATGCATCTTCTAATACAGTTACCTACCACTTATGTACAGCTAACAGGTTTAATAACAGGGAATGGAAATCAGGAGATAGACATTTTCTTTATTAGATAAAAAGTTACAGTGTCGAAAAAGAAAAATTACTAGTCAGCCATTGATAGAAAATAATGCATTCTAATTACTTTTATGTAAGTTAACCCTTAAGATTGATGTGTTGCAGACTTCATGCTTAATGGAACACTAATGCTACAAGGTGCTGTTATATGAAGGGGAATATTGTAGAATTCATCAATGTACACTAAGTGAGCAGTTTATTAGATACTAGTGTAAAAGCTCGTGTACACGGGCCAAGGTCCGGGTGATGTCTCACTGCTCCGGTCCTGCTCTGTGTACTGCCGCTACCTCACTGCTCCAGTCCTGCTCTGTGTACTGAAGCCGCCTCACTGCTCCAGTCCTGCTCTGTGTACTGAAGCCGCCTCACTGCTCCAGTCCTGCTCTGTGTACTGAAGCCACCTCACTGCTCTGGTCCTGCTCTGCATACTGATGCTGCCTCACTGCTCCAAGCGATCCAGTCATGCGCAGTAGAGAGTGCACGAACGCGGGCAGTCTCTACTGCGCATAACGGCTTCTGACAAACATTGCTAGCGTTTTATTATATAGGATACTGACCTAATAGCGAGTAGAACTTTTTTGGCCCTCAGAATAGCCTCCATTAATCGGGGCTTTTACTCAACAAGATGCCAGAAGTATTACACAGGGATGCTGGTCCATGTAGATACATCACACCATGTTTTGCTTCAGACTTGGTGGTGGTCGGTCCCCGTATGGTTCTTGCCCTTTCTGGAAGCTGTTAACAACTGAATATTTTGTGGTTGTTTGTCCATTATTGGTTCATTCTTGACAATTGTTTCTCAGTTTTACTCCTTTGTTCACACAACAGGTCAGCTTTTCAAGATATCCCTGCTTAATCATTGATGGGTAATCAGTGGCTCAGTCATGGTGATTGAGCTGCCTTTGCTTAATTAAGCATGTTCTGAAAACCTAGTCTGTTGGTATGTCCTGAGGACTGGAGCTAAGACTCACTGCTCTAGACATTGTTGTGTGACTGCCCTACAAGGTGGCAGTGTTTGTTTTATTTGCTTTGATACCTCTGCCACCAACTATATAACTCAATATCACTCAAAGCCACTTAGGTCTTCCAGCTGGATAACATACCACTTCCTTTAACTACAGCCAGAGGTGTAACTGGAAGCCTCAGGGCCCTGCTGCAAGAAGTGCCATGGGCCCCTTCCACATTGGCCCCCCTCAACCACATTGACCCACTCCACAATGCCCCTCAATCTCCACAATGTCCCCATCTCCTGCCTCCTACCTGGAGCTCCCTCGTGGTCCTCTAAGTAATGCAGAGCGCTGGGAGATGATGTAATATCCCAGCACTCTGCATTACTAGAGCTCTGGAGGGAGATTGCGAGAGCTAGGCAGAGGGGTTGCCGGGGGTGGCCGGGCCCCTGGAGTGCACAGGCCCGGTCACAAGTGCGACCCCTATAGTTATGCCACTGACTACAGCAAGGAGGGATGTTGTGCTGTCCTCTGGTAGACACAGAACCAAACACATATTGCATGACACCCCAGCAGAACCACAAATACTTTGTCTGATACCCCAGGTTTGTTCCACCATTAGCCACAGAACCACACCACACTGCCTGCCAGCTCAGCCTTTTTTCACTGGCAGCCACAGAACCACACTACACTGCCTGCCATCCCAGCCTTATTCCAGTGTTAACCACAGAAGCACACATGCACTGTCTGACACCCAGGCTTTTTCTACTGGTAGCTACAGAAGCACACTACATGTTCTGCCAGCCTAGCCTTATCCCACTGACAGCCACATGATGATGCTACACTGTGTGCCAGCTCAGCCTTGTTCCACTGGTAGTCATGCAGCCACACTACACTGTGTGCCAGACCAGCCTTGTTCAGCTGATAGCCACAGAAACACACACACTACACTGTCTGTCAGCCCAGCCTTGACCCACTGGTAACCACATAATCACACTGCACTGTCTACCAGCCCAGTTCCAAAGGCAGCCACAGCCTTGTTACTGGTAGTCACAGAACCACATTACTATCTGTCAGCCTAGCCTTATTCCACAGGTAAACGGAAAAATCACATGGCATTGCTTGCTGGCCAAGTTCCCCTGGTGGCCACAGAATCACACTGCAGTGTTTTCCAGCAGATTCTGATTCCACTGGTAGCCAAAAAACAACACATCAACGGTCTGCCAGCCCACCCTTGAATGACAGAGAGGTCTCCAACCCTATTTACAGCAACGTGTTGGAGTTTTCTCTGGCTTTCAACGTTTAATAATGAAGCTCATGAAATTCTGTTACCTGTGCACTTCTACTGCTACTTACTGTGTATAGTTCCAGAGTGGTGGCCCACGTGTTCCTTCAGCACTATTACCAACTGCCTGAGGGGTGAAAGAACACATGTGCCAACTCTCACTGGTATTAGACACAGTATGTAGCAGCCACAGAAGACTGCAGATAATGGAGCGCTATGAGCGTCATTATTATCCCTCTGGATGCCAGAGAGGTCTCCAACTCATTGCTGTGTAGTGGGTTTGAGGACTTTTGGCATCCAAGAGATTAAAGTCCTGGGGGTCCACATTAATGTGAAGGGGAGCAAGAGAGTCAGTGAATCACATTTGTTTTGAGAGGAGTAGTGTGGGAACCGTGCAGTGGGTTAGAGTGCATCAGGGAGCCACAGGGCACATTAATGCGGAGTGAAGGGGAGTATGGGAAGCTATGTCAAAATAGTTTGGAGTGGAGGGTAGCATGCAGGGCATTGGAGGTGAGTGGGGAACCATGATCAGGGTTGGTGCCACCTATAGGTGAAGTAGGCGCCGGCCTAGGGTGCACATTTACTGGGGGTGCAGAGCCGCATGCAACTCAGTAGCTTGTGTGAGGAAAGAGAGAGGTGCCGCTCTTAAAAGAGCGAGCACCGAGGAAGCGTCCTCTTGCCACCCCCAACAAGCCTTACAGCGCCTGTCTGAGCAGAAACATTGCGGAAGGGGGTCTCCTTCAGTGATCATCTTACCAGTTTCATCAGTTCCATGGCAGTGCCAACAATGGGATCTCTTACCCAGTCCCCTCCTGACAAAGATGCGGGTGAGTTGATGGGACAGCTATTATCAGAATCCATTCTGCTTTTTTACTAAAGTCTCACAACTGGAGCTAAAGAAATGCAGCAGAATCCTCAAGTGGAAAGATCTCTATAGGGTTTCTTGGCTTTGATAAATATAGTGCAGCTTTGTGCCCTGGCTTGACGAATAAATGTTAACCCTTTGAGTGCCAGGGGGGTGTCATTTCTGGCACTCAAAGAGTTTATATTGTTATTAAATAAACTGCAGCAACATGAAGCAACTGGTTTGTGTCAAAATCCACTCCCCTTTCTTCTGTGCATAAAGCGTATGTTTATATAGAGATTCACATACAAGACCAATAAATGTAAAACTGCTGAGAATGGACGGGTTTATGATGAGAACGATTGTTATTAGTAGCAGAAGTAGTTGTTGTTTTATATTTAGTATTATTGGTATATTATTTGTATTTTGTAATAATAATAGTTATTAATATTATTACTAATATAGAATATCTATGTTTAATGGACTTTTTTTATCCATTTTAGAAGTGCGTGCAGACGAATACTGAAATAAAATAATAATCACTTTTAGAATGCAAAATTAGAGCGATGTATTGCTCAACATTTCGGATGTTCTGCCGACACTGATACACATAGAGATAAGTACGCTCTCTGACACACATGTACACATACAGACAAGCATACACATTGACACACTTATACACATATAGTGAACACTCACTCTGACACACTGATACACATATAGAGAAGCACGCACACACTTACACACTGATACCCCTACAGAGACTCACACACACTGACACACATACACATATATAAGGAACACATGCAATGACACACTGATACACATACAGAGAAATACACACATACACTTATACACATAAAGAGATCACACACTTTGACACACTTATACACATATAAGGAACACACACATTGACACATATTGGGAACACACACACACACACTGATACTTATACACATATTGGGAACACACACACACACACACACATTGACACTTACACGCATATAGGGAACACACAAACTGACATAAACACATATAGGGAACACACATACACTGACACTTATACACATACAGGGGCGGGCCAAGGGGCGGCAAAAGAAAGTTTTGCCTAGGGTGGCAAGAATCCTTGCACCAGCCCTGGCCATGGTTCACATCTGTGTGTGTTGGAGGGAATCCTGCAGGTGCAGGTGATTTGACCTGATAAAAGTTAGTGGAGCAACTGGTAGCATTGACCTATTGGAATCAACACCACAGTGTGTATGGAGGCAAGATTGACTGTGTACAGAAAATGTCAATGTAGGCAGTGCGGCAGTGTTTAGTCATGCAGGGGCATTCCACTTCCATTTCTGGGAATGTTCAGTGGTAACACAGGAACACATGCAATGCATTTACCTTTTATGTATGAGAATCCATTTTGAGGAATAAAAGAAAATATGTTCTGACATCTATAAGGTCTTTAAAACATACCTATTAAAGAAAAATGTTTTCAAAATCATGTTTAGCTTGTTCAAAAGCCATAAGTAAATTTCCCACTTCAACACCACCTGCACTTTACCATTCTGTCAAAATTGTTCACAAAGAAGAAACTTTTTCCTCTGATGATGTAAATGCCCAAAAATGTAGTAGCACTAGTCTGCAGCTTATTTATTTAGAAAGAACTGCCTCCAGATCCAAGAGAAGCCTCATTACATTTCAAGTCTTATACCTGGACACACAGAATGGAGTGCCATCTCACAAGTGTTCCTGGCTGCCCAGTGTAACATTATGGACTCATGTTTAAAACCTAATCATTTCTGCTGAAAAATCATTAACCTTTTGAGTGTCAGAGGGGCAAAGCAATGCATTATGTACCACTTGGGCGCTCAAAGGGTAAAAAAATTAAATTAAGAAGCTTTCAAGCTACCTTCCATAAAAATGTCTGCAAGATTTGAGAAACATGGTGAATAATGCTTGTTCTCACTCTAGATTGTGGGTGTAAACAGCAATCAATCTTCTTCTGTATCTAGCAAGTTATTAAATCAACAATCACTCACTGCCAGTAACACGGTGCAAATCTTTGAAAGCTTCCCAAACCCGCCTGTAACCGACACATCATGAAGACTGCACTCCGAATGACAGATTCAATTGTTGGATGTATTAAAAATCAAAGTTGATTCCTTACAGAGAACATATAAACAAACGCTGAACCAACAATACGTTTCAGGTGTTTTGCACACCTTGTGCTTAATCATAAACTCAATTTGAAAGTTCAGTCTGTTCACTCCCTTAAAGCTGTGGACACACCTATCCCTCAAAGGAACCTATGGCATATTCTTGTGCATTGTTGTCTTAATAAGTCAAGAACCTCTACAAAGAACTTACAATAAAGGCAATGGCACCAAATAAGCGAAGAAGTGTTCCTGACCTAAGAGATGAGTTGCTATATATACACCATGTTTAAGCATATATATATATATATATATATATATATATGATATATATATATATATATATATATATATATATATATATATATACCATGTTTAAAATCTTATAAAAATCACATATAAAAAATAAAAAGTAACGAAGAAACAAAACAAAAATGTCTAGATCTATTACATTTATACATGTTTACATTATGGCAAAAAAGTAACATTTAATACAATTTACACTGTAGATTGAACCCTTCAAGTGCATTTGTAGATGATTGGCTGCAGCCTTTGGTTTTTCGTCTCAGTACGTATTTGAGAGATATTAAACAAGTTGTGCAGGATCTTGATAACTTGGTATCCACATTACCACTGGATTTGTTGTGATGTGTGCTCATTATACTCATGCATCCCTAATAATTAAGGATTACAATCTGTAAAATACAGTGGGGCAAAAAAGTATTTAGTCAGGCACCAATTGTGCAAGTTCTCCCACTTAAAAAGATGAGAGAGGCCTGTAATTTTCATCATAGGTATACTTCAACTATGAGAGACAGAATGGGGGAAAAGAATACAGGAAATTACATTGTAGAATTTCTAATGAATTAATTGGTAAATTCCTCAGTAAAAAAAGTACTTGGTCACCTACAAACATGCAAGAGTTCTGGCTCTCACAGACCTGTAACTTCTTCTTCAAGAGTCTCCTCTGTCCTCCACTTGTTAACTGTATTAATGGCACCTGTTTGAACTTGCTATCAGTATAAAAGACACCTGTCCACAACCTCAAACAGTCACACTCCAAACTCCACTATGGCCAAGACCAAAGAGCTGTCGAAGGACACCAGAAACAAAATTGTAGACCTGCACCAGGCTGGGAAGACTGAATCTGCAATAGGCAAGCAGCTTGGTGTGAAGAAATCAACTGTGGGAGCAATTATTCGAAAACGGAAGACATACAAGACCACTGATAATCTCCCTCGATCTGGGGCTCCACGCAAGATCTCACCCCGTGGTGTCAAAATGATCACAAGAACGGTGAGCAAAAATCCAAGAACCACACGGGGGGACCTAGTGAATGACCTGCAGAGAGCTGGGACCAAAGTAACAAAGGCTACTATCAGTAACACACTACGCCGCCAGGGACTCAAATCATGCAGTGCCAGACGTGTCCCCCTGCTTAAGCCAGTACATGTCCGGTCCCGTCTGAAGTTTGCTAGAGATCATTTGGATGATCCAGAAGAGGACTGGGCGAATGTCATATGGTCAGATGAAACCAAAGTAGAACTTTTTGGCAAAAACTCAACTCGTCATGTTTGGAGGAGAAAGAATGCTGAGTTGCATCCAAAGAACACCATACCTACGGTGAAGCATGGGGGTGGAAACATCATGCTTTGGGGCTGTTTTTCTGCAAAGGGACCAGGACGACTGATCCGTGTAAAGGAAAGAATGAATGGGGCCATGTATCGTGAGATTTTGAGTGAAAACCTCCTTCCATCAGCAAGGGCAAGCCTGTTTCTTCCAAGATCTACCATTTTCTGTCCTGGTGCGCTGACAGGGACTTGTCTCAGGACTTTGATCTACCTACGGTCCTGGCTTTTTTGCAGGACGGTGTGGATAAGGGCCTCAGTTTGAGTTCCCTTAAGGTTCAGACTTCTGCTCTCTCTTTTTTCTTTCAGAGACGCTTTGCCATCCTTCCTGATGTCAAGATTTTCTTCCAGGGCGTTGCTCATACTCATCCTGTTTTCAAGTCTCCCACTCCTCAGTGGGATCTTAACTTGGTTTTGGCCGTACTTCAGCACCCTCCCTTTGAGTCTTTGGCTACTTTTCCCCTACACCTGTTGATGTGGAAAATGGCCTTCCTCCTGGCGATTGTGTCAGTTCGCCATGTCGCGGAATTACATGCTCTGTCCTGTAAACCACCCTATTTGGTGTTTCATAAGGACAAGGCGGTGCTTCGCACTTCTAAGGAGTTTCTGCTGACGGTTGTCTCTGAGTTACACATCAATCAGGAGATTGTGGTGCCCTCTTTCTGCCCTGACCCCACCTCTGACAAGGAGAGGGATCTCCACTTGTTAGACGTGGTGCGTTGTCTCAAGTTTTATGTGCATCGCACTGAGTCTGTCAGGCAATCAGACCCTTTGCTAGTCATTCCTGAGAGTCCTAGGGCAGGAAGACCTGCATCCAAGGTGACTATTGCTTCGTGGATCAAGTCCACTATTCATAAGGCTTATGAGCTGAGGAAGAAGCCTGTTCCTTTCAGAGTCACGTCTAATTCTACTCGCTCTACTGGGGCCTCTTGGGCTTACAAGAATCAGGCTTCGTCTGATCAGTTATGCGAGGCTGCCACTTGGTCTTCTGTGCACACCTTTTCGAAACACTACCGTGTTGATGTGTTGGCATCGGCTGATGCCAGCTTTGGGAGGAAAATCCTGGAGGCAGTATTGCCTGTCTAGGATTTTCCTTGGTTCTTAGTGCTTCCTTCAATTTTGAGTCCTGTTGGTTCTAGTTCAGTGTGCTGTGTAACATTCCTGGGGTGCCGTTACCCCTGTTTAGTGTCCGTTGATACTTCAATTGTTGTTGGGCTATTTCTGATCTGATGGTTCATATCTGCTCTGGTGACTTTGGGGGCCTTGTGCCTGGTCCTTTCCTTCTTCCCACCTCTGGTAAACTTAATGGTTGGACATCCCAGAGTTACCAGTAACCTGTATTGGACGACAGAGAAAAGAGGATTTTAGTCTTACCTGTTAAATCCTTTTCTCTTAGTCCATACAGGTTACTGGTCTCCCACCCTGTCAAGGGACCATGCTTGGCTCTCCTGTGGCAGACTGTGGGGGTCCTTTGGGGTCATGCTCACAGGAGTCTTCTTCCCTTCTACTATCTAGTTATAGTTAGTGTCTCAAATCTTACTGGAGCTGTTCGGCTAGCTGCAGCCAAGGAGGGAAGGGAGGCATACACTTTGAGAATTGCTCCTGCCTACTAAAGGGCGGATCGCCTCCCAGAGTTACCAGTAACCTGTATGGACTAAGAGAAAAGGATTTAAGAGGTAAGGCTAAAATCCTTTTTTATCATGGTCCATCATCCCCACCAAACTGTATTTTGTTTTTTTAATGTTTTGGTGGTAAAAACCAAACTAACATAAATTGTAAACCTACTTCTTCTAATACACTGCTGCGAGCTGATAGCTGTCATCCCAACACACTTTTCGCCTGTGGGACAGTTTCTAAGGTTGAAATGTAACGAGGTTATCCAATATGGATGCATAATAGAGCTGAAACCATAGCTAGAAATAGGTCAAGTGAATAACATTTTATATCACCCCAAGGTGGAAAATCAAATATTAATGATCAAGTTATTTTTAGCATACCATACAGTAAAAAATATAATCATATTGTTAGAATCATTAAAAAAACTTCTTCCAGTTTTAATGGGAGATATAAATGTGCAGTCCACACTGGAGAAAGGTTCTAAGTGTGCTTCAAGAAAGGCTTCCACTCTGGCTAATAGATTGTCTCCTAGCATGTACATGAGAAATGGGAAGAAGAATCAGCATACATGGCTTAATTTTAAAGGTATGTTTAAGTGTGGGAATAATAAATGTGGGTGCTGCAGCTGTGTTACTCCTACTAAGTTGTTTCAGTCTTTTGTTACAGATTCAGATTATGAAATCAAGCAATATATTAATTGGGGGACTAAGAATGTGATCTATATAGTTTCACGCACTTTATATAGGGATCAGTATGTGGGCAAAATACGTTGTTCTTTAAGAGAACTCATTAGAGAACATTTGAGCAACATTACATGTAGATTCACAGAACGGGAGTGGCACATCAGTTTGAATTGTACATGGCTCTTATTTATCAGGTTTTACAGTCCAGGGTATAGAAAGATTCTCCCTCCCTATTCAAGGGGTTGACTTGTGCAGATGGCTTTCATAAAGAGAGGTATACTAGATCTTTACCCTGCACAATAGAATTCCCAGATGATTAAACAAAGTGTATGATGCTATGCATTTTATTTAATGTTCCCTGGTTCCTAGCTGGCATATTCTCGAGACAATGTGCTTGCAAATGACACATTTCAGAGCACATATGTTTTGGACCATTCTTATTGAAGGGCTCATTCTATAGTGTATATTGCATTAACAATACTTTTTGTGCCCACATTTAGTAATGTTGTTATGTGTAATCTAAACATGTATAAATGTAATAGAGCTAGACATTTTTGCTTTGTTTCTTCATTACTTTTTATTTTTATATGTGATTTTTGTAGGATTTTAAATATGGCATATGGGGTTAGAATTGTCTACTTAAGCTCATCTTTTAGTTCTGGTATACTTCGTCATTTATTTGGTGCTGTTGCCTTTAATTTAACCTCTTTGTAAAAGTGCTTGACTTGTTAAGACACCAGCGAACAAGAATTTGTCATAAGTTCCCTTTGAGGGATATGCTTGTCCACACCTTTAATAGAGTGACCAGATTGAACATTCAGGTTGGGTCTATGATTACGCATCGGGCTGAGACTTACTGTTGGTTCAGTGTTTGTCTATGTAAGGAATACACTTTTATTTTTAATACATCCAGCAATTGAATCCTTCATTTGGAGTGCACGATGCCTCTGTTCTCAATCTAACATGACAATTCTTATCAAAAGACTTCATGATTTTCCTTTTGGAGTAGACTTCGGTCAATATTACTTGCCATCTAGAGGTACTGTCCTCTCCAGAGACTTCATAATGTATATTATCAGTGATATACCCAACCAATTTCTTATTTTCATATCAGAAGTTGGTAACCCCCCATTCAGCTCTACTCCTTGCAAAAACACATGAAATCTTTAATTAACAATTTCAGAAATAATACATGTGTAACTTGCACAGGATTCTTATAATTTATTGCTTCATCGTTTGTCTACATTGTTGTCCTACAGATTCAAATTTACAGTGAGAGCAGTCGCATTAGTAAGTGGATTGGTAGGAGGAGTATAGCTAGTAAATTCAGTAGAATTATTTATAATAACATCTTGAGAGCAGTGGTAAAGACAGCCATCTGTTAAATATCTTGAAAGGGATAGCTGTGAAAGAATGGTGGCACGGCGTGATATAGGGCTAAAACAGGAAGAGCCTACATGACATACCTAAATTAGCATAGCATATGAATCTAAATAACTAAAAAACGAATTTTCTAAATAGACGATGGCTAATACAACATATATACGGCTATGAAAATTAACGCTTTGAGTGCCAGAGGGTTGGGCAATGCATTGCTTTGCAATGAGTTGCATACCCCTCTGGCACTCAAAAGGTTAAACCCCACTAAATTATTATTTACAGTTCTTCATCTCTCCAGGTTGCTGCTCTATCACTCACCTTCTTGTGATGTAATAATGACTATAAGCAGAAATGTGCTTAACATCTCATAATTAAATAGAGATATTTTGTATTGGAAAGTGAGTTACCTTATTTATCTTTACACTTTCCTTTCACCTTTTAAAGGAGATCACCGCATCAATCTATAAAAATCTGTGTTCTTTCAGATACAGGCACTTTATTGTCTCAACTGCCCTACATTTTGTTCTCTTAAAAATAAGGTGTTCATTTCCAAATTCTACTTTAAACCAATGCTTCTGTTAGGACCAGTTTTCTTCCCTCACATCACAGATGTGTTCAAATCATATAATAAATAAATATAAATTAATGGATCCATTACACCAAGTTTGAGGCTGTGTTAGGAAAATGTAAATCCAGTAAATGTGTTAGTTTCCTGTCTATATTATACTGATTAATAGTCACACTTTGGGGTAATTTTTCTCTCTTGAGAGCACGCTGCAAAAGTGCAATGTTGCCAGCCTGTCTAAGTATTTTCTATTTTTGCGTGTGAGTGTTGACCATTTCACAACTCCTTCTGGAATTCAGGCATATTTGCTGTAGATTAAAAAATAATTACTTTAAACATTAATTGTCATTATTTTTGGCTTAGACTGATGGCCATGACTGATCTCCATGGTAACAGATTATGAAAGTGTTAGCAGAAAGTAGGCTTACATTAATTGTCTCTCATACAACATCTCATAAATAAATTGTGACAAATATCATGGCTGCTAGTTGATGTATGCAAAAGAATTTACTGATATTGGAAAGAGATCTTAACAGTTTACAACACTGAAAAAATTAGTGCTGGGTACTGATGTCTTATTTCTCTTCTACATAAATGAGAAATTATTTAATTGTGTTTAGTAATAATCTATCTATCTATCTATCTATCTATCTATCTATCTATCTATCTATCTATCTATCTATCCATCTATTCGCTGTCCAGCTAGCTTGCTTTGTCTGCTACTCCATGGGAAAATGCTTGGATGTAGACCGCAAAAGAATATTACTATACTAGTTGAACAGCCCGTTACATGGGCCACAGTGCCACTGTCACCCGGTCGCGGGGCAGTCACACGCAGTAGAGAGTGCCCGCGCCACGACTGATACAGAGCTGGACGCTCCTTCGGAGTACCCAGCTCTGTATCAGCCGCGGCGCTGGCAGTCTCTACTGCTCATGACTGCAGAAAGCGCAGCAGTGTGTACTGCGCATGTCGCGGCGTTACACACGATTTAGCGAATTATTATATAGGATTGGAAGGTACACTAACTCTTACAGATCGTGTGTGTATATATAATCTTTATAATCTGTTGGATGTGTTTACATCAGCACATAATCTATTATAAGTAATCGTTACTAAAGCAGTATTGCCATATGGAATTTTTTTATTACTCTCAACCAATTTGGTATCACCAGAACTTTCCTGGACTCAAGTGGTTAACTGCATCCTAAAGCTATTAACCATTTCTCCTACATTTTTTTCATAGTATGAGAGTAGTCATATTTTTCTTTTAATCTGAGTAGGTTTAGTCTTACATGAAGGTGATTGGATTATTTTTGTTCCCCAGAATGATAAATCAGGGATATCTCTGATTATTCAGGGAAAGGGTTTGATGTAACACAACTTTTTGCAAAGCGATTCGGAAAAATAAAGTTGGCTTACTCCAATAAACTTACACCAGAGAGATAACAAATGTATTCTCGTAGTTGAATCCAAGGCTATACATTTCTGTACTCAAGCGTCTGCAGTGTACATTTAAACTTTACTGCACATTTTTTGATTTACAGCAGAACGTGACGAACTAAGGCGCACAGTTATAATGAACGATAAGAATACAACAAGTTTTGGGCTTCATCCTCCTTCATCAGGACTTTTATAATTTAACACAGCTAAACACTAAAAAAACACTTAAAAATTAGCTAGGCTTATGCCCATACCTGGGAATTTTTTAAATGAGCTCACCCTGAGATCTTTGAAATATTAACCCTTAAAGCCCACAAGAAAGCAGATTCTATGTGTTATGACCATGTTTGCTCTAAACCAGAGATAACCCAATACATTTTTAAGGAACCTTTCACATGCTACAGTTCTGAGATATAACTTTTTACACACTCGTAAGGCAAGCAGGACTTGTCCCCCTGCCTTTCTGGTAGAAATGTCATGGATTTGGACAATAAATAGGCAGTAAATTGGTGTAAATCATATAGGAGGACACACTGGATTTGCTCACCCTGAGAATTTGGCCCTTCACCCTGAGACCCTGAGATTTGGTTCCAAACCCTGCCCATACCTGGGAACTCTCCGTATTTGCCCCGGAGACTCCGGTTCTGACAGAGCTTTACCGGGTCTCCGGGGCAGAGGCTGATTCCTCCGGATGTGGAGAGTTTCTATTGAAACTCTGCCACATCTGCTTTTTTTCCTGTTGTGTCTCCGTCCCCAGCATTCTGTGTGACACATTTAACCCTCCGGGTAGCCCTCAACTGAAAGTTCCCAGGTATGCGTATGCCTTGTACTGCATGCTTGCCTCTGTAAAAAATCCTATTTGTTTTCTAATACCTAAATCTACTTTTAAATAAGGTCTGTGGGAGCTCCCGTGTCTGCTTTTTCCAGGGCTGTCATTACCATGGCAATCTTGATAAGTTGTTCTGCATTGTCTTTAAATAGACTTAAATAAGATATCAAACAACCTTACTGAGAAGAGGGTGCTAATCTCAATACATTAATATTGTTATGCCTGCACAGACAATTAAGCAAACTGTTTCCTTACTGGACAGTCTACACTTCCTAATCAAAATTAATTCAAGATGCTAGCTGGAAGTATATGACATTTCAGGTTATATAAACAAAGAAGAAAAGAAAAGAGCTACTATAAATGACACTCAAGTCATAATTAATATTAATCCATGGACAAGCACAACAATATAACTAGTGAGTCTGTATTGTGTTTCATAGTACTGAGGATATATAAGTAATTAAAAACATGATTTTTTTTTTTTTTAAGGAATGAATCAAAAATAAACAATATAAAACAAAACTGTGACAGAGAGGGAGAATTAAAGTCTAATTATAGTGGGAAGTCCTGCTACTGTCAAATTCCCAACCGCACTAGACACAAAGAGTAACATGGGCTGTCTATTACTCAAAAGAGGAACGCTTGACTCACGCAATATAACTTGCAGCAATTGTATCTAATATATTTAAATCCCATAAGATGTATAATCTAAGATCCTTTTGACATTTAGAGTATCCAGCTCCGCTCGCATTCATACATGTTTTAACACAATTGGTACGCCATAGCAATCTGAGGAATTGCGACAAGGTATCCAACACGCCTATATACTGACCATCACCTCTATTATCATTGGCTATAAAATATCTTTAGAAATAGATATAGCGTCACTCATATTCATTGTGAGCCTGTGACAAAAAGAAATGTAACCACAAAATCCTAAGTTTGTATATAGCTCAACTGGTAAGCAATAGCAGTCTAAGGAATTGTAACACACTGGTAACAACCCTATATATTGACCATCGCTCCTATTTGTATGGGCTATAAAATATACAGTATAAGTATGAGGTGATGCAATACTGCAAGGTCTCACTGTATCTGTCTACCCTGAAGACGTGTAACAAAATTGCTACAAAATTCAGGGATATTATGCATTAGACTGCTGCATTGTTTCTCTCAGGCCTGCATTGTGTCAAGGCATGCCATCAAGCTATAGAACAGCGACTCAAGTTAATTGGTATAGTAAATAAATGAGTAAAGCCCTATCATTCCCATTCAAATTTCCCCCATTTCAATGTCACAAAAGTAGCAAAAATGCATAATGCGTTTCACCCATCAACCGGGCTTCATCAGAGGCAAGAAGCCGAGTGAATAAAACATCTGGTTTTTATACCCATCACAGAGAATTCAATTGGAGAGAGAATCATTATGTCATGAAAGGCATACTCAAAGATTGTCCATTAAATCTTTCAATCACGATGCGAAAATCGATATTATCCTCATTACCGTGAAACACAATACAGTCTACAGACTCACTCATTATATTGTTGAGTTTATCCATTTCTATTATTTATGATTTGGGGAAGTCAAGTGTGCCATTTATAGTAGTTATTTTTTTCTTTGTTTAGTCTTCATTATCACTACTAGGCATCTTCGCTTATTAAGTGTTCTAGTACCCATACATTGAATTCTGTGGTGGTGCCAAAATTCTTCTTTTTTTTGTTTAAAATTATATAACCCTATTTCATTTTAGGTGTTTGTTTCTCTTTTTTGACATGTTTAGTATCACGGTGCCCGTAATTGCCCTCTGGGAGCACTGTTGCGGTTTGCAGGCGACATTGTACTATCACTTCCTTAGTGTCGGGCTATGCACGTTCGCTATTCTTATAAGCCTATGGTAATTGCCAGAGTTAGTCTCTGCCTACTTCCTAGGCCTACTTACTATGTTCCATATCTTCCGGGGTCCAAGAATATCCAAGCCGACGCACTGTCTAGGCAGTTTGGGCCGGACCGCGAGATTGAAAGTATGCCTGTGCCTGTCATTCCTCCAGATCGCATATTGGCCACCATACGCAATAGTATCACGTCTCCACTGGGCGAAGAGATTTTGGCTTCCCAGGGGAATGCTCCAGCAGAGAAACCTAGTGGTAAATGTAGCCGAACCTCTCCTTATCAGATTACTGAAAACATACCACTCCTCGAGGGCAGCTGGACACAATGGTCATGACCAACTGATTTGGTCAGTCTCTCAGCTCTTTTGCTGGCCTAGCCTAAGAGCAGATTGTGTTGCATTTGTGGAGGCCTGTTACATTTGTGCTCATGCTAAAACCCTGAGACACCTTCCAGTGGGTTTGCTCCAGATGGTTCCTAATGGCGAGCATCCATGGTCACATGGTATCCATAGACTTTATGATGGAACTTCCAGTATCCAAAGGGTGTACGGTCATACTGATGATAGTAGGCTGCTTTTCCAAGAAGGCTCATTTTGTCCCTCTCCAGGGACTGCCTTCCTCCAGGGAATTGGCTGAAGTGTTTGCTAGAGAGGTGTTCCGACTCCACAGAGTGTCCAAGGTTCTGGTCTCTGATCATGGGAGTCAGTTTGTGTCACTGTTCTGGAGGGCCTTTTGTGACCAGATGGGTATCCAATTGTCATTTTCCTCTGCCTACCATCCCCAGACTAATGGTTCTGCTGAGAGATCCAGCCAGGGGTTGGGACAATTTTTGCTCTGTTTTATCTCTGACCATAATAATATCTATTATTTTCAGCTGCCGATTCGGTTAATTCTGAGAGTGTG
This sequence comes from Rhinophrynus dorsalis, assembly GCA_037306005.1. Lineage (NCBI taxonomy): Eukaryota > Metazoa > Chordata > Amphibia > Anura > Rhinophrynidae > Rhinophrynus > Rhinophrynus dorsalis. The sequence goes on along the minus strand of CM074719.1, from coordinate 455,053,954 downwards.
CGCTGAAACTGCTTTGAGTCCCACTGGGAGAAAGGCACTAGTATAATAGTATAAATACTAGTTATTATTATTATTATCATGATAATTGGGCTGACCTGTTGCCCTGGGCTGAGTTTGCCAGGAATTGTGCCATAAACTCTTCGTCTGGGAGCTCTCCCTTCCTGATCAACTATGGGTTCCAACCATCCCTGCTCCCGGACTCATTTCGGGCTCAAGACATTCCGGCTCTGGACGAGCATATTAGGCAGCTCCGCTCCACATGGGCACAGGTTCAGAATGCCTTACGAAGGTCCTCACAGCCCTATCAGAGACATGCAGACTGCAGGAGGCGTCCTGCTCCTGTTTTCCAGGCTGGGGATAGAGTGTGACTGTCTTCCAGGAACCTGAACCTTTAAGTACCTTGCAATAAGCTGGCTCCTCGTTTTGTAGGTCCATTCCGGGTACTTCGCAGAGTGAACCCTGTCACTTATGCCTTGGACCTTCCTGTGGGTATGTGCATTCACAACGTGTTTCATGTATCCTTATTGAAGCCTTTGGTCTGTAACCGCTACACTTCTACTCCAGTGGTGCCAGGACCTGTGCGCATTCAAGACCATGAGGAGTATGAGATTCAAAGCATTCTGGACTCCCGTAAAGTCCGTGGGCACATTCATTATTTAGTGCATTGGAAGGGTTATGGCCCTCTGGCTACGTTTGACTCCTGCTACGTTTGATCCCTAACCTGTCTTCCTCTCTGGTCTGACCCTTGGCTCCGTCTGACTACCCACTCTGTGCTGACCCCGGCTCTGGCTGACTATCCGATACAGTACTGACCTTGGCTTGGCTGACTAACTGCTCTGTACTGACTCTGGCTCCGGCTGACTATCCGATACATTTCCAACCCTTGGCCTGACTGACTCCGCTCCTACGCTAGACCGTGCTCTAGCTGATCTCTCTGGTACAAGCTGTGTTCAGTATTCTCTGCTGCTCCGGACTTTGTCTCTGGCTATCCTACACTGCTTGATACCGATGGTTAGTGCCTTTGGGTGCACCCTAGCGTACTAGGGATTTGAGTCACTGTTGCCCAAAGCTACCCTAGCGTTCTGGGGAATTCTAGTCGCCATTGCCTGTAGGTTTACCCTAGCGTTCTAGGGTATCCAAGTCTATTACCTTGGTGTACCCTAGCATTCTAGGGGAGCATTTTTCATTTTTGTTTGGGTGATTCTGCTTTACTTGCACTAGCAGCTACTGCTATCCTTGCTACCTTCCCATTCCATAGTCAGATTGGGATCAGTTCCTGTTCCGTCAGTGGATCGTGTGCTGTCTCCACACCTGGTTCTGTGAGGGTTGGGGAAGTGCTTTCCGTATTTATTTTTTGATCTTAATTTAATAAAGATATTGATTTTACTGTATCTGTACTTGTCAGAGTCATTATTCCATAGTCACTCCGTGACATTTAGTTATTTTACAGAGATTTTAAATCTGAATGTATTGTACTAGCCATTTATTTGCAAAATAATCCTTTTTTAGTGACCTATATGCTCATTAATTCTCTCTGAGGCCAGACATACCATTTAATGTGAGTCCAGATACGAGATTTAATCAAAGAAGTGAGCAGCAAATTTAAACATACTGCCCATCTCTCTTTACACATTCCAATGGTTATATGCTAAATCCACCCCATAACAACGCAACTGTAGAAAAGCATATATTTCCTGAAAGTAGTTTGACTAAAGAATTTGAACCTGGCTGATGTGCCTTTCTACATAACATTAACAGATATGGAAGTTTAGTTAACATTAGAGTTTTCTAGAACAAGCAATGAAAATATGAATGTCAAATATCTACTCAGTACACTGATACCCTCTATGTGTAGGTGTCCATAGACATGTTACTCCCATAGGCCCCAAATTGGTAACAGAGAATTATATTATTTAGAATTTCGATTTTCACTAAAATAATCAAAATGCTTAGAAAAGCAAACATGTTCTAAAGGTAGACATCTTACAGAATTTACAGCTGTGTGGTTGGTCTTCCTAAATAAACGTATTAAAAAAATAGTACTATGTCAAAATAAACAGATTGCTGATTAATCGTCATAGTTTTTTTGTCCATGCAGACTGGTATTTCAATAGTATGCAAGTTATAGTTCAGGAGTAATTCAGTTATAAAGTATCCCCTTCCCACCCCTTTTACCAAGCTGGTCCAGAAGCAGGGCAGCCAGTGACAATATTCAGTGAGCATACGGAAAAACCTGCCCTCCTTCGTCAAGGGGGGCAGGTTTTTCCTTATGCTCACTGCATGAAGATTGTCCCTCACTGTGAGCTGTCCTGACCAATGACCAGATTCCACATCTGAGGACAGGCAACTTAGAATGGGTAAAAGGGCAGGAAGGGGATATTTTCAAATTTTTTAATTACTCTTGAACTACAAATTGGATACCATTGGAATACCGCTCTACATGGACAAAAAACTATAAAGATTAATCAGAGTTCCGTTCATTTAGCTACATTACTATCCCTTTAAGCAAGGAATAATCACTGAATAAAATTAATTTCAATTCTTTTTCATAAATGTACACAATTGCCACAGTTTAAAGCAAACGTGCCAAATATGAATACTGCAGATCTCCTGAGTGCACAAATGCCAAATATGTATTGTGGCACATAAATATGTTACTCCCAGTGGCCCCAAACCAATGGCAATAATCAGATACCCCACCTACCCCCATAACAGCAAAATAACACCATAATAGATTAAGTCAAACAGTTTTTAGAATTGAACAAAGTCTACGTATACAAAACTATCAATTAAGTAATTCTCACTGAATATGCTGATTTATACATTTTTATTTCTTGAACATTCATCCACTGCACTGAAAGGATTAAAAGTGTGTGTGTGTGTGTATGTGTGAATATACATAAATTACATTCATACATACATTCAACACCACACATAAAGTTAGGTATAACACACACACACAGACACACACACACACACCTGTATACTCTGTAAATGAAAGCATCTCCTCCCACCTCATATTACCTTTTGAAGACATGGAAGAGAGTGAGATTGCCTGAAAATATCAACAACATAACACACTGTTATTGACCAACTTTTTAATAGTGCAACATGCATGTGGTATTCACTTTTTACCACATCAGAGTTTGCTGTATGCATGTATGTATGTATGTATATTTGTGTTTATATATCATCAACAGATGTACTTAAAGCTTTGCATTTTATATTATGTATAGAGGGGATACAAGTGCAGTTGTTAAGTGGTTATAGAGACAATTATCATAAAGGAAACACTAGTTGTGCATACATTAGGATAGGAGGTGACTGCCCAGTGGAGCTTACAATCTATATATAGGATGGGTCACATATGATCAGGTGGAGGAGGAAGTGTATTTTATTAGATAAGGGTTGCGTATTACAGTACTGCTACAAAATGTGTTATTTTAGCTTGGATTTGAAGTTGTTGTCGGTTATGGCTTTGCGAGTGCTTGGTGGAATGGTGTTCCAGAGGTGGGGAACAGGGAGAGAAAAAGCCTTCAGTCATGATACAGCAATAGAGTTTGGTGGAGCAGAGAGCCATTCACTATATGTAGAGTATTGAGGATTTGCAGGTATATGCTGAGATATCAAAGATGAAATATAGGAAGTGAATGAATGTTGGAGAGCCTTGAAGGTAATGAGGATAATTTTGAATGTTATATGTTGCTTTATGGGAAGCCATGACAATTATTTTAGTAGTTTATGGGTAAGTACTGTTCTGAAGGACAGGAAAAATATACTGGTGGCCAAGTTAAGAATCTATTGAAAAGGACAGATATGGGTAGTGGGCACACCAGTAAGTTAAGAGTTACATTAGTCCAAGTGGGAAAGGATAAGCATATAATGAGGAGTTTTGTTGTAGATTGAGCAAGAAATGGCAGATTTTTGCTATATTTTGAAGAAGGAAACAACAGATTTTTGTTACTTCATTAACGTGGGTGGTGAAAGAAATAGAGGGGTCCAGAGCCTTAACAGCTACATAAAACTGATGTATTGTGCAGGTTTTAGGAGAAAAGATAATTAGCTCACTCCTAGACATATACATTTTAAGTGATGATGAGACATCAAGAAAAAGACAGCAGTAAGGTATTTTGAGACCTGCTGCTGTATTGCAGGTGAAAATTAGGGCATAGAGAGAGATATTTTTGTGTCATCTGCATAGAGATGGTAGTTAAAAGGATAGTAATGTTTCACAATAAAAGCAGTTCTAATTAATCTTCATAGTATTTGGGCCTTGGTGAGTGTTATTTCAATTCTGTCAGAGTTGTAGTTCAAGAGTAATTGAATGATAAAGTATCCCCTTCCGACCCCTTTTACTGATGTAACACTGCTCAGCTCAGAGCATCAGAGAGGTGCCTAGGTAGATTGCAGAGAGGGACAATCTTCAATTAAGATAAGGGAAAAGCTGAAAAACCTGTTAAGGGGTGCAGGGTTTTAATTGTTCTCACAGTAAGAAGATTGTCCCTTGCTGTTATCGGTCTGGTCAAGCAACCAGATTCCACATTTTAGGTGAGCAGTGTTACACTAGGTAAAAGGGTCAGGAGGGAGATAATTTATCATTCAATTACTCTTCAACTACAACTCTGACAGTATTAAAATAACACTCTATATGGCTCAAATACTGTGAAGATTAATTGGAGCTGCTGTTTTTGTGAAACATCACTATCACTTTAAAGTAGAAAGACTTTATCAGTTGCCACAGAGAAAGGGTATACAAAGAGAAGATAAAGGGCCCCAGAACAGAACTTTGGGGTAAGGGGTGAGGGGAATAAGGGGAGAGAACATGTTGGCATATGAGGAAGATTGTTACAAGAGATAGGATAAGTACCAAGAATGTTTCAGGCCACAGATGAGCAAGAGATTGGAAAACCTGGGAGACAAGAGTATGTTTGATTGTGCTGAATGTAGCTGATATAGCAGGGAGATAAGTAACAATGCCATTTGATTTTGCTATATGGAGATCATTTGTTATTTCCTTAAGGGCAGTCTCCATAGAGATATTGTGCCAAGAACCAGATTGCTGTGTGTCTAGGGTGCTATGGTGCAGACAAGAGTAAACTACGATCTCAAGAAGTTTTTGAGGCAAAGGGCAAGCTTTTCTTGAGGACTGGAGATACTATTGAATGTTTGAAAGAGTTGAGGAAGATGCCAGAGGATAGGGTTAAGATGAAGTCACAAGTTAGCAGGAGAACTAAGGTGGATGACAAAGGATTAAGAAGGTAGCATGGCATAGGATAAAGGGAACATTTGGTGGTGAGGTGGAGAGCAAAAGGGAGACTGCTTCTGTGACCAAAGCAAAAGAATCAAATGAATTGCGGATGGAGGATCAGGAAGATGCAATTCTGGAGTTTGACTAGATGGTATTATGTGATGTATTGTGTGATAGAGCAGTGTTCAAGCAGGACAGGAGCTAGTAGTAGTAGAGGAAATCTGCATAAGAGAGAGAGATTTCCTCTCTAAGCATACAAGCAGAGAGACTGGTCTCTCTGGCATCATTCTAATGCAGACACCAATGATCATAGAGCTGAGGCTCGAACCTGGATATCATGATGAATAAATACTGGGCATATGCACAATGCACATGTAGGGGATCGAAATGAAATAAACAAACACCCACTCATCCTCTGGAAGGTAGGACGAATCTGAGAAGATGCTAGTATCACCTGCTGGTTTCGTGTTTTACTTACATTTTTTTTTGCATTATGAGCTACATGATCACTTCTGCTACTGCTGGTCAAGATACTGCCAGTCCAGATACAAATCTTAAGATGGCTTTGGTCATATCCACTTCTGACAATTGTGCAATAAATTGTACTGTAGCACTATGTAAGTCACTAGCAAGCAATTCCTCCTCAACATGTGATGCCTTATTCAGGACTAATAGATAGAGATTAATGACATCTATATGCATAACACAGTCTGTATCACTTTAGCCTGAATGCAATATTGTAATATAAATAAATGTGCTCAGAGTGTATGTGATTTTATGTTTTTCTTTTTAGGAACACAGTAGGAATGAACTAGACGCATGGAAAATTGTGCGTGTCAGTGAAGATTTCCGAGTGATTGCATTAGGATTGCCAGTGCCTAAATATTCGGGGAATTCTCTTGATCCACCACTTCGTTCCCGATTTCAAGCCAGGGATATTTATTACCTTCCTTTCAAGGTCAGACATAGTAAACACCATCTAGATCTAATGTGATGACTTTTATTTTCATTTTTCCTTGATTGATGTACTACTTGGATGTCAGAGAGGTATCCAACACATTGCATTGTTGATGTTTTAATCATCCAAGCTGTTAATAGAGCAGTGTAGAATACATGATGGTTCATACAATGCTCAAACATACAGTCATAAACTATGTAATACAATTGATCTCTGGCTTAGTTTATCATCAAAACAGAATAATAATTTCACTGTCGTCCAATACAGGTCACTGGTACTCTGGGAGGCGTAAGTCCCCTTTAATAGGCAGGAACAATTATGCAAATAATTTGCAAGGGGCGGAGCCTCCCCTCTTACTTAAGCCACCTTCTGGCCAGAGCCACTCATATTGATTTGTTCCTGGTGTGCTTCCACACCAGGTAGAGAACATCTATGCATCTTAGTATTTTATTATTTTTTATTCAAATATGGAATACCTCCATTAGGAGGGTGACCATGGCTGTGAATTGCCCTCTTTAAAGTGGCTGGTGCAGCTTCCAGGGATTTCTGTGGACCTATACCCTGATGAGGGGACAGCTTGTGTTAAGCAGCTCCCCTGTTGGGGAATTTACCTCTGGTTCTTTCCCTCCCTATCATGGTCACCTGAAGACAGAAGTCAGCAAGGAAGGTGAGTCACCCATTGAGTGCTGAAGGTCCACTTGTCCCCACAGTGTCCCTTTGATGGGCTTGTATTTGGGAGTTTTAATACACTCCAGCACTCATAGGGTGTTTTTATTGCATTATTACTGTTTATGCAATTTCTGTGTTATTCTCTGAGTTTTGGAGCATTGGGTATCATTTATTTATGTTTCTCATGTGTTTCATGCTTGTTTGGGCACTTTTTAATGTTTTACTAAACTTTATTAAAAATGGTGTTCCGCGCCTTTAAGCGCGGCTTTTTCCCGCTCAGACGCAAGGGCTCCTTTACTCTCTATGGGAATTCACAGTATGGGACATATCTCTGGAACCGCTTGTCACAGCAACTTCAGAGAGGGCTCATTTTAATTCTAGGCTCCTGCTCTATCATCCGGAATGTGTTTTATTTATGTGGGGTGTTCAGGGGGGCTTCGGGCACTGTTTGGGGTACTTGTGGGAAAAAACTACATTTCCCATGAGCGCTTGATTCGCGCTCGTTTCTGATTGGCTGTCACGACGGCCGCCATTTTGTGGTACTTTTCCTAGGCGAGTACACTACGCAGGGACCGAGCCTTCTCTCTCCTCAACAGATTAACCCTTCGCTGGCCAGATAAGTCCGTTTTTAGAACATTTCTGGGGTGAAACTTTAATCTTAACACTTTTTCTGGGTGATAGTGTTATTAGTGGGGTATATTGACGCTGTGAGCATGTCTACTTCACTGGAGCTAGGGGCTAGACCCAAGTCTAAGGAGGATGGGGGGTCCGCTACCCCCATGGCGTTTTGCTCCTCTTGCCACATTGGGCTGGATGGCGATAATGTGGGGGATCTATGCCCTAATTGTACTGGTCAAGATAGCAACCCTGGGCTTCCCAGCCACGCTATTGAGCCATCTTGGGTGAGGGAGTTTAAAGCTGCCACTAGGGATCTCAGATCCACGCTTCAACTCTTTCCCTCTCAGGTACAGGGGGCTCTCCAGGTCTGGAAGACCCCCTCTACTATCAGGACCTCCCTGCCTAAGCCACAGGGAGCTCCTGATATCACTGATTCTTCTGAAGAAGAACTTTTACAGGATTCTGATGCTGAGGAACGTACTGTTATTGAATCTAACAGGTCCATTGGGGACCCCTATGAGTGTGACCCTGAAGTTTCGGCTGAGGGTCTGATCAGAGCGGTTCTGAATACGCTCAACCTTCCTCTGACTCAGGAATCCACTTATGATCCAACTGATGTTTTTCAGAAAAAGCCATCTAAACCAGTTGTTTGTTTTCCAACTAACCCTACTCTTGCCCGTCTGGTCTCTGAGGCATGGAAGAATCCTGATAGATCTTCCTCTGTCTCCAAAAAGTTTGCCAAACTTTACCCTTTTCCTGAGGCGGAGCTGGCAAAATGGGTTCATCCTCCCAAAGTGGATGCTCCTGTGTCTAGACTATCCAAATCCACTGCTTTGGCTGTCTCAGATGCCTCTGCCTTGCAGGACTGGACGGATAAGAAGCTAGAGCTCTCTCTTAAGTCTATTTTTGCCTCCATTGGCACAGCCATGCGCCCCACTTTTGCTGTGGCATGGGTTAATAGAGCTATTGCGGCCTGGACTGAACGACTGACTGAAGCGGTTCGCCAGGATGCGCCTGTATCTGAACAGTTGCAGCTTCTTGCTAATATCACTGAAGCTCAGAACTATGTTGCTGATGCTGCTTTTGATGCTGTGCGCATGATGGCGAGGGCCTCCACTTCTTCTGTGGTGGCTAGACGCGCTCTTTGGCTGAAAATTTGGTCTGCTGATACAGCCTCTAAGAAGGCTTTGCTTTCCTTGCCCTTTCAGGGGAATTTGCTTTTTGGGTCTGAACTCAAAGAAATGATCAGTGAGGCTACTGGCGGTAAAAGTACTCTTCTACCCTCAGTCTTTAAGAAAAAGTTTCCAGCCAAACGCAATCGGTCCTTTCGTTCCTTTCAGACTGAGACACGCTCCTCGGCCCAAACGGGTCCTCCCACTACGCGCTCCTCCTCCAAGCCCAAACAGTCCTGGAGGCCCAAAGTTGCCTCCAAGGCCAAGACCTCCAAGACTGCTTCGGCATGACTCGCCGAACCCGGGTCCGCATCCGGCTGTAGGCGGTCGTCTCCGCATCTTTCGCCGGACTTGGGAGGAGTCAGTGGCGGACCCATGGGTTCTTCAGGTGGTGTCAGAGGGATACAGGATCCCTTTTTCTTCCCTTCCTCCTTTTCGGTTCCATTTTACTCGTCCTTCTCAGGAACCCACAAAAAGGCGTCTGTTCGACGACGCTATTCAGGATCTCTTGGACAAAGAGGTCCTGGAGGCGGTTCCTCAGGGGGACACAGGTTCAGGATTTTATTCCAACCTGTTTGTGGTAGCCAAAAAGGACGGAGGAGCCCGTCCCATCTTGGATCTCAAAGATCTCAATGCCTATGTGGTGACTTCCCACTTCCGCCAGGAGTCCCTGCGCTCTGTGATTGCAGCAATGTCTCCAGGGGAGTTTCTTGCCTCCCTGGACCTTCAGGATGCTTATCTTCACATCCCTATTCATCCAGAGAGCAGGCGGTATCTCAGGATTGCCTGCCACAGGGGACACTTTCAGTTTGCAGCGCTCCCCTTTGGGCTGACTTCAGCCCCTCAGGTCTTCCAGAGGGTGTTGGGCTCCTTGATAGCGGTGCTCCATCAGGATGGGATCAGAGTGACCCCCTACATGGACGATCTCCTACTGAAGGCCTCCTCAGCGGAGCTTCTCCACCAGCAATTACAGATGTGCATGCACACCCTGAACCGTCATGGCTGGATCCTGAATCTGGACAAGTCGGACTTGATTCCATCTCAGAGGCTTCTGTTCCTGGGTCTCCTGTTCGACACTCGCCAATGCATGGTGTTTCTTCCAGAGGACGTGGCTCACCAGATAGCTGTCAGAGTGGCTGGAATTCTGGACCTGGACGTGATTCCAGTTCCGAAGTTGTCGTCCTTAGTGGGGAAGTTCATTTCCACAATCGAAGCAGTACCATTTGCCATGGCCCACTCCAGGGATCTTCAGAGATTCGTGATCCAGACGTGCAAGAATCATCCAGATCATCAACATCTGTCTGTTTCTCTTCCTCCTCATGTCGAGTCGAGTCTGCACTGGTGGTTAGATCTCTCTCATCTCCTGAAAGGGAAATCCTTTCTAGTTCCTCCTTGGACCACAGTCACTACGGATGCCAGCCTTCGGGGCTGGGGTGCAGTCTGGGGTCGCTTCAGTGCTCAGGGGAAATGGGGTCTGGAGGAATCCATGCTCTCCATCAATGTTCTGGAACTTCGAGCTGTCCGGCTGGCCCTGAGGCACTGGGAGTCTCAATTGACCGGTCTTCCAGTCAGAGTGGAGTCCGACAACGCCACGGCGGTGGCTTACATCAACAGGCAAGGCGGCACAAGAAGCGGTTCCGCCTGGTGGGAGGTCAAGGATATTTTGTCTTGGGCAGAAGATCACGTGCCTGTCATCTCTGCGGTTCATATTCCAGGAGTGGACAACGTCATGGCAGACTTCCTCAGTCGTCATACCGTCGACAGCGGAGAATGGGCTCTGCACCCAGAGGTGTTTCACATGCTCACTCAACGGTGGGGGATGCCTGTGGTGGATCTGATGGCTACCAGACACAACAGGAAGGTTCCGGTGTTTTGCTCCCGGTTGAGGGACTCCCTTGCTCTAGCAGTGGATGCCTTGTCGATCCCTTGGGACTTCTCCCTAGCTTACATCTTCCCTCCTCTTCCTCTGTTGGTCAGAGTTATCCAGAAGTTGAAGAGGGAACGTTGTCCTGTCATCCTGATTGCTCCAAACTGGCCTCGCCAGTCCTGGTTTCCGGAATTGATGGCCATGTCAGTGAAGGATCCAATTCCACTTCCAGCCCGTCCGGACCTGCTTCTTCAGGGGTATCTGTGGAAAGAGGACGTTCACTCTCTCCATTTGATGGCATGGCGGTTGAATCCTCGATTCTAGCTAAGAAAGGCTTTTCTCCTTCTGTGGTATCGACGATGCTCAGTGCTCGTAAGCCTGTGTCTTCCAAGTTCTATCATCGCATATGGTCAACTTTCGTGACATGGTGCTCTGACAAGAAGTTGTCTCTTGACTTCCATCTTCCCACTGTCCTGGCCTTCTTGCAGGACGGTGTGGATAAGGGGCTCAGTCTGAGTTCCCTCAAAGTTCAGACCTCTGCCTTGTCTGTGTTTTTCCAGGAACGGATTGCTGTCCTTCCTGATGTGAAAGTCTTTTTCCAGGGTGTGACTCATGTTCGGCCTGCCTTTAAGAGTCCTGCTCCCCAGTGGGATCTCAATTTGGTGCTGGGAGTTCTACAGCGACCACCGTTTGAATCCTTGGCTTCCATTCCATTACGTCTTGTGACTTGGAAGATGGCCTTCCTCTTGGCTGTTGTGTCAGTGCGCCGGGTAGCAGAGTTACAGGCCTTGTCTTGTAAACCTCCTTACCTGGTGTTCCACAAGGATAAGGCTGTGCTTCGCACTACCAAGGAATTCTTACCCAAGGTTGTGTCTGAGTTTCACATCAATCAGGAGATTGTGGTTCCCTCTTTCTGCCCTAATCCTTCATCTGACAATGAAAGAGATCTCCATCTGTTGGATGTGGTGCGTTGCCTCAAGTTTTATGTCCATCGCACCGAGTCTATCAGGAAGTCTGACGCTCTATTCGTCATTCCTGAGGGGCCTAGGGCAGGAAGACCGGCTTCCAAAGTTACCATTGCCTCTTGGATTAAGGCTACCATCCGTGAAGCCTATAAGTTGAGGAATAAGCATGTTCCCTTCCGGGTGACTGCCCATTCCACCAGATCTATTGGGGCCTCTTGGGCCTACAAGAATCAAGCTTCTGCTGATCAACTGTGCAGAGCGGCCACTTGGTCTTCTGTGCACACCTTTTCTAAGCACTATCGAGTTGATGTACTGGCTTCGGCTGATGCCAGTTTTGGAAGGAAGGTCCTGGAGGCAGTCTTGCCTGTGTAGGTCTTCCGCTCTGTGATCCTTAGTGCTTCTTTACTGTTGAGCCCGGTTGGCTCTAGTTCCGTGTGCTGTGTTAGTTCAGGGATTGTTCCCTTGGTTGGTGTCCGTTGACACTTACAGTTTGGGCTATGTTATCAACTGGTCATATCAGTTCTAGTGACTTGGGCCTTGCGCCTGGTCCTTGCCTTACTTCCCGCCTCTGGATCAGCTCAATGTTTGTACATCCCAGAGTACCAGTGACCTGTATTGGACGACAGTGAAAATAGGATTTTAGTCTTACCTGTTAAATCCTTTTCACTTAGTCCATACAGGTCACTGGTCTCCCACCCTGTCAAGGGACCAGTCTTGGATCTCCTGTGGCATTCAGTGGGAGACCGTTCGGGCATGCTCACAGGAGTCTTTCTTTTTGCTTACCTGAGGTCAGTTCTTGGGGTCTCAAATCAATATGAGTGGCTCTGGCCAGAAGGTGGCTTAAGTAAGAGGGGAGGCTCCGCCCCTTGCAAATTATTTGCATAATTGTTCCTGCCTATTAAAGGGGACTTACGCCTCCCAGAGTACCAGTGACCTGTATGGACTAAGTGAAAAGGATTTAACAGGTAAGACTAAAATCCTATTTTATTGCATACTATAATGCTACAAACACCACTGAAGAGGGTAGCTCTGTAGTGTATGTATTGTATCTGATACAATAATTGTGCCATTATTTTATTGCTAAGCTGAGCTCAGGATAAAGTTTTCTGGATAAATGACATAATTTTTTCAAGACTGTGGGCTTTAACATCTTGGATGCTAGACAGTTATTCATTATAGACCTCGCCACATCGGAATGCTTCAATCAGTTTATTAGAACTGTTACCCATTGGGTTCCAGAGGGTTTGCAACCCACTGCGTACCAATGCATTGCGTTCCCCCCTGGCATTCAAAGGGATAAGGGAATAGTACATTTGTATGGTGGAAAACATATACTGTAGATGTTGCATTTCAAAGTCATTACTGGTCAGCATGTTGTTTTTTGTTTTGTTTTGTGTTTAATTTAAACTGTTACAGTTGTGTGACTTGGCAGTCCAAACAGTTTACCTGATATCCAGGCAGTTATTGCTTTCTGTGGGAACGTTGAGACACTGGCTGCACTTCATTTTAGAATGTGATACTAAAAGCTCCAACACTTTGTAATAGTTTATACTGTTTGATGACCAGAGGCGTTTACAGCTCATTACACACCAACCAGGTCCTCAAAAGGTTAAGCAAATATTAAACAGTAGAACTTAACCTGTAACAATTTGAAACACTAACACTATCGTTCAAGATATTACAGAAGATCAAACCTGCTGCAAGATTAAGGGTGTTAGTAGCAGGTAACCTCACACAATAATACTGCCTTTAGGCCCCTTTCACTTGGGAGATACCAGTGCAGCCATGTTTTGTTGGATCTGTCACCCATGGAGGAAGATAACATGTTGGACCTTGGTGCCTTTTACATGGAACACAGGAAAGGTGCAGTAAGTAATGTCTGCCCAGGGTACCATGGCACTTTGGTGTGCCACGCACACCCTCTTAGGATGTCCCTTCTTTTCTATTAAGACTGACATTATATGTGAATACTGGGTTGCAGCTGTATATCATACCTCACAAGTGCCCCTATTCAGGAGTTATCAGGGGTCCATACTTTCCAAGTGTCCCTCTTTAGGAGATATTAGGGGTCCATACCTCCCAAGTGTCCCTCTTTAGGAGATATTAGTGTCCATACCTCCCAAGTGTCCCTCTTCAGGCGTTATTAGGGGTCCATACTTCCCAAGTGTCCCTCTTTAGGAGATATTAGGTGACTGTACCTCCCAAGTGTCCCTCTTTAGGAGATATTAGGGGTCCATACCTGCCAAGTTTCCCTCTTCAGGCATTATTAGGGGTCCATACTTCCTAAGTGTCCCTCTTTAGGAGATATTAGGGATCTGTATCTCCAAAGTGTCTCTCTTTAGGAGATATTAGGTGTATGTACCTCCCAAGTGTCCCTTTTTATGAGATACTAGGGGTACATACCTCCCAAGTGTCCTTTTTTTGGAGATATTAGGGGTCCGTATCTCCTAAGTGTCCCTCTTTAGTACTTATTAGGGGTCCATACCTCCCAAGTGTCCAAAGAGACAGCAGTGGGTAGTGCTGGGGACAAATTTTATTCTGAATAAAACATAGAACATCAGTATCATTTCATGAAAGAGAACTTGAGGTGGGTGAGGTTAAAGGTGGGGAGATGGGTGGGGTTAAAGGCAGGGTTATGGGTGGGGTTAGGTGTGGAAAGTGGTGGCGAGTAACTTTTCAGGCCTGGCTAGTAGCTGAGGACTTGAAATTTTGAGCCCTGTTATAGATCATTTGTTGACTAGTAAAATAAGGTTACTGCCACTTCATAAAACTTATTACAGCTCAAACATCTAGTTTGTGAAATATTTAATTGCCGCTGTTTGTGTCCTGATGGTGCTGTTGCTATTGCAGTGTATGAATCTACCAGTGCAGTTTACTTTCTGTGCTTATATGTTAGCACAGAAACCATGTACCTGAATTTTCAGTTATACATATTAGTTTTTATGATTGTTTTACTGCATAGTGACACACACCCTATTGTTAAGAATTAATGTGGGTATGCCATGAAAGGTTCCTTTATGCATACCTTTTTAATAGAAACAATTTGCTGATGAACACAGTATCTCCAAATGTCCCCCCTTGCACTGCCTCCTTTTGAGCAAGCATTGTAAAGAGGAGAATTCAGAGTAACTAGATTTATCGTATAGCTGTAATGCTTTCACAGTACAGAAAAATGGCTCCTGTGCTCATTTTAGTACAGATTCTTATTTGCACCCCCATCCCCCTTGTGCCTATGATATTCAGTTCTTCATAGACAGGAAAGCAACAGCTTCACCTGACTGCAAAAAAATATTAAACCCAAAACTATGAAAAAAATCAAGCACCCTTATTGTACTTGTTCAGAAAATCCCTACTTTTTTTGTAGGGTTTGATACCCCTTATAATAGAAATAACACCATATGACGAATTGGGTTCATTTGAAAGAGCTTTCAAAATTACCTGTATGCTATGTTAACTTTTTTAATTTAAAATAGTAGTTTATGAGATGTTTACCTTTATTTGTCAGTTTTTTCAAGTTAGACAGCACTGGCCTCCACAGCTATGCACCAGAGAGTAATGTTCCTCACCGCTCTCCTTCCCAAATGACACTCCCTCATGGTCTAGCAGTGAAAGGGTTAAAAATTAACTTGATTGTATTGTTTTTCGATTTTTAGAGGTGTCTTATGACCCCGCTTTTTTCAGTTACTTAACCCCTTAACGACCGGCCGATCTGAACATTTTTTTTTTTTTTTGCTCCTTCCGGTTCCGGACACCCCGAACAGTGTGCAGCCACGGGGGGAGCCCGGAATTCCATGACGGTCATAGTACATCATAGGTCATTAACTCAGATTGACCCATGATGTACTATGACCGTCAAGGGTCGTTAAGGGGTTAAGTAGAAGGGAGGTAGGAGTAGAAAGAGGGAGTGACAGTTATGAGGTACAGCAGTGTAGAATGACAGGGCCAGGTTTAAAGGTAGGCGATAGCCAAAAAAACAGGTGTTGGCATTTTTTTCAAGTGATTTAAAGATTAGTGCTTTGAAAAAATGCCAGCAAAAAAAAAAACCCCTACCGGCCACTAAATTTAGAGGAGTTTTGGCCCATTGGAAATTCAAAAAATGCTACGAGGTGCCATTTAATGCACTGCGTTAGCTGTTAAGATCCGATAAGCCCCATATCATATGCCTAAATTGTGTCCAAAGTTAGAAGCATTAACCCTGTGAGTGCCAGTCGAGTATAATTACCCTTCCGGCACTCATAGGGTTAAACCGACTAAGTAACAAAGCAAAATCCCATTACAAGTAACACTTTTAATCCTTATGTCCAGCGGAGTCCTCGGCATGATGGTCATCTTCTGTCCTTCTTTCTTCTCTTCTTTCTTGTATCTTCTGACTTCTCTTCTCTCTTGTATCTGTAAATGAAAATAAATAATTACTCTCTGAACAGGGCAATTTATGAGTTAAAAAGAAAGTTTAGGATTACATTTTAGGGATGTAATCTTAATAATTAATTTTTTCAAATGCTAGCTAGTATGTGTATGTGATATTTAAAGTTATATCAACCCAGTTCATATTTTTTGGTGCTAATGTCTCTTTAAGGTAGGCTATGCTCAACTTCCTCAGATTTTTTTTCTCAGATGAAACTGTTATATTGATTTTTTGTTTGTGTTTGTAAACAGGACCAGCTTCAGATACTATATTCAGCTGGATCAAATGTGCCTGCAGAAAGGTAATTGTTAGTTTCCATTTTGATTGTACAGTCCGAAAGTGTACTTGGACCTTTACTGGTGTAACTACTTTTCAGAACTTTATGTGCCAAATTTTATAAAATTCTACTGGAAATTTTCAGGGCAAATATGTAATAGCACTTAATGAGCTCAAGACATTTTTGCACTAATAGGAACGTTACACTTATTGGAGTTTTCCTGCTAAGACTTAGAAGGGTACTGCCTGTGCTGGTAGAGTTTTTTTTATAAAAAATTAGTACAGCTGATTTTTTTATTTTAAACTAGCAACGTGGGACGGCGTTGCCCGTTAGACTTTATAGGGAATTAATTCACACACATGGATGCAAGACACACACACAGAGACACACACACAAATGCACACGCATGCACTGAGATGCATAAAGAGCGACACAGTCATACACACATACATGCAATGCACAACATGCAGACACAGACAGAAGTGAGTCATAAGGGGGTGACTTATGTGTCATTGTAATGAGTTTGTGTTTGTACTTATGCCTCCACTGTGGCATTCATTCATGTAGTTGAAATGCATGTGGTAATTGCACATACTATGGTGGAAGGTAGATCGTGCTGGCTCCTGGGGTGTGAGTGTGTGTGAGTGAGTGGCATTCATTCATGTAGTTGAAATGCATGTGGTAATTGCGCATACTGTGGTGGAAGGTGGATCGTGCTGGCTCCTGGGGTGTGAGTAAGTGTGAGTGAGACTATAGTGGAAGGTGGATCGTGCTGGCTCCCAGGGTGCGAGTGAGTAAGTGTAAATGAGTGCGTGTGAGTGCGAGAGTGAGTGTGGGAATGTGAGTGATTGCGTGAGTGTGTGTGTGTGAGTGTGAGTGAGAGGGTGGATGAGTGTGAGTGAGAGTGTGAGTGAGAGTGTGTAAGTGAGAGTGTGTGTGATTGAATGTGAGTGTGTTTGACTGAGTGAGTTTGAGTGAGACAGTGTGTGAGTTAGAGTGTGTGAGTGAGAGTGTGTGTGAGAGTGTGAATGAGTGAGTGTGAGTGTGTGTGATTGTGAGAGAGTGTGAGTGACAGTGTGAGTGATTGAGTGTGAGTGTGTGTGAGAGTGTGAGTGTGTGTGATTGAGCGTGTGTGAGTGAGAGTGTGAGTGAGTGTCAGGAATCCTGTGGACCTGGCGCCGGGGTAGATTGTCCCAACTAGCAGTCCCTAGAACCGGACAACAGAGGGAGCTGCTGCAGGTACAGTTACTAAAAAGGATGTGCCAATCCACCCACGGCAACCACCTTAGGAAGACGGACGCCGGGAGTGGAAAGGCAGTGAGATAGCCACCGAGGAGCGGGAGGCCCACCTTGTTCTATGGAGGAGGGAGCTAAGGAAAATCACACCACAGTGGAGATCCGAGGGGCCCTCCTCAAAGAGAGTGGTGAAAGGAGCAAACTGTCCCGAATAGGGAAGCTGTGAAGGACAGAAAGGGAAAGACCAGACAGCTAACCCAAGTACCCAGACCAAAGAAGCCAAGCCCGCCGGGCGAGGCTCGAACACCACACCAGCCCTCTGCCGCCCCAGGGAAAAACTAGGGTAGTTAGAGGAGCCTGGAGCCCGGTAACAACGTAGCCCCAGAGCCCTCACCGACAGACCGCGTCCTGTCCCCAATTCTGGGAAGACCGCGGCGACACCCACCACTCCACAAGGGCCCAAAGTCCCCTCTCTCCAGTCCCCAAAAATAAGAGGGTTACCAAGAACCCCGCAAGGGGGGAAACCAATTGGCCAAGAGCCACGGCCCCAAAATCGCCCGTATACCCAAGAGGGTTGGGAATACCTGCCAGCCCAGACCCACACCCACAGAGCCCAGGACCGCCCAACCCCCGACAATAGAATGCCCCGGGGAAAAGTGTGACGCAGCTCAAGGAGCAGCGCCCAGCTCAGCAGCCGACTGAGGGTTGTGGGATGTCTGGCGGATCGCCAGCAGAGCAACTGGAACCAATCGGAACCGGGAGCAATAGAAGGGAACGCCAAACAGGGGATCCTCCCCGATACCTCAGCCTAACACCCCGAAAGGGAAGGAGGGAACCCCTGGGGAGGCCCACCTGAGGATAGCCTCCAACCGCTCCAACAGCCCCGATTCCTCCCCGGCGCGAGGCAGAGCCTCGAGCGACAGCCGAGGGGAGGACCACAGAGCAAAGCAGCCAGGACGCAGCAGAGAGAGGAGAGCCAAGCAAACAGACGGGCACAGATGAAGATCCAGGCAGAAGGAGAGGCAGGAGCGCCGAGCCCCACAGAGAGGAACAGGAACTACGTCAGGCAGGACCAGGAATCACGGGACCGGAACAGCGAGAAGGCTCCCAAGGAGAAGGAACAACAAACTAAGCCACGAGCTAAGCGAGCTCAATAATCGGGCACAGGGTAAAGAGCTGAATGGCCCTAAAAACCCTGGTCAGCCAATGAGGAGGCCGGTGGGAGGAGGTACGAGTGCCGAAGCCCAAAAGGCAAGAACCGCTTGGATAGTGGTGGGCGGGCTGTATAGTGGGGGCAGGCCAATTCCCTGCATGATTTAAATCACTCCCCTATTGAATCACCCAATGGGAGCAGTCACTCCTCCTTACTTAAGCTGAGGTAACATAGCAATATAACACACGGTGGCTCTTCAGTTGAGGCAACATAGCAATATGCTGAGGGAACAAACAGAAAGTGGTGTTTGAGGCTTGCCCTCTGTAACATACAGCAAAGCATCACTCTCTACACTTTTTTCCAATGCATGTGGGACAGTTCAATAATGGATGAGTGGGTTTTGTGGGTAATTTTGGAAGGGTACTGCATAGATTTCAGATCCCTTCCTCCTCACTGTTTTTCCTGTCCAGAGATCCTCAGAATCTGGATTGAGGTAATCTTTTTCCTGGATTCAGTTTCCTTCCTGAGATACATTCAGGTGTTGATCTCTGTTCCATCTCAGGAACGTTTTAAGCAAATCTCTTCATTTTCAGAAAAAAGATGGTGGATGCCGTCCCATACTGGATGTCATGTCAGCCTTGGAGGTTTACATCCGCTCTCATTGGAACTCCTTGTCTCCTTACCTAGATGACCTTTTAATCAAGGCTCCTTCAGATGTAATATTGCACACTCAGTTTCAGCAGTGCTTCTCCATTGTGGAGCAGCATGGTTGGGTACTCAGTTTCTCCAAGGGAGGGTGTTTCTTCCAGATAATAAGATCCAGTCTCTGTTGAGTCAGGCAATAGCATGACTGTTGGCAACAGTGCTGGAGTACATGAAGGTTCTGGGTTACCTGGTCTCTGCTCTGGAGGCAGTTCTGTTTGCTCATTTCCACACTCAGAATGTCCTGTGTCATGTCTCTGTCCCTTCGGACAAAGGAGGACCTCTGCTGGTGGCTTCAGTTACCCATCCAATGCTGAGACATTCATTTTTAATTCCCCACTGGGTTGTAGACACAATAGATGCTAGCATGCTGGGCTGGGGTTCTGTCCTGGGCCCCTTTATGTCCCAGTGCCTTTTGACCAGGGAGGAGAGCCTTATGGCCATATTTGTCCTAGAGCTGTGGGCAGTAAGCCTCATGCTGATGCATTGGTCTCAATCCCTGAAGGGGTCCCCTGTGTGGATTCATTCTGGCAGTGATACAGCAGTAGCCTACATCAACTGCCAAGGAGGGACTGGTGCATTCCATTGGGTCTTGGGCATACAAGAATCAGGCCACTGATGTGCAGTTGTGTAACACCTTGCTTTGACATGTTTTAATGTGAAAAGCTTTGGTATGTAAACTGAGAGTTTGTCTGATCCAAGGACATTGGAAATTCTATGGCTATACCCATAACTAAGAATGTGGGTGTGACCCTCATAGCCCTACCAGCATTGGTGGCTTTTATACTATGAATGTGTAGTATCCAATAAGATTATGTTCTTATGTCAATAATACATTTTCTTGTAAATGTTGCATTCTTTTTAAATTAAGAAGGTATGTAGCTTCTTTCACCATCTAATAATTGCTCACGTGTGTTTCTAGATGCTGCCGAGTACAATATGCTCCCACAGCTGGCCTTCATGACACATGTTTTATTTTGTGATAGGTCCAATGTTGTAACAAGTCACTATCTCCTGTTCATCTGTATGTCGGGTGTTCATTTGAAGCTGCTTTCTTGGATCATTTCCTTTTTCATCAAGCTAAAAAGATCCGATTCTAGAGTAAGCCAGCTGCATCATAGTGGAGAAATTACATTTACCTTGGATTTAAGTTGGGCTTTAATGCCTTGAAAGCTAGAAAAGTTCCCAACGCATTGCTTTGCAAAGCGATGGAGACCTGTCTAGCATTCAAGGTGTTAAAAGCTCAATTTAAATCATTGTTCATTTTGCGAAACGTCATTTGTCTGTTTGGGTACATTGGTTTTCTCCAGAGTGACACATCTTTAGATGAATGAATACACGGGATATTTTCTATATAATATGACTTCCGGTACAAAATTCTAAATTGCGCCCCCACGTGCCATTTCTTCTTTGTCTTCTTTTTTTTTTCTTCCTATTTCAGTGACTTTGCATAGTGCAATATACACCTCCAGGTGAACAATTATCTTCAGTGTTAAGATCCACATAAAACAGCACATGGAGTACATATGCATCACTAACATTAAAAAGACCAGTATATCACTGCCCCGTTATATAAGACAAGCAGAGAGGTACACAATTAGAGGAGACCAACAGCACTTTATCCTATCCTATCCTTCCTTTTATATATATATATATATATATATATATATATATATATATAAATAATAATTCGCTAAAACGTGTGTAACGAAGCAGTCATTCACAGTACAGACTGCTGCGCGTGCTGCAGACATGCGCAGTAGAGACTGCCCGTGCCGCAGCTGATACAGAGCTGGACGCGTCCAGCTCTGTATCAGACGCAGCGCGGGCAGTCTCTACTGAGCATTACTTACCCGTGACCAGCTGGCAGTGGCACTGTGGCCCGTGTAACAGGCTCTTAAACTAGTATCAGTATATTAAACGATCAGAGAGTTGCACCATCATGTGAAACCTGTAGGGCATTGCAGCATTACATAAGAAACAAAGGAAAACAAAAATTGTTAAGGAACCACAGACAGTGGAACAAGGCTTTGGCATCAGATAGAGAGTATGTGGTTATGTAGGTACCAGTGTATCGTGAATAGGGCTGAAAGGTCTTTACAGTGCCCATTATAGTTTAAACCCCTTATGTGTAAGGACTACAGGAGTTAATATGGCTATAAACCATGTAGTGTTGTAAGCTATGTGGTCTGCAACCTAGCACAGGCACTGTAAGGAGGTAAGTCTGACTTTCCATAGCTATAGTCTTTAACATGGATACATAGACTAACCATATTAACTCCAGTAGAGTTGTAAGCAATGAAATGTGCCACTTAATAGGCACTACAAGTAGTTATGCCTGATCTCACAGAACTATAGAAGTTAACATGACATGGATACACAGCCTAACCACATTAACTCCTGCAGTGCTGGAAACTAAGATATCTCCCCTGTAGGGCAGCTGTGCACCCAATTGGTTGATGATTTCCTGTCCTGTGCATAATGTTAATTGCACTCCCTTATAACAAATTCATGTCACATGACATATATTTTACTTTTTATATTGTCACCATCTTACCTGGCAGCAGCATGTTGGAGGCAGGTATAAACAACAGTCAACAGTTCATATCCACATGCCCCTTTTGCTTTATATACTCATAGGTTACATGAACTTCAGTGGTCCCTTTCCCTGTCCTTCTCACTGGTAGGCATTAGGCAGGGTGTGGACTGAGGCTAAGATTCAAAACTGGGTGTCTAAAAACTGCTAAAATGCATTGAGTGTCCTGGCAACTGCTGTGTTTGCTTCTCCCCATTTGTATTATGTATAGGAAAAGAGTGTTGAAGTGGATTTACTAGGATGTGGAGGGGCACCCTTTTGAAGCAGATATCTCTCCTTCCCCCCACAAACCCCCACATGCTTGTTATAAAACGCTTCTCTCTTGAATAGATTTCTGTAGAGGAAGCTCAGGTATATGCTCTGAAATTGACACCGCCTGCACCAATCAAATACTATTATTTAACCCTTTGAGTGCCAGAGGAGTGCGCAACATATTGCTTTGCAATGCGTTGCGTACCCCTCTGGCACTCAGAGGGTTAAGGGAAGGGCATCCCTTGCTTCCTAGAGTCCAGTGCGGCCACACTCTCCTCACTGCCCTAGAAACGGTCCTGTGAATAAGGCCCATTCATGCTGGGTGATGGAACCTTGTGATTTCAAGTCTCATCTTCATGCAGATGATAACCAGAATTATGTATTGAATTATTCTTCTCATGCTTAAAATTCCATTAAAGTTCATGGGCTTTTATCCTTAATCACACCACTGCTGAATCCTGTGTTCATATAATTACCATCTGCATTTGACTACTGCAACCTTCCTCACTTAGATCCTACTGCCTCACATTTCCCATATGCACTTCTAATAATTGACATCATATCCTATTCTGCATACACTTGCCTTAAAGGAGCAGTAAACATTAATTTTGAAAAAAAAAACATACTGTAGGGCATTTCCAGGTGAGTAAAACAAGTGTACTGCTCATTACAAAGTTGTTACACCTTATACTGTTTTTATAATGAACAGTGCCACTTGGTGTCCAGACAGTTTTTGTATTGCATTCTATGGGCTACAGTTCTCCATAGGAATTCATAGTAACATTTGCACAATTTCATGATAGTTTGAACTGTAATTACCTTTGAATGAAACATCTCCCAGCAGTGGGTCAGCCCTTGTTCTGGACAACACAAAAAGTTCTACATTATATATTTTTCAAAATAAATATCTACTGATCTTTTAACTGCCACTTAGCATCAATTTTAGCAATAAATAACCTACATGGTCTTCCATACACATGTCATAACTGTTATATTTTTCTTTTTCTTTCAGAGTTTCTCAGCTCTTGTCATTTGCTACTACTCTGTGTTCCCAGGAATCTTCTACTTTAGGCCTTCCAGATTTCCCAGCTGACAATTTGGAAGCAGCCATTGGAATTTTGGTAAATGTCTACAACTACGTGACTGTGTCTTTTCAAGTAATATAAGCGTTATGAGTCTGTTATCCAAGCGCATCACTACTTCAAGAAATCTTAAAGTGAAAAGGAAAATAATGGTAAAAAAAGCTTTATTGTTTTGAAAATGTCATCTACATAAAGGGAATGGCTGTGTTCATTTTTTATAAAACCTTTAAGGACCAGAGAGTTGTGCGGCTTCTTGTGGAATACTGCGTTTAACACCTCTCTGGTACTTAAAGGGTTTATCCCTAGCTGTGTAACATTGACTGAGACTGAGAAGAACTAGAGCAATTCTTAGGCAAACCAAGTGCACCATAGGGGAAAAATAAGAATATCCATTGATTTAAAGTGGACCCATCAGAGCTACCTTCAGTTAATTTTAATGATAACTGAAAACTATATGTGGAACTAACCATTTCTTTTTAAAGTAATATTTGAAAACATAACTTTTATTTTGCTGGTGGCACAGTCTGTGCTGCTTCAACATTGCCACACACACTGCAATGAATGGATTTATGCAGAGCCCACACACTGAGGTCATTGCTAATTACACAGTGAACGATACGTTTGGGCTGCAACAGACAGGGGTATTTTATTCATGGCTGTACCTGGCGTTCACCAGGTCCTCCTGTTGCAAAGGGCCTCACCTTGAGGTCCCAGCACTTCAGTTTAATCTTGTGGTTCCATGGTCAGGGATGAGTGAGTCAGTTGTAGGTGCAGAATGCATAAAGAGGAAGGGAAAAAAAGACTACTACAGCTAAACTTACAAGGAACCTAAATGTATATTTGGGGGCCTCCAGTAACAATTCCTCCTTGTGCATCAGGTGTTCTTAAAACTGCCCTGAGAACAGGACTAATTTGCATACTCTGCTGGGAATTTGCATAAAATTCCACCGCCGCGTGCCATCAAAACAAATGTTAATGTCTCAAAAATTTTCACAAAATGGCTAGTACAGCATATATGCAGATTTTAATTATCTGTAAAACAAACTAAATATGTGTTAGAGTGCCAAGTCCCCTTTAAGTGATAATATGGTGCAGATGTTTGCTCCAGAATTGTTCACACATTTCAGGTCTTGATACTGAGTCAATGTTGGATGTATGATTAGAACTATCAAAGGCTATCTTGGAAAGAGACATTTTCATGATAAAAAAGCTTCCATTTAACATTGTACAGTCTAGTTTGTGGTGCCAAGCTAATTAATTTCTGGGCGTTATTACGGCTTTATTCACAAGGGAAATGAGGAACAATTCTGGAACAAACCAACTGCACCATAGATGACAAATAAAACTCATTATTGATTTAAATGGGGTTTTTAACACCTTTAATGCTAGGAAGGTCTCCAGTGCCTTGTACTGGTAGGTTGGAGACCTGTATAGAATTCAAAGGCTTAATATCCTCATTTAAATGAGTGGGAATTTGGTGGATATTTATCTTCTGTGGTGCAGTTGTTTGCTTCAGAATTGCTCCTCATTTCTTTTGTGAATATGACCCATAAAGTATTTCTGGAACTAAGTTCACCACAGGGGAAAATGAAAAGCCTTGTATGTAATAAGCGGTTCCAGTGTCTCAACGGAACTTCAATGCACAACAATGTATCCAAATGGTTGACTGCGACACCACATCATTATAGCCATGAGAGTGTAACCACAGTGTGCCGGTCTAGGGCTCTCTTTGCCCTAACAAAGACATCCAAATTTCTGTGTGACCGCACCAAAAGAAAACATGACTCAGTGGGTTAATAAAAACAACGAATAGTACCTTTATTTTCTTGTATGATAAAACCACGATGAGGTGAGTGAAGGGCTGTATGGCCAAGCAATACACTAGTGTATACTTTAGAGAGTGGTGCCCCAACGTTCTGAAGAACGATATAAGTCTTATCTCTCAAACCTTTATGGTTTGAGAGATATTCACAAGTATAGTTTCCCCTCCCGCCCCTTTTACCTAGTGTAAGCCATCTCTTCTCAGATGTGGAATCTAGTTGTAAGACCAGACAGATAACAGAAGGGGACAATCTTCTTCCTATGAGAACAATGAAAGCCCTGCCCCCCTTGACAAGTTTTTCAGTTTTTTCCCTTATCTTAATTGAAGATTGTCCCTCTCTGCAATCTACCTGGGCACCTCCCTTCTGATCTGGCTGAGCAGTGTTGCATCAGTAAAAGGGGCAGGAGGGGGATACTTTGTCATTGAATTACTCTTGAACTACAACTCTGACAGAATTTAAATAACACTCTCCAAGGTCCAAATACTATGATGATTAATTAGAGCTGCTTTTATTATGAAACATTACTATCCCTTTAAGGTGAACGTGTATTTTGAAATATGTGGCCACTGAAGGATATTAGGGATCAGCTCCTCAAACCTGTGCGTATTACCTCTTTAAAGAGAACTAACACATCCTAATAATAATGATCCACTTACCTTGAAATTGCTAGAAAATCATAATGGGCTGTGTCAATTTTGCCATTGTGCCTTTGGTCAATAAATAACTTAATTGGATTCCAAGTCCATGGAGGCGGATATGAAAGCTGCTGGCAGTTTCTTCAAATTTAAATAGACAGAGTACATGAAACTACTTAACCCTTTAAGGATCTGAACTGTGTGCAACTCATTGTGTCAGAGGAGTACAAAACACATTTCAAATCAATGCGTTGCATACCCCTCTGGTATTCAAAGGGTTAAAGGGCTTTGATTACCATGTGCAGTGAACAGAGTTCAAGGTGATGTGGTCCTGCTATCAACTGTCATGTCCGCCTCCAGGGACATGATATCCAAGGCTGACTGAGGATGAACAAAGGTATGAGGGCAAAATTCACATGGCTGTTAGGATTTTCCAGGTATATTAAGGTAAGTGGGGAATTATTATTAGGTGTTTGTTCTCCTTTAAGAAAAGTATTTTTTTCAGCTACCAGGCATTGCCCCATTAAATGAAAATAAAGCTATGATGGAAAAAATCTGCTGGTATAGCCTCAATTCAAGAGTAACAGGCACTAAAAATGGCTGCTTGCAGCAGCACATGTTGACTAAATGTTACATTTGTTATTATTCTATATGTTAACATTAAACATTTCACTAACACTTTGTGCTGTCTCTAAAAATACATCCCTAAGTGTTTACTGCAATAGATTCCGTAAGATTGTAAAATAATTATGGCTACCATTGTGTATGCAATAGGAATATAAATACTATAAATATAGTGGTTTGACTTTCTGTGGGTAGGGACCAGACAGGGCTTACTAGGATGGGATCTCCGGGAGTTCCTTCAGACATCTGACTCACTCTGAGACTGATGCACTAAGAGGAACTGGAATAAGCCATTGGGCAGAAATAACAATTCTCATTGGTTTAAATGGGTCTCATCTGAATGCCTATCAATGATCTAAAGGCCTGTTGAGGTGTTCTGTGGCAAACCATTTGCACTATAGGGGAGAAGTAAATATTCCAGTTGATTTAAATGGGTATTTTAACCCCTTGAATGCTAGTCAGGTCTGCATTTGGATGCTTCTCTAGCATTCAGGGGATTCAAATCCTATTTTAAATTAATACGAATTTGTGGAATTTTTTTTATTTTTCCCCTATAGTGCAGTTGGTTTGCCCCCAAACTAATCCACTTTTGTTTAGAACATTTGGCCCAAGTGGTTAAAAGCTGCATCTAAATAAGTGGAAATTTCCAGTGATTTAAATGGTATGTTTAACCCATGAGTGCTAGAAATGTCACCACTGCATGACCTCGCCTCATTTAAAGGCCTCATTTAAATTAATGGGACTTTTGGGATTTTTGGGCCCCCTATGGTTCATTTGATTTGCCCCAGAATCACTCCAGTTCCTCTTAGCCTCGATAAGTGCTGCATACAGTGGATATAAAAAGTCTACACACCCCTGTTAAAATGCCAGGTTCTTGTGATGTTAAAGAATGAGACAAAGATAAATCATCTCAGAACTTTTTCCACCTTTAATGTGACCTATAAAGTGAACAATTCAATTGCAAAACAAACTGCAATTGTTGAAGGGCAAAAATAAAAAACTCACAATAACCTGGTTGCATACACCCTTAAATTAATACTCTGTTGAAGCACCTTTTGATGTTATTACATCAATCAGTCTTATTGGGTAAGAGTTTATTAGCATGGCACATCTTGACGTGGCAATATTTGCCCACTCTTCTTTGCAAAAGCGCTCCAAATCTGTCAGATTGCGAGGACATCTCCTGTGCACAGCCCTCTTCAGATCACCCCACAGATGTTCAATCGGATTCCGGTCTGAGCTCTGGCTGGGCCATTCCAAAACATTAATATTCTTCTGGTGAATCCATGCTTTTGTGGATTTGGATGTGTGCTTTGGGTCGTTGTCGTGCTGAAAGGTGAACTTCCTCTTCATCTTCAGCTTTCTAACGGACGCCTGAAGGTTTTGTGCCAGAATTGCCTGGTATTTGGAACTGTTCATAATTCCCTCCACCCTGACTAAGGCACCGGTTCCAGCTGAGGAAAAACAGCCCCAAAGCATGATGCTGCCACCACCATGCTTCACTGTGGGTATGGTGTTCTTTGGGTGATATGCAGTGTTGCTTTTGCGCCAAACATACCTTTTGGAATTATGGCCAAAACATTCAACCTTGGTTTCATCAGACCATAACACATTTTCCCACGTGCTTTTGGGGGACTTGATGTTTGTTATTGCAAACTTCAGCCGGCCTAGGATGTTTTTCTTTGTAAGAAAAGGCTTCCTTCTTGCTACACTACCCCATAGCCCATTCATATGACGAATATGAGAGATTGTTGTCACATGTAGCACACAGCCAGTACTTGCCAGAAATTCGTGCAGTTCCTTTAATGTTGCAGTAGGCCTCTTGGAAGCCTCCCTGACCAGTTTTCTTCTCATCAATTTTGGAGGGACATCCAGTTTTTGGTAATGTCTCTGTTGTGCCATATTTTCTCCACTTGATGATGACTGTCTTCACTGTGTTCCATGGTATGTCTAATGCTTTGGAAATTGTTTTGTACCCTTCTCCTGACTGATTTCTTTCAACAATAAGATCCCTCTGATGCTTTGGAAGCTCTCTGCGTATCATGGCTTTTGCTCTGAGATTCAACGAAGCAAATGTCAGGAAAATCCTACTAGAACAGCTGAACTTTAGTTGTGATTAATCGGAGTCACTTTAAATGATGGCAGGTGTGTAATGACTTCTATTTAATATGAGACTGAATGTGATTGGTTAATTCTAAACACAGCCACATCCCCAGTTATAAGAGGGTGTGCATACCTATGCAACCAGGTTATTGTGAGTTTTTTAATTTTTCCCCCTCAACGATTTCATTTTGTTTTGCAATTGAATTGTTCACGTTATAGGTCACATTGAAGGTGGAAAAAGTTCTGACATGATTTATCTTTGTCTCATTCTTTAACATCACAAGAACCTGGCATTTTAACAGGGGTGTGTAGACTTTTTATATCCACTGTATATATTGCAATCAGGAATAATATTTGTAACTTGTAAACCCCTTGGTTTGTTTCTCAATGCATTTTAGATGTTCCTAGCATCCAAGCGGTTAAAGTGATTTTTTCACAAACATCTGAGAGAAATATTACAAATATTCTGCCACTCATTTTTTACTTTACTGTTATTGGCATTTAACACTGTCATGGTTTGCTAAATATATGTGTTTTCCTACAATTGTTCATTTAGAATGCTTTTCCTATGATGTCCTCGCAAAGATTTGTACAGAGGCTCTATCCTTACAATGTTTTATTGGGGAAAGAAGGCAGAACTGCAGTTGAGGATGCACTTAAAGTAAGTATGAGGATCTGCAAGGTTTTATAGTTAGGTAAACAATTTTACATATGCAGTGGAAACCAGTATGTTTAGAAGATATATGGTGGTTGTGCCCATTATTGACACTCCATTCAGGTGCCCATAAAACATGCTGTCCACAACGCTCTCCATCAGACTATTCTGTAGTAAATTCTGTGTTGGCAAGTTATATAGCCTTTACTTTCTTTTTTTTTGCCATTTTCCAGTTGTTTAAAATAAATTTTATATGTTTTTATCTTATTATTCAATTAATTCTTATTCTATATTATAATTCACTAAGGATGTTTGTCAGAAGCCGTTATGCCCAGTAGAGACGGCTGCGCGCACTGCAGTCATGCGCAGTACAGACTGCCCATGCCGCGGACGTTCCGCGGTCCCAAGAAGGTGCGCAGAGAGGACTACGGTCTGAATTTGGAGCTCTCCGTATCAGCCATGGCGCTGACAGTCTGTACTGCGCATGACTGAATCGCCACCAGTGTTGGTCCGTGTACACCGGCTTTAAAACTAGTTTTATTATTCAATTAGCAATGGAGGCATGGCTGAGTGGCAGAGGGATGTGTAATGCATTTATGCTTATGGTTTATTGTATATTACTTTGTGTATGGTTTTTGGGTGAGTAATTTTGAAGGGAGTTAACACTGAAATGTAATAACTGCACCCCCAGTTTCAGACTGTTTGTGCGCACATCAGTGTCGCTGATTTGTTTGACTGCAGTGTGTAACTATTCACCAGGTTACTGGCAATAATATCTTGCCTTAGCTACTGACAGGCTTCCTTCAGTAGCAGCTCAGTGCTGTCCTGAAAGTCTTCCTAGTTGTCTTCCAGCATGGTGTGTTTGTGTAGACTCACCCAGTGGTCTTGTCAATTAAGAGTTTTATTGCGATAGGTAGGAACTGAGGTATGTAGACATCTGTATCCATCATGGAAGGACATATCTGTCATGGTTACTGGGTATAAAGAACTATCCTGACACACGCCCTTTTAAACCTTTGAGGTCCAAATGGGTATCCAATGCATGTCTTTGCAGTGCCTTGGATACCCCTCTAGCAGGTAAAGGGTTAAAATGCCTACTGATAAAATCCCACTGGGTCTTGGTTGCCTTATTTTGCTACTGGAATGTGACAGACTGTTTGTTTCTTTGAGAAGGGCTAAAAAGGTATCTCTTTGTGTGATTTACACAGCAAGACTGAGTGGTGGGACAGCTGATGGTCAGCAGAGAGGAGATATGTGTTAGTCTAGGAACAAGATGCTGTACCCACTGTAGAAACATCCTCTACTAATGCATGTTCCATGTATAAGTAGTGTTTGTACTGTAATAGTGGATATTTCAAGGGTTAACTGAGGAAGAGTAAATCTCTCCCAAGATATGCTTGTTTGTCAACGATCTGCAGGATTGTGGAAGATCACAGGACGCTTGTTGATATGGAGCATCAAGAAGACCTTTGAATTAAATGGTATTTGTGCAACATTATGTAACTTTCCTTCAAAAAGAAAGCTGAGGTCAGTCATAATCTATATGGACACATGAGGTACATTACAAAAGTATATCTCATGCATTTATAGTCCAAGAGCTAGGGAGTGATAGGGTATCCAGCTCCCACTGTGAGTCCTTCATATAAAACAAGTAATATTATCTTGTGAACAGGTTAGCAATAAATGCTAATTTGAGTTGAGTGGGAAAATATGAAAGGAGCAATGAGGATGGCTCGTAAAATTGTAAATGTGTTTATTATGCATTCTTATAATTGATTGGTATATTTTATAATTGAAGCCAGTGTGAATGAAGCAGAGGGGTTGGAGATAATGGGATGGCGAGGCAAAGCCCCAGACATCAGAGAAGATGGAAATCAGTCAAAGAGGAGATGATGGGAGGGAAAGAGCAGAGAACAGTGAGGACAACTCTTTATATTGTGATGTTATGGAGAGAGAGGATATTCAGCCGAAATAGGAGGCAGAGGGGAAAGACAGAGAGGTGAAAGGAGCTTGCTCCTTTGCAGCTTAAAGGGGTGTTGTGTTATGTGAAAGTTATTTTTGGTAGGAGTTTGTATTCTCATGCTGGGGTTGAAGAAATAATAATATATGAGTAATGAAGGACACTGGCATGGAGAAATAAATTGGAGGATGATTAAGGTGCATATATGTTTTGAGCTCCTTTTTTGCGTGCCACAGCGGACATGGGTATACATGGAATACATGTGAGGCAGAAGACATGTTGACTGCAGTTGGTTGGCTACGGGAGGGAGGGATAGGACATACAGATAGAAGAAAGGTGGACTGGAGAGGAAGGTGGAGATGAGGCATAGAGTAGGAGAGTGAGATCCAAAACAGAAAATGTATGTGTTCATCAATGCCTTTGCATAACACACACACTCTAAAGTGCCACTGGGGTGGTCAGCCAAGAGGAGGTGTTGAAAATTATAGATTAAGTAAAAAGGGGGGGGGGGTGGCAAGCGGATGTGTTTAACAGCAGGCAATGTTTCACAGATGTTGACATGTTAAGGAGGTTGCAACATATGAAGGACATTAAAAAGTCAGTGCAGAGATTTTGACTTGTGTTGCTTGAAACATATCCCATCCATGCACACATGCGTGCACACACACACACACACAATATCAGATAAAGATACATGCAAAGCCTGACACACAAACACACTCAGAGTCCCCTGCACAAACACTCTGACACAGTTACACACACAAAATCTCAGACATACACATTGTTACACACCTAAAATCTCTCACTTATACTTTCAGACTCACACACACTTACACACACTTATTGTCTTTTTCTTCCCTTGCCTCACACAATCTCTCTCAATACATTGCAAAAATGATATAACATACAAAATTACAGTTTGTGAGTCAGTGGTCAGTTTTTGCAGATAAAAGTTTTGACCTTACATCATGAACCTTTATCAACATAAAGAAATGTGTAAATGGGTTTGTGGTCAGGGCTTACAGAGACAAGCAGATTCCTATGAGGAATATGAGTAATGTAAGTATTAGTAGCAATTGTGTTCTACCCTTGTTTATCTGAAACCAAGCCTGGAGCTGACAAGGTCAGCCTGATTAGAGGCTAACATGATGGTGTTAATGTGGTTATCGAAAAGGGTGGGTATGGAGCAGGTCTGTGAGCTTGCTGAATATAGGACCCTCCATAGCCTGGAGTGAGGACTGGATTGCGGTAGTCTAAACAGACCTTTGAGAAATAGTTTTAAGTGGAAGGATGATAAGATGGACTGTGTGAGGAAATATCAGAGCCAAAAAGTGCTGAATATCTGAAAGATACATTTTAATTATAAAATATGATAGTTTGAGAGAGAGGTGTGGCAGTATGTAGCAAAAGCTAATTTAGCTGTTATATTGAAAGGATGAGCTGTTTTAGTTTGGGAAATGAATAACTTAAATAATTTCCATGCTTTAAGGCAGAGCATTCCAAACTTTTCAAGTTGGTGACACACTTTTTAGACATGCATCATTTTGTGACACAGTAATTCAGTTTTGCTAGTAAACCGGAGGTTAAACTAATAATCCCTTATAAGAGATTCGGACACACACATAAATTGTAATAACAAGATGTTTGAGGACACAACATATCTCATGAATTCCTTTCATTCATGCTGCGGAAGGCATTAAGCGTGTCGTATAGTTTTTAAAAGGGCGACATGAGAATGTTGCGCTACATATAAGGGCAAGATTCTCATGTCGCATTATTAAATATAAAGAGCATAACCGATTTTAGAAGTACTGTCCGTCTTTCCTGTCTCATCGGTGCCACAATGAGAAGCAGCAGCCACGTGACAGGCAGCCTTGGCGCACAGGGACACTCCAGCCTGGCAGCCCAAAGAGAGGGCAGAGGTATAGAGGAGGTGGCATCTCAAAAGATTTTAACAGCTGATGCGCTAAAAGATTTGTAACAGTGGGGTGCCTCCGTGTGCTGCATACATATAATGTATGCAGCACACAGAGGCACTCCAGCTTTTGTGGTGAAGGGAACATGGAACTGCCTTTGCAATGCTGTAAAAAATTGTTACATATATTAAGGTCTGAGGAAGCTGGTTGGTCTGTTTTAATTATGGAATGGGAATCCGGAGCTGATGAGGAGTAACAAATGGGAGATAAATGACCAACCTTGAGGAAATATTTTCATTGCAAAGTTAAGTTAAGTTTTGAAAAAGTGTTTTGAGAAGAGTATTGGTTAGCCAAGTTTTTTATACGTAATAGTTTGTTCTGGAAGGCTAATTTCTAATTTAGCAGAATCTGGTGTGATCCCTAGAAACTAATTTTTAATATCAGGGCCACTGGTTTTGTCTTGGGATAGTGTAATGTTTCAATTGGAAAAAAATGAGGAAAATGAGTAGAACAAGCTGGCGCTATCAGGAGGAAGTCATCCAGATAATGTAAAACTGAAAGACAGTGGCAATGGTTGACAAGCAGCCAACAAAGGACCTTAGCAAAATTGTCAAATAGCTTTGGGCTACTTCTAGAACTGAAACATAACCTGGTGGCAAAATAGTATTGGTCATTCCATTTTATACCTTGAAGATGCCATAAGAATGGATGAACTGGGAGCAACTTAAGTGCATCTTCCAGTCTGTCTTTGATAGCCAACAGTTCTGTTTGGCTTGTCTTATAAGAATTAAAGTGTCATCAATTTGTGAATATTGAAGCGAGAACTCCTCTACTGGAAATAGTGAATGAATACTGGGATATGTTGTAGAATGGGGAGTGGAAAAAGTCAATAAGTGCTTTCTTATTGGAAAATGTGAATGTATCAATGCCTATGGGATTTACTCTCCACATAGGAAACAGAAGGCATGAGAATGGGCCACTGATGAAACCTTTGTCTGTCTTTTTATTGATCAAATGAGAGACTAATCCTGGTTTGGTGTTGACTGAAAGGAGGTTAGGGCACTCGTTTATGGATTCTGGACATGGTAACGATACCTTAGTGGAAGCCTACTGAAAAACCTGTAATGAGATGGTGGATGAGGTTAGAGTCTGGGTGATTGGAAAGAATATACTGCAGACTCCAAATTAACAGAGACTAGTCATTTTTTTGAAGTATTATTACTGGGAGGATGGTACGGGAGTGGGCTTTTTGACATAACAAACAAATGTGAAGCAATTGACAAGCTCTAAAAAAACAACCTTTGTTGTTAGTTACTGTAGATGGGAGCATTTCCTAAATAGTGTATTGGTCTTCTTAGTTTGTCGCGAGGAGGATGGGGGTGGGAGACAAGGCTGGGGAGTCTTTTAAAGGAATAGTAATATTTAAAATGTAAAAAAATCTATGTTGTACAGTTTAACACACTGAGTAAAACTATGGTACTTCCACTGCTGAAAGGCGTTTTATTAAAAAGTTATTACTGCTCAAACTTATGGTCAACTGACCAGAGCTATCCATAGGATGGTGTAGCAACAGCGCCACTGTACAGTTTCAGGCCACTGAGATACTGCACCTAAAAAAATTCAAGTTTGAGCTGTAATAACATTTGAATGAAACACCTTCCGGCAGTGGGAGTACCATTATTTTATTCGGGAATAAACGCCACGATGTATATTTTTTTACATATTAAGTATTACTATCCCTTTAAGATTTTCTTTAAATAAGGCTTTTGCTTTCCAGTTAATGTTATCATATTCATTTTTCGATTGGTAGCATCAATTATTAACCCTCTGAGTGCCAGAGGGGTACGCAATGCATTGTGTACCCCTCTGGCACTCAAAGGGTTAAACCTTTCTCTTATGTCCTCTGTGGATCATAGGAACCGTGGGATAAAGCATCCTCCTGCAGAAGGGCAGGGCACTTGCCTTAAAACGCTCTCAAAAGTGAAGACATACTTCCTCCCTGCTTCATTTTATCCCCACCAGTCTAATCCAGCCTAATCAAGCTGTAAAAGTGACGTTCAAGGAGAGTGCACGGCAAAGATTCTCTAAGTTAACCTTTTTTGTTTTTTGTCTCGAGCATGGGTCTGTGTAATCCTCCATACTGCAGGCTCCTATATCTGGCCTCCATTCTCCAGAGTACAGGTTTAAGGGACCCAGGTCTGTTTGAGGATGGATTACATTACCTTTCTTCCTCATAGTTTCTGCTTAGCTGACCTGAGCAGACATTTGTATGGTACATAAAAGACTGAAGAGGACATGCTTTCCTGCATTCAGAGTGCACAGGTCCTTTGGATATGTCCCTGTCTGTTTGTACGGCAGCCACATTTCCATTATCTGTGGTGCTTTGGCTATATGTTTCTGTCCCACTTTCCTTCTCCTTTTCTAAAGTGGTTTCATTCATTTTATTTCATTTTAAATTATTTTTTATTCACTTGGATTAATTTGAATTTGTTTTAACCCTTTGAGGGACATAGATGGTATTAGGGATTATTTGTTCCTCTGATTGCACTCAGGTGGGAATAAGGGTGTATTATTGGGCTTTTTTCTCTTTGAACTGTAAAGTGGAGACCTGGGCCCCCTTCCGGTATCAGACGGTGCTATTGTGCAGTGGCTGTAGAGCCACAGCTCCATTTTGAAAAGGAAAATAGCTAGTGACTACATTACCTGTAAGCCCATTTTTCCAGGATTAGGGCATGGGAAGAGGCGACTATGCTGATGCGCTTCCTTTTTTCACTTCAGTGTAGACCTCATGAGTTTGGTCTCTACTTCCTTGCATGGCACTAGGGATTTTATCTGCTATATTCCATTTGCTCTGTGGCCCCCACATGGCTCCCGGGGCCCTCTACTTATGACCATGCATGAGTTAAGGCTCTAATTTCTTCTGTGAGTTTTGTACTTTCCTCTATTCATAGTATTTGAGAATCATGCTCTCAGGGCCATCCTGTTGTCCCCAAAAGATGTTGCAGCCATTTCACAGAGGGAAACATTCCCAATGGTAGGGAACTCCTCTTTTGACTAAGGGCACTCGATTGAGGATGATTTGGATTTCTCCTTTAATGTTGGTGATTATTTTGAGGAAAACCCTGTTTCTCCTACTGTAGGTCTTATCCAAGCTATCCTGAAAACTCTGAAGGTCTTCTAGGTGTCAGATTCCAGTTCTTCAACCCCTCATAATTTTAAAAGGTGTAAAAAAAGAGGCTGTCTGTTTTCCTCTTTGACATTTCGTAGGCCAGAACTCCTGGACGAAGGGAGGATGCATGACAAGAGGCTGTTCTTTCCCAGATGTTTTTATCTCTCTTGCATTCCTTTACTGTAGATGATTTAGCATGGAAGCCTCTTTTTTACGCCTTTTAAAATTATGATGAGGCCATTCTCTCACGATCCCTAGAATACAGCCTTGCCACTTGCAGATGCGGCGACACTTAAGGACCAGGCAGATAAGTGCCTGGATTCTCACTTGAAGAGAACTTTGCACCTTACGTCCCACTTGGGAAGGACTATGGCTGTTTGGGAGTATCAGCTTTTGGAAGTTTTTCATGTGGGCACACCTATATAGGGCATTCTTATGGCTATCTCTAATATAATTTACTCAGCTTTTTCTGTTGCCACTCGTTGTACTTTGGTGCTAAAGATCTGGTATGCTATCCAGTCTTCTGTTCAGGGGCAAGCGTTTTTTTTTTTTTTTTGCCCACAGCCCAGAGTTGGCTTTTAGTCATGCAACTGGAGGTAAGAGTGCTTTATTGCATTAGTTTACTCCTAGACACTAGGCGCACCAAAACCCAAGCGGATCCAGACAGGCAAGAAACCTGCTTAGACGTCCACAGCCGATAAGTCTAACTGCATGACTTACAAGAGTCTGGTCTGCCTCGGACAACGTGCAGATGTTTTCTCCTTTTTCACTGCACTTAGGCTCTTTCTCTGATGGATCAGTGGATTTTGTAGGAATTTCTGAAGAGTACTAGATAAACTTCAAGTCCCTTCCTCTCTGTAGCTTGTTCATGTCCAGAGTTCCTTGAGATTTTGTGTGGAGTGGCCTATTCATAGACAAAGTCTGTTCCCTGGTAGATATGCAGGTTTGGAACTTATATTCCAACCTCTTCCTAGTTCGCAAAAAAATATGACTGATGCTTTTCCATTCTGGACTCAAAGCAACTCAACATTTTGTTCTTTCATCCCAGTTTACAGTGGAGTCCTTGTGTTCCATCATCCCAGCCAAGTATCTAGTGGAGTTTTGGGACTCTCTGGAAAATCTTACATGCCTATTCCCATCCTTGCAGATTATTAGCATTTCTGGTAGTTTGCTTTTCAAGACTGTCCTTTTCAGTTTATCACCCTTTGGGTTGGCCTCTGCTTTGTGGGTCTTTACAGAGGACATGACAGCACTGGCAGCTCACATCCTTTCTCCAGGGCTCTTTGAATCTGCACCTAGATGACCTTTTGACAAAGACTGCTTAGAGGAGACTCTGTGCCCTCAAGTTCAGACTTGCATGTCTATCCTGGAACAGCATGATTGGATTTTTCAATTTAAAGAATTATTCTCCTTCTCAGGTACTTCTCTCAGTATGATATTTGACACTTGTCTGCAGAGGGTATTCCTGCCACTAGAAAATATTCTGTTCTTGCCTCACCAGATTCTCAGGCCCTTTTTGGTTATCCATAATAATGCAGTAGTACATGAAGGTGCTGGATTATCCGGTGTCTACCCCAGAGGAAATCCCATTTACAAAATTCCATACGAGGGCGCTGCAACTGTAGATTCTCAGAAATTGTTCCACACATCAGTGTTTTCTCTCCTATGTCACATAAGCCTTAGTTGGTGGCTGCAGAGGTTCCATCTATCGCTGGCATGTCCCTTGGCTATTTGAAACTGGGTGATAGTCACCATGGAATGCAGCCTGACAGGCTGAGGTTCCATCTTGGACCCTCAAACGCATTGAGTCTTCTCATAGGAGTGGAGAGCCTTCTGTCCATCAACGATCTGGAGCCTCTCTTGATTTGCCTAGCTTTGTATAGTTGGTCTCAGTCATCTCCAGGGATCAAGCCCGTCAATGAGATGATGACAGCGGTGGACTACATCAACCGCCAGGGTGGCACCACAGGCACAGTCACATGGTCTGAGGTATGCAGAGACTCATGTTCTGGTAGTCTCCCACAGGTATTGAATGTTGTGGCAGACTTTCTCAGTTTCCAGTGCCTGAATCCCCAGAATTTGGAGCTCAAGCACATGGTTTTTGATACCAAACTTTGTCTCTGAGGTCCTCTGATGGTAGACCTAATGGCCTCATGGTTAAACCATAAGATTCCTCAGCTGTGTTCCAGATCCCGAGACCTATGGCTCTTTCCCCTGGTGTATGTGTTTCCTCTGTTTTGCTTGATTCCCAGAGTGCTGCAGAAAATCCAGATGGAGCTGGCTCATAACATTCTGATTGCCCCATTCTAGCCCTGTCGGGCTTGGGTTTAAGAACTTCTCACTCTCTCTCTCTGTGTAAGAGGAATTCCAGCCCCATCTCAGTACAGACCTCTTGACTCATGGTCTGCTGTGTCATCCAGACATGGACAAATTGGATTTGACAGCTTGGCTCTTGAAACTAGCATCTTGAAGAAGTTGAGTTTTTCTGACTCGTTCATTGTTCTATAAGAGTTGAAAAGACCAGCGGTCATGACCTTTTCATTAACATGTTGTTTTGGTCTTTCTTTAGGATGATCTTCAAAAAAGAGTTCTAATAAAGTGCAGATTTCAGGCCTTTTCCTATGGTGTATCACCCTATTGCCGGACTTGCAGACTTTTGTGCAAGGAGTGATTCATGCCTACCCAATCTTTCTTAAACCCACTCCCCCATGGGACTTGATCATTGCTTTAAAAGTGGTACAGCAGGCTACATTTGAGTCTCTACCATTTTTTGATGCTCAAGAAAGCCTTTCTGATAGCAGGTGGGCAAAATCCAGGCTTTTTTCTTCTAAACCTCCATCTGTGCTTTTCCACTCTGATAGGGTTGTTGTCTGGTGCACCAATTTTTTTGTTGAAACTGGTTTGTGTTTTGAGGGACTTTTCTCTTTCCTTCCCTGGGATCTTGGTGGATGCTTTGGTATATCTGCATGGTTCCTGTGTGCCACATAGAACTTAAGAGAAATGGGGCTTTTTGTGTATATACCAAAACATCATTTTCTCATAGTCTATGTGGAACACAGGACTTCCTTCCTGGTGAGAAAAAACAGCTATTTCAGTCCAGGGCTGGGGGTCCTCTTGGGTTCTTTAGTTTGAGGGATTCTCTTTCCTGCTTGCTTCTGTATTCTTAGATGTTTATGATACCTTAAAACTGTATTAGACTGGTGGGGGTAAAGTGAAACAGGGAGGGAGTCTCCAGCTCTGAAAGCCTTTTAAGACAAGTTCCCTTCACTCCTGCAGAAGTATACTTTACCCCATGATTCTTGTGTTCCACATGGAATAAAAGAAAAGTATAAATACACAACATTTTCCTTTTAAGGACCAGAGGTATGTGCAGTGCATTGTTTTACAGTGTGTTGTGAATCCCTTTATTATTTATAGAGGTAATGAATTTAGTCTACATATAACATGTTGTAGTAAGTGATATCCCATTATGCTTTTCAGAGATTTGAGCTTGCAGACTCTGGAAGATCACCTGTACCTATGAGAATTGGCAAAGTAGCATCAGCACATAACCCTGCTAAATCACGAGCTGCAGTTAATATTCAAGTTGGCAACAAGGATGTTTGCATAGAGGTGACTATTATTGTTACAAAGCAAATACAATAAAACAAATGTATTGCTTATTTAGGAAAGAACCATGTATTGTAGAACTATGTGTTAGACCCAACTGTTGCTTGTGATTTTGATTACTTACTGTTTCAAAGTGATTCTCAAACTTTTCTTTATGGTAGAACCCTTTAGTGCCCACAAAAATCTGTGGAACCCTTTCAGCCAAACCTTTTCACCCTTTGATTGCCAGAGGGTTAAGACAGGTGTCCAGTATGTTGCTTTGCAATGCATTGGAAACTACTATAGCAGTAGTAGTAGTATTACTATTAATGTATGCTAGTTTGTACTGGTAACTTTAGATTCCATTTGGAATACACTTTAGTAGCCATGTACACTCTATTCAACCCCACTTTGGTCCACTGTCCACCTTGACAAAAGGTTGTTATTTTCAACTCCTTGTACTTTTTTGTGCAACCCTAAGCTTCCACAGGTCAGTTTGAGAACAATTGTTCTACTATGTAGTTTTTATTTATTGAATACAAATGTAAAATTCATAGAAGTTTTTAATTTTTTTTTTTATTAAAAAGTATAGTGGGATGAATTACAGTGTGCCACAGAATGAGGAGTGGCAAATTCTTAAATATAGGTAGGTACAATTAAAAAAAAATACCAATGCTAATGTAGTTGTGCTAATTTAAAGGGATAGTAATGTTTTATAATAAAAGCAGCTGTAATTAATCATCATAGTATTTGGACCTTGGAGAGTGTTATTTCAATTCTGTCAGAGTTGTAGTTCAAGAGTAATTCAATGACAAAGTATCCCCCTTTCCGCCCCTTTTACTGATGTAACACTGTTCAGCCAGATCAGAAGGGAGGTGCCCAGGTAGACTGCAGAGAGGGACAATCTTCAATTAAGATAAGGGAAAAAGCTGAAAAACTTGTCAAGGGGGGCATGGCTTTCATTGTTCTCACTGTAAGAAGATTGTCCCCTTCTGTTATCTGTCTAGTCTTACAACCAGATTTCACATCTAAGAAGAGATGACTTACACTAGGTAAAAGGGGCTGGAGGGGAAACTTTGCTTGTGAATATCTCTCAAACCATGAAGGTTTGTGAGATAAGACTTATACCGTTCTTCATGTTTTTTTAATGCCTACAAAATAAAATAAAGATAAAACAGAGTATTACTATCCCTTTAATGATTAGCCAATCTCCTGTTAACATTATCAATCCTATTACTTCAACAGTATCAGTCATTATTAGTTGAATAGTGATAGCTATAGAAACAAGTTTAATTTGAGAGACAAAAATGTATATAATTCAAGAGCTTTTTTTGTAAAATGATCTTGTTTTAACTGCTTGGGTGCTGCAGAGGTCTGCAAAGTATCCTTTGTAATGCTTTGGAGAACTTTCTAGCACCCAAAGGGTTAAATCCAGCCCAGATTCTCATCCGTCAGCCCTTCTGCACAAAATGATATTAGAATGCATTCTATCTTCACAGGTCCCAGCAGGAACCAGACCATTGAATCTGCACTCAGGAACACCGCATTTCATAAAAACCAAAAGCCATGAACTGCTGCTAGCGGAGATGATGCAGTCGCATATGGTTAAAGACTTGTGTTTGATTGGGGGAAAAGTAAGCTAGAATACACACACACAGACTCTCTACTTTCTTTAACACCTTTTTGTGCCAGAGGTCCCTTATGCATTAGGGTCCTCCCTGGCATTCAAGATGATAAACATTGCAGTTTCTTGATGTGATTTGAAGAGTGTAAGTTTATAATATTATTAACCCTTTCAGTGCCAGAGGGGTGCGTAACAAATTGCAAAGCAATGCATTGCGTACCCCTCTGGCACTGAAAGGGTTAAATTCCATATTTGCCTAAGTTTTAAGGAAAGAAAAGCCTGCATAAAGCAGGAGTGGATGTCTGCACAAGCCATACTTAGGACTAGAGTTTAAACATCATGTATGAAATAGATAACTTTTTCAGATACTAGTTTTCCTTTAAGTGTATGTAACCCCATTTTATTTGAAAATGGTAGGGTTTCTCTAAAGCTTGTCCTTTGACTAGTGTGTTATGCACAGTCTCATTTAATGACAAAGGTAGGTGTCAATACAGGAGCCATGTATATCTATCTATATATGTTTGCATCATATCTGCATTTTTGTGTGTATAGTGATTTCTATTGAGAGCACACTTCTTCACACAAAACTTAGGTATCAATATATCGGAAAGGCTCACAAAGGTTAATAGTCTTTAATGAGAAACTGGGGGAATTTTGTCTTCTATAGTGCATATGGTTTGTTCCAGAATTTCTTCATTTCTTCTTGATTGTACATAAACCTCATGTTTTTTTTTCTTTATGCAGTGAAAATATATATAGAAGCTGACTTATTGAGATTACAACCCACCACTCTTCTATTCGCATTCAATTTTTTCTTATCAATAACATTTTACAGACAATACTGCGCTATCACGTCTTAGTCTGTTATCAAGATTGCTTATGTTAATAGGATCATGGATCTCAATGTACCTCTAAAGTTTGTCCCAAGGCAAAGTAGCTCAGTATGAAATGTGCAGTTATTAAAACTGGGATCCCATTTACTCTCAAATAAAAATAAATAAATAACCTGATTATTTTTTTACAGGGGTGTGGAAAAACTGTGATCAGTACTGAGTTTGCAGGAATGCTGGGATATGAAGTAGAGCCTGTCATGTTGTACCAGGTAACATTTAGCACTATGACAAATTAATACTGTTGTAATGCAACTTCAGATTTTTTGAACAAATGTTGCAGGAGCATGGGTAACCAGCTTTATTTATTGCATGTCACTAGCTCAACATGAATGCCATAAACTGAGCCAGTCCTCAACCAAGCCAGTTTTTCAACAGTTTCATGACATGTTGTTGTTATTGGCTCAGGCAATGTTACTATTAAATCATTAATTCAATTATTAATTCAATTATTACACAGCATGATTTTTATCAAGATTTGTTCATCAGGTGATATTATGTATTTTTGTAATTCAATTCTATTCAAAATGATGTACAGTACTGTGCAAAAGTTTTAGGCAAGTGTGAGAAAATGCTGTAAAGTAAGAAAGCTTTCAAAAATAGAGGTGTAAATGGTTTATTTTTAATCAATTAACACAATGCATAGTGAGTGAACAGAAGAAACATCTAAATCAAACAATATTTGGTGTGACCACCCTTTGCTCTCAAAACAGCATAATTTCTTCTAGGTACACTTGCAAATAGTTTTCTAAGGAAGTCGGCAGGTAGGTTGTTCCAAACATCCTGGAGAACAAACCGCAGTTCTTCTGTTCATTTAATCAGCCTCAGTTGCTTCTCTCTCTTCATGCAATCCCAGACAGACTCAATGATGTTGAGAACCGGGCTCTGTGGGGGCCGTACAATCACTTCCAGGACTCCTTGTTCTTTTTTAAGTTAAAGATAGTTCTTAATGACTTTGGCTGTATATTTGGTGTTGTTGTCATGCTGCAGAATAAATTTGGGGCCAATCTGTTGCCTCCCTGATGGAATTGCATCATGGATAAGTATCTGCCTGTTCTCAGCATTGAGGAGACCATTAATTCTGAACAAATCCCCAAGTCCATTTGCAGTATTGCAGCCCCAGACTTGCAAGGAACCTCCACCATGCTTCACTGTTGCCTGCAGACACTCATTCTTATACCGTTCTCCAGCCCTCTGGCAAAAAACTGCCTTCTGCTACAGCCAAATATTTCAAATTTTGACTAATCAGTACAGAGCACCTTCTGCCATTTTTCTGCACTTCTGGTCCTGTGTTTTCATGCATAGTTGAGTCGCTTGGCCTTGTTTCCAAAAGGTATTGGTTTTGGCTGCAAGTCTTCCATGAAGACCGCTTCTGACCAGTCTTCTCTCGACTAGCTGGGTGTACCAGGATCCCACTGTTTTCTGCCAATTCTGAGCTGTTGGCACTGCTGGACATCTTCCGATAGCAAAGGGGAGTAAAGGGGATGTATCACCTTAACAAAAGTTTGACTTAATCTCTTTGCCTTAGCTATGCTACCTTAAGCATGGTATGTCTTTCATCTGTTGCATGTTTCCTTGGTTGACTACTGTGTCTACGGTCCAGAACATTGCCTG
The DNA here is from genome assembly GCA_037306005.1 of Rhinophrynus dorsalis. Classification (NCBI taxonomy): domain Eukaryota; kingdom Metazoa; phylum Chordata; class Amphibia; order Anura; family Rhinophrynidae; genus Rhinophrynus; species Rhinophrynus dorsalis. The sequence goes on along the minus strand of CM074719.1, from coordinate 455,010,153 downwards.
TTTCTTTGTGCTTCTTCAACCGAAGACAGCACATATGGAAACCCCTGTCTGCCTTGAAATTTCTGCCTGGGAAAGACCTTGCTGATGCAGTATAACTACCTTGTGTCTTGTTGCTGTGCTTAGTCTTGTCATGGTCTATGACTTTTGACATTAAACTGTCTTCAGCAACCTCACCTTTTTAGATGGGTTTGGCTGTTCCTTAGCCAGTTTTATTCCTCCTACACAGCTGTTTCTGGTTCAGTTAATGATTGTGTTTCAAACTGATGGTCATTAGCACTTGTTTGGTATAATTGTTTAATCATACACCTGACTATATGCCTGTAAAATCCCTGATTTTGTTCAAGTGTACCTAGAAGAATTGATGCTGTTTTGAAAGCAAAGGATAGCCAAATATTGATTTGATTTTGTATTTTCTTCTGCTCACTCACTTTGCATTTTGTTAATTGATAAAACTATTAACATATCTATTTTTTAAAGCATTTTTCACACCTGCCTAAGACTTTTGCACAGTACTTCACATCATTTTTTTTGAATTACTGTTGCCTGTATTGTCTTCCTGTGGCCTGTAATCATATCAAAATAATGCATTCACATTGTTTATCAAGGGCATTTTTTATATTTTTTGTTAATTCATTTTTAGCCCCCTCCACTGCCTAATTATGGATGGCGGGTTCAGAGGACTAACCATCACCCTTTTGACATGAAAGTAAATGTTTTGGGGTGCCTTGACCCCAAATCTAATTATTTTTTTCAAGTGCTGAGGCAAATTCATCTATTTTCCTCAAAGGCAGAGGGATCTGGTTAACTCTTTCTTCTTTCCAAGAAATACGTTTAAATTAAAAAGAAATTAAATAAACAATAAGCCCTCTTAAAGTGGAACTACCACCCCTGTTAAACTTTGGCCCAAATAATTACCCATCTGGCGACTAGCTGGTCAATAGTGCTAGTCACCAGAATTATTACCTGGTTATTGAGAAGTCTGTACTGCTCCCGGACTGACAGCCAGGAAACAGCGTAGACATCTTTCCATAGTGACATCTGCGTGCCTGCGCTGTCCGTCCCAGCCTTCTCTAGGAGACGTTGCTAGGAGATGTTCGGCACCAAAAGGGACTGACAGCGCAGTCACACCATACACTTCAATCTATACAAAATACTGCAGTATGTTACTTTACTGTCACCTAGATTTGACTAGATTTGATTCAATCTCTCCAATAGCTGCCTAATAAACGCTGGATATCATGCAAAATACTGCTTCTTTCATTCAGTACCCTTCTTTCCTCTAACCCTTCATTTCTGATATCCCACTATACCCCATCCCACCCCATTATGATTAGTCAATTACATTTTTTATGTAGTCCTTTTGTGTCTACAGCTCTCACGCATATTAACACTCTTTTTCCCTTGTGCTACTTATCTGTGGAATGCTCTACCTCCCAGCCTGCACCATTGCACTTCTCTAAAGGTCTTCAAGTCTCAGTTAACCCTTTAAGTGCCAGAGGGGTGCACAACTCATTGCTTTGCATTGAGTTGCGTGTACCTCTGGCATTCAGAGATTTAAAATCACACCTCCTCAACAAGGCTTCATCAAGCTAGAAGGTGTTGAGTTTCTTAATGAATAGAAAGCACTGACTTTTTTCATGTATCCAAGACATTTATTTGACTGATGTTTAACCTATCCTGACAGAACTCTAGCACTTTTTTACATACGTAACTCTTATATACTCTGTATGGCTACCTTTTTCACTTTGGATTGTAAGCTTTTGAGAAGGAACCCCATTTCTAGTGTTTCACTTTATAATGCACTTATAACCCTGTATTGTCTAAATCATTAAATTATAAAGTGCTGTGTACACTTGTTGTGCTATATAAGTAAAACATTCATTCATTCTTTTATTTCATTCATTCTGGGTGAGAATGAGAGTAGAACATTGGCAAATTACTCTATTTAATAACGTCATCTGCCTCTCAATCCCAGGGTACAAATCTGTTAAAGACAATAGCTATCAGTGTCCTTCTGTTCCAGTGCTGTTCTTGGAACATGGCATATTTGCACCATTGGAGTCAGGTGATGCAAATGAGCATCAAAACACAGATATCCGTATACAAACCAAGCCTTCTATCATGTATCTGAAGACTTTGGGCTGGATCTATTACAGTGAAGATGAGTGAAAACATTCCCATTGATGTTAACCCCATGAATGCTCCAATGCATTCAAATCACTTAACAGCAGACCTATCTATTATTCAACTCATTAAGAGCCGTATTTAAATAATTGAGAAGTTTCAGTTCTCCCCTATGGTGCAGTTGGCTTGCTGCAGTATTGCTTCTCTTTAGTTTATTGAATATGGCCTAACTAATTTCATCCCCTATAGTAACCATGTGAAGGATAAGGAAAATTGTTTTTGTTTATACCACAATCATCATAACCAGTTTAGTATTATCTCAAATTTCACAATCTTATTTCTTACATATATTTATCTTATATATATTATATATTTATATATTTTATATATATTTATATGCATACAGTTTCCAGTAAATTTCTTTATATTATAATAAAGCACATGAACTAACAGGATCATTAGATTTGATACACAGATAAAATTAGATGAATGTCTTGCGGTGAGCAAATTTTGACTAATATCTGAAAGATAGCAAAAAGGGCATGTGAATTGTCCCTACACAGAGTGCCATCTATTGCTTACATTTACTTTTTTACTTGAGGTGATGTATGTAATTTACGTTTTCATGCAGTCTCACACAGCATTCTGTTATGATTAAGACATTATATCTCCCTCTGGGGAAGGACAATGAACTGTTACTTTATTTTATAACCAATTTTGTTCACCGCACGTAATATAAACCTCTTTCATCTGTAAAAACCACATCAAAGGATCTGTTAAACATATACTTTCTGCTGAAATAGATAACAAAATATTTTGGAGTATTTTTTTTCTCACAGGATGATAGCCACAAGCAGCTCCAGTTAACCTATTGAGTGCCAGAGGGGTGCCATGCTTCGCCATGCTTTGCACACCCGACTGGCATTCCATGGATTAATCCCACAAATGATGGAGATATCTCGTAAGATGTCTCTAGCATACCAGGGGTTATAGCAGTGGTGCTATATGACAAATTGCCACCCTTTTTTTTGTTTTTACCAAACCCTGATGTCCCCCCGTTTAACTTAAATAAATGTAACCATTTGTACAAACATTGTAATTATTATTCAAGTGCATTTTATTTATTTTGCAAAATGTTGTGAAAACAATTTATTATATATGCTTTTCTTTTCTACAAACCATTTTCTCTTATGTCCTATGTGGAACGCAGTAACTATGGGATAAAGTTCCCTCCTGCTCTTGCCTTAAAAGGCTGTAAGAGGTGGAGACTTCATTTCTGCTCACTTTATTACAGCCAGGCTAATGTGGTTGGTACACTAACTATATTAGGGACTCTCTGTTCCACCAGCTGTACTCTGGTGGGGTGTAAAGGGGCTTATTGGGTTTCTTTATCTTTGAATTACATAGTGGTGGCCCAGGACCCTCTCGATATTGGGGGCTGCTGTTGTGCAGCTGTTGGAGAATCAGAGCACCATTTTGAAAAGAGCATTGGCTAGTGAATACTTTACCTGTAAGTCATATTTTTCACAGGCTTTAGGTAATGGGAAGAGGTGGTTCTACATTAATCCTCTTCCTTTTTTCACTTCAGAGTGGACCTCATGAGATTGCTCTACTCCCTTGCATATCACTTTAACCTTTTCAGTCAGATAAGTACGCTTAACATTATGTATGTACTTCTATCTTACTTTCATTGTCTTGTAATATATTTTAAAGGGATCTATCACCCCTACAAAAGTTAGGTTTATTATGTAGAGTTAATATAGATAATGCTGAAAACGTTATTGATTTTACAAAAAAAAAATGCTATTTGGGTTAAAACGATAGCTTATAGAGTGCCCTGCACCCTACTTCCACATACACATCTGTTGCTGCACTGTTCCTGCTCCCTGCCCACTACCCAGCCTCCTCCAATGAAAGAGGCTGTCTGTCTGGAGCGGTCTCATTGGCTAGATGCCGATCTATGCCAATGTATTTGCTCCAGCTTACAGACAGACCGCCTCCGTCATCAGAGGAGGCTGGGTAGTGGGAAAGGAGCAGGGGCAGTGCGACAATCTGCAGCAATGGAAGTGTATGCGGAAGTAGGGTGCAGGGCAGTCTATAAGCTATCGTTTTAACCCAAATATCGTTGTTTTTTTTTTAAATCAATAACGTTTTCAGCATTATCTATATATACTCTACATAATATGCCTAACTTTTGTAGAGGTGATTGTGACGGTACCAGGATTTACCAGACCCTTTTGGGGTCATCGGTTCCTAAACCGCCACTAATGCTGCCCCTCTTCCCCGGCCGGCTGGAGCCCTGCTGCTTCCTGGAGGTCCTCGATACTCAGGCAGGAACAACTGGATGCTGCCTCCTGGCAGACTGGCAAAGCCAGTGAATTTAGCTGCAGAATCCTAGGTGGGGTTTCCTGTGGCCCTACACCAGTAGACCGGCGAGGCAAGCGAATTCGCTCCTGCAGTGGCTAAGGTGAGAATCCACAGCCCAAGCTCCCTCCAGAAATACAGCCAAGACTTGTATTAAGGAGGGTAGAACAGAACAGACTTTATTGATAAAACACACTGCTTAAATACACTTCCAGACACTCTTATCAAGATAAGAATACAAATTAGTGCTTGAAAAAGGGACATCTTAACTGGTCCATAATAACCTCCCCTGACTGGTCAATGAAGCACAGCAGGAGTCAATTCACATTCCTTAGCACATGGAGTATTCTTTAAACAAGCCACAGTGCTGGACTTAACAGCCCACTCTGCAATCTGGTTCCCCAGATTTACCAAATGTCACACAATGTACAAAACAGTGATCAATATTTCAGATGTTATAGTTCTAAATTATTCCATCTGGTCACAGTGATAGATCCTCTTTAAGGGTCTCCTGGCTATGTCTCAACCTAATGGAGACATGAGTAAGCTACCAAAGTTTTGGGGGTCTTCCCATCCCCCTTAAGCCCTTTTATCCTAATTCCAGATTAGTCCTACTAGGGATATATCTGGTACTTTATGTTCCTCTTGCTCTGTATCTCCCACATGTATTTCAGGGCCTTCTTCTAATGAACAGCAGCATGCATGGTTTAAGACCCTAATTTCTTCTATGTGTTCTATATTTTCTTCTTTTCAAAGTATTCCAGATTCTTGGTCTGAGGACTGTCTTGTTTCCTCCAAAATGGGCAACAGCCATTTAACAAATGGACATTTTTCAATAGTAGGGGACATCTCAGTGGAGGAAGGGGGCTCTGAACACTATTGGGATTTGTCCTTTGCTATTGGGGATTCTTTTGAGGATGACCGTAGTTCTCATGCTGAGGGTTTCATCCAAGTTGTCCAGGAAATTCTGAAGGTGTATGAGGCCTCAGATTCCAGTGCTTCTCCCCCTCATATTTTTTTAAAAGGTACAAAAGCATAGCTGCCCCTTTTTCTCTTCACTAAGTACTCTGGGATGAATGGAGGACACCTGATAAGAGGCTGTTCTTTCCCAGGCACCCCTCTCTGGTATTCCTTTGCTGCAGATGCTTTAGCTCAGGGAGCTGTCCTTCCAGCAGTAGGCACTTGCTTGTGGACTTAAAGGGGAACATTCACATGTGAAAAACTTTTGTCCATGGACTTAAATTAGCACAAATACATTAGCATTAGTATTTTTTTACATTTTACCCACCCACTATTTAAGATACGGAGACTTAAAATTTTCCACTTCTGCATTCTGCGGCACACTGTATGTGCGACACAACGGTGCAGGACTTCCCACCTCACTCCCTGCTGCCCCAGAAAGCACGTTCACGCTTCCCTTCCTAGTGGTATTTATGTGGGCTATTGTTACAGCAAGCCCTGTTTACCATGATACTGAGCTTGCTACAAGCTCCCTGGGGCAGCTGGGAGGGACCTAGGAAGTCCTGCACCACTGTGCCACACATACAGTGTGCCACAGAATGAGGAGTGGCAAATTCTTAAATATAGGTAGGTAAAATAAAAAAAAAAATACCAATGCTAATGTAGTTGTGCTAATTTAAAGGGATAGTAATGTTTCATAATAAAAGCAGCTCTAATTAATCATCATAGTATTTGGTCCTTGGAGAGTGTTATTTCAATTCTGTCAGAGTTGTAGTTCAAGAGTAATTGAATAATAAAGTATCCCCCTCCAGCGCCTTTTACTGATGTAACACTGCTCACCTAAGAGCAGCAGGGAGTGTCCAGGTAGATTGCAGAGAGGGACATCCCCCTCCAGCGCCTTTTACTGATGTAACACTGCTCACCTAAGAGCAGCAGGGAGTGTCCAGGTAGATTGCAGAGAGGGACAATCTTCAATTAAGATAAGGGAAAAAGTTGAAAAACCTGTCAAGGGGGGGCAGGGTTTTCATTGTTCTCACAGAAGAATATTGACCTTTGATGTGAGCTGTTTGGTCTATGGACTGGATTCCACATCTGAGGAGTTTGGGCTTACACTAGGTAAAAGGGGCGGGAGGGGGAAACTTTATCGTTCAATTACTCTTGAACTACAACTCTCACAGTATTGAAATAACACTCTCTATGTCTCGATTGCTATGAAGATTAATTGGAGCTGCTGTTTTTTGTGAAACATTACTATCACTTTAAGTCCATGGACAAAAGTTGTTCACATGTGAATATTCCCCTTTAAGGAGCAAGTGAATAAGCCTTCTTTCTTTATTGAAGACAAATTACACAGCTTCTTTACGACCTTATGTTGCACCTAACTAGGGCCATGGAGAGTGTTATTTCAATAGTGTCATAGTTGTAATTCAAGAGTAATTGAATGATAAAGTGTCCTCTCCCACCCCTTTTACCTAGTGTAAGCCGCCTCCCCTCAGATGTGGAATCTGATCCCGGGACCAGACATCTCACAGCAGGGAACAATGAAAGTGTTCTTGTCTTGCTGCTCTGAGGTGAGCAGTGTTACATCAGTAAAAGGGGCAGGAGGGGGATATTTTATCATTCAATTACTCTTGAACTACAACTCTGACAGAATTGAAATAACACTCTCCATGGCCCAAATGCTATGAAGATTAATTGGAACTGTTTTTATTGTGAAACATTACTATCCCTTTAAGAGCAAGACAAGCAGCATACACAAGTAATCAAGGAGAGAATGATCTAGACTCAAAAGAGGAAACTCTTTGTTTTAGGCATAGAAAAATAAAATGTAGGGGTTAGAGAAGGGAAATATAAGATCAAATTCATCAAAGATGCCGCTTTAAGTAATCAGCAGTGCCTAAACTTACCATAGATGAGAGTTGGTACCATGTTAGCCACAGAAATACAGGAGGCTAATATAGTCAAGTTGATACCTTTATTACTAACTTAGCAAATTCTTGACTAAACTTGCCTCCTAAACTTACCATAGGCATCACTCATTTGACATTCTCCAGTTTTGATTTCGTCCACAGTATGTCACAACACCAGTTATGTGAAGATTTAAGAATGTGACTGTTGACATTCACACTCTTTAAAATGCATAAACCTCCATAGGATAGTGTAGCAAAAGTGCCACAATTTCAGGCCATTCAGATACTGCACCTAAAAAACTAAACTTTGAGCCACTGTAACCATTGAATAAAACACCTTTTAACAGTGGGAGTCCCCTTATTTTACACAAGAAGATAAATCCTATAAATATCGTTTTTACATATTAAGTGTTACTATCCCTTTAAATCAAAGGAAAATTCTACTTTCAGTGCGGGTGGTTTGCTTCAAATTACTCATTTATTATGTGAATTAGGCCCTTATAAGGGTAATACTTAAGTGACAGAATTATTTTGTTAGTATGATTTTCATTTTATTTCAGCATGCATCAGATATATAGTAACTATATCAGTGATTTAGTTTATTAAATATAACTGTATTTATTGAGAACCATGTGGTTTTTATGGCTTCTAATGATCTTATGTCAATATATGCCAGCGGCAGGATGAGGAAGATGGAGATGTAGACCAACAGCTTTAGGCCTGCTGTTATATGCTGAATATACCATGTGATCACCAAAGGGCAGCTTTATTTACTAGATTAAGTGGACATTCATTTGTTTAATATAATGAGCTGTTTATATCACAGTCAATAATATTTATTTATAATTTTCTGCATTGAAATCTGACAACTTTCTCTAATTGCAGACCTCCAGTTCACAGTATGCTACAAATGGATCTTAACCCTTTGAGTGGCAGAAGGGGCACACAACGTATTGCAAAGCAATGCATTGCATACTTTTCTGGCACTCAAAGGGTTAATAGGTCCCTGTTTTGATTATTGATTTGTTGTAGGAATGATTGTTTTGTCAGTGTGGTTGAGAAAATTGATTGCATGGAAAGTAGAGTGTTCACATAAAACAATGGGTTATATAAAACATGACCGATTGGGATTAGATAGGAATTATTTATAGTGATAATCCTGAAATGCCTATGTAAGTCCTTCTTTTAAACAAATTAAAGCACCAGTGCAGTTTTATTAGGAAAAATTCATATATTGTAGGGTTTTTTCCTGCTGAGTAATACCCAGGATATACATGAAAACAAGAGACAATGTCAATGCATACTGCCTGGTAAAATCCTTTCATAAAGAGTACAAGAAGGATAGTGTTTTGAGACACTTCATTCAGAGTTGCTACTATCACATTGAATGTGGATATTAACAAGTGGCTGACCCCTTCCATAAAATGCAATATGATTGTGTTTTTCTTCATTCACTCTCTTGAACCTTCCTCTCTTTTTTTGTGGTACAATAAATCTTCAATAAATGGAATTTAAGAATTAAAATTTAGAATTAAATCAAATGACTGTTAGACTGCTCTGTTTTTGACAGTTTAGTAAAAAAAAATAAATGCTTTTGAATGAAGCATATTCCAGCAGTGGCTTTTCCATTATTTAACTCAGCAGGAAACACCTTTACAATATATTTGTTATTATAGTAAAAATATATTGAACCTTTAAGAGCCACATAATCCCTCTAAGTGTATCATTTATATTGGCCTAGGCTCTTGGCCCAGTTGTTACTGATGTACTTGTCTATGGCTAGTTCTGTATATTGTTATTGGTGGGAATATTTATCCACTGCTTAATCCACTGAATGCTAGAGGTATCGCTAATGCTTTGCAATGCATTGAAGATGTTGCTAGCATCTAAAGTGTTAAGGTTAATTCCAGGGACAACAAGTTATTCTGGTATTAACAAGAAAAACAAGATTCCATGGAATTGCTGCTAAAGGGCAGTGCTGTCAGCCAGAGGTCATTTCCTGAATGATGGATGCTGTGTGGGTACACTGCAGGCTTTTTTTTCATTGTTTAAAATAATTTATCTTGTGTTGATAAATGCAGGACATGACAGCCAGGGATTTGCTGCAGCAGAGGTACACTCTCCCAAACGGAGACACTGCCTGGCGACAATCACCACTTGTCACCTCAGCCTTGGAAGGGAAACTTGTTATTCTCGATGGTATCCACCGTGTCAATTCAGGAACTCTGGCTATACTGCAAAGGTCAGTAATTGCTAGGAGGGACATGATAAATACAAATGATAGCACCAAAAAGGTCGATGCAGTTCTTCCATCATAATCATGGCTTATTGTGGAAAGCAGTTACTCTAAACTAGTAAGAAATTGATCTCAGTTTATCTGATTGTGACAGTTTTTCATGTGCTGTTGTCAAATGATGAACAAATAAATACAGAGATGATACATGATATCCAATCTACTTTGTGAAACTTTCTCTTAAACTCTGAGCAGTATTTTTCAGTCTTATGTTAATCCTTTGAGTGCCAGAGTGGCATGGAATGGATTACAAAGCAATGCATTCCGTACCGCTCTGGCACTCAAAGGGTTAAAAAGGAATGTGCAGTAATTCTGAGGCAAATCAACTGCAGCATAGGGGTACAAATAAAAATTCCTTTTTCCCGGTGTTGCGTCTCTGCACATTTCTCCAAATACTCTTATTTGATGACTTGTTCCCTCCTCCACTAGTGACTTAAATTACTTTTCTTCACGTATTAGCTCTTCTGAAATTGCTTTTTTTCTGTTGTGCATAAGGCCTTTAGTCTACATAATGATGGTTTGCCATGACATCGCTTGTGATCTAGGGGAGATGCACTAAGGTGAGATAAAGGTGAGAGAAGTAAAAGCCAATGAAAAAACCTGACTACTTCCTATGATGTTGTACATCTCTCCATTTGAAAAGAAAAGCTTCATAAAATAATATGGGAAGCAGAGAGGTTTCTCTCACTGCGATGATTTGTCTCACCTTTCAGCCTTGCCCTGGTATTCAGATAGATCGGGCTAGAGAATTCATAGATTATTTAAATCTTTGAGTGCGTGTAACAACATTATGGGTATCACTTCAGTTTTCTGGTATAACAATTTTCATTTTGTCCCTTATTAGGATGCTAACGAGTATCTATTCTGGTGCGGAGAGAACACATTCCTCAAGTTTCTATTGATTTAAAGGAAAACGAACAGCTCTTAATAATAAACCACCACTTGCCTTAAAGGGATAGTAATGTCTTAATTACATAAAAAGTTATATTGTACAGCATAAAATAAGAAATCCATCCATGCTATTCCTATCTCTCAAACCTTTATGGACTGAGGGATAGAGCGTTCTAAAGTTCCCCTCTCCCTGATGTCAGCTATAAAGCTGACAGAAGGAGATCCGTGTCGGCCACACGAGGAGGCTCTTCAGCAGAGCAGCAATAGCTTGATTTAAAAAGAAATACTTCTTTGGAACGATCTAAAAAGTGTGCACACTTTATAGACCGTTCCAATGAAGAATTTATTTTTAAATCGTGCTATTCCGGCTCTGCTGAAGAGCTGCCTGTTGGTCCCCGAACCAGGAACTCCTACTGTCCGCTTACAGCTGACATCAGGAGTAGTGGAGGGAGAGGGGAACTTTAGAACGCTCTATCTCTTAAACCATAGAGGTCTGAGAGATAGGAATAGCACGGATGGATTTCTTATTTTATGCTGTACAATATAACTTTTTTATGTATTTAAGACATTACAATCCCTTTAATCTGACTTGAAAATCCTAATGGCTGCTGTGCCTAAATCCTACGTACACTGGTTCTCCAATCTGAATCTTCCATTAGTACTAGATATAGTGTCCATGACGACAGACATGATTCTTTGTTGTAGGGCTTGAGGACCCCAAACTCCCCTCTCTGAAGGGTTCCTAAGAAGAGCTCCAAGAGTTCTGCACAAAGAATCAAATGTACTGCCATGGACATAGTATCGAGCACTAATTAGGTATTCATTTTGTATAACCAATGTGTGCAGAAGCGATTCATAGGACCATTGGGAATTTCCAACCAGATTAAGGTAAATTGGGTTTATTATTAGGAGGTGTTTGTGTTTTTCTAATAGAGCCCTATGAATTTTGATCTTGTTCCAAGAGCTAAAATCTTCAATCAGTCCTTGATGTCATGTCAATGGAGGTGGACATGACAGTTGACAGTTGCTGGCAGTTGTTTGATGCTGAAGAAGGCAAGAGTGCATGAACCGATTAAAGGGATAGTAATATTTCACAAAAACAGCAGCTCCAATTAATCTTCATAGTATTTGAGCCGTAGAGGTGTGTTATTTCAATGCTGTCAGAGTTGTAGTTCAAGAGTAATTGAATGATAAAGTATTCCCCTCCCGCCCCTTTTACCTAGTGTAAGCCACCTCCCCTCAGATGTGGAATCTGGTCCAGGGACTGGACAGCTCACAGCAAGGGACAGTCTTGTTACTGTGAGAACTGTGGCAGGCTTTTCAGCTTTTTCCCTTATTTTAACTGAAAACTGTCCCTCTCTGCAATATGATAAAGTATCCCCCTCCCGCCCCTTTTACCTAGTGTAAGCCACCTCCCCTCAGATGTGGAATCTGGTCCACAGACCAGACAGCTCACAGCAATGTACAGTCTTGTTACTGTGAGAACTGTGACGGGTTTTTCAGCTTTTTCCCTTATCTTAATTGAAGATTGTCGCTCTCTGCAATCTACCTGGACACACGCTGCTGCTGCGAGGTGAGCAGTGTTATATCAGTAAAAGGGTCTGGAGGGGGATACTTTATTATTCAATTACTTTTGAACTACAACTCTGACAGAATTGAAATAACACTCTCTAAGGCCCAAATACTATGATGATTAATCAGAGCTGCTTTTATTATGAAACAATAATATCCCTTTAAGCCTTTAAAGTGGAACGTTCACCTAAAAAAAAATTTTGAGCATGGGCTTTAATACATAAAACTAGATTAGCTCTGTTGTTTGTTTTTTATTTTTACTCATCTGGTAGTTGAGATATTTAGACTTCAAATTGGGCACTTCTGCATTCTGCGGGAGCCTGTACTTCCCAGCTGCCCCAGGGAACACGTTCACGCTTCCCTTCGTAGCTGTATTTCTGTGGGCTGAAGTTACAGCAGGCTCCATTTACAATGCTACTGAGTGAAAATTAAAAAAAAAAACAGCGCTAATCTAGTTTTATGTACTGAAGCCCATGCTCAAAATATTTGTTTAGGTGAACATTCCGCTTTAAAGATCAGGGGCTAGATTCTATTGCAGGTGCTAAATGTTAACACCCGTTTTATCAAACATTTTCCTATTGAAGTCTATGGGGAAAACTGAAGATAAAAGCAGAGATAACATTAGCACCTGCAATAGAATCTGGCCCCAGATAGGCAATCAAATACATTTCTTTGCAATGTGTCACACACCAATCTGCTCATTAATAGGTTAAGATTATTAGATGCAATGAGCAGAATTTGAGGTCTTGTGGCCCTGCTAGAAATTGTTGTGATATCCAGGACTGATTGAAAATGTTCTGTCTTAGTGCCAGGCCAAATTCATAGGGTATATTAGGATTTTCTCATAATAGTAAGGTAAATATTTGTGGGGGGTGCTACTTTTCCTTTAAAGAAAGCTCTTAGTACACAATGTAATGAGGCTTTACTGTAATTGAAGAACTGACTTTTCTTTTGCACTGTCCTTTCAGACTAATCCACGATAGAGAGCTGACGCTTTATGATGGCACCAGGTTACTAAGAGAAGACAGGTATCAATATTTAAAGGAGGAATTGCAGCTTTCTGATGAAAAGCTACAGGAGAGGTAATTTAATGTATGGTATTTTTGAAGGGACCTCTTGGCTGTTATCAGCTCTTTTGATATTTGCTTTTAGAATAGCTCTAAATATATATTTTTTTTTACTTTCCATTTGGTTTATTCCATTTTCCTACTTATGGAGCCATAAGTAGAAAGAAAAGTGGAGCAATTTTGAGTAAGGTCATCTGAAACATAAGGAACAAATAAATTCCATTGATTTAAATGGGGCATTTTATTTTTTTTACAAAACTATTGTATTAGTTTTCAACAAGTAATAAACAAACACAACGATAGGGATAGGGAATGCAGATAGCAATATCCATGTCAGAACAAGAAGGAACAAGAAGTCATTATAACATCAGCTGGAGCATCCTATTCACTGGCGCAGATGGATTGGCAGGAACGAAAATGTCATTCATGAGATGGAGGAAGAAAATCTGAACTGTGGGGGGTTGAGAGACATAAGCATCCACATTTGGGGTCAAAGTGTGGGAGAAATATTGGGGAAAGGAAATAAAAGGGGGGAGAAGGAAAATAGGGGGGAGTGGAAGACAAAACCTTAAAACAAAGAACAAACACAGACGTCTCACTTGAGGTCTCCAGGAAAAGTGAGGTTATAGTTGCGCGACCACTGCCAGGGAAAAGGTTACTGGGGCAGAGGTGAGGGAAACCCAGAGTATTAGATCTAGTCCTATGTTAGGTGATGATAGATGGTAAGAGAGGAGATAATGGGTCACGGAACTCTCCCTTATCGATCCATTTTCTTTAACGAAAGCAGTGAGAAAAGGAGTCCTGTTGGGCGCCGGGAAATGTTTTAAGGAAGGGTTCCTAAAGATGTATAAACTTTTCACCCAAGAGTTCCCTATCGAACAGCCAATGGCCCAGTGTAGTTTGGTAAAGTATAGCACTGTGGATCTCCAGTGTGTGAACAAAGGAGGAGAAGGCAGTATCCATTGAGATAAGATACATATCAAAGCGATCATGATAAGGAGGTCCAGGAGAATTATCTGCAGTTTGGGGAGGGGGGTGGTGGACTGATAGGAACCAAGCAAGAATTCAGGAGACTCTGGAGAGAGGTATTAGCAAGCATTCTTGTATAAAAGTGAGGATTTTATTCCAGAAGTATTGGATATGGGGCAAGAATATAGTAAATATAGGAGGGAAGCATGCAGGCTCTGGCATTTGCAACAGTGATGGGAAGATGAGACCCTAATGCTATTGGCAAGAATAAGGGGTAGGTAAGCCCTACATAAGAGGTGGTATGATAGGTTGTGGAATTATGTTGTAGGTGAGCTTTTCAGGTGTCTAACAAAGCATGCTAGAAGAGTTTCAGTATTTAGGTCTGTGATGTTGGTTGTCCATCTGTGGAAGGAGGAGGAACCCTCTGAATAGCAATGCGATAATGTAAATGCAGGAGATTTTAAGGACAGGAGTGTGAGGGGCTTTTAGTTGACCATCTATCGGATTGTTGTCCAGCTGTGGCCATGACTGAGGAAATGGAATCTGTGGTAAGTATCAATATTCCCTCCTGAATTAACTGTGATATGGAAATCTGAGCGTAACTAATAATAGTACCAACGAGGTCAAGATTTGCTATTTTATGTTTAAAACAATGGGATTTACTTCTTTGATCATATACAGTGGTTTGTGTAATCGAATATGATTGCCATAAAGTTAGATGAAAGGAGCTCAAGATGAGCCTTCACATTTGAACCGATTACAACTTTTGAAAGGAGGAGCCCGATACTTGAGGCTATAAAAATGGCAGCCGAGCAGTGGCCCTGTATTATCTAGCCACAAACAGAAAGGCTGCACCGGTCAACTCCAGTCAAAGAAGAGCAAAAGTAAAACTCAAATCTTTATTGTGTAATCTTCATAAAATCAAATAGCTTCAGACTTCTAATACTCACACATTAACAGACAATTACAGTACACATCAGAGTGTAGATCAAGGCGTTTCACATTGTACACACTTAGGCATGATCAAATTAGTGTGACAAAACTGTTCAGAATTTTAAACCTCAACTTACAATCAAAGAGCATCAAACAGGTTGTCGTAATCTTGTATCAAAATCCCGAACCCATTACCTCAGATGCCGATTGGATATTCCCCCAATGACAATGTATCCTTTCGCTCCCCTGTCAAAACCGAACCCCCATTGCTGCTAAAGGAATAAAGTTTCATAAAATCAAATGGGGATATTACATCTTTTGTAGCGACACCGGACTCTGTAAAAATCTACTGTATATAACTTTTTATATCTCTATTTAAATAAAATCTTAGCGCTGCTTACCGGCATCTGAGGTAATAGGTTTGGGATTTTGATACAAGTTTACGACAACCTGTGTGATGCTTTTTTGATTGGAATGGGAGGTTTTAAATCTGCACACACTGATGTGTACTGTATTTGTCTGTTAATGTGTGAGTATTGGAAGTCTGAAGCATTTTGATTTTATGAAGATTACTCAATAAAGATTTGAGCTTTATTTTTGCTCTTCTTTGCTTGGAGTTGACTGGTGCAGCCTGTCTGTTTGTATCTATGTCAAGATATGGCTGGAGGAGGCCTGGGTTTTGCATGACGGCATCCTTGCTGGGAGAGCTTTTGAACCTGAGAGAGACACGAGACTCGGATGGAGGTCCTGTGAGCAGCCAAATTGTTTGTTTCATTGTCACCCATATTTTCTAGCCCCTGACGAACCCGCCACTGGTAGAGTTTCTTCTGTACATCTGCCTCAGTATTTCTAATTATGTAATGCCTGTAATTTCCATTTCCTTACCACTATACCTGTGTGGGTAGTTTGTGACTGTCCAGCTGTTGTTGGACTGCTGGCTGGCTCAAGGGGATGGTAGTTGTAGTACTTTATACTTCTGGGAACCAAGTTGGCTAACCTCTGCATTGTACCTGCCTTACTCTTTCTGAAGAACAACTGCCTTTGGTTCTTATGCTGGAAGCAAAAGATCAGCAAATCTGGAGCAAATAATTCCCCCATGGGAGGAATAAAATGTTTATTTAAATATGGGTTTTGACTCCTTGAATGCTAGAAAACTTTACAGTGCATTGTTTTTGCAATGTATCGGAGACCCTTCTAATATTCAACCAGTTAAATGATCCATTTAAATCAATGCAAGTTTAAGGTTTTTTTTAAAATGTATCCCCTATAACATTAGTTTTTCATCTGAACTTTTTAGTATTTCAATTAATTTAAAAGCAATTTTGTTTTATTTGTTTTTCTAACCTTTTTATTAACCCCTTAAGGACCATTGACGTGGCTGGACCGTCACGCTGGTCCGGCACTTAAGGACCAGTGACGGTCCTGCCACATCACGTACTTTTACTCTCGGTGAGTAATACTGGGGACTGAAGTTGATCGATAAAAGACCGGAGTGATGTCTTTCAGTCCCTCGTTCGGCGTGCCGCCCCACGTGATCAGTCACGTGGGACGGCACATCAAAGTTTCCTATCTGGTCCTTAAAGGACCGCACACCCCGGGATCGCTGGTCCTTAAGGGGTTAACATCACGCAAGGGAGTTACTTGCACATATATTAAATTGTGTATTACATTCCATTTTGGCATCTCTCACCCTACAAAGAAAATGCACATGCCCAGCACCAGGTCTGCACATGGATTGTGGAAATGTATTTCATGTCACTCTTTTGCCATTACAATATACTCCTCATTTCGCTTTCTCCTTTTTGTTTGGCCATCTGTTTTGAGGTTTTTGTAGGTTCTAAGAAATGGATTGTTATATTCAGTTTTTCTTGGAGTTATATTTTTAGATAATTCACCCAGTGCCAAGGTTTAGTTTGGCAGCTGTTTTTATTCCACCATCTCAGTTGAAACATATGTTATGATGATATCGGAGAGCAAGGGTGCCTGTCTTGTTCTAGTTAGCTTTTGCATAATAGAACATGCAATTAAGGTTCGGTAAGGACACACATCTATCCTTGAGAATAAACATGGCTGTGATTGTCTTCACATAAACAACTTGTACTTAAGCAGTTGGCAATTTGTTATATTGCTTTACTAAGTATATAGTACCCCCTTCAGTAACTTTGTTTTTTCTAGAACCCCTCTGTTTTACGACAGCTGATTCTATGCCAGCTATCTACGCTGCCCTATAGTCTTCATTTCTGAGATGCTAAAAACCTCAACATTACTGCAGAAGACATAGGTAATGTTGATTGGATTGTCAATCAGTTTGATTAAATTGGGGGTGTAATTAATACTCTTGGACAAAGAGCAACAACCTCTCTCAGCATTTGATTGACATGTGGTCAAGTTCCAGAACTACACCTATCTTTGGTAGTTCTCAGACCTGTCCTAAGTCCTGTCTTTTGGAATTCTCTGCTTGGATACAGGTGAGTTAATCAGAGGCTCAGTCATTGATGCCCTGCAACCCATTTTTTCTACAGCTTGGGTCACCTGAGCCATGATTATCTGCGGTTAACAGTTATGAGATGCTGTTTGTGGGGATGTTCTGCTGGTTATGCTGGCCAATATTATGGAGGTGGCCTTCAATGCTGCTTGTAGCTTTGCATTGCACTTTGTTACTCAAGCTTTTGTCTGCTGACCAGTCTTCCAAAAAAAGTCTTTAGTGTCTCTCCCTTTTGTAGACCTTGGCTATGTCATTAGTGATATTACAAGAGACAAAAGCACACTCTTGGCTCAGATTGCACATAAACATACCTTTTTTCCTAAGACAAGTGGTTTTGTAAAGCCTGGGGTTCAGCCCCTGGAGGCCTTTCGGGTCTGCTCCACCCCAAAACCCAAACAGTCATGGCAGAACAAGAAGTCTGCTCAGAAGAGCCTAAGGCTTACAAGCCTACTGGTGCATGACTCTCAGGATCCTGGCCTGTCTTTGCTTGTAGGGGCTTGACTCTGTCTTTTTCAAGATGCATGGGCATCTTGGATGCTAGATCAGGGGATTTTTCAGGTTATTTTGGAAGGGTACTGAATAGATCTCAAATCCCTTTCACTTCACAGTTTCTTTTCTCAGGTTCTTTACTTCTTGAGAATGAGATTCGAGACCTTCAATGGAGGGTGTATCTATAGGAGGACAAGATCCTAGCCTTGTAAAGCGATATCCTGGCTATCTGCTACGTTAAGAGAATATGAGAGTTCTAGGTCGCCTGGTCTACTCTCTGCTAGCTGTTCCCTATACTCATTTCCACTGCAACTGGACATTCTCAGGAGCTGGTCATGTCTAGGGATGGGTGAAAACTTTTACCTCAAACCGAAATCGGCTAAAAATGGCACTTCCTGCCTTGTGAAAAATTTCCAGTGAAAAGTGCAGTTTTACCACTTTTTTTACCTAGCTCATTGCATTGAAATCTTCTTTTCCTGCAGGCATATAAAAAGGTGTCAGGCTCTCATGACATGCCTTTCTGTGTTTGCGAGAGGAGAAAGCAGCACATTTTGAGCTAGAGAAGATAGGCAAATACATAGTCTGCATTGGAGGAGGCTGATTCTAGAGGTCTGCCATCAATAGCCTCAATGGCTAGCGGAGTATCTCTTTTAGACAGAGGAATATTGTGTCTCTCAGCAAATGCCCGGTCCATGAAATAGCCTGCTGCGCCAGAATCTACCAGAGCTAGTACCTCCACAGCTTGGTCGCCTAGGAGAAAACTCACCGGTATGGTGGGTTTCTTAGAACAAGGATCTGGGGACGGTTGTACACCACCTAGGGCCTGTCACCCAAGGTACCCTAGGTGCATGCCTTTCCCGGCCGTACCGGACATGTGCATAGTAAATGCCCATTTTTTCCACAATATAGGCATAGCCCTTGTCTTTTGCGGTAAGCCGGTCACTGTCTATCTCGTCCAGTCAAGATTATGTGTACCTCTCCTTCCGTGCCAGCTGAATACAGCAAGTTCAGCGACATATTCAGTAAGGGTGAGGCTAGCGCACTGCCGCAGCATCGGCCATATGATTGCGCTGTTGATTTGCCCCCAGGGGTGGTGCCACCGAGGGGTAGGATGTACCCATTGTCCTGTGAGGAGAATAGGGCCATGGAGGAGTACATTGAGGATGCTCTCAAACGAGGAATCATTCGTAAATCATCCTCTCCGTCAGGTGCAGGGTTCTTTTTTGTGAAAAAGAAAAATGGCGAATTACGACCTTGTATTGACTACCGTGGACTCAATAATCTGATGTCCAAAAATGCATACCCCATTCCGCTCATCACAGAGTTATTTGATAGGTTGAAAGGCTCCTCTGTTTTTAACGAAACTCGATTTACGTGCCGCCTACAACCTAATAAGGATCAGGGCCGGAGATGAGTGGAAGACGGCATTCAATACTAGCTCAGGCCACTACGAATATCTAGTTATGCCATTTGGTTTATGTAATGCACTTGCCGTATTTCAAGAGTTCATCAACGATATCCTCCGCGATATGTTACAGTCTTGTGTAGTTGTGTACCTGGACGATATATTGATTCACTCTGCTAATTTAACCCAGCACATCCAGGATGTTTCTGAGGTGTTGCTTCGATTGCACAAGAACAAATTGTTCTGCAAATTAGAAAAATGCGAATTTCATTGTTCCAAAGTACCCTTCTTGGGTTTTGTTATATCTAAGGATGGCATAGCTATGGACCAAGAGAAGTTGGCTGCAGTCCTACAATGGCCACGACCCAAGGGGTTAAAAGCTATCCAAAGGTTCTTGGGCTTTGCCAACTATTACAGAAAGTTTATTCAGAACTTTTCTACCATTGTAAAACCTCTCTCTGACCTTACGCATAAGGGCGCGAATCCTTCTCAATGGTCTGAGGCAGCTGAGAAGGCCTTCGAAACCCTCAAAAATGCATTTGCATCTGTTCCTATACTATCCCACCCTAATCCCACCCTGCCTTTTACGCTAGAGGTAGACACCTCCGAGGTTGGGGTAGGGGCAGTTCTCTCCCAACGCCCCAAAGAAGGTGGTAACTTGAGACCCTGTGGGTTCGCCATCATATCTTAGCGGTAACGGCGCCGCCACTGTTAAACTTCTGGAGGGAGCCAACATTTGCCCAGTGGTATTATCCGGTGTCATAACTGGGGGGACCACCGGATTTTGATTCGGTTTACCAAGGTGTACCATACGTTCTAGCAAGGTTTGCATGGCCAGTGCCAAGTGGTCTAGGCGTTGCTCGTGAACATCCATCCTCCAGTGGAGGTTCTGTGTATTACTGTCACTTTTCCCGTCTGAGGTCATGGCCCTTTCGTGGTGTTCCTGATCCTGCGCCTCGTTGCTGAGTTCCTGTGTCTCCTGTGTACCGACCCGGCTTGTCTGACTACTCTTCTGATCCTGCTCCGTGATTGACCCGGTTCTGGCTGACGACCCTGCTCCGTGATTGATCCGGTTCTGGCTGATGACCCTGCTCCGTGATTGACCCGGTTCTGGCTGACGACCCTGCTCCGTGATTGCCCCTTTCTCCGGCTGATGTTCCTGCTGCCGTATCGATCCGGTTCCGGTTGACGTTCCTGTCCTGTGTGCTGTTCCGGTGTTCCGGCGCAGCTCCAGTCGCTCCGACGACATTCTGAACTGATTGGTATCTCGCTGATCCTCTCTCTCTTCCGAGCTGTAGCCTGAGGTTGCTTTACCATCCGCTGTCTGCTGAGCTGTTCTCTCCTGTACTGAACCAGATTAACCCGTGCAGTGCCTGTAGTCTCCGGTTACGTGCCTCATGTATCGCTTGCCAAGCCTCTGGTTACCCTTTGAGCCTGCTACTCTTAGTGCCTTTTGACCGAGCCATACTATCACTCGCAGAGCACTGTCCGTCCGGTGTTCGGTGCGCACCGTGACTGCGCTGGTTGGCGCTGGTAGTCTGTCCGCTCTTGCAGTGTGGATTCTGTGCGACACCGGAAGGGTGTCCTGGCTCTGGCTCACATACGCTCAGGGTGTACGTTATCTCCTGCACTTCCCAGTGCTCCGGCTCATTATAGCTTGTGCAGCAACCGTCTATCTTGGCATCCTAAGGGTGTCTGGGCGCAATCCAGTTGGCACACGCAGGGTTACTACCGAATTCACATTAAGGGCGATTCAGGTTCTGGTTATTTCAGCTCTAGCAGTGGCATTCCTCCTAAGCCCACGGTGGTGGTATTGGCTCAGCTCTGGGCAATAGGTGTGCTCCATTTTACTACCTTGAGAGTGATTCAGTGCAGACACTTTACTCCTTTCTCACCATCAAGAGACTGTTATCATATCCTGGGCGATGGCCAATCTAGGACTGAGTTACTCCAGTTGCTCCTGTTAACCCTTTGGGTTATCCCCAGTCTATATATACATATATTTCTATCTTTGTATTGCACTATTTTACTTGGTCTGTATTTGCCAATACTGATTATACCTGTACTGGCCCCTAGGGGCACTGTTCTATTATCCTGTTTCAATAAAACTGTGTTTTTACTTCATACCCCGGTCTGAGTGTCAGAAAACCGTAACACTGTGGAATGGCAAGGTTGGCAAGATGTTGGCAGTAGACATGCTGCCATATTCTTTTGTAGAAAACTGAGGGTTCAGAGAACTGATGTCTTGTGTAGTTCCACACTGGCATATCCCAAGCCGCAGTTATTTTTCCTGGACGGCTGTGCCTGAATTGTTCAAGCAGAAAGCCAGGCCAAATGTATTAAAAGAAGCATAGATGAGGAAGAGTAGGAGGGATGTGAAGAAGGGTTGCTACCATTTACCACACTTGGGTCCATTGCTATGAACAATAAGTAATGTGTATCAGTAATCTGAGAAGGATAGCTTACATTTGACACAAACATCATCATGAATATGTGCCAGTGTCACTTAAGCAGAAAGTTAGTGTTGTGGGCAAAGGACAAAGGCCCTCTGCACTCAAGGCATATGTTGCTATAGGACTCACAACTTTGACTTTCAGTTACTTATTTCTCCACTGCGGCACTAAGAAGAAGTATTATTGGGTTGGAAAATGTTGCACCATAAGAAACATAAGCAAAAATGTTTTGGCATTGGTAGAAAAGAGAGAACTTTCGAGAAAAAAATGAAAAGTCGTCCTCTTTTGTCAAAGTCATGTGTAAAATTTTTCTCACTTTTCATTCACCCCTAATCATGTCAACAAACTCACCAATCTCATGCCATGTTCATGTCTCCATAAATGAAGGTGGGCCTTCATCGGTGGCTCCACCATCCACATGTGATGCTGGGACTTCCATTTGTCATACTAAAATGCTTAGTGGTTATCACGGAAACAAGCATAACAGGCTGGGGAGCCACCCTTGCCGATTCGGATAACCCAACAGCAATCACCTGAATAAATCTCCATGGAGGAACCAGAAGTCTGTCTGCTTAGCTGGAGATTTGGGTGCTCCTTCAGTGGGATGAAGCTTATGTACCAGCCATCATGGTGGTTCACATGTCAGGTGTGGAAATTGTGGTTGCAGACTTTTAAGTCATTAACATTTGGATCTGGGATATTGGGATCTAATCATATTGTCTTCGATCAGATTGTCCACCGCTGGGGTCTTTCATCTATTCTTCTCATGGCATCCCTTAAGAACTGGAAGGTTCCTATATTCTGCACCAAGAAGAAGGAACCTGTAGTGATTGAGATGGATGCAATGTAAATTCTATGAAACTTCCTCCTGGCATAAATGTTTCCACCATTTCCTCTGATTCCCAGGGTCGTTAGAAAGATCAAAATGTAGAGTGCTTAAGCCATTCTGATCACCCCCTTTTGCTCCGTTGACCTTGTTTCTCCGATCTCCTCAGTCTGTTAATTGTGGAGCCATTTTTCCACCCCTGATGCCGGATCTCCTGACCCAGGGTCCACTTTGCTATAATCAGGTTAAAAGATTTACTTTGATGGGATGGCTCTCGAAGCCAACATCTTGAAGAAGAAGGGTATTTCACATGCTGTCATCTCCTCTGTGGTTTCAGGCTAGGAAGCCTGTATTATCTAAGGCCTATCATAGGATCTGGTCTCTAGTCTATCAGTGGTGTGCTGACCGAGAGGTGTCCCCTCTATCTTTCCGACTTCTTATCATTTTGGATTTCCTTCAATATGGTGTCAACAAGGGTCTCAGTATGAGTTTGATTAAGGTTTACATCTATGAGACTCCTAGTGATGTGGGAATGTGCACTGCATGAAACCACTCTCAGGACAGACAAGACTGTTCTGAGGAAAAGCAAGCAGCCCAGATATAGTGTAAATAAATATAAATATATATATATATATATATATATATATATATATATAGAGAGAGAGAGAGAGAGAGAGATGTAGACAAATGGGTACCTGTACTCCCAGCGGAAGGAGAAATTCCAAGGAAAGTCAGGCCAAGGACAAGGAAGACAGCACAGGAACGGTAGTCAGTATGCAAGCCAAGGTCAGGGCAGGCAGCACAGGAGCGGTGGTCTGTTCACAACCCAAGGTCAGGGCAGGCAGCACAGGAGCGGTGGTCAGTGGGCAAGCCAAGGTCAGCAACAGTGTAGGCAACGGTAGGCAAGAGACTGAGGTGAAGTCAGAGTCCAGGCAAAGGTCAGCAACGGGGTAGACAACACACCAAGCTATAGCCATAATACAGGAGCAGGGGAGAGAGCACAGGACTGCTCACACAGGAAGCTCAACTACACTGAGCACCGGCTACTAGGAAGTGCCTCCCCTAATAAGCACTAGCACATTATGTCATGATGTGACACCTCCGACGTGGTTGCCTAGCAACAGAAAGATGGCCTGGCCGAGAGGAAAGGCAGTGCCGACGAGCCACCACACCATGGGCTGGAGGTAGGGACTGATGCCGACAACATCTCATAACTCTGTTCTTTTTCAGAAGTGTTTTGCTTTTCTTCCTGATAACAAGACCTGTTCAGGGGGTGACTCACACCTAAGCTACCTACAGCGATCTCTCTCCACTGCGGGAATTAAACCTAGTATTAGGAGCTCTCCAGAGGCTTCCTTCTGAGCCTCTTGCATCAGTTTTTTTTTTGCATCTCCTGATGCTTAAGATGAAATTCCTTTTGACTATTGTCTCTGTGCTCAAGGTACAAACTCTGTCTTGTAAACTCCCTTTCCCGGTTTTTCATCAGCATAAGGTGGTTCTTCAAACTACTAAAGGTTTTTGCCCAAGGTCGTTTCAGATTTTCACATCAATCAGGAAATTGTTCTTTCTTCTTTTTGGCCTGATACTTCTTACAAGGTGAAGCAGATGTTCCATCTGTTGGAGATGATATGTTGTTTCAAGTACAATTATGTTCATCACACACAGAATTTCAGAAAATCTGATTCTATCCTTGAGGAGGCTGCATCCATTATTGTAATTGCTTCTTAAATCAAGGCCACTTTCCAACAGGTGTATGTGATCAGAAAAAAACCTGTTCCTTTCCAGGTCATGGCACACTCCACCAAATCTGTGGTCACCTCTTGGGCCTAAAAGAATCAGGCCTCTTCTGAGCAGCTGTATAAGGTGGCGATGTAATTGTCTCTGCACACCATCACAAACACTAACGTATCAATGTCCTGGCCTCGGGCAAGGCCATCTTTGGCCAGAAGGTCTTTCAGGTGGTTGCACCTATTTAAGGACCCTCTTCTTCTCTTTCTTGATGCTGCGTTCTGAGCCCTTTTGGTTCTTGTTTTTGTTAATTTGCTTGGTTTAGATGTTTGGTGTCGATTGACTGCCGAGGTTTATATGGTACCAGTTAGTCCTGTGGAATACTACAGTGGAGTTTTTTTTTTCTTTTTTTTCCTCCTAGAAAACTTGGTAGATGCTTTGGTATATCCGCATGGTTCCTGTGTTCCACATTGAACATTAGAGAATAGAGAATTTTAGTGAACTTACTGTTAAATCCTTTTCTTAGTCCATGTGGAACACAGACTCCCAAAAAAACGTGGTTTAAGCCCCCAGGCAGAGGGATCCTCTTGGGGTCTTTGTTCAGGGAATTTCCTTCTTCACCTTCACTTTTCTTTCTTTATGCTACGTTACTATATGTTGAAACTGAGGGGCAGGGGATAAAGCATGAAGGCCCTGCTTTTTTGAAATTTCCTGTTATCTGTTCCACACGGACTAAGCGAAAGTTATGGACATACTCAAGGTATTGCTGTAAAGTAGATATCTTCATAGCATAAACTTAAGGAATAAATAAATCATATCTCCATGTTCACATCACTGGATTATTTTACATGTGGTGGATAGCAATCAAGAATCCAGGGATTCACATAAAAAGTGGGCAGACGAGAGTTTTTGAATGGTTCATATCATCCGATCAGCTTCTATTTCTGTGCCAATAAAATCTTTTAAAAAAAGATCATGATCTAATTCATATTTATTGCATTTTAATGTTAACAAAATATATTTATTATTTATTTATTTTGTGAATGCAATGCCAATGTCTGTCACAATATATTTCATGTAGGCCTATCAAATTTGATAGGGTTTAATATGGTTGAATGTTAAACTCTAAGAGCCTTACTCATCAAACTAAAGAAATTGTGGAGCAAACCAATTGCACCATAGAAGGAAAATGAAAACTCAGCAATTCCTCATTGATTTAAATGAGACTTTTAATCTTCTTAATGCTAAAGTAATGTGTTGGAAACCTCTCTGGTATGCAAGTCCATTGATTCGAATGGGAGTTTCTGTTACCTCATTCTGATGCAGTTGGTTTGCTCCACAAGTGCACTTCTTTAGCTTCATGAGTAAATCCATAAATGTATTAGTATATCACATGTAAACTATAATTTAAAAGGGTGTAGTATAATTAAATTCCACGTGTTATGGTGGTTCATCTAGTCAGTATTAGTATTTCTCTTTTGTCCTACATGGAACACAGGAACCATGAGTGTGAAGTCTCTTGCAGGGAATTTCATCCCTATCTATGGTTCCTGTGTTCCACATGGACTAAGAGAAAAGGATTTATCAGTAAGTACACGAAAATCCCCTTTTTCGTTCCTGTACCTCACAGTGCTTATTGTCTGTATTTTTCTACAGGTCCATTTTTCCCATCCATCCATCTTTCAGAATAATTGCCCTGGCAGAACCTCCAGTGATCGGGGGTAGCACTCAGCAGTGGTTGGGGGCAGAAATTCTAACAATGTTTCTGTTCCATGAGGTTAAACCATCAACTAGAAAAGATGAGATCCAAATCATTAGAGAGGTGGTGAGTAAAATTTGCCATATTTCTTTGGGGTATAAAACTCAGAATTTAACTGTTGATTAGCACTAAAGTTGTTCATCTACTCCATGTATTGGCATAGCTATTTTAAAACCCCAGTTAGGCTAACCATATAGCTATACCAATGGTTCTTAAATTTACTAACACGGCCTAGATTGCATTGCAATTGAAGTAGTTTCATCTGTTTTATCTAACAGATTCCCATTTAATTCTATGGTGAAAGTTTTGATAGAATCCTTGATAAAAGAAGCCACCCCACCTGCAAAGCTTTTAATCTCATTAAATGTATTTCTCTTATGTCCAGTATTGAACACAGGTACAAAGGGGTTAAGTCCCTCTTTCTGGAGGGCAGGGCACATCACAAAATACAGGGTCTTTGGAGTGGAGACTGCCTCCTCTTCTTCTAGCTCAACCCCCCGCCTACTTACAAGAATGCATGTGACTTGCAAAGCAGCTGGACATGCAGTGGCCATCATGTTAGTTTTTCTTAGCTTTTTATTGTTTTTTCTTTAGGTATGGGATTGTATAGTCCCCCATTAGGTGGGCTCCCATAACAGGCTTCCCTGGAATTCGATTGCCTAGTTTAAAGGTGCTCTGTGGACCTCTCTTACCCTGTGGAACTTGACTTTGTTCCTCATGGCTGAGTCTCTCAGATAGTCTGCATTTACTTTATCATGGTAGCCTTTGTTTACTGTATGTACTATTTTGAGCTATCTTACAATCATGTGTGCACATAAAATACGTATGCACATACTTCTAGCTCTGTTTTCTCTTCGTGGGGTCTGGAAGTACAGATGGCTGCTGTCCTTTGGTAGTTAAAGTGGAATTTTCACCTTAATTCAAATTTGAAACATGCATTAAAAACTGCCTATGCGTCATGTTAACCAAAAGTCCAGCAGATGTATAGTTTAGGAGATAGTCAAACTTTTAATGGAAGCTAAAGCCTACATCACTGAGGCTTTGTTTGATTCGGCCAGATTTTCTGCAAAATCTTCAGCCTTTTCTGTGTGCCACACTTTGTGGCTCAAGATTCTGTAGATCAATCTTCTAAGAGAATTCACATCTATCCTTGCCTTTTCAGGGCAATGTTCTCATTGGGCCTGACTGGAAATAGATCCCTAGTGACACTACTGTTGGTAAGAGTACTTTGTTGCCTCAGCGTTCCACCAAGTGTTCATTTTTTGCAAGGAAAATGCATGGATTTGATTCCCCCCACCAGTCTGGATCTCCCAACAGCTCCCCACCCCAAAGCTCAGACAGACTTGGCAGCCCAAGAGATCAGCTGCAAAGTCTACTCTTGACAAGATAACTTTCGCATGACTGTCAGAATCCTGGCCCATCCTTGCCTATAGGGTGCGGTCTTAGTCTTTTTTGAGACACCCAGGCATCTTCCTTGATGGACCAGTGGGTTTTGCGGGTGGTATCAGAAGAGTACAGCATTGATTTCAGATCCCTTCCTCCATATTGCTTCTTTTCCTAAAAGGTTCCTTGGAACCCAGAAAACGCTAGACTTTTCCACAAAAACATTGCCATTCTGCTGGAAAAACAGGTTCTGCTGCTGATCCCAGTACATGAGAGCTTTTCAGGTTTCTATTCCAGCCATTTTGTGGTTCCCAGTATGGACAGAACCTGCCGTCCTAGCCTGGTTCTCAGTATGTGGTTGCTATAATCTTAGAAATGGAATCCTTGTATTGTCATCATAGCTATGTACCCAGTGGAGTACATGGCCTCTCTGGATCTTCAGGACATGTACCTGCACATCCTGATTCACCCAGGCAGCCAATGCTACATGCGTTTTGCTTTCAGCTACAATTACTTCCATTTCATGGCTATTCTGTTTGGCCAGGCTTCAGTGCCCAGAATCTTCACAAAGATCATGGCCACGTACACCAATACCCAAGGCTTTTCTCTGATACTTGGAAGATTTCCTGCTCAAAGCTCCTTTAGAAGAACTCTTGGCTCACCATATGCAAGAGTGCATCCACTTTCTGGTGCATGACGGCTGGATTCTCAACCTCAAGAAGTCTTCTTCCATTCCATGCCAGATTTTGGTATTCCTTGGCATGAAGTTCAACACCCTTCAGGGGAGGATATTTCTCACGGAGGATAAGATTCACATTCTGTTCCAGGCACTGGAGTGGCAGTCCGCGAAGATCATGGACTACAGGAGTATCCTGGGTTGCTTGGTATCCGCTCTAGAAGCAGTCTTGTACAGTTCAGAGGGACATCCTCCTGTCGTGTTCCAGGAATCTAGAGCATCTCTTCCATCAGATGACCCTGTCTCCAGAGGCCAGGGAGGATCATCAGTGGTGGCTCCATCGGTCACACCTAGAGAGAGACAGCTTGAGAGGCTGGAGTGTGAGTGTGTCCACTTGGATGGACAGGGGTGGAAAGCCTACTGTCCATCAACAATCTGTATCTCTTTTATTGGTCCCTGGTTCTCACAGGGATTCCGGTTATAGTTAAATGAGATAATGCTCGGCTGTGGCACACATCAAGGGGTAACCTCAGTGAAATAGCAAGAGGGAGGTGAAAATGTATAGAAAACATATTGGCAGACTTTCTAAGTCGTCAAGGCATAGATCCAAGGAACTGGGATAGACGTCCTGGTGACCAGGGAGAACAGGAAGGTTTCAGCTTTCTGTGCTCGCATGAGGCCTTCACAATGGATGCAATGACCATTCCATGGAGTTTTCACCTGCCCTAAGTTTTCCCCTGATTCCTCTCCCCAGGGTGATCTGGAAGATCAGGATAGACAAAGCAATGGTTATCCTAATTACTCCATTCTGGCACAGTGGTTTGCAGACCTGCTCAGTCTGTCCATTTAGAGTCCAGTCTTCTGTTAGGGACCAGGAACCAGACAGGACACAAAAATGCAAAATGCAATACACCTCTATTTATGAAACAAAAACAGAATCATGATCCAAGAGCATAAACCAAAAGACACGCCAGAGTCAGGAACCAAGACAGGTATTCAGCCGAGCTGGAGTCAGTCTGCGATGTCAGGAGCAAGCCAAGGGTCAGAAGCACAGAAGTCAGCGAAGTCTGGAACAAGCCAAGGGTCTGGAACACACCAAACAGGAGCACAGGAAAATCCACAGCAGCCAGCAGCAGCAGGTCAGCAAACAAACACAAGGACAATGGGGAAGTGAGTAATCAGAGATTAGCTCATACAGTAGAATCAATAGGCAGAATGGGAGCAGCTCAGAAAGACCTTGACAACTTCCTGCTGCCCAGACCAGATCTGTTGCTCTAGGGACCCTTGTAGTATGAGGATGTGGAGAGGCTGGCCTTGACAGCATGGCATTTGAGGCCACAATTCTGAAGAGAAAATGATTTTTTGATTACGTCATCTCCACCATGATCCAGGCTCAGAGGGGTCTCATCCATGTTCCACAGGTGGTGTGTGAACACAAATATGTCCCGTAGGTCTTTGACCTTCCTTTGGTTCTGTTCTTCCCTCAGGATGGAATTAGGAAGCTTCTTAGCTTGAGTTCCCTCAAGATCCAGATCTCAGCTGTCTCTGTTGTTTCAGAGATGAATAACTGTCATCCCGGACGTGAAGAAATTTCTACAGGGTGTGCCTCACACCTCCCCCCCTTTTTGGGACCCCACACTTCCATGGGATCTCAGTCAAGTTTTCAGAATTCTTCAGAGTCCTCCCTTTGAGCCTCTAGCTTCCATCTCCTTGCGTTAGCTGACACTGAAGATAACTTTTCTCTTGGCACGTGTGCAGAGGGTAGCTGAGCTGCAAACTGTCTTGCAAGCCTCCTTTCCTGATGCTTCACCACAATAAGGTGGTTCTTCGTACTTCTCAGGATATTCTTCCTAAGGTTGTCTCCTAGTTTCACATTGAGAAAAAGATTCTTGTGTCTTCTGTTTTCCTGACCGATTGTCCACTCAGGAGAGGGATCTCCACCTGTTAGATGTTTGTTGCCTTTAGTTTTATGTGCATCGCACTAAGTCTCTTTATAAGGTTCACTCTCTTTTTGTTATCCCTGAGGGCCCTAAGGTGGGTCAGACTGCATCCAAGGTAACCATTGCCTCTTGGATTAAGGCTACGATACGCCAAGCATATGATACTAGGAAGAAATTGGTTCCCTTCAAGATCACAGTGCATTCCTCCAGATTTGTGGGTGCTTCTTGTACCTACAAGAACCAGGCCTCAGCTGTACAGCTGTGCAAGACTGTGACTTGGCCCTCCTTGCATACTTTCACCAGACACTGCCATGTCAATGTCCTGGCCTCGCTGAAGCCAGCTTTGGCTGGAAGGTCCTTGTCTGTTTAGGGATCTCTCTTTTTCCTTTTCTCTATTGCCATTTGTTGTTCAATAGTTTTTGATCCTGTTGGCTTTTGCTTGGTGTGCTGTGACAGTTCGGTGTCCTTTGACGCACTAGGGTTATTCAGACCCAGAATAGTCCTATGTAATTCTGGTATCATGTGGATGTATGGGCAATCTTTTCTCCTTGCCCTCCCTGGAATCTGGAATGCTTTGGTATATTCCCAAGGTACCTGTGTTCCATATTGGATATAAGAGAAAGTAGGATTTTTGTGTTCTTACCTTTTAAATCTTTTTCTCTTTAGTCTATATGGAACACAGGTCTCCCATCTGATGAAAAATCTCACTTGTGTTGCTTCCATGGGCAGATTAATCTTCTTACAGTCTTAGTCCTTGGAGTTCTTTTGCTGTGGCTATTGTCTCATGAATTCTGGGAAGTAGCTGGGGGTTGAACTGGAGGAAGAGAAGGGACTCTCCACACCAAAGACCCTGTCTTTTGTGATGTGCCCTGCCCTTCAGGTCCATATGGACCAAGGCACAAACTACTGACAGGTAAAAATACACAACGGGCGCTAGATTATTTTGGTATTCAATTACATGTGGTGGCTTGTAACACATGTTAAGTGACTCTCTATTGTTGCGTTAAATTAGCTCCTAGCAAACCTAGGTGTTCAGTCCCTAACGTGTATTAAAACCCACAGGCATGTGCTTGAAAGGTGGTTTAAAAGACATACATGCATGCTCAACTAGTAATCCCTAAACTAGCGACCCGTGGTTATATTGATTTGGGCCTCTAAGCCCGATAGCAATACATTCAAGGAACCAAAAACATTAAAAAAAGAACCCTATGAGTGCCAGTGTGGCATGCAATGCATTGCGGAGTGTTGCATACATCACTGGCATTCACAGGGTTAATTCCCCTAAAGCTAACACCATCCCTTTAAAATAATCACCTGATGACCAGCAGGGGCACCCTGTTCATCCACTGTAATTCTTCTGTATGCTTGTAACCTCTGTCTTCTTCATCTGTCATCTTCTTTATTCTTGGCTTCATCCTTAACCCTTTGAGTGCCAGGGGGTACAGAATGCATTGCTTTGCAATGCATTCTGTACCCCTCTGGCACTTGAAGGGTTAATGTTCCTTTGACGTACTCTTGAAAACATATCACCCTCAATAAAGAAATATATATGTTAAAATTATTGTTGCTCATAAAAATTCTGCTCATAAATATGCGAACCATAAATATGATGCCAATAAATGTACGCTGCCGGTGGCATGGCAGAAAAGCAGATCAAAAATCCCTCCACCATATACGTCTTGGCCCGATGCCCGATCCATAGTGATAAAAAAAAAAAAATGAAATGGCCAGTCCCTGTTCAAAATGGTTTCCAAGCTTCCATTGGCAGGGATGTGGGGTTATGCATCCCCCAGTCAATCAGCTTCGAGTGGGTTTTGTCATCCCATCCCCACTACTACATTTGTTGCCATCATAGTAAGACTATATTCCTCCTTTGGATTTTTTTTATTTTGTATTCACTATGATAATAATATTAAAATGTAGAGCACATGCTCTTGTTCATCTTTTTTTCAGAAATCACATATTAGAGTTTAGGTGTAAATTACATACACTCATCCTTGAGTCAGGATTGTTGCAGGCAGTGGTGGATCTATAGGGGTTGCACCTGTGATCGGGCCCGTCACTCCAGGGGCCCGGCCTCCCCCTGTGACCCCCTCATATGACACCTGCAATAAAGTAATGCAGAGTGCTGGGGCTCTGCATTACGAGAGTGTCGGTCTGCCAGAGGGAGATCAGTATTCCCTCCAGCAGACCTGCACTCTCGTAATGCAGAGCACTGGGAGATGACATCAGCTCCCAGTGCTCTGTATTACTAAAGAAGACTGCGCGGGAGAAGAGTTCTGTGCAGAAAGAGGCACAGACCTGTCCTCAGCCACTGGGCCACCAGGGAGGTAGGAGATTTAGGGACAATGTGGGAGGGGCATTGTGGAGATTGAGGGGCATTGTGGAACGGGCAATGTGGAGATGCGGGCATTGTGGAAGGGGCAATGTGGAGATTGAGGGGCAATGTGGAGATTGAAGGGCATTGTGGAAGGGGCAATGTTGAGATGGGGGGCTATGTGGAGGTGGCTATTGTGGTCAGGGCGCCCATGGCAATTCTTGCACCAGGGCCCCGTGGCTTCTATTTACGCCTCTGGTTGCAGGATGCATCTAATGAAAAAGCCATGTAAAGCCACAGTAATAAAAAATGCATTTTAATTCAAACAGGTTCCGAATGTCCCAAAGGAAGCAGTCGAACAACTACTGACGTTAACACACAAGCTTCGTGACACAAAAGATCCCACTGTGAGTCCACTTCAAATCATACTTTTATGATTAACTTCTTTCTTATTTTACTCAATTTGTTGAATGTGACCCATACAATGTCTGTATTCTGTTCAATGTAAATGATTCAGTGTGCTTTTCTCTTCACTCCTATATGGAACATAGGTACCATGGGGTAAACCTCCCCTCCTCCAGAGGGCAGGGCACTTCAAATAAGGAAGATGTCTTTTTATTTTTATCTTGAATATGGGGCTGTATTTAAGCAGGTTCCCATTTACTGGCTTCCCTGAAGTTGGATTGCTCAGTTCATTGGTGTATTTTTCAACCATTTTCCTGTGGACTTGGACTTTATTACAAGTCTGTACCTTATTACTGAACTTCCCTGAGGTCCTACACTTTATATTGGGAGCCTGAAGAAAGACAACTGGTAAGTTAACCATTTCAGTGCTTTAGTCCTACTTCTTAATGTCCCATTCAGTTCTTGATACCCACTTGAAGTGGTGTTTCTGCCTAATTTGCACTCAATCCTTCTTTCTTTCATTATATCCTACTAGTCTAAAAGCCCGTGTACAGGGGCCAAGGTCTGGATATGTTAAGCGACTGCTACCTTACTGCTCCACTCGATGCAGTCTTGCGTCGTCTTACTCATGCGATGCAATCATGAGCAGCAGAGACTGCCCGAACGCGAGCAGTCTCTACTGTGCATGACTGCATCATGACAAACATCCTAGCAAATTATTATATAGGATGATATAAAGGTAGCTGCTATTCTGTTTAGGTTTTATTAAACCTTTCAGGGCTCATCTGCATTTCTCTACTCTTTACTGACTTTAGCCTTCTCCTGGATTAATAGTCTTTATTTCATTTATGTTGTTGTACAATTTTCTATGTAGTTTTGCTATTTTCAGAATTTGTTCTTTACTTTATTTATGTTTCTGTTTAAGGAAAGTGGTGCCTTAAAGAATAAGAGCCTGCGCGGCAGCCATTTTTGTTACATAGATTAATGGGAAGTCTTCTTTGGGACTTATATCTCTGCACCTGTTTCGCATACAAGTGGCAGAGGGGGCTCAAATTAAACCACAGGCCATGCTCTATTGCATGGCCAGTGTTGATCATGTTCAGACACACTTTTTCATGGCTGCACAACCACCATTTGCTGAGCATAGACAATGCAGAAAAACTACAGTTTCTCAGAATCCCTTTTCTCCCATGCTTTCTGATTGGATGGGGTGGTGCCTTTGCAGCCATCTTACTCTACCTATTGCATAGGCTATGTTGAGGATGTCTCTTTTCTCTTCTTTACCAGTTTAACCCCTTGCAGTCAGATAAGTAACTTTTTGGGTATTTCTGTGTACTCTCTATTACTCTGGTTGTAATTTGTTTCCTCTATCCTTTTATATGTTCAAGGGAGGCTCCATTCATGGTGCCCCATGACCCCCATTAGACATACCGTTCCTGTCTTTAGGGACCACTCTCAGCTGATTGGTGATTCCTGTGAAGAGGAAGTAGTTACTGATGCAGAGGACATGGATTCTTCTATGTCCTTTGGTGATCCCTATGAGGTTGACCCTTGGCCCTCAGTGGAGAGGCTCATCAGAAATGTGTTGGAGACCCTTCAGGTCTCTGATGCATGATTTTTCTCACCAGACATCTTCCAAAGGTGCAGGAAAGACTCTTCCATTTTTCCTCCGAACCACACCTTCGGAGTACAGGTGTATGTAAGACGCCAGATAAGAAAATCTTCCTTAATAAATGTATTTCCTACTTATATCATTTTTCAGCTGAAGCTTTAGGGCAGTGGGCTTCCCCACCGGTGGTTTGATCCCCTATATTTCCCCTAGCAAAAAACAGAGCTCTGCCTTTGGCAGATGTTTCATCCCTTAAGGGCTAGTCTGTTAAACACCTAGATTCCTTATTAAAGTCAAACTTTGAGGCCACTGGGGCTGCTTTTTGCTACGGCTTAGGTCACCAGAGCGATAACCATCTGGGGTGAACAGCTTTCAGAAGCTATTGATGTGGATGTTCCTAAAGGGTAATTTCTTGTTATTCTAGCCATATGCATATATAACTGAAGAGGCCTTTCATTCCACCAGATTCTCTGGTAAGTCCTCCGCTGTATTTGTTTCCCTGCAATGCACCCTGTTGCTCAGGGTTTAATTGGCGGGCCAATACTCAAACTGATCTTTTGTGTCCCTTCCTTATGTGGGGAAGCATCTCTTTGGACTAGACCTGGGTATGGTCATCAGTGATCCACAAGAGACAAGACCACACTCCTGCCTCAGATTTCTACAAAACTTACTTTTTTCATTCCCTGCCAGTCTGAAGCACAAACGGTTCAACCCCCTTAAGCCTCCCAGGTCCGCCCCTCCTTGTCCTGCTGCAAAGCCCAAGCATGCTTGGCAGAACAAGAAGTCTGCTAAGAAGCCTAAGCCTGACAAGCCCACCTCTACATGACTCTCATAGTTCTGGTCCATCCTTGCCCATGGGGGCTTATCTCTGTATTTTTCAAAATGCGTAGGAGCCTTCTGTGATGGATCAGTGGGTCCCTTCCTCCTCAAAGTTTATTTTTGTCCAGAGTTCCTTGGAACTCAGATCGGGTGAAGCTTTGCCATACCTTATGGAAAAACAAGTGTTCATTCTGGTTCCTGTCTAGCGACTTTTTTCAAGATTTTACTACAATCTCTATGCTGTGTCATAACAGCAGTGTGCCCAGGAGAATACCTAGCATCTCTAGATCTTCAGACAGCTTAACTCCACATCCCAATTCATCCAGACCATCAACGCTTCCTTTGCTTTACCTTCGAGTGCAGTCACTACTAGTTCACTACCCTTCCTTTTTGAACTAGTGTCAACTCCAAGGATCTTCACAAAGGTCATGGTCACTTAGAAGTCCCTTGTGATCAAGGCCCCTTCAGCATTCTAACCTAACCCTATTCTAACCTCACATGTTCAAGAATGTGTTCTTATCTTGGAGCATCATGGTTGAGTCCCCAGTCTCAAGAAGTCCTCTCTGGTGCCTTTTCAGACTCTGCTTCTTAAACATGAGACTCAGTACCCTTCAAGGGAGAGTGTTTCTGCCAGAAGACAAGCTCCAGACTAAATTCCGTTATGTGTCTCAAGCACTGTCCTAGCATTCAGCATTGATGAGACTACATGAGAGACCTGGGATGTCTGGTCTCCACTCTGGAAGCAGTCACCTATGCTCCATTTCAGAAAAGGGAGCTTCAGTTGGACATGCTCAAGAGCTGGTCAAAGTAGTGTTCTCCTCTTACTCATGCCATGTCTCTGTCCC
The DNA here is from genome assembly GCA_037306005.1 of Rhinophrynus dorsalis. NCBI lineage: Eukaryota > Metazoa > Chordata > Amphibia > Anura > Rhinophrynidae > Rhinophrynus > Rhinophrynus dorsalis. Next base: position 454,973,931 of record CM074719.1, on the reverse strand, counting down.
CTCGGACAAGGGAAGACCTGGCTGATCGCTTCACCTCCCACTTCTGACAGGGGAAAGCTCTTTTGATATACTAGAATGGACAATGGCCAACCCAGACACCAGCCTAAGAGGCAGGGGGTGACCCAGGATCCCCTAACAGCTCAAAGCCATTGGGTCGGGGAGGATTATCTCCCTTCAATCAACATCATGGAAATGTGGTCCATATGTCTGGAGCGTCACCAATGGTCTCAGGTACTGGTAGGATCCCCACTGTGAATCCAGTCAGACAATTCATCAACGGTCCCATATATCATCTGTCAAGGAGGAACCCAAAGTCAATCAGCTTCGACAGAGGTTTGAGAGCACCTTCAATAGGTGGAAGCCCACGTATCAGCTATCATGGTGGTTCACATTCTAGGCATGGAAAACGTAGTTGCAGACTTCCTAAGTCATCAGGAGCTGGATCGCAGAAACTGGGAATTCAACCATGAGGAAATTACAAGGTAGACAGTGGTTTCCAGATGTGCTGTCCAAGCTCTTTTGAAGAAGCACAAAGAAACAGACAGTGCTGCGGACCATAGATGCAGTGGTCGGCCAAGGAAACTTAGTGCAGAAGATGAAAGACACATCATGTTTACTTGCCTTTAAAATCAGAGGATGTCCAGCAGTGCCATCAGCTCAGAATTGACAGAAAACAGTGGGATCCTGGTAAACCCATCTACTATCTGGAGAAGGCTTGTTAGAAGTGGTCTTCATTGAAGACTTTTGGCCAAAAAGCATACCTACAACATGGAAACAAGACCAAGCTACTTCACTATGCACGGAAACACAGGAACTGGGGTGCAGAAAAATGGCAGCAGGTACTCTGGACTGATGAGTCAAAATGTGGAACATTTGGCTGTAGCAGAAGGCAGTTTGATTGCCAAAGGGCTGAAGAGCAGTATAAGAATGAGTGTCTGCAGGCAACAGTGAAGCATGGTGGCGGTTCCTTGCAAGTTTGGGGCCACATTTCTGCAAACGGATTTGGGGGTTTGCTCAGAATTATTGCTCTCCTCATTGCTGAGAAGTACAGGCAGATACTTATCCATTATGTAATACCAGCAGGGAGGCATCTGATTGGCCTCACATTTATGCTACAGCATGACAAGGACCCCAGACACACAGCCAAAGTAATTAAGAACTATATTAAGCGAAAAGAAGAACAAGGAGTCCTGGAAGTGATGGTATGGCCCCCATAGAGCCCTGATCGCAACATCATCAAATCTGTCTGGGATTACATGAAGAGAGAGAAGCAACTGAGGCTGCCTAAATACACAGAAGAACTGTGGTTAGTTCTCCAAGAAGAACCTACCTGCTGAGTTCCTTAACAAACTATGTGCAAGTGTACCTAGAAGAATTGATGCTATTTTGAAGAGGGTAGTCACACGAAATATTGAATAGATTTTGATTAACATGTATATCTTTGAAAGCATTCTTACGTTACAGCATTTTTTCACACCTGCCTATGACTTTTGCACAGTACTGTATAAAGACATAATGTATTGTTATTTCAGATTGTACATAGATTATTTTGTTCCTTTAACCCTTTGAGTGTCAGAGGGATGAACAAAGCATTAAAGATCAGTACGGTGCATATCATATAATAATTGTGATGAGATGAAATAAGCAAAAGAAGTGGTAAATGGAAAGTAACATATTAGCTTTGAGATATGTATATAATATTGATTGACTGTAGGGTTTGTTCCTGCTGAGTGAAACAAACATATTGCCCTTTCCATAGACAGTAATCACAACAGTGTCACCATAAAATTGAAAGGCCAGGAAAAACACTGTACTTTCACCACAGTGTAGTATTGTAAGACTTTGTTCTGTAACTCATTGCTTGTGGTTATTTGGCATAGGTTAGCATTATGGGTCTTAGCCCACGTTTTAGGTTCAGAAATTGCACAGTATGTATTTTATTTATTTATGGGTGATTAACTTGTACCTTATTCACTCCTGAACACTGTTACTATCCATTTCCCTTCTCCACTTCTCACTTTCCTTCTTCACTCCCACCATGTCTTCACAGGCCACTGTTAGTCCTGTCTTTCACTTCCCTTCCTCCTCTCCTCTACCTTGATTCTCCATGTATTCATTTTACCTGAATGACTGCATTCTGATCTATTAACTCTTTGAATGTCACAGGGGTGTACCATGCTTTACTCTTTTCTTCCAAAGTTGAACAGAAAGACCGATGGGTAAAGTCTCCTCTTCTAGGAGGTCAGAGCACCTCTAAAAATGGTCTCTAAGGTGGAGACTCCCTGCTTTTTACACTTTGCCCCACCTACTAGCATCCATTTTAAGTGACCTTGTCAAAGAAAAGGTCTATGCTCACTTCTCTCTCAGTCTTCTTTTTTTTACTTCTTAGTATATTGTACTGTGTAATACCCTATTAGATAGGTTCCTATTTCTGGCTTCCTAATTAATGGATTGTCCAGTTCACAGCTCTATTTTCTGGACCTAAAACCTGTGGAAGTTGACTTACCTTTATCTCACTGAAGAGCTCTGAAGTTTCTTTCCTATATTATAACAGGAGACTGAAGACTGAAACTAATGGTAAGATTAACTTCTATGGCATTCCTTTAATTGAGGACGATTTGCCTGATTTGTGCTCTATTCATTCAGTTTATACTGCTTTCTTTATTTCCTAGCTGCCTTTAGGTACAAGGGTTATTAACCCCTGCACTGCTATGTTAGAGTGCTTTCTTCTCATTGAAAAAGCCAGTGAGTTTTTCTATTGAATCTTCATTTTTTTTGACGTGCACTTTGAATTTTTTTTGTGAATTTGGATGTAGTTCCTTAAAGTCTATGTGTCTGCATGGTGTCCATTTTGTATTCATCCATGAAGCTTATTTTGGGCAAATCTTGCCTCTCATTGTAAACAGAAGGCTATGGGTGGGCTTCTGGAGAACTACATTACCTAGGATGGGATTCACTTCACTTTGTAGGGGGGTGCAGTTTTCAAACATCTGGAGAGCCACACCTCTATATCTAAAAATAAAAATCTCCTGTAATCTTTTCCTTCCCAAGCACTCTGGCTTGGGAAGAGGTGGTCGACGAGTGTTTTTCTTTTTTTGGGGTGGGATTCTGCATGCTACACAGTGACTGGACTCTCCCCCTGCTTGACAATTTAACCCCTTGCATACGTTCAAGTACTATTGTCTTTCTACTCTTTTGACTGCCTTTTGGTCTACTTTGTGGGACCTTCTGACCTTGTCTGAAACCAATGTCCAATGCTAAAGATTCTGAGGTCCCCCTGACTCCTTTAACCCACTAATCCTTATGCCATCCTGGACTTTCTGGAGAGTTCCGGTACCTTATGCCTTTCTTGTTCTCTTGTTCTGTGGCCCCACCACCACCAGGGCCCTCATCTGCTGAACAGGAACCAGTTTGAATTAAGGCTCTTATTTCTTCAGTCGCCTCTGTCCTCTCATCTGTTCAACAGTTCTTGGTCTGTGAAACACTCTGCACCATCCACCATGTGCTTAAGCCCTGTATTTGGGGGTCACAGACAAACTATTGGGATTCCTCAGATGATGAAAGGGAGACTGATGGAGATAACTTATACTTGTCTGTCATTGGGGGATTACTATCTCCACCTTAGATATTCTTTTTTAGAAGTGTCCTATCCTCCTGTAGGAGCAGACTTGGCCCCATTGTTCCTGGGTTTCATATGCAATAAAAGAAAATGATTTAATGGTAAGTTCAATAAAATTCTCTTTTCTCACTCTTCTGGATCTTAAAGGGTTAAATGATTAATACTATTAATAACAAATTATAAACAATGGGTACTTCCACTGCTGAGTGATTCCTCACTTAATAGCTACTGATATGTAAAATTACATTTTCTGCGTGTGATATTTCCATAGCGTGTTACTGTTGAGTCTGATGCTGTTTTTTTAAAGCCGATAGCTATAGCCCCCTTATTATTCAGCAGACACTGGAGGAACACACCCACAGATTGCACATTTTGCTGTGTAATAATTTGCATGAAATTTCTCCCAGAAGCAAGAGCACCCTTTTTTCAGTAGGAAAAGACATACAAAATATCATTTACATATTAAGTGATGGATTCCACTTACAATTACAGATTTCCATTTGAAAGAGAAAATTAACTGAAAGTATTCAGTCACATGTCAATGATTAAGAGGAAACACTTTTTACAAACAATAAGGTTACAAAAATAGATGATGCTGGGAAAATAAGTTAATGGAATGATATCTATCTGTGGATAAAGTTGTCTCTGTTATTGTTTTTAGTTGTTTCAGAGCAGAGTATTAAAAAAATTACTTTCCATTGAATTTATTGTCCCAAATTTCTTGAGACTGTAGGTTTTTCCCAGCATTATTGCAGTAAATATGTTGAATGCCAAAGAGAGTTCCAACAGATTGTTCTGTGATATTTTAAACCATAGTAGCATTCATGAGGTTAAGTAAGTCGAACCGTAAAGATTTGTCTAAACTTGTCAATTAACTTGTCAGATTATTATATAAACTGGACATTATAGTAGTATGCAAAATGGTAAATAAATTAATCACTATAAACCAAGAGGTAGAGCTTGATACACATGAACTGAGATTACGCTAGCCACAACCATAGTTTTGGGGAGTAGGTGTAGCCAGCACAACTGAGACCCCATCACAATTAGTTGTCCCAGGTTTTTGCCTACTCTGCCTAATGGGAAATTTCAATAAAAACTTGTTTAAGTATTTGTATTATTTAAAATTCCTTTTATTTCAAAGTGTCTAAAGTGGTAAAAATTTTCAAGATTTTTTTGTCACTGTGGCACATTTGGTTTACTCTAGAATCCCTCTCTTTCTTCATAGTATATGATCCTTAGGTTCTCAGTGTAATTAAAGGAGTGATAATATATCCTAATAATAGCGCATTTCATTACATGGCTGACATTTCTAATAGCCCATATTAATTTTGTCATATTTATCTTAAAAATATTTTTTCCTTTCAAGAACCTCAGAGATAAAAGGAGATAGAAAAATATGTAGTGAAATGTTTTAATAAAATATTAAAAAAGGTCAGGGATTTATATCTACTCACAAACAGACAAGCAAACCAATATTTTCAGTTTACTATAAGCACATTTCAGACAATATAATGTCCACCAAAGGTCAGTTAATCTGGATGAGGTCCACCAAGTGTTAAATCAACTTCAATCTCCATGAATATCCAGATGTCCACATATATGCTAGATTGACTTTATTTTGGGATATCTCTTATCTCCTCAAACTGGTCACAGGATTATTACTTCAGTCCACTAGGTTCTACCATCTTATTTTTTTAGACATTTTCTAGTACAATGTGAGTATAGGTAGGCAGTAGTTAAACACTCTGAAGCATTTCGTCCTAAGACTTAGTCATATATATAATGTGGTGTACCATATAGCAGCCATATTAGGAAATTCTCCAGTGTATATAATACAAATAAATCATAAAATACATTTAAAATAACAGTATTCTCAAAAATATTAGAAGACTTTTGATCCCTTAGCCTCAACAGGGAATGAATAAATACAAAAATAATAATTAGGGCCCCGCTTTACCTACACCACGTTATATCTAACTAAGTTTTAGTTGGAGGAAATAAGAGATATCCCAAATTAAAGTCCATCTCGGATATATGTGGACATCAGGATGTTCATGGAGATTGAAGTTGCTGTAACACTTGTGGAGCTCCTCCGGATTGGACATTATATTGTCAAAAATGCACTTTTAATAAACTAATAATATTGGTTTGCATGGCTGTAGTTATAAATCCTTAAACTTTTTTGCTATTTTATTAAAACATACTTCACTATATATTTTTCTATCTTCTTTTTCTTTGAGGTCTTCGAAAGAAAAAAAAGATTTTTAAGAAAAGTCTGTTTTATGTTTATATATATTTGTTGAACATTTATATTTAAGAATCGTAGTATATTTATTTATAACAGTTTTCAGTGGTGCTTATATATTGCTGCACTAATATTTATTATGTTTATACCTTAGTGCTTTAATAAATTTTATATTTCACAGTGACTCTACTTAACCCTGGGGGGCACAACACATTACGAACCAATGCATTGCACACCCTTCTTGTCCTTAATGGAGCAGTATAATATCAATAAAAGATCATTTTAAACAATTGACAGTGTCTTCAAAGCTCTGAAAACTAAGTTCACATAGCTTAAAATTCCTCTCTTTGCATTCAGTTTATTTTGGAGACCTGTAGAAGCTGATTGATGGTGGATTTGCTGACTCAGATCATCTATAGAAAGGGAGCAATCTCCTATGGGTGATGAAGGAGGCTCTAATATATTCTAGCCTTGCATGTCTTAATGATCTGAGGGCAAACCAAATGAAGCACAGAAGCTCAGTTTCCATAGCTCTGAGGGCTCCACCAAGCAAGTAGATGGGTTTTTCTCTGTCGTCCAATACAGGTTACTGGTAACTTTGGTTAGGCGATCCGCCCCTTTAATTAGGCAGGAAAAAATGTTAATCTCACACATTGTATTTGGGTGATTCATTATACTTTAAACGTTTTGACACTGTGAGAATGTCTACTCCGTTAGAGCTTGGGGCCAGGCCTAAGACTAAGGATGCTGGGGTCTCTGTGTCCCCTGTTGCGCATTGCTCCTCATGTCATTTAGGGTTACCTAGAGAATTCTCAGGTCATTTATGCCCAGCATGTTCTGATGTCCCTGAGTCTATCCCAGGGACCTCCAGCCATGCATTAGAGCCAGCTTGGGTACAAGAGTTCAAGGCTGCTACTAGAGACCTCCGGTCTACATTGCAACTCTTTCCATCCCAGTTACAGGGGTTCTTCCACTCCTGGAAGACCCCTTCCTCTGTCAGATCTTCCCTGCCGAAACCGCAAGGAGTACCTGACGTATCAGATTCCTCTGAGGAGGAACTGATTGTGGATTTGGATGTTGAGGAATGTTCTGCTATGGGCTCCTCTCAGTTTTTTGGGGACCCATTTGAGGCTGATCCTAATCTCTCAGCTGAGGGCTTGATCACAGCTGTCTTAACCACCCTAAACATTCCCTTAGTTCAGGAGGTTTCTTCGGATCCCTCTGATGTATTTCAGGAGCCTATAAAGTCCTATACTTGTTTTCCACTTAACCCCACTCTTGACCGCCTTGTGTCTGATGAGTGGAAGCCTCTGAACAGGAAACCTTCTGTTTAACCCCTGTGGCACTTGCTCAGTGGGTTCATCACCCCAAAGTGGATGCTCCTGTCTCCAGGTTATCTAAGTCCACTGCCTTGCCAGTTGCTGATGCTTCCGCTCTGAAAGACTGGACTGACAAGAAACTTCAGGTCTCCCTCAAGTTCATTTTTGCCACTGCTGGTACTGCCATGCGTCCAGTGTTCGCTGTGGCATGGGTGAACCGGGCCTTTGATGTCTGGACTGAACAGCTCACCCTGGCTGCCCGTCAGGGTGCTCCTACTTCAGACATGTTGCAGCTTCTTGCCAACATTTCTGAGGCCCAGCACTGTGTTTCTGCTGCCTTATTTGATGCCATCCGTTTGGTGGCACGGGTTTCCACCATGTCTATTGTTGCCAGATGAGCTCTTTGGCTCAAGATCTGGTCTGCTGACACTGCTTCCAAGAAAGCTTTGCTCTCATTGCCTTTTCAAGGCACCTTTGTGTTTGTGCCAGATCTTAAGGATCTGATTAGTGAGACCACAGGGGGTAAGAGCACCCTTCTGCCTATCGTCCCCAGGAAGAAGACGCCTCTCAAGCGTAATCGGCATTTTCGGTCCTTTCAGACTGAGACACGTCCGGCGAACCAGGCTGTTCCCTCAGCTCCGCGTTCCTCCTCCAAGCCCAAACAGCAATGGAAGCCTAAAGTCTACTCCAAGCCTAAGGCTGCGAAGCCTTCTTCGGCATGGCTCTCCGAACCCAGGTCTGCGTCACTACCACAGCATCTGGGAGGATTCAGTGGCGCACCCTTGGGTTTTACAGGTGGTAGCTGAAGAGTACAGGATCCCTTTCGTCTCTCTTCCTCCCTTTCGGTTTTTCCCCTCTCATACGCCCCAGGGCGCAGAGAAACGTTGTTTGTTCAGTGGCGCTATCCAGGCCCTTCTGGACAAGGATGTTCTGGAACCTGTTCCAATTCAGGACAGAGGTATTGGTTTTTACTCAAACCTCTTTGTGGTCTCCAAGAAGGACGGCGGCTGTCGTCCCATTTTAGAGTTCAAGGATCTCAATTCCAGAGAGTCGGCAGTATCATCAAGGGCACTTTCAGTTTTCAGCTCTTCCCTTTGGTCTGACTACAGCTCCTCAACTCTTCAACCATGTCCTGGGAGCTTTAGTATTCGTCCTCCATCGGGATGGCATCAGAGTTACTCCATACATGGACGACCTGCTTCTGAAAGCCCCTTCTGCACAACTTCTTCATCAGTAGGTTCAGGACTGCATTCATGCTCTCACCCATCACAGGTGGATCATCAACATGGACAAGTCAGATCTTGTTCCATCACAGCGTCTGGTCTTGCTGGGCTTTCTCTTCGACACTCAGCAAAGCATGGTGTTTCTCACGGACGAGGTGGCTCACCAGATCGCCCACAGGGTTTTTGCTGTTCTGGCTCATGATCCAGTTCCAGCCAAGAAGCTGTCCTCTCTAGTGGGGAAATTTATCTCCACCATAGAAGCGGTCCCATTTGCCATGGCTCATACCAGGGAACTCCTGAGATTTGTAATCCAGGTGTGCAAGGATCAGCCGGACCTTCTGAAGATGTCAGTATCTCTCCCTCCTCATGTGGAACTGAGTTTGTCGTGGTGGCTAGACCTCTCCAATCTACTGAAGGACAAGTCCTTCCTGGTATCCTTCTGGACCACGGTGACGATGGACGCCAGCCTCTCTGGCTGGGGAGCTGTCCTGGGTCGCCTGAGTGCTCAGGGTCGGCGGTCTCCAGAGGAATCTCTCCTTCCCATCGAAGTTTTGGAACTTCGGGCGATATTTCATTCCCTTCGCCATTGGACACCCCAGCTGGAAGAATGCCCTGTCCGTGTCGAGTCCAACAACGCCACGGCCGTGGCTTACATCAACAAGCAGGGCAGAACAAGAAGTGTCACTGCTTGGTTAGAGGTCAAGGCTATTTTGTCCTGGGCAGAAGAACATGTTCCTGCCATATCCGCAGTGCACATTCCTGGAGTAGACAACGTCATGACAGACTCCCTCAGTCAACACACAGTTGACAGCAGAGAGTGGGAACTGCACCCAGAGGTGTTCTCCCTCATTGTTCAGAAGTGGGGTGTTCCTTGCATCGACCTGATGGCGACAAGACACAACCGGATGCTTCTGAGGTTGGGCTCTCGCTGGAGTGATCCTCTAGTGGTGGATGCCATGTCCATTCCTTGGTTATTTCCTCTGGCTTACATTTTTCCTCCCCTCCCCATGTTGCACAGGGTGTTATGGAAATTGAGACTGGAGCACTGTCCAGCCATTCTGCCGTACTGGCCTCGACAGGCTTGGTTTCCGGAGCTTCTGGATCTGTCAGTGGCGGAGCCATTCTGGCTCCCTTGCCGTCCGGATCTTCTTCTACAGGGTTACCTGTGGAAGGTTTTTCTTCTGGTGTGTTGGCTACTATGCTTAGTGCCCTCAAACCTGTTTCTTCTAAGGCCTTCCATCGTGTCTGGTTGACCTTTCTATCTTGGTGTGCTGACATGGGCCTCTCTCAGGAATTTGATCTACCTACGGTCCTGGCTTTCTTGCAGGATAGTGGAATAGGGACTCAGTTTGAGTTCCCTTAAGGTTCAGACTTCTGCTCTCTCTGTTTTCTTTCAGAGTCGCATTCTTCCTAATGTCAAGGTTTTCTTCCAGGGCGTTGCTTATACTCGTCCTGTGTTCAAGACTCCTGCTCCACAGTGGGAGCTTAACTTGGTTTTGGGTGTGCTTCAGCACCTTCCCTTTGAGTCTTTGGCTACTATTCCTCTCCTCCTGCTGACGTGGAAAATGGCCTTTCTTCTGGCGATCGTGTCTGTTCACCGTGTCGTGTAGTTACATGCTCAGTCTTGTAGACCACCCTTTTTGGTGTTCCACAAAGACAAGGCGGTGCTTCACAATTCGCAGGAGTTTCTCCCGAAGGTGGTCTCTGATTTCCACATCAATTAGGAGATTGTGGTGCCTTCTTTCTGCCCTGACCCTACCTCTGACAAGGAGAGGGATCTCCACTTGTTAGATGTGGTGCGTTGCACTGAGTCCATTAGACAGTCTGACACGCTGTTCGTCATTCCTGAGGGCCCCGGGGCAGGGAGACCTGCATCCAAAGTGAAAATTGCGTCTTGGATCAAGTCCGCTATTCGTAAGGCCTACGAGCTAAGGAAGAAGCCTTTTCCCTTTCGGGTCACTGCTCATTCTACTAGATCTATTGGGGCTTCTTGGGCTTACAAGAATCAGGCCTCCGCTGATCAGTTGTGCAAGGCTACCACTTGGTCGTCTGTGCACACCTTTTCGAAGCACTACTGTGTGGATGTGCTGGCATCGGCTGACGCCAGTTTTGGGAGGAAGATCCTGGAGGCAGTCTTGCCTGTCTAGGATCTTCTTCGGTTCTTTGGTGCTTACTTCACTTTTGAACCCTATTGGCTCTAGTTCAGTGTACTGTGTAACAGTTCCTGGGGTGTTGTTACCCCTGTTCAGTGTCCGTTGACATTTCCTTTGTTTTTGTTGGGCTATCTCTGATCTGATGGTTCATATCTGCTCTGGTGACTTTGGGGGCCTTGCGCCTCGTCCTTGCCTTACTTCCCGCCTCTGGGAAACTCAATGGTTGGACATCCCAAAGTTACCAGTAACCTGTATTGGACGACAGAGAAAAGAGGATTTTAGTCTTACCTGTTAAATCCTTTTTTCTTAGTCCATACAGGTTACTGGTCTCCCACCCTGTCAAGGGACCATGCTTGGCTCTTCTGTGGCAGACCGTGGGGGTCCTTCAGGGTCATGCTCACAGGAGTCTTCTTTCCCTTCTACTATCTAGTGAATAGATAGTGTCTCAACTCTTACTGGAGCTGTTTGGCTAGCTGCAGCCAAGGAGGGAAGGTAGGCTCCACCTCTGCATTCACTTCTAGAATTGTTCCTGCCTCATTAAAGGGGCAGATCACCTACCCAAAGTTACCAGTAACCTGTATGGACTAAGAGAAAAGGATTTAACAGGTAAGACTAAAATCCTCTTATAGACCCTATACTTCCCTTTCACAGAGTTAAGGTCACCATGTGCAGTGAGCAGAGTTTAAGATCCTGTGGTCCTTCTAGCACTTCTTATGTCCGACTACATGGAACTGACATCCAGGAGTTAGTAAGGGTGTTATCTCTTGAACGAAGACTCAAGGGCAAAATTCATAGGGACCATAAAGATTTTCTGGTCATAGTAAGGTAATTGTGGGGTTATTATTAGACGGTGTTAGTTCTCCTTTAATATGAAATCCAGTATGTTCTATAAAATTGTATATCTAGCAAAAACAAACATCATAATTCATGATAGAAATAGATAAATACAAACAATGCATATTATAAACATGGTGCATTCTAGTCTAACATTACTTTTCTTGACTCCATCAATGCCTTTCTGTCAGTCCCTTGTTCTCCATTAAAGGGATATTAATGTTTCACAAAAACAGCATCTCCAATTAATCTTTATAGTATATGAGCATTAGAGAGAGTATTTTGACACTGTCAGAACTGTAGTTCAAGAGTAATTGAATGATAAAGTATCCCCCTCCCACCCCTTTTACTGATGTAACACTGCTCTCCTCAGAGCAGCAAGACTGTCTAGATGGATCGCAGAGAGGGACAATCTTCAGTGAGCATAAGGGAAAAATCTGTCAGTGAGGGCAGGGTTTTCCTTATATTTACAGTAAGAAGTTTGTCCCTTGCTGTGATCTGTCTGGTGCCAGGACCAGATTCCACATCTGAGGGGAGGTGGCTTACACTAGGTAAAAGGGGCAGGAGGGGGATATTTTATCATTCAATTCCTCCTACAACTCTGACGGCATTGAAATAACACTCTCCATGGCTAAAATACTATGAAGATTAATTGGAGCTGCTTTTTTTGTGAAACATTACTTTCTCTTTAATTATATTCTAACGTATATAGGCCAGACCTTATAACATTAGCATACGTACAAACTATGTAGGTCTGGCCCAAAGACTCTGTTTTCCAGTGTTCATTACACATCTCAGGAGGCAGATAATCTTTTTCCTGCTTAGTGAGTTCCATCGTAACCCTGCCCACTTTAGAGGGAAGCCAGCCTACACTTCCCTAATCTCATCTGTCTCCGTAACTCCCACCCACAACTGAACATGAATCAAACACCCCATACCTTCTTACTACTCTATGGGGCTGGGGTCAAGGATATTCATATATGTGAACATTAGGCCCTCCTTTGTTGTTTGACTACAACCCTCATCGTCCTCAACCAGCTATAGGTCACTGAAGATGATGGTGATTGTAGTTCTAAAAAGCTGTAGAGCAATGTACCTAATCCCTGAAAGAAGAAAACCATGAAGTTATACCCATCTAGATTTTACCTATCTGAATCTACATTGCCGCTAGCCTGCAGTTGATACTATATTTGAACATCTGCTACACTGATAATCTCCTGATGTTTAGCAACAGCAGAATGAAAAGTTTATTATTGACTATTGTTAAATTATAAACTGATCTAGAGTGAGGATAGTCATTAACAGCTGGTTTTCAATTATGATAACAAGATCTGCCTTGGTAAACATGCCTGTTCATTACAATTACATTTGAGTGTAATTAAATTATGACAAAGCCTTAATAGCATAACCCCTGGGAGACTTAGTTCAGTTGAAAGATAAATTATTCATCCTTTTCGAATTCTATGGGGGAGATGTAAAAAAATGATCTAAGGCAAACTCAGTGAGTTCAGTGCCCTGTTTGAGCTACATCTTATGTACAGATATGTTTGCATGATTTTTATACATGCCTACTAAGCATAATAAAATAGTGTCAAATTGAAACTTTTCTGCAACATTGCTGTGTGTTTTCTTCCAGCATTGTGACATATACTACATATATTTTACATAGACCGCTAGTACTGCGATTACACCAAGGTGATGGTGGCAAATAAATCAGGGGCAAAAACTGATCTTAAAGGGATAGTAATGTTTAGAAAATCAAGCAGCTCAGATCGTTTGTTATACTGAATACACCTGATGTCTGAGCCTCTCAAAATTCATAAATTGAAAGTTATGTAGTAATCATATGATGAATTTTATCCCTCCTTCCCCTTTTCCCATTCTGGAGCTGCCTCCCCTCATATCTGAAGTCTGGTCGTTTGACCGGACAGATCACAATGAGGACAAATCTTCCCTCTGTCAGTATAAGGAAAAACCTGCCCTGCTTGACCATGGAGGACATGTTTTTCCTAATACTGACTGAAGATTGTCCATCATCATGATTTGCTGTCTGATCTGTGGGGAGGCAGCTTCAGAATGGGAAAAGGGGTGGGAGGGGTAAAATTCATCATACAATTACTGCATAACTATTAAGTTATGAACTTTGAGTGCCTCAGACATCAGGAGTATTCAGTATAACAAACAATCTGAGCTGCTTGATATTCTAAACATTACTATATATTTAAATAGTTTGCTTAACTCAACAGCTTTTATACATTAACTGCAACAAAATTCTTACTATACCCATGCCCACAAATTATGCTGTAAAATTATGCTGTTTGGTGTACATGACGCAAAGAAGGGTTTTTTAATGCGCAAACACTATTTTCTCTTACATCCTATGTGGAACACTAGAACCACGGGTTTCTTCATGTAGGAGGTCAGGGCACTTACTCTCAGTGGCAGACATGTCTGAGCCTAACGGAGATATGGACAAGGGAAATGATACCAGGCTTTGCCCATTTCTCCCTGAGTCTCAAGCATAGCCAACAGACCCCTCAACATATAAAGCAGAACAGTAAAAGTAGAATAAAAATACACATATAAAGTTAAAATTACTTATCTGACTGAAAAGGGTTAAAGTGATATGCAAGGAGGGAGAGGCCAGCCTAATGTGTTGCATGCAGAGACCAAAATGGAAATGGGTTAGAGTAGATTCACCTATTCCTATTCACTAATGCCAGGGGAAAACAGGCTTATGGATAATGTGGTCCTCTTTTCAGAATAAATGGTGTGGTGGCTCTCCAGCCATCACACAAGAGCAACCCCCGATGTCGGGGGGGGGGGGCTCTGGGCACTGTTATGTACTGCAAAAAGAAAGAATCACAATAAGCCCCCTTACATCTACCAGTATGCAACCAGCAATACCTGTCGTTTACTTTGCAAAACTGTCATTTTCAGATAAATGTCCTTCTCTCTGGGTTTCTCCTTCATTCCCGGTCTGGATATCCTTTTGCTAAAGGCTCCTTCAGAAGAGACTCTGTGTCTTCAGTTTCAGACTTGTGTATCTGCTCTGGAACAACACAATTAGGTTCTCAAGTTCGAGAAACCTTCTCTGGTCCCAACACAAGTTCTTTCTCTGTATGAGATTCACTCATTGTCTCACTATGTGTATCAGGCCCTACTTCTCCCATCTGTGACGATGCAGGAGCACATGAAGGTGCTGGGTTATCTGGCCTCTGCTCTAGAGGCAGTACCATTTGCCCAGTATCATATGCTGCACCTTGAGACTCTCAAAAATTGGTCCAGGCATTAGTGCCATCTCTTCTTTCTCATGTCCCTGTTCAGCCGGACGAAAGCAGACGTTTGTTGGTGGCTTCAGAAATCCCATCTGTCTCTGGAATGGCCTTGGTGATTCCAGATTGGATGATAGACAGGACTGATGCCAGTCTAACAGGCTCTGGTGTCTTCTTGGGACATCAGATGGCTCAGAGTCTTTGGACCAGAGCAGAGAGTCTTCTGTTCATCTGTGTAATGGAACGTAGCTCTGCAGCATTGGTCTCAATCCATGAAGGGATTTCCTTTGTAGATCCACTCCTACAGTGCGATGGTGATGGCTTATATCTACTGTCAGGGAGGAACCAGAATTTTGGTCTCATGGTCTGAAGTTAGGCTGATCCAGAAGCTCATGTGCCAGCTCTCTCCATCATTCATATCAGAGGGGTAGAAATGGCACCTGGTTACTGGGAGCCCCACCAGACTATTCACCTCTATAGTTTGTCTATGGAATTGACCTATGAAGGACCTAATGGCCTCTAGATTGAACCACAAGGTTTTACAGTTCTATGCCAGTTACCGGGACCCTCTGTCTCTTTCATTGGATACAATGGTCATCCGGAGGAATTTTCCCCTGGCATATTGTTTCATCTGTTCCCTCTGATTCCTAGAGTGCAGAAGATAATCATGATGGAGCAGTCTCATGTCATTGTGATTCCACCATTCTGGCTCCAATGTGCCTGGTTTTCAGATCTTCTCAGTCTATCCAGGCGAAACCATTTCAGCTCCCACTGCTTCCAGATCTTTTGACTCAGGGTCCACTGTGTCACCCAGAGGAGGGAAGCTGGATCTGATGGCTTGTCTATTGAAGCCAGCATCCTGAGGAAGAAGAGTTTTTCTGACTCAGTCATTGCTACTATGTTGAAAGCTCATAAGCCGGTTTCAACCAAGGCGTACCATAGAGTATGGTCGTTGTTCTATAAGTGGTGTGTAGACCGGGGTTACAGTCATGACCTTTTTGTCTTCCAGTCATTTTGGGTTTTATTCAGGTTGGTCTCTATTAAGTTCCAGATTTCAGCTCTTTTAGCACTATTTGAGAGGTGTATCATCTTATTGTCAGATGTGTAGGCTTTTTTGTAAGGGGTGGCTCATGGCTACCCAGTCTTCCAGGATACCACTCCACCTTTCCTTTCAAGGCAAGTGCCCTGCCCTCCTGTCAGATGATACTTTATACCCCATGGTTCCTATCGTTAAATACACAAAAATACCCTTATATACGTGCAGCCAGTCTGTATGTGAAAATGACGATATACGTATGTTTACCACTTTTATTCATCTCCAGTGTTCTTTTTGTGCACAATTGTGCAGATCATTATGGCAACCTCACAACCATGACCCTAGTAAATGTGCTTTACGTGTAATGAGTTTTTGCGGCCTAATGCTCGTCGCAGCTTTTTGTTCCCATAGCGCGTGCTAAATAGCTTGAATAATGGGAACATCAGAGGAGACTAGTTAAAGCTTGATGTTTGAGAGAGTGTCAAGTATCAACTGTGAGCTAGTAACACAGTTGCCTTCCCCTACCCTTTTAAACACCCTTCTAAACACTAACCCTAAAAGCAGAGGCACACTTTTATGAATGTATGTGTGATCCTCCACCTACACAAGTGTAGGAGATGGCTCATTCATAAAAGCAAGTCTCTGTGCTTGAGTGAATGGGCCTCTCAAACGGCTTTTTGTTAGAGCATTTGTACCCTCCTACACAAGCTCTCATTGACAAAAACCAAAGCTCTTGTGTAGGGGTACAAGTGGAAGGCGCTGATCACCTTCCTAGTCCTTCTGGTCGCTGAACTGATCACCTGTCCTATTGGATAGGTGATCAATTCCAGGGGAGCATCAGGATGAGTCCTGATGCCCCTTCGAGGTCTAACTCGTCACAAAACCATAAGAGTTTACCTTTAACCCTATGAGTGCCAAAAGGGTACACAACATACTGCACTGCAATGAGCTAAGCATCCCTCTGGTACTCATAGGGTTAATTACTACAACTTAGGCAACGTACATATTTTAAGTACAAAGGGCCAACATATTTTTGTACATTAACCCTTTGAGTAACAGTGCAGTGCTTTGCAATGCTTTGCGTACCTCTCTGGCACTCAAAGGGTTGACTGTGTGCAGACTGCATTTGTTAAGATGTTACTGTAAGGGGACAATGTATGTCGGTGTGGAACTGTGGAGCAGCATGGGGAACATCAGCATTGCATTTTAGCCCCCACATGCACTGCCTGACACATCCAGCCTTGTTCCCTTGCCCAGGTAGTGCCCATTGGAATTTGTGGCTGCCAGTAGGCAAGGGAACAAGGCTGGGGGGTTCAGACAGTGTACATGGGGTTCTATCTGTCAGTGGAAAAGGGAACAAGGCGAGTGGCAGCTGTTAGACACAAATCCCCATGGATGCTGCCTGACCCTCAGCATTGTTCCCTTGGAATGCACAACATGCATGAAATAAATATAATACAGAGCTGAGAGAATAATTGTGTAGTGCTTGGTATACTTTATTAATACTTTGAGTGCCACAAGGGTGAGCAATACACATACCTATGACACTCAGAGGGATAAGGGAGTGATGCTGTCCATGGTGCTGAAAGTATTCTCTCCATTCTCCTTGTGACCAAAAGGGGCAACAGAGAAAATGCTGTCAGACTTCAGGAGTGTCGTAGTGTTGGTGATGTGTGAGGGAGGGCATCCCTTTTACATTGACAGCACTTCGACAATCCTGTATGCTAACAGAGACCTTCTCCTCCCCTCCCCTTGCAACCCTACATTTTAGTCAATATGTTGTTGTGATTCTAAGCCCTGGTCTTTTAGGAGCCTAGTATCTCCCCAGACAAGTAGCAGGACATTTCTGAATCCGTTGGAAAAATACTTTATTCCATAAAAATTTGTTCTTTTCCCTTTTTAACAGGCACAATCTTTGGCCTCGTCTTTGTCTACAAGACAGCTACTTCGAATCTGTCGTCGTCTATCTTTGTACCCTGATGAAAGCCTTTATCACGCTGTAAATAAAGCTTGTCTTTCAAGGTATGTGTATTGAGGATGCTGTGCACTGTGTGCACAGTGGCATGGTCCACACTAATGTCTGTTTAGGCAGCGATTATTAATAAACAATGCTGATGTTAAACAGTGTATTCCTTTTTCCTGATTTTGGTATGCTAAGGGCCATATACACAAAGGAAAGCAAGCGATTCTGGAGCAAACCAGCTGTACCATGGGGACAAATGAAAATTCCCCTTGATTTAAATATGTTTTTTTCAAGGGAATACGTTGGAGATCTCTCTAGCATTCAATTAGTTAAATGCCCCAATTACATCAAAAGGAGTTTGGGGTGTTTTTTTTTGTCCCTTGTGGTGCAGTTTGTTTGCTCCAGAATTCCTTGTCTTTTTCTTTACGTATATGGGCCCTATGACTACAATGCAGATTTTAATAAATTATATACAATTATTATTTATTATTGGTGTTGTCTATAAAATGCTTATGGACCAGAGAGGGATATGCAGTGTATTGCACATTCCTGTGTTTATTAAAGTGTTTTGGAAACTGATATTTAAACCTTTTTGTAATGTTTTCCTGTTGAGTGAACCAAGGGCACTCCCACTGCTGTCAGTTGTTTTATTAAAAATTTACAACAGTTCAATTAATAAGCAAATTCATTTTCTGTGTGTTTGCTTCCTGAAAGTTCTAACTGACAGGAATCCTCATGCAAACGGTCTACAAAGTGTGTCTGGTTTAAGGCCGTTCACATGAAGATTCTCTTTCTCTGCAATGTTATTTCGGCACTGCAGAAGAGCCGTCCAGTCTGCGGACCAGAATACAAGTTTGTCAGCTAGAGCTCTAATGTCAATAAAAGGGGCGGAAGGGGGGAATTTTAAAAGCAGTTTACTCAAAAAGTATGCAATTTTTAAAAACACTTGGATAGTTTGCTTTATTTATTTAAGGAGAAGATATTAAAAAATGTTTAATGAAAGTATTACTATCACTTTAACAAATATATATAGTTTTTTTAACATAGTGCAGGATGTATTTAGTATACTAAAAATTGGACACTTAACCCCTTGAATGGAAGAGATGTCTTTAATACATTGCGTTAAATCAATTGTAATTTGTGGAATTTCTGTCTGTAGTGCAGTTGACTTTCTCCAGAATTGCACCTCTTTGGCTTATTCAATTCAGTCCATAGATTGTTTTCTTATATAATTACCACATTTATTTCCATGTGAGTATACTGTTCCATGCATCATAGGTTTATCTTGGATTATATCATGTGTTAAATTCTTACATGATTAACTATTTCTTCAGCAGTGTAGAACGTCCTAATGGATTCTGCATGG
The DNA here is from genome assembly GCA_037306005.1 of Rhinophrynus dorsalis. Taxonomy (NCBI): domain Eukaryota; kingdom Metazoa; phylum Chordata; class Amphibia; order Anura; family Rhinophrynidae; genus Rhinophrynus; species Rhinophrynus dorsalis. The sequence continues at coordinate 454,954,895 of CM074719.1, read as the reverse complement.
CTAGAGATCATTTGCTTCTTCTTAGAAAAAAGACCATTATTTTATCTTTTGGAAAACACAGAAGACAAACGGATATACTTTAAAATGTTGTTTAAAGGGGAAGTAACATTTCCTAACAATAACCCAACACTTATCTTTATATGGGTGGTAAACCCTAAAGGTTCCTCTGAATTTTTAACGTACTTCTTGGCCCAAGAGGCAACATCTTTCATCAGTCCTGGATGTAATGCCCATGGAGGCTGTCATGACAGTTCCTAGCAGGAACACAGGATGCAAACTCCTTCCCCCAACTGCACATGGTAATCTTAACTTTTATAGTACCAGAAGGGTGTGTAATGTATTGCTTCATAATTCATTGCATGCCCCTCTGGTCCTCAAGGGTCTCATGCACCCTGCCTACTTCACATGCCAGTAATTGTCATGTCTGACTCCACAGACTTGATATGCAGGACTGATTGAAGATATTATTTCTCAGACATGACAGATAGAAACGTCAAATAGACCTGCTTTCTTTCTGTGAAAAAGTGATCAGAAACTTGGATCACAATTATGCAGTGGATAAAGTTTGCTTAGATTTGCAATCTTTTTTAAATTGATTCAACATAGAAAAACAGCAAACACAAACAAACTGCTTTCAATTCCGACAATGTCCAAGAAGTAACACCACCTGCTTTTCTTTCTGTTGCCAGAAATCCTACTTACTTACATTTTACTGTTGTGCTTTTGTTCAAGAGATAACATCTAGACAAACAGAAAAAAGCTCTACTACATTATAATGAATATTAAATAAAAATATATGAAAACAATATATATATGTGTATAACAGTTACCACCTGATTAGTTCATAATCTTAGACGTAATGGAATCTTCAAGACTGGTGCAGCTAAACCTTGTGTGAGTAGGTTATTCCCATTAGAACTCCAAAAAAGTAAAAGAAAAGGAAGCACTCACAGTCTCTAAGTGGAGTATTTCTTGTATCTTTTAGTACCTTCACCAGACACCACAGAGCTAGGAAAATCACTCACTATTTTCAGAGGCTTATACTGGCCTCCATTATTCAGAATATACTACAAAAAGAAGAGCTAGAGCGCTGAAACAGTTGCGGTCACCTAAATCGTGTTTTCAGGATTTATGTACATCCCCACGACTGTGCTCCCATATCTAAATATTGCTACTATTGTCAAACAAAAGAAAAAGAAAAAAGCAGTAGGAATGAATTCTCTACACTTTTAGAAAAGGAGAATTTTTTTTATTACTCCTATTTCTAAATACACATAAAACAGATGTGTGATAATGAATACACTTTCTCTGTGTACACAGAGTTACAAGAAAGAAAATAGAAATAAGGGCGGTGCGAAAACTCTATTACGTTTAACTTACATGGTAATTATGAATAAATAATCCATACTCAGTGAACACACTGGGAAACCTATATCTCACACTATTCTGCAGGAAACTCTTAACTAGGGTGCACTACTGCACTCAAACTGCTACCTTTAGCCCTTAAATTGCTGCCGATAGTATGGGGTTTTCAGAAAAATCCTACAAAGTGAATGTTGCATAGAACAGAAAGTATGTGAAAGACGTTTCCAAAATTTGATTAGTATATAAATGAAGAGTGTAATTGAAAATGTATATCATAAATCCACTTTATGAATGGTGGGTGGCCTGTACCTCACCCTACAAGGCAGGGAACTCCTGTCTAAGGTGCTACTACTGCACCTAAAAAGCTAGCGGTAACCCTTTATTTGATGCTGTGATAGTAGGGGTCTCATAAATAACCAGCGTGTGCATTAAAAATTCTATAAGCATATTAGAATTAGTCCAGATGAAACCAGCTGTCAGTTTCGATCTGCATGAGCCATCACTGACTGATGGAGAGATAAACTAAAATGGAGCAATATCGTCACCAAATGAATGCATCCTATATGATATGGTAATGGGTGATTCATGGTGAAATAGATATAGTACTAGACAGACACTCAAGAAGCAATGTCGAGTTACTAGACAGCACTGTCTATCAGATATATAATACAATACTAAACTGACTATATCTATTTCACCATGAATCACCTATTACCATATAGGATGCATTCATTTGGTGACGATATTTCTCTGTTTTTAATTTGGCTCTCCATCAGTCAATGATGACTCATGTAGATCATAATAGACAATCTGGACTAATTCTAATATGCTTATAGAATTTTAAGTGCACACGTTGGTTATTTATGAGACCCCCTCCACCGCATCACATAAAGGGTTACAGCTAGCTTTATTGATGCAATGTGAACATCTGAGATAGGAGTTCCCGGCCATGTAGAGTAAGGTATAGGCCTCCCATTGTGTGTATTTCTATAGCATTTTAGCTCTTCATTATCTCATATAGTGGATTTATAATATACATTTTCAATTACAGTTTTGATTTATATACGATTCAAATTTTGGAAACGTCTTTGGCATACTTTCTGTTCTATGTGACATTCACAATAAGGGTTAAGGGTTAAAGGTAGCAGTTTGAGTGCAGTAGTGTACCCTAGTTAAGAGTTTCCTGCAGAATAGTGTGAGGTATAGGTTTCCCAGTATGTTTACTGAGTATGGATTATTTATCCATAACTAACATGTAAGTTAGAGTTAATAGAGGTTTCGCACCTCCCTTATTTCTATTTTCTTTCTTGTAACTCTGTGTACACAGAGAAAGCTTATTCATTATCACACATCTGTTTTATGTGTATTTAGAAATATGAGTAAAAAACATAAAAAATTCTCCTTTTTATGCCTACAACAGTAAACTCAAGTGTTAATTTTCAACACCCAATAACTTCATTATTCCAATCATGAGCACTGTCTCTTTTGATTGTAATATTTTTGAATAGAAAAATGAAAATATGAGATTATTTGCCGATTAGTATTTACTATGGATTCATTTTTATCAATGTTGAATTAAACATTACAAGTTCTGAGTAACATTCAAATGGCAAAGGAGGTGTTAACTCCCTGACTGGAAGGTCACCACATAATGTGTGTGCTAAGAATTGCAGAATACCATGAATCACGTGTAATAGTCTATAGAAATCACACTAGCACGTTTAGGTCCTGTTTCTACCTTGAAGCATATTATTGCCCAGATCCACTAGTTGCTGATTTGTAACTATATGAAAACATATGGGATGCAGCTCTTTCACACACTGACCGTGAGAGATTAAATATTTTGATTAGTTTCTCTTTTTTAACAGTTATCAATTAAAGTGTAAGTTTTATTACTTTAACCAACGATATAACATTTGACCCAGATGTTAGCACTGTGTATTTTCCGGTTCCCCACAAATATCTATTTTTTTCTATAGATGTAGAGAATTTGTTCCTACTGCTTCTTTCTTTTTCTTTTGTTTTATACTGGCGCCCACAGCTTGAGAGCAAACACTGCACAACAACTCAGTGCTGGTTCTACGTCCAGTACACTCCTTTCTGCTACTTTAAAACATCACTTGATCAATCCAATGATTGAAATTCTGATGAAGGATTCCTAATATGTATACTCACAACACAAAAATTCTGTATGATTTAGTATATTTATTGTAAAAAATATATTTAAAACAAATAGCATATTAAAGCAAAATAGCTTGTCAAGTATTTACAGCTTGTTGTTCAATCGCTCAACACATTTTGTGATAAAATGTTACTTTATCAAGAGCCCATGATAAATCATCCATATACCTGAACAAAAAAAACAGACTTTTTTAGGTCCTCTCGTCTGTTGGGAACCAATCATCAGCCCTGGAGCTCAGCTTCCAGTACAAAACCCTCATTAATGGAATCCATGTGAAATAAACAACCTTTAATCATTGAAATAACTATCTATTGGGCCCAAAATAAAAATTATATTATTACTTAGCAGAAAAATTTGATTGATCAAGTGATGTTCTAAGGAGGTGGAAACCAGTGGACTGTAATTAGCACCAGCACTCTGGTGTATAAGCCGCACCAGCACTCGGGTGTATAAGCCGCACCAGCACTCGGGTGTATAAGCCTCTGAAAATAGTGAGTAACCCTAGCACCTTGGAGTTTGATAAAGGCAATAAAGGATACAAGAAATACTGCACTTAGAGACTGTGCTCTTTGTATTTTAAAGAGATAGCTTCTTCAGTCACTCCTGGATATCATGTGTTTGAAGGTGGACCGTGGACATGACAGCTGGCAGTTTTTCCAGTGTGATGCAGGCAGAGTACGTGAGCCTACCCTCTAAGGACCAAAGGGGGTTTGCAATATATTATGAAGGAATGGTATTTCAAGGGTTAAGATTACCGTGTGCAGTGGGCCTGTAGTGTCTGACTTCATGGACATGACATCTGTCACGGTTCCCAGAGAAGTTCAAGAGTCAGTACGGTATAGTTAAATGCAATTTATTGAAAACCGAAAGGTAAGCAAAATATATACAATATATACAGCAGGAACAAGCAGATGGTTACAAGCCAGCAAGCTCTGCTATCAGGAATAGTAGGATGCCGAGCCTGACCAATCTGCTGGTGAGTAGGCCTAAGCCACTGGTAGTCTTTGCTTGAGCCAGGAGCAGGAACAAAGGATCTTGATCCGACGTAGCGGGTGTACCGACTCAAGCCTGCATTCAGTAGGGAGCGATATCTGACTCACGCCTGCAGTCAGAATGGAGCGAACTCTGCCTCATGCCTGCAGTCAGAATGGGAAATAGATAGCTGACTCGCCTGCAGTCAGTATCAGAGCTGGTCTACCAGAGCCCCAGGTCCACTCTAGGTTGGGTGTCTGCCAGGTACAAGGAACAAACGTAAGAGTAGTCAGACAGAGCCACAAGTCAGCACCAGAGGGGGTAGTCAGACAAGCCAGGTCATACACAGTTCAGGTAGTCAGCCAGAGCCACAGGTCTGCACCAGGTTGGGTGTCTACTATAGGGATAATCAAAAGAATAGTCAGACAGAGCCACAGGTCAGCACCAGGTTGGATGGAAGACTAGCCAGGTCATACACAGAGCCCAAGGTAATTCTAATTAATATAAGCTTCTGTGTGTTCATATTGTAAGACAAACATTGGCTTCAAAATGGAATATATATACTTTTAATAATATAGTTTATTTGCCTTCATATTTGTTAATATTATGACAGACAGAGTGCTTGCCATTTCTTTGGAAAATTACTTAATGGTAATTGCTGAGGAACAACAACAACAACAACAACCTTCTGTAATGGCTGACAGCGTCTTTGTTTATTGGAGAAATTGCACTTTTGAATCCCAATTTACACTTTAATTTACAGCAGTTTGCCCTTTCTCAAAATGATTAGAATTAACCAGTCATAGAAGGAGGTTGTGTCCTGGTTGAGTGGTTCCCAAACCTTAACCCTTTGAGTGCCAGAGGGGTACGCAATGCATTGCTCTGCAATGCGTACGTACCCCAATGGCACTCAAAGGGTTAACCTCATAGACCACTAATAGGCCAATGTCTTGAAGATTGCACAAAAAAAGATAGAAAAAAGAAAAATAAAATCCAAGTGTAGTTTATTATACCTATAAATATGTAACAAACATTGAATAGAAGATTGTGTATTTACAGATAAAAGCTCTTAAATAGCAAATATATAGGAATGGAAATAACACATCACTATATGAGATATAAGGAAGGAAGATATAAAATTGTCCACTGGTATCAGGATCTTCAGGTTGATCCAAATGGAAGTTCATGTGGGGAGGGTTAAGCAGTCGGTAAGCTGACCAGTGGTTTAGGTAGCAGATCAATGCAGGAACAATGAAAATGCAATGCAACTTCACATAAATATTCTTGTGACTTCATCCCTGTAATATTAAAAAAAGTCCAATCTGTTTGTATCTCAAGCTGTTTATTGCACTTACTATATTAAATAGCAAATATATAGGAATGGAAATAACACATCACTATATGAGATATAAGGAAGGAAGATATAAAATTGTCCACTGGTATCAGGATCTTCAGGTTGATCCAAATGGAAGTTCATGTGGGGAGGGTTAAGCAGTCGGTAAGCTGACCAGTGGTTTAGGTAGCAGATCAATGCAGGAACAATGAAAATGCAATGCAACTTCACATAAATATTCTTGTGACTTCATCCCTGTAATATTAAAAAAAGTCCAATCTGTTTGTATCTCAAGCTGTTTATTGCACTTACTAGAGATATTCCTTGCTGTTGTATCCGTAGTAGACTGCTTTAAGGTGTGCCATTGTGTCAGCTTCTCCTTCTCGCTGTGCCTCTGCAATCTGACCATCCCTCACGCTCTCTCTCAGGCAAACCCCTGCCTCCACAGCACCTGAAGCTGACAGAACCTGACATATGCACACTAGGATCTTCCTGCCCTCTTGGCAGGCTTCTTTCAACTTTTTTAACCTTTTGAGTGCCACGGGGGTGCACAATGCATTGCATACCCCTCTGGCACTCAAAGAGTTACAAACTTGATGTTATCAGGAAATTACATGACTGAGCGCCTGATTGGCTCATTTGTTGTCAGGCAGTGAAATTCTAAAGACATGTCTTGTTACTGGTCGCTCAGTACAGATTTTGGAACCCCCTTGCTATCAGAGGCGCAGTAGAAAGAGAGGAGCATGTGGAAAATCTTTATCCCTTACAGTATTTAATATAGCCTGTCAAGTTGTGCACATGCTATTAAACATAACATATACTATTTTGCGTAAGATCAACTTTTGGTATTTAATTTTGAATGTGGTAATAGGAACTATTTCATTCTGAACCCCTCTAATGACCACTGTTTATTACCAGTACAAATAAAGAAAACCTGTTATCAAATGTCAACCTGCCTATTCATATGTATATGTACTGCTGTTTTCTTGATTCCCACAGGCACTAGGCAGTTTTTCCACATTTCCTAGATCTAATTCAACAAAGTGCGGGATGGAAGTACATTTCAAAGGAGTAAAAATGTTAGGACAAGAGGCAACACAGGTTTAGACGTAATGTAAGAAAATGTTACTTCACTGAGAGGGTAGTAGATAAGTGAATAGTCCACCAGCAATTGTAGAAGTTAATACAATTTAAGCATGCATGGGATAGGCATAAAGCTGTCCTTAACATAAGAAGAGACCAAGGACCAAAACAGGTTTGAGGTTTTTACAGTAGGAAAATGGGCAGACTAGATGGGCTGAATGGTTGTTATCTGCCGTCAGATTCTATGTTTCTATGTCTCTAAATTGCATTAAGATAGTTACTGCACGTTAAATAATTAGTCCAGCTCTGGCTACTTTCCCTATTCCTTCTCCTTTTATATCCTTCCTAATCCATCTGTCATCTCTTTCTTTCCTTCTCTTCCACTCTCTCTCTTTTCTTTCCTCTTAATCAATGCTAATCAAACAACAAAAAGTCAATAAACAGATTCATTTAAAAAAAAAAAAAAAAAAAAAAAAAAAAAAAAGCTTCTGGGACACCAGATGCATTAAGGCTGATGTACTAAGATGGAGCAATTCGGAAACAAACCAGCTGCACCACCAAATAAACATGGCTGTCTCCTGTGGTGTAGTTTGTTTGCATCCAAACTGCATCCATTTTTCTAAGTACTTCAGCGTTTCTGGCTGTGTTTTGTTCTTTTTTTCCCTCCCATAAATAAAAAATAAATTGACATCTACTGAATTTAAATTCAGTAGCATACGTTTTTGATTTATACGTTTATAAAAAATGTTGTCTTTTTAGTGATGTAACACAAAATATACAATACGTTGTCAATTGGTATTTCTTTTGTTTTTATTTCTTAGATTTTTACCTAGTCTGGCTAGATCCACTCTGCAGAAGTACTTGGTAGATTCTGGAATAGAAGAAAGCAGCACCGATCTGGGAAGGACAGAAGACAAGGATTATAGTTGTAAGATAAATATATATTTATATGTAGAAATGATGTAGTACAATTCAAATAAGCTTGTTTTTCATACCTTAATTATGAATAATAGTTTCTACTCTGTGTTTCTTTTGTAGTGGGGTATTAGAAATGTTAGGTTATATTAGGAGTAGTCACTTGTTGGACCTCTAGCTGTTGGCGGTTGTAAGTCCATGCTCGGTTTCAGTTATCAATCCTCTCCGGAATTAATTTGCCATAAACCACCCCAATCCAGGTAGTCAGTCACCTCCTTTATAGTGTCACCTGATGTGTTGGGTCATGAGACTTTCCAGTGTCCACAGTGGCAATAGAAAGAGGAAGAGACCTTCATTGGATAGGACCGCTAGGCAATACACTCAAAAAGCTATTCTATTCAGATGCTCTTAAAGCAATACCGACTCCTAATATCCTCCAAATTAAATTATTAATGTACAAAAATTCTAAAGATCCCTATGAATTTTTCCCTTCCCCCTTTGTTCATATCATCTTCAATCACACTTCTGTGTTTAACCCTTTGAGTGCCAGTGGGGTATGCAACACAGAGAAGCAATTCTTTGCATACCCCTCTGGCCAGCAAATGGTTTATCAGTCCTGAATGTTTTGTCCATGGAGGTAGACATGACAGTTGCTTCCCTGACAACTCTACTTCAGTCTTCTCCCTCTTCAAATGGTAATATTCATGGTTGCCTAATTCAGTTTTAAAGAATGGAAGTTTCCGTGGGCATATTGTCTCTTGAACCAAGAAGCAAGGGCAAAATTCATAGAGACCCTTCATTTTTATGGCCAGAGTAAGGTAAGTGTGTGTGAGAGTGGGGGTATTAGGAGGTATTCCTTTAATACTACCAAAATGGATTGAGGAGGAGGTTCCTTCCTGTGCCACAAGCACAGAGTGAAGCCCTGATGTAACCCAGCCCTACAGATCACAGGTGATCTGAGAGGCAATGGGAGTGTTTTAACCCTTTGAGTTTCAGAGGGCTATCCGATACATTGTAAAGAAGCACTTTGTAAATTAAACTGCACATCCCTCTAGTCCTTAACGCCTTAAGGACCCATGATGTGCCAAGACCATCATGGGAAAGCTTCCGTTAAGGACCCATGACGGTCCTGGCACATCCTGGAATTCTGGGGTCCCTCTGCGGCTGCATGCCATTTGGGGACCCTTGAATCCATGGGGTACAAAATATAAATAAATGCCTGGTGGTCCTTAACTGCTGGCCGAGTGGCCGGTCCTTAATGGGTTAAAGGGCTAATCTATGAGAACTGGCTTCCTATTATTATCAGGACACTACCTTAAGAACCCCTTTACTCTAACCCCTCCACTGCCACTCATTAAATTAATTAAAACATTAACTTAAAAGAAAACTGGCTTGTATCTTTTTACCTAGAGAGATAATTAATGCACATATTGTGATATTTTATTTAGGTGAAATTAAATCTGGCATGCTGAGGGTTGGCAATGTGACGGTGCCAGTGTATAATCCAAATGAAAAGATGAAAGTCCCAGATGTCCTGTTTTATGAAAACAAGCAGGTTAGTGTTAATGCTCCAGATGTTTAACACTTTGCTTGAAAATACATGTACAATAACTGGCTACATCCGTGTATAACATTTTTCAAGTCACATAACATAAAAATAACGATCTACTGCATATATTGCAAATGCATTGCAAACCTATAAGCCGGGGATAGGCAACCAGATTCCTTCTATGTGCTGCATATACTCAAATCCTCCAAAGGGCTTCATTTGGGCCTTATGTACTAAAGAAAAGAGGAGCAAATCTGGAGCAAACCAAATACACCATAGGGGAGAATTAAACATACCCACATATTTAAATGGTGCTTTTTAACCCCTTAAATGCAATGTGTTGAATACTTTTCTAGCATTCAGAGGATTAAAATACCCTTTTAAATTAATGGAAATTTGGACATTTGTTCTTTTTTTTCCCTTGTGTTGCAGTTGGTTTGCTCCAGCATTGGTCTTCATTTCATTTATGCATAAAAAGCAGGTGTATGTCAGAGGTGGCTAGCTTTATAGGGAAGGTGTACCTAAAAATGTTGTAGGCTTACTTGAATTAGCCACTTCAGTGCTAAACATGTCCGGGAAATGTATACCACCTAAAACTGCTAAGAATGTCCCCCAAATATCATCAAGAGTGGGGCAGAAATTGAGAATAAAAACTGCATACCAACATGTAGTCCTGTATTGGAGGGCTTGGTGCACCCTACTGAAGTCACCTTTCCTGTGCATGATACCGTTACACTAGGCAGATATTTCCACTAGAAGTATTTCTCTTTCATCCAGTGTGGAACACAGGAACCATGGGGTAAAATATCCTCCAGCAAGGAGGGAAGGGAACTTGCCTAAAAAGGCTGGCTGGAGATAGAGACTCATTCCCTACTCCACTTTACCCTGACAAGACATACATACATGTTTTAAAAGTGACCTCAAAGGAGGTGCATCATGGCAAAAGATTCTCTTAGCTAGCAGTCTTCATTTGTTTTCTTAAATTAAATTTGAATGTGTAGTCCCCCAATAGGCAGATTTCTATACCAGGCTTTTCTGATGGATACTGACCAGAGTGCAGACTTCTAAGGGACCTGGGTCTGCTAGAGGATACCTATCTCCCTCAGAAATTTTCCTCCTGAACAAAAAGATTATGCATAACAGCCAGAAGTCTGAAGATGATTCCAGTTTCAGACTGCAGAGGTCCTATGAGTATGCACCCTTGGCTATCTGTCTGCCTAGCCACTTTCTGAGATCTGTAGTAAGATTTTTAGTTTTTGCACTCTGCTCTTCTTTTCTGTCAGCCCATTTTTCTCTTTATCTGTGGTAACCTCTTTAATTGCCTCGATGATATTTTAGTAAGACTCCATTATGGGCCTGTGTTTCTTAAAGCTTTAGTAATGCCCAAAATAAAGTTAATGCTATTTGTTAGCTTGTGCAAAAATAATGTATTTGGAAAAAGTCCCGTCTCTCAAAGAGAGATATCCTCTGATAAATATCCCACTAAAGAAGGAAATCTGTGTTGGCCGACATGAGGAAGATCTTCAGCAGAGCCGCAATAGCGCAATTTAAAAAGAAATACTTCTTTGGAACTGTCTAAAAAGTGTGTTTGCAAACCAGGCACACTTTGTAGACCGTTCCAAAGGAGTACTTCTTTTTAAATCGTGATATTGTGGCTCTGCTGAAGAGTCGCCTGTCGGTCCCCAGACCAGGAACTCCTGCTGTCAGCTTTCAGCTGATGTCAGGAGAAGGGGAGAGAGAGGGGGGCTTTAACGGAGGACCTTAATGGTTTGAGAGATGGGACTTTTTCCAAGTACAATATTTTTGTAAAATCTAACATATAGCATCAACTTTACTAACCCTTCAAAGGATGGGTGATCGCAGTGGTCAGTTGTTCACTAGCAGCAACATTAATGTTCCTGCATCACTGGGTGGGCTCATGTGTACAGTTTTACACTTCTATTCTTTAACTATTCTGAGGGTGAACCCTCACGTCGGCCCCCACCACCAAGGTGGTGAATGAATGGAGAGACACCACACCTTTCACTAAAATGGAAGAACTGCTATGTTTCCTATGGGACACAGTTTTTTCTTGACCTCAGGTAAGAGGAAGAGGAGATACTATGCTTCTTCACTTCTTTTCTCCTGCCTATCTGGCTGCAATCTCCCAACTGATGTTATGATTTTAACCCCTTATACAGATAAGTATTTTCTCTTTTATTTGTGCTCTGTATTCTTCATTTGAGGACCTTCTGGTTATGCTGAGTTCTTGGGATACATGGGCAAGGCTTAGAAAACCAGGTCATTTAGGGTTACCTAGTAACCCTTTGTTCTGTATGCCATACTGATCTTCTAATGAACTTTACTGCTACATCATGTCCTTTGTGTTCTGTAGCCCCCTGCACAGCAACCCCTGGGTTGTTCTTCTGAAAAGGAGCTTGCATGGGTTGTAGCCCTTACTTCTTCTATGACTAATATTCCTTCCTCTGTTAAGAGGTTTTGTTACTGTCCTGTTCCTTGCACTTTGGATGCAGGAAATTCTTCTGATGAGGCAGGGAAGTGGATGAGGGTGAATTTTGTTTCATCATTTACTCTTAGGGATTCTATTGAGGACAACTCTGCTTCATCTGTGGAGGATCATATCACAGCTGTGCTCTGAAGCCTCTGACTCAAATTCTTCTTCTTTGGATTCTGTGTTCCTCCCCACTATTGCTTTGAAAAGATGATTCTGAAGGAAGGGAATAGCCTTTTCAAGTATCATTTATTCCCAGATGATTTTCTCTCCTATATACCTTCTCTCCTGATGCTCTACTGCAGTGGACTATCTCCCGTTCAACAGTGGACCCTTTGATTTCTCATCTTTTCTAAGCTTACGGAATTGCAGCTTTCAGATGTTGCAGCAGATATGTGCCTGAATTTTCTCCTTAAGGTGAATTTTGCAGCTTATGGTGCAGCCTTACATCCAACATTTGCTGTTTCTGGTATGACGTGCCATCTGGACATGCCTGAAGAGGATGCTCTGGCTGCTTCTAAGATCCTTGAGGCTAATGTGCATCTTACTGAAACAACTTTTGATTTGGCTAGGCATACACGGAAGACCTTAGCACTCTCTGCTGCTACTTGTCATACCCTTTGGCTGTATATATGATTAGCAGACCAGGGTTCCAAGAATTCCTGTGTCTTTGTCTTGGTCCCTCTTGATTTTGTGAGCAAGTAAATGGAAATAGTGCAATATTGCCTCAGGTTACCCACAATCTTTCCTTGTTTCCATGGAAGCCGCCTGGTTTTCATTACCTACCACCAGTATGGGTGTGCTCTCAGGGTATTTACTCCTACAGTGGCCCAGGCACACCCTCCCTCGTAACTCAAACATGCTTGAGCAGTCAAGAAGACTTTCCAAAAGCCCCCATCTGACAAGTCTACCTCTGCATGACTCACAGGGGTTTGGTCCCCTCAGGCAATTGGAGGTCACAATACATGGATTGTCTCTGTGGTGGCCCAGTGAGTTTTATGGCAAAAACATCCTTCCTCACTCCAAAAAGACAACTGAATATTTCCCTTGATCAACATCCCATCTATACTGAAACCAACTTGCATAATTCTTAATATTGTTCAGAGCTAGTATGTATCCAATATTTTTGATATCATCTATAGCAGTGTTTCTCAACTCCTGTCCTCAGGACCCATTAACAGGCCAGGATTTGATGATTTCCTTGTTAGAGCACAGGGGAGTTAATCAATGTGAATGAGCCTCTGATCACCACACCTGTGCTTTAGCAGAGAAATCCCTAAGTCCTGGCCTGTTAGTGGGTCCTGTGGACAGGAGTTGAGAACCACTGATCTCTAGTATCGGCAAACAAAGCCTGTCAGGGCAAGGAATGCCAAAGCCTGTCAGGGCAAGGAATGCCATAGCCTTACTGTAAAAAAAAACCCATACCTTTGTTTTATTTAAAAATCGCCTTTTCTGTAGTCTTAACAAATGCCACCTTTTTTACTAGTCTCTTTCACTAAATAGTGTGCCAGAGATTTATTTGTACTGGCCTTGAATATATTTTGTGTATGTATATAATCATATAATTCCCTAGATATCAGTGGCTATTTTTTTTTTATAACCAAAGTCTTCTTATACCATTATCAGTTTTGGTGCATGTCGCTGCACAAGCACACACACACACTATTGAAAGATGCATTATTCAATAGTCATTACAGCTGAAACTTTTTTTAATCAGCCTGTTGGCAAAATGATCAGCTGGTGACACAATTGTAAAATTGTGTTTACGTTAGCTATCTTTTGGAGAGTCTGTAGTCATAGGTTTATGCTTTCCATATAAAAAGATAGCAACAGCACTACCTCATGACCATAATGTAAAACTGCAGTGTAGTTTTAAAAAACAAATAATTATATATTTCCTTCAATATGAATAAATACCAACACCTCTTAATAAAAAAAAACTCCCTCTTAACTTACTATGGCCAGGAAATCATAATGACTGCTATGAAGTTTGCCCTTCTGTCTTTGTTCAAGAGATAATACTTTTACAGTTCTGGATGTCATGTCCTTGGAGGTGGACAGGACAGCTGCTAGCAGGACCAGTCGATCTCAAACCCTGCCTGTGCATGTTAATTGTCTGCGACTCATGCACTCTTCCTGCAAAGCAATGCACTGCGTACGCCTCTGGCACTCACTGTGTTAAAGGATATTAAGATTTGCTTCCGTAGTAAGGTAAGTGGGGGTTATTATTTTAAGGTGAACCACTGCCTTAGGGCCTTACTCAGGAAGCAGAAGATGAACAATTCTAGAGCAAAACATCTGCACCAAAAGGGGTGCCCTATAAATACTCCACTTTACCTGAATACACCAGCTTCATAGAATTTTCCCCTGTTTTTATTTTAAAAGATTCAGAAAATAGGTCAGAATTATTGCTGGCAAAAATAAGGTGTTTTTCTCAAATATAGCTGATAGTTTATTGATTATGGTAAGTGGCGCATAGTCACTTATACATAGGGCAGTGGTGTCTGCTGTATTTGCTGAAAAGCATTATTTTTCTAAGGACTTTGACTGACCTACTTCCACATGACCTGATTCCAGGTTCTAAAAGCATCAATCAGTTGAAGAAGCAAAAAAGAGAGGAAAACCGTGTACCAAATCACAGCATTATGTGCAACAGTCATACTGGCTTTGGTTTTAGAATATATATGCATGTAGCTCAACTCAGTAATTTGTTTATCTGAGCGTGATATTGTCCTCAAGGTAACAAAATGATCAGAGGAGTGAGAAGTGGGTCAGCACTTGCTTTGCGCATGTGAAGTGGAAATGGTAACATCTTCCTTAGACGTTGATTAGTGAAACAAGCTGGACACCAATAGGTAAAGGAAACGACAATCATATTTTCTGTTTGGTTTTTACAGAATATTTACTGTAAAATCTCAGATAATTATAAATAATAATATGCACCTGTCTGTAATATGCAGGTGTAAATTATATCTACAATTTTAGGGGAAACAAAAGTTCCTATATATAATATGCACACTTGCTTTACCTCCCTCTACCCACAAAAAATAAGTGTCTACTTCCCTCCCTCCACACACAATAATGCTACCTCTGCTCAGCCCCTTCAGGAGGAATCTGAGACATCTGTGCTGATGGCAGCAAGCTTGCATTTCCTGCCCACTTTCCACATCCCCCTGTGAGGATCTGTGTTAATTCAAGATAATCGTAGTGCCCTTTGTGGACCTGAAATGCAAGCATGCTGCCTGCAGCACAGATGTCCCAGATGCCTCTGGAGGGGGCGAGTAGAAGGAGGGGAAGGTGGGATTATATGATGTATAAATGTTGTACATATATAGTTTTCTCTTGTATATAAGACACACACCCCAATTCACATATGATGAAAGGGGGTAAAATTGTGAGTATTATACATGAGATTTTACAGTATGTTGCTCTTTATTTTCAGTTCCTTTAAAGGACAGATTTCTATGAAATTGCTTTAACCTCTTGGATGTTTGAGAGGTGTAACGGTTTGTTTGACACACAGACACAGTGTTTTAGGATAACACAATTTTATTGAAAACACAGTAATATAATAACCCTCACAGGTCTTGTAGTATTTAAGCAGAATAATACAGACACAAGACAGGTTACATATACATATGCCTACACAGGTCCAGTATAACTATAGAGTCCATAACAGAATATACTGTTAATGGGTTAATGGTCTTCAGCGAGTGTAAACAGTCCCATGTGAATAGAGGTCTGTGATGGAGCTCACTCAAGACAGAGAGGTTAAGGATAAATAACGCCCATTAATAGGTTAGCAGACAAACGTGAACTGCCAGAGTAGTATCAGAAACTGAGCAACATATGACACTGCCATAGCAGTAACGGAGACCAGGCAGGTTGCACACTGCCGAGCAGTAACGGAGACTAGGCCACTTGCAATCTGCAGGATCAGTAACGGAGACAAGGCCACTTGCACACTGCCGTAGCAGTAACGGAGACTAGGCCACTTTCACTCTGCAGGAGCAGTAACGGAGACAAGGCCACTTGCATACTGCTGTAGCAGTAACAGAGACACACAACTGAGCATCTCACCCTGAGGTCACAACTAACCGATAGGAATGTCGCCAAGGCGACACTGAGGCAACCAGAGCAGGAACGTCAACCAAGCCGGGTCGAATCAAGGAGCAGGAATGTCAGCCAAGCTGGGTCAGTACACGGAGCAGGAACGTCAGCCAAGCCGGGTCGGTACACGGAACAGGAACGTCAGCCAAGCCGGGTTGGTACACAGGAGCAGGCGCAGAGGAATGGTCAGGCAGTCCGGGTCGGTTCACAGGCAGGAGACGAGATGCAGAGTAGTCAGGCAGGCCGGGTCGGTACACTGGGAATACTGAGAGCAGGAACAAGCACTGGTACAGGAACACCACGAAAGGGTACCAGAAGGGCGCCAGAACCCAGTATATAAAGGCCATACTGGGCGGGACAAACACAGAACAGCCAATAAGAATAAAGCACAGTGTAGACTGACAGAATGTCGCAAGGGGAGCACGGGCACCGTGATAAGAGGTCTTCAACACATTGTGAGTTATTCATTAAATTGTGATAAAAAAGGATTATAAAATGTAAATTACTTCTCCAGTCACATCACTTCTTCATTTCCTGTGTTATTCTATGGAGCCTATGCACTAACATCTCCAGAATTTGAGAAATCTTAGTGCTTTGGCTCCATAGAATAACAGGAATTGGAGAACTCATCTCCACTTTATCATCTCTTTATCATACCTTAGTGAATTCCCCCCCCCCCCCCCCCCCCGGTTTCTCTAGCATCCAAGGAGTTATGGGTGTCTGCAGCGCCTTTCATTACATTACCTCCTAACTTCATAGCATCAGTTATGAACAGCAATAAATACAACCATTTGTATATTGTTGCTGGTTCTTTGACATTTGGGTTATAATTAGTGCAAAAATTCAAAATTCTAAATTGTAGCAGCCAATTGTAAACATAGAAGCATAGATGTTGATGATCTAGATAAAATGTGTAATATTACAAGTTCTCAGACCAGATTTATGTCTATTCCAGACATTTATGAATTTCCCTACATTATTTTTCCCACCACCTGTGCTCTGAGACTACCAATCTTTCACACCTTATGCACATTATTTCTGAGCTTTCCACCTCCTCTAGATTATGTTCCCTTATTCTAGTTGTATTTTCCTTTTTCTAGCACATGCTTCCCTCATGCAAAAACCATGATGGGTATTATGTTTTTGGTTGAAATTTAAAATTCCTCTTATTTCAGACCTACGCTGGGATTACAGTAATAGCTGGGGGAAGCATCAGGATGGTCCTGATGCCCTGTCAATGAGGTCTGGATAAAGAAATAAAACAAATTAAAAAAAAGCATATGTGCTATAGAGGCGTGCTCCCCTCTAACACTCACACACATACACTGTCTGTTTCCCAGCCTTGTTTTCCTGTCCTCAGATAGGCACAGCCTAGTCTGACATCCACTGAACCACAGAGATATTACCTGACATCCGAGACATTTTTTTCAGCTTTGTTCTACTGATGTGCAGTTCTGGAGATCATGTCTCTAGGACTGGAATAAATTAGTGACTGTTCTAAGAAGGGCCACTAAAACGGTACATGTGTAAACAGGAAAGATTCAAGGGGGAACATGAATCAAAGTGTGATAAACAGATGACAAAGAGGAGATTACTTCTCTGCTTTTATAAACTCTTGAAGTCCAATGCAATTCTGTGGAACCTGTGCGATGAAATCTCTCAATCTGGAGAAATCTTAGTGCTTTGGTTCCACACAACAAGATAGGAATTGGAGAGTGCATTGCACTGGACAAGTCATCTCCACTTTATCACCTATATATTGCACCATAGTGCATCTCCCCCAGAGTGGGTTATGCACTAAGTGGTGATACAGAGGTGATTACAGAGGAGATTACTTATCCAATGTTATAAACTTGCAGGGGATTATGCACTAAGGTGTGGTAAAGAGGTAATAAAAATTAGATGACTTCTCCAGTGATATCACTTCTCCAGTTCTTATGTTATTCTATAGAGCCAATGCACTAACATTTCTCCAACTTTGGAAATCTTACTTAATACGCACCATAGAATAACACAGAAACTGGAGAAGTGATATCACTTAAGAGGTTATCTCCACTAGCACCTCTTATTTCACATATCCCCCTCTAATGCATATCCCCTCTGATTCCTATGTTATTCTATAAAGCCTGTGCAATGAGATCTCTCAAGCTAGTGTAATCTTAGTGCAT
Source organism: Rhinophrynus dorsalis (assembly GCA_037306005.1). Taxonomy (NCBI): domain Eukaryota; kingdom Metazoa; phylum Chordata; class Amphibia; order Anura; family Rhinophrynidae; genus Rhinophrynus; species Rhinophrynus dorsalis. The sequence goes on along the minus strand of CM074719.1, from coordinate 454,936,727 downwards.
TGGCACCATACGATAACATAGGATTTAAAGAATGTATCACTCTGGAGACTTTATGTCCACTTTATCACCTCTTTATCATGCCTTAGTGCATCTCTCCCCAGGACCTTTATGAGTATAGCATGAGAGACTTAAAGCAGAACTGTAACCCAGACATAAATTAAATGAAATCGATCCTTTATTGTAAAAAAATATTGAAGTATGCTTATCTTTTTTAAAAAAATTGCAATATTTTTCTACATATAATGATCTGAATATATACCTAGTGACAATGCTGTAGTGCTGTGCGGTACAAGCTTTTCCATCCCCTTTGACTTAGAAGATCACACACACAATCCTTCCCACCTGTCTTCATGACCTACAGCGCTCCCTTCATCATGCAGGTCCAGGTCATGGGCCAAGTTACAACAAACAGACACACGTTTATAAAGTGGATTTGTCATCCCCAAATGATCGCAGTACTATTCCTCAACCATACCATTTATTTTCTCATGAGAACTTTATGAGCACGAGCGATCACAGCCCTTTCCATTGAGAAGGGGCAGGCTCTCTTTCTTGTTGTTGGTAAATTTTGAAGGTATTTTACTGCATAATAAGGGCATAATGGTAGACTTGAATAGTTTTGAGATCATTTGGGGGTGATAAATAGCTATATGAGAACTTGTTAAATCCTGATAGTTCCACTTTAAAGGAGAGGGCTGATATGATTGAAACCTTCAAATATATTAAGGGATTTAATAATGTCCAGGACTGATCAATTTTTCACAATAAATGGAAAAGTAGAAAAAGAGAGTATTCTGCCAAATTGGAAGGTAGAAAGATAAGAAGAAATGCGAGAAAAAAGATAATTTACTGAAAGGGTGATAAATAAATTGAATAGTCTTGCAGCAGAGGTGATTGGTGCTAAAACAGTTAATGAATTTGAAAACTCCTGGGATAGACATATGGCTGTTGGAAGATTAAAATTAATCTGAACTACATAAATATGGAAATGAGAAGACTAAATGGGCCAGTTGGTTCTTATGCTGTCAAATCCTATGTTTCTGTTATTAATGAGCTCAAGTGATTCAGGTCTTTTAAAAATAATTGAAGCTTTCACGATCATCATACATATTTTTGATATGGGTTTTTTTTTCAAAATGTTTTGAGCATTAATGACATCATTGCTTGTTACACAATGCAAACTTTATTTCATGAATGCACCATGAAAATGTATTTAGTTACATGATTTATTTAGTAAGTGAAAACCTTTGAAAATACATTGAAAATTGTCTTATTTTAAGTATGTCCTGGGAAAAAGCTGAATTTGTTCTGAATGTTCAGATGGCTAGAAAAAATGCTAAAAATGTGTCTCCAGAGTACAAACAATTGCCCAAGTCCCTGGTACCGAGAGAGTTAATGCCTTATCCAGAAAGTAAAAGATGAGCAATTCTGGAGCAATGCATCTGAACCATAGGGGGAGTATAAATTCCTAGTAAATTGTGATTTTAACCCCGTTGAAAGCTAGAGGGGTCTAAAACATATTGTGAAGCAATGTTTTGTGGACCTCTTTAGCATATAAGGGGTTAAAAGAATCTTTTAAATCAATGGGAATTCAGTGAGTTTTCGTTTGTTTCCCACAATGCAGTTGGTTTGCGCCAGAATTTCTCATCTCTTTCTTTCTGCATTAAGTCCTTAGTCTTTTGCCATTTGTGGTTGTAACCAAAGGATAAAGCTAGTGTGTGGAGTTTTTGAGCTGTTGCTCTCTAGATGGAGACAATCAAAACGGCTAGATCACAATGTCTCCTGCATGAAAAGAGCGACATTCTGGTGCCACTCAAGAAAATAGTGTGATGATCTGATATCGCTCAGGAAAATAGCATGATTAGCTTAGTTACCAAGTAGTGTGTGTCTCTGCAACATACTCTTTGTCAGCTGCTTCACCGATTCACTCCATATTATGGCACATTACCACCTTCCATACCCATTCTCTTCCTTCCTTGCCCCGCTCTATGCCGTTATCCTTTCCTCATCTGTCTCCTCTGTTATAGCGTGGTGGGCTTATGGTACTAGCGGTGCACAGCCGTAGTGCAGGAACGTTGACAAGAGAGCCGCATACTGAGTGGTTCAGGAGTATGTACTTATCCTACGACCTCTTACTGATGTGTATATGGTAAGGAAATAGTAACCTTAAAAGGGGGGGCAGCTGAAGCAATGAAGAACTGATGGAAAGGTAAATAATGTATGAAGGTTTAAAGGAGAAATGAGGAGTAAGGAGAAGGAGGGAAAATAACTAATAGTCTGAAAAGGTTTAATGGAACTAACAGCATGGGCTCCCACTATTGGCTGATTCTGGGAATTCAGAACTAGTCATTAGGACCCTGAAGCCACCATTGGGGACAGAAGAACTCTCTGGTAAAGAGTGGAAATTTGCATGGCAATGGGGGCAGTACCTTGACACACACACACCGGAGGCCTCAGACATCAGGGAAGGAAGAAGGCATGGTGGGCTTGGGCTGGAGTGTGAAACAAAATTATTTATGTGGCAAGAAACGGGAGGGGAAGGGCATAGGCCATAAGTCAGTGGAAGTACCCGGCTAAGAGAGAGAGGACAGAGCCACTCCAGTGTAACATTACAGGCTGGAGGCATTGCAGTGAGGAGAGCTGCCAATGACAGAGGAGACAGATGAGGAAAGGATGACTGCATTGACTGGGGCAAGGAAGGAAGAGAATGGGGATGGGAGATGGTAATGTGCCATACTGTGGAGTAAATTGGTGAAGCAACTGACAAAGGCTATGTTGCAGAGACACACACTACTTGGTAGCCAAACCTATCATGCTATTTTCTTGTGCGACATACTGTAAGATCATCACGCTATTTTCTTGTGAAACAATAGAATGTCACCGTTTTCATGTGGGTGACATTCTGATCTCACTGTTTTGATTGTCGCCAACTAGAAGGCGACATTTTAACAGTAAGCCCATCTTGAAGACTTTGGGGGATGCAAGTGTGGCTACCTTCACTGACTTCTTTTGTTTTTGATGAACATCTGCCACAATATGTGAAAATATGAGGGCTAAAGGAGAAACACCTGAGCCAGTGGTTGTCATCCAGGTTTCTGTAGCACTTTACAATACCAAGCTTAGATTGCTACTTTTTTCTCTGAAGACTCTGATAATAGTGTCAATGATGAGTTTCATATGTATATTTAATTGTTAGGAACAATATGTCCGCTTTGGTCATTCTGATTGTGAGATCTGAGAGTAACTACCGTATATATTAATTTGTTTGTACTTTTAAAGAGGACCTGTTGCATTTCAAAATCCTCCCCTATGTTGGAACCTCCACCTTGAAATGATTGTCATGATTATTTTTCCTCATTAGGTTATTACATCCACCTTAGCGGAAAGTTGAAGAGATTATTTTTTTGAAGTGTAACTAATTAATATTGATGCAAGCTTTATCAGAGAGGTCAGAGAACAAAGTTTGCTGAGATTTCCTGACTACTAAACCAACATCCTCTAAAATGATTAAACTGATTAAACAAACAAGAAGCAACAAGGTATTTAAATAGCTATATTTGAGAGTAAAGCCCATTTTAATTAATGTGCATCTTTTTTTATCATCAATGGTATAGTTGGTGTACTCCAGAATTGCCCCAGTTCCTCTAAATACTTCAGCCTCATAACAAATGCATGTATTGTGTTGACATCTGTGTGTGTTCTTTTCCCAGCACATGATGGTAATGGAAGATATGCTGAAAGATTTCCTGCTTGGTGAACATCTCCTGTTAGTTGGAAATCAGGTGAGCTGTCCAATCCCATTTATGTCCATTAACTTAGATTATTACTAACTCTTTGGGTTCCAGAGAGGATCTATCATGTTAATACAATCCACACTAACACTATGTACTAGTAGCCTGGATGAAGACTAGAGTTGTAGATGTTTTACGCACCCACAAAGAAACATATTGAAATATATTAATCCAGTGTATTAGTGTGCAGTAATTTCACTGTAGAAAAATAGAGGCCTGCCAGGGTTGAAATAAAAAGTCTTCAAATTCCTACTGATTCAAATGGGTATTTTATACTCATTAAAGCTAGAGAAGGCACTTGTCTTAAAAGGGTCTCTGAAGGCCGAGACTCCCCCCTGCTCCACGTTATCCTCACCAATGCAGCTGAGTTTTAAAAGTGACCTCAAAGTAAATTATTTTTTTTCTTTCTTTGGGGGGTCTCCTGGCTAAATCTGAGTGCAAGGGGGATATAGGAAAACCCTAGACCACCAGGCTCCTGGACTTTCCTGCTATGGACAGTATCCCTTTTTCTTATGTCCTATGTGGAATACAGTAATCATGGGGTAAACTAGCCTCCAGCAGGATGGCAGGGCACTTTACTAAAAAGGCTCTCAGAGTTTGAGATTTCCTCCTGATATACTTAACCCTCACCATGCATGCTTCATTTTAAAACTGACCTTCCAAAGGAGGAGAATAAAATCAAAGATTTTCTCTTAGTTAGCCTTCTTTTTTGTTTTATTTTGCTAGGATGGAACTGAGCAATCCCCCACTATGTTGGCACCTGTCTGTGGCCTCCATTGTGGGTTTGAACCATAGCACAGATTTCAGAGACCTGGATCTGTTTGAGTATGGCTTGCAGTATCACCTTCTCCTCACAGCTTTCCCTGAACAGTTACTTTCTTGGTATACAGGTGTCTGAAGACGACAGATTATTTTTTCAGATTACACAGGTCCTGTGAGTATGTCCCTGCCTGTTTGTCTGGCAGCCACATTTCTGTGCTCTGTGGTGTCTGTGCTTGACTAGCAATATATACTGTTGCAGAGAAAGGATATAACACTATGTTCTTGTTTACTTCTATTCCTCTGCTACTACACAGAGAGATATTTTCTTTACTCATTTAATTCTTTCAATGCCTTTCTTGCAAGGCAGTCCTTACCGTTTTGTTTAATGCATTTATAATTTGGTTTTATTCTTTTTTTCATCCTTCTTTGTTTTGAGTATAGTCCTCTTGTCGCAGTGACTTTTCTATATTTTCTAATTTTTTTCTTTACTTTTAATTTTTTATTTTTGTTGGGGGTTGCAGTGCCTTTAAGAACAGATATATGCATAAAGGGCATATATGGGACATCTCTTACCTCTGTTCGTATATTGGGGGCTGTAAGGGGGCCTAATACCTAGCAGACCCCAGTGGGGGTACGTTTTACTGATGACCGGATAGCCAACATGCCATTTTTATTTGACGGAAACAACTGTTACCATAAGCCCATTCTTCCCAGGTTTTTGGTCTGGGGAAGAGGTGGTCCCACATTCAACCTCTTCTTTTTTGGACAGTTACACAGAGACTAATCTTTCCCTCCTTGCTTGCCACATTAATCTTTTAAATTCAAATAAGTACTTAAAGCCATACTATCACAGTGCCTGTGATTCTCTGTCACTCTTACTTGTGGTTCGCTCTGATTTGCTGAGCCAGTTTGGCCCGCCCTTGGTGACCTTATTATGCCTGGCCCAGACACCTGTCAGATGCCCTTTCGTGGTGTTTCTGAGCCAGTAGTGCTGTTGCTGTGTTCCTGTGTTCCAGATTCTTGTGTACCAACTTGGCTTGTCCTGACTACGCTCCAGTGTTCCTGATCGTGTTTGACCCGGATTGTCTGCGAACCACCTCTGTATCCTGACCCGGCCTGACTGATGTTCCTGTTTGTGTATGACCCGGCTTGTATGACTACCTCCTGCGTGCCCCGGCCCGGCTGACTTCCTGCTCCGAGATCGACTTCCAGCCTGTTCCAGTGACCTCTGTTCCCGTTGTCGCCGCCGTGACATTTTTCACCCGCTGTTGCCAGCCACCGTGTGACCGCCTTGCCTGGTGTTGCCATTGATCAGTGCACTGTACCATTGTCTTGCAGAGCTGTGCTGCCTCCGTGAGCCTCACTATACTTGCAGAGCCTCGTTATCTTGCAGAGCCTTGTGTAAACGTGCATATTAACCTTTGCAGTGCTGCCTTGCTCTCGCTATCTAGATTCCCAGAATAGAGCCTCTTCCGTGGTGCTACATCTGCTGAGTTGGCCGCTTACCGACGGCGACTCTATCTATCCTACTGCAGAGTAGTCACTTATTGTGGGCCGGTAGGGCGCCATTGGCTCTCACTTCTCGTTGTTTACTGGGCGATATCTCCTGTGGTAGAGTGGCGGTAGAGGGAAGGCTCCAGCTCTGGCAGGCCCCGTTGTATACGCCCGTGGGGGCTATTGGCTCTAGCACTACTATTGCTGGTATCCGGTTAACGTCTGAGGAGGCTATAGTCAGCTCTTGCATTGCAGGCCGGATTCCGTTTCGCCCGTGGGGGCTACACACACTTGCACTCGCAGAAGCAGTCTTCCAGTAGGTACGCCCGCGGGGGCTATTTGGATCTCTGTTCTGCTTACTACTCGGTCACTTTGGCTAGGCATTTACGTTTCCAGTACACTATGGACTGTCTCTATCAGCACCTCCTTTTAACACCCAGGGCGTGCCAAACCACCACATCTGAGACTGACTGATTTATGCTCTTAACCCATTGGGGCAGAGAACACCATTCTCTGCATAGAGATCTTGTATGTCAACTATATTGTGCATTATCTCTTTGTAATATATCAGTCTTCACTGTGTGTCTATTTCAACCGCCACTAGAGGGCGATCGTTTGCATTATTGTTATTCTAATAAAATTGTGTTTTATTTCACATACTGGTCTGAGTGTCTTAAAAAACCGTTACACATACAAGTACTTTATTCTACTTTTGCTTTTTTTCCTTTGTACTTTAAGGGGTCTCTTGGTTATGTGATAGCATAAGGAAGACATGGGCCAAGATTACCAACCCCCTTCTCCCCTTTAACCCATTGCTCCTCATGCCAGAGTGATCATCTTCTATGGCCCCCAACTCAACCCCCAGAGTCCTCATCTATTGAAAATAAGCTTGCATTAGTGAGTTCTCTGCCTTCATCTATGTAATGGGTCTTAGACTCTTGGTGTCAAGGCCATACTACCCCCCAAAGGACGATTTAGTCATTTTACAGAGGGCGATGCCGCCATTGTTGCTCCTCTTACAAAGGGGAAACTGATGTGGGCAACCTGGATTCATCCTTTGTCGGGAATTATTTTGAATAGGACTCTGGTGCTGAGGGCTGACTTTGAGACGCTTATGTCCCTCAGGCTCCAGATTCTAGTTCTCCTTCCCTTGATTTTTTTTCAAGAGAGATATAAAAAGGATGAATGGATGGCAAAGTGGAGGAGGCTGTCCCTTCCTCAGCCTTTTTCTGTCCTGTACTATTTTTCTGCTGAGGATTTAAAGCAGTGGGCTATCCCCCCCACCTTGGTGGACCCCCAGTTTCTTGCCTTGCTAAGGATACAGCTTTGCTATTGGTTGATGCCATGACTCTAAAGTATCAGGAGGATAAGAATCTGGATTCCCATTTGAATGTGAATTTTGTGGCTTCTGGAGCCACTTTTCTCCCCACCTTTGTTGTTGTTAGGTGACTAGAGATATGGCTGTTTGGGGGTGATCAGTTCTTTGATGCCTTCCACATGGACTTCCATAAGAAGGATTTTATCATAAAATGGTAATACTTATCTTATTGAAGTGGCCCTTGACACTGCTAGATTTACTGGAAAGGCCTCTGCTCTATCTGTGGCCATAGATCTCACTCTGTGTCTAAAGATTTTGTTGTCTTATTAGACTTCCAAGAAGTCTTTGGTGTCCCTTTTTTCAATGGCAAGCTGTTGTTTAACTCAGAATTGGAGAAGGTTATAAGCTATGCCATGTGGCAAGACTACTTTGTTGCCTTAGTTTATTCCTAAACTTTCCTTTTTTTCTCTGAAATAAGGATGGTTTTCATTACCCCAGGCAATGTGGATATGCACCATTCCTTCAGTGACCCAACTTCACTCTACCCCTAAACCCAAGCAGGACTGGATATGCAAAAAGCCTGTGCGGAAACCCAAATCTGAAAAGACTAGTCTGTATGTCTCACGGGGGCCTGGCCTGCCTCAGACTTTAGGAGGTCGTCTATAACTTTTCCACTGCACTTGGGCCTTTTCAGTGGCAGACCAGTGGGTTTTGTGGGTAATCTCAGAAGAAGGATAACACATAGACTTCGCATCTTGTCCTTCCTGTCTTTTCTTCATGTCTGGAGTTCCACTCAATGCGAAGCAGAGTCGTCTAATGTCAGACAAGGTCTCGAGAAATCTCGGAAGCCTGGTCACGATAGTAACTAGAAATTGGGACCTGGTGCCCAGCAAACTTGCCCTGCACACACAGGGCAGGGTTTAACACTTTAAAATATACACAGTCTCTTCCACTATCATGGGAGTGATCATGTATATAAAAAAATGTACATAATGCAGGATGTCTTGATGCACTTAAAAAAAAAAAAATCAGACCTTGTGTGTTTGTGTGTGTGTGTGTGCATGTGTGTAGGGGGGGCCACATTAGGACTTGTCTTGATGCCCCCCTGTCATTGATTGAATTGGCCAGGAAGGCAGTTGCCCCCTTGATGCAAGTGGCCTTGAAGGTCCTCCTACTCAACCCAGATGTTCATAGAATGCCGGCTTGAGGAAGAGGAGGTAAAGGGAAGGTGGTGATCACCTTCCTGGTTTCAGCATTGTTTGTCTGTCCTACCAGATAGGAGAGACATCAAGAGTTGTCCTGATGCCATCCTCCATGAGGTCTGACTTGGAAAAAAAATTAATAATAATAACACAAATAAATAATAACAATAAATAAAACAACCCCCCAGCATAGCCCAATGGCAGCTAATACTAAAAAGAAAAAGTGGATCCTTAATAGGCACTCAGCTCCTCCTAAATCCTTTATAATAATTCGCTAGAATGTTTGTCAGAAGCTGTCATGCTCAGTAGAGACTGCCCGAATGCACAGAATGCTGGGAGTTCTATGCCGGGAGCATTCTGTGCTTTTGGGCAGTCTCTACAGTGCATGACTGCGTCAGCGGCAGGACGCAGAGTAGGACCGGCCTCTTAACATCACCCGGACCTTGGCCCGTGTACACAAGCTTTTACACTAGTATAAAACATGTGATAGGGCAAAATTGGCTACCAACCAAAAAAAATACATGTCTAAGTCAGTATTCAATTGTCCTACCAACTGAAACCACAACAGACTTTGGGCCACAGAAAGAACTTGTGGCCAAAGGTACTTCATGTGTGTTAAGGAAAAGAGCTAACAATTATGCCTGACACACCGTCAAGCACCAATAGTTAGCTCAAACAAACAGTTACCCTCCCAAACACTAACCCTACACTACCCCTAACCATAAAGTGCAACAGTTCTACCTCTAACTCTAATCTAAAACCCAGATGTGTGTAACACTTACCTGTCATCCTCTGTCTGTCTTCTTCTTTAATCGTCTTTTGGTTTTTAGCATGTATTTCTTCTTAGCACAGGTAATTGCATTGTTTACCACACTTGAAGAAATGCCGTCAGCTGTTTTTTTGGAGTTGGACACATTTGGATCAAGCCCTAAGTCTTAAGACAAATAATAATTGAAACTGATGTATTAACAAGAAATGGAACAATTCTGCAGAACACTAGCTTCATTATACTGGAGAAAAAAATACCCATTTCTTTAAAAGTAATAATCATCAAATTATCAAATTTATTTAGCAGTACATATAATGCTCATGGAGTGAACAATTAAATCACGCTAATACATAGTCATCTCCACCCTCCCCCAACCCAAAACCCACAGAAAACTAAAAAGACAATGTTGTGGTTAAAAACAAGAAAAAAGACAACCAGTTCAAATGCCGGTATCTGTATAGATCATAATACCTATACAGGGCTTATAATTTTAAGTCATTTGCCACTAGCCAGACCTGAAAACTTACTCGCCACTGCACGCCAAAACATACCCACCAGGACTGAATTTCTACTTGCCAGGGCTAAATTTCCACTCGCCATTGGCTAGTGGCGAGTGGAAATTTTGAGCCCTGGCCTATAACCTCCTAACTAGGCACGTGATCAATAGATCTAGATAGATGAGGAGGATCAATAATATAAAGGAGGTGTCTAAATCATCAGTAGCAGTTAGTGTCTAAATCATATATTGTAACAGACAGATCCATACATGTTGCTTGAAGCTGCTTATATATAATTATACATGATCCCAATCTGAGACCACTCATAGATGATTATAATGGTACCGATCTTCAAGGTATAGGTATTATGATCTATACAGATACCGATATCTTGTTTTCTTGTTTTTAACCACAACATTGCATTTTTAGTTTTCTGTGGGTTTTGAGTTGGGGGAGGGTTAGATATACAGTTGTCTCCCATTGGCAGCCACAGATGCCCAACATACACTGTCTGATGCCCCCTCCCACCAGCCTCATTCCCTTACCCACTGGCAGCCACAGATCCCCACATATAGTGAGTGACTCCTCCAGCCTTGTTCCCCATCCACTGGTAGCAGCAGATCCCCATGTACACTGTTTAATTCCCCAGCCTTCCTTCCTTTAAAGACAGATGACAGTTCTGGCACACCAAGGATTAATGATCATAGTGTACCACTGGGCACATTGTGATCATTGCTGGGAGGCTGTAACTGAATGCTCCAGGACCGGAACAGTCTGTGTCAACCTTTCCACCCTGGCTACGCACATGTGATCTCTGCTACAGCAATCACATGTGCCAGTGCAGCCACTTGACAAAGGCAATATATGTATGTTCTCTGCCTGTCTCTTCCTCACTATGAGAACATACATCCCAACAAGATCAAATGGTCAAAGAGGGGGACACTTTTATTTTAATTGGTGGTGTTGAGGGCAGGACTAGAGTAGAGCAGGTTTTTTCACTTGATGACCTATTGTCACCTCTTACTGAATAAATTATTTAGAGCAAAACCAAAGCATTTTATTTACACAGTCTAATTTGTAAACACATATATTGAAGTTTAATCAAACATCAATGTGAGTTTTATTGCTGTGACACAAAGTGATATAGTTATATATACACACACCTCATAGTCTGATCTTCTAAAAAAGAGTGATAGAGGCACATAGGGGTTTTCATCACAGATAGGCAGTACCTCCTAAAAAGGGATATTTAGGATGTATGAACGAAAATTAAAAATGATCAATCTGAGCACAAATTATCACAGGAAAACCTATACAAATGTGTTTTTTTTTTTCAAATTTTGTTTGTATTATTTTGAAATTAAATTGTGTATTATCCATGTAAATGTGGGATCAAAATAAAAACATATTTTTGCTTAAAAAATTGTATATAACTTGTGTGGGTATACCATATGAATTAGAGGAAAAATGTAGTTGAACAGAGACATACTAAAAAGCCAAAAGTGTTCTTATCCTCTAGTGTAAAAAAACCCTAATTGGTTCATCATCACATATTAAGAAACACTAAACTCTCTCATCCTGAGAATTGGGACCTTCTCCCTGAAATTTGGTTCAAAAGCGCCTGATTCTTATGGTCAAATCCTAAGAGTTACCAGGTATGTACATGTTATGTCACAAGAGTTATGCACTATGCTGTGAAAAAGAGGTAATAAAGTAGAGAAGACTTCTCCAGTGATATCACTTCTTCAGTTTCTTTGTTATTCTATGGAGTCTATGCATTAAGATTTCTCTTACTTTGGAGATCTCAGTGCATAGACTGTATAGAATAACACAGGAACTGGAGAAGTGATAGCACCGGAAAAATTATCTTTATGTTATCATCTTCTTAACACTCCTTAATGCATAACTAAGTTTCATTGAAACAATAGTTCAGCACCCCACTGTAAGAGCTAAAGAACCAACCGAGCATGCTGCACTAGTATCAAGGTAAGAAAAAGAGTCCATTTTTCTCCTCACCTGCACCATTTGTGCAGTGTAAAGGTGCACCTAGTGCTCATCATTTTCATTTTGAAGAATCATTCCCAATTTTTTAAGCAAACAAAATCAATTTTTCCAATGTTCATGCGTGTTTTGTTTTTTTTTTGATCGCCATGTTTCCCACTATATTTTTGTCTTAGAAAAACGAGAAGTTACAATTCCATTTTGACTATATAAAACTAATTTATTTTATGTCCAATATGGAACACAGGTACCACAGAATCCTTCCTCCGAGAGCAGCTCACATCCAAAAATACATGGTTTTTGGGGTGGAGACTCCCTTTTCCTCCAGCTCAACCCCCTGCCTACTTACTCCCAGAATTAATGTGTCAAGCAAGCTGTAAGGGCAGGAGCCATCCTCTTAGTTTTTTATTATTTTTCACTTTATATATGGGGCTGTATAGTCTGCCATCACTGGGCATCCCTGGAGTTGGGTTGCCCAGTGTGCGAACAGGAATATGTCACCACAGGTGTTGTCTTTCTCCACGATGGAGTCAACAAGGTCTCAGTTTGAGTTCCCTCAAAGTTCAGATCTCTGCCCTCTCAGTTCTTTTTCAGAGGCGTTTTGCTGTCAGTACTGACATAAAGTTTTTTCATCAAGGGATGTCTCACACCTTCCCTACCTTTAAAGATCCCACACCTCCGTGGGATCTCAGTCTGGTCCTGGGTGTTCTGCAGAGACCTCATTTTGAACATCTAACTTCAATCTCATTATGTAAGCTTATTTTGAAGATGGCCCTTCTAATAGCAGTTGTCCCTATCAGGAGGGTAACTGAACTTCAGGTTTTTCCTGCAAGCCCCCATTCCTGGTTTTTCACCAGGTTAAGGCAGTCCTTCATACCTTTCTTCCTAAGTTGATCTCCGAGTTCCACATCAATCATGAGATTGTTTTGCCTTCTTTTTGTACTGATCCTGCCTTTGCTAACGAGAGAGGTCTTTTGGACGTGTTGCCCTGTCTTATTATTTTTATTAGTTTTATGTGAATTGCACTAAGCCTTTTCACGAAGCTGACTCAGGCCGCTTCCAAGGTGACCGTTGCTTCTTGGATCAAGACTACCATACACCAGGCATATGAGATCAGAAAGAAACAAGTTCCCTTCAAGATCACAGCACATTCCATCAGATCTGTGGGTGCTTCATGGGCCCACAAAAACCAGGCCTTGACTGAACAGCTATGCAAGGATACCACTTGGTCCTCCTTGCATACTTTCACCAAACGCTACCATGTCAATGTCTTGGTCTCGGATGATGCCAGTTTTGGCCAGAAAGTCCTTCAGGTAGTCTGGCCTGTTCTATTTTCTACTGCCATTTTTTGTTCAGTAGTTTTGAGCACTTTTGGCTCTTGTTCAATGTGCCCTGACCTATAAAAGCAAGGACTCAACCCTGTGTACCTGTGTTTCATATGGACTAACGAGAAAAGGATTTAACAAGCAAGAACACTACAATCCCACTCTGAGAGGTAAAAGTCACTTGCGGACTTTACAAAGTAGCCTTTGCTCTTAACAACAGAAACATAGCCATGAATTGTGCATATATTACAAGCATTCTGTCTCGGTGGGTATACAGAATATTACCAATATTGTGGGAGCTGGAGACACGAAGTATAGATAAAGCAATCTGGACCAATAGGCATTCTGCAGTTATTTTAGAGTGACTTGGGACACAAATATGAAGTAATATTTCATTATGGAATATGTATTTATTGAAGGGCATTTCCTGCAGGGACTGGCTTCATACAAAGGTTATTCTAGCTCAAACTTTCTTTCTTTCTTTGGAAGGGCCTATAGTCTTAGAGGGAAGCTCTCCATAGAAAGTCACAGCGACAGTACTATCTAGTGATTTACATTTTTTGACATTTTTATTTTGACATAACATTTAATTTCAGCAGGGAAACTGACTGAAATGTTGGATTCCAGGGGGTAGATGTACTAAGGTGTGATAATGAGTTGAGAAAATTCAGATGACGGTGGTTATACACTAATGGCAAGTGAGAAAGTGGATATGACATCTCCAGTGATGACACTTCTAAAATTCCTATGTTATTCTATAGAGCCAATGCACTAAGGTTTCTCCAACTTTGGAGATCTTAGTTCATAGGCTCTAGAGAGAACATAGGAACTGGAGAAGTGATATAACTGGAGAAGTCAACTCCACTTCATCACCTCTTTATCATGCCTTATTGCATAACCCCCCATGTCTGATTGACAGTCCCTTCAAACCCTGCAAATTTTATAGTGTTCGTTATGTGTGCTTTTCAAGTACCAGAAGTACATTTCCCATTTGCCTTTGTGAGAAACTATTGTCATACCTATTGCTCAAAGCAGCTGATGGATTGTCATCAGAATTTACAAGAAAAAGGGCATTGAATGAGTACAGTGTGTATTTTTTCAAGCTAGTAAATGTGATCTGTGGAACATGAGATATTTGAAATTAAATAAAAAAAAAATTATGCACTATGGTGCAGTTGGTTTGCCCAAAAATTATTCTACTTCTGTACCTAAGGGCCATAAGTATTTGGTACTGTCCCAACTGGTGATTGTTTGTGCAAGAAAAATCCACAGAAGTCAGCCAATCATATTCTCATAAGTGTTTGATAAGGTTTTTTCTAATTAAAAAAATGTAAACACTATGAGGATTGTGTTCAGGAAAAAGTCTGCGGAGCACTACCGTGGTCAGATTAAAATTCCCATTGCTTTAAATGGAGCTTTGAATCAATTGAGTGCTAGAGATGTCTTGCATTGTGAATTAATGAGCCGAGACCTCTAACATTCATGGGGTTAAAGCCCCATTTAAATTAATAGGAATTTTGGAGGACTTTTTTGTTTGTTCCCTATGGTGCAGTCGGTTTGCTTCAGAATTGCTTCCTGAATACAGACGTCGATTTTCTAGTTGTGAATCATTTGATAAGTGGGTAAATAATGGGACTGTAACACCAGGTATATCAGGGTTCTGTAAAAGTAATAAAAGTAACTTCCTCCCTTCTCCATAACTACTTTATAAACACAATTGGACCATTCTTTGCTAATTCTGTCATATATTACATTACAACAGGGCGTGGGGAAAAACAAGATTGTAGACAGATTTCTACATTTACTAAACAGACCACGAGAATATTTACAGCTACACAGGTATGTGCTTTTAGATGTTTCATAATTTATACAACTGACAATGTATACCATATAAACTGTGATTATGTGTCAGGTCCATGGATTAGAACCAGTGATTAAAATGGACCTGTCAGTGTCACCTTGATTCAAGTTTGCATATCCGAAAACTTTCGTAAAAACTGTCAATGTATCATTTTATCCAAAATACCATTAAAGAGGAACTATCACTCATATAAAAGTGCCCCCCAATTAATTTTTACTATAACGTTAAGCATGTAATTCCATTTATAATCCTTAATAAGTCCAGCATTATTTAGAAATCTAAGTTCTTCGGAAGCTCGCCACCAGGCATCTTGCAGAAGAATCATCTGTGCATCTGCACTGTCCATCCCTGTCTGTACCTTAAGGTACAATGCAACTTCCCCTTGCCAATCACTGAAGAGACAGGGACGGACAGTGCAGTTGCACAGATGCCTCTATGGCACTATGTCTGCGCTGTTGTCTGCCGGTGAGTCTCTGAAGAACTTAGATTTCTAAATAACGCCGGACTCAATAAGGATTATAAAAGGATTTATACTCTTAACGCTAGTAAAAATTAATTGGGGGGCACTTTTATATGAGTGATATCTCTGCTTTAAATGTACAGTTAAGGTAATATATGCTAATAGAGGTATCTGTTAAGTACAAGTGATGCTTCATATGCTAATCAAGCTCTGTGCTACACCAGGAAACGTTCACTCTTTCCAAAAATATAAATAAACTATAAATTGGTTGGACTTTTGGTTAACATGACACACATGCAGTTTTGAATGAAGATTTCAAATATGTAAAAAAATTCAAGGTGACCGGTCCAGTTTAAGCATATAGTACATATTATTAATAATGACAACTGGTAGAGAAAAGATGGGTACACTATTTACCCCTATTAAGATTTGTATTGACCCCTTGGATGTTAGAGAGGTATCCAGTGTATTGCAAAGCAATGCATTTGAGATTTCTGCAGCATACAAAAGATCAATTGTGGCTCTACAATTTTGGGTGCCCTAAGTGATAAATTAAGGTGGGGCCCTTTATTTTCCAGCATATATTTAATGAGACACTGTCATCTGATTTTATTTACATGCGGCGGCACTATTGTATAAGCGCTGCAGGGCTCTCTGACTAAGTGGGGGCCCTAAGCAGCTACATATTCTGCTTATATTGTAGTGTCACCACTGCAAGGGACTAGTATTGCCATTTATATCCAACATACCACTGTGCAATATATTGACGTTATTAGACATTTACATTATATATAAATATACTAGTATGAAAGTCCGTGTACACGGGTTAAAGTGCCACCCAGTGGACCCGGCTGCTGCCCAGGAGCCGGGAGCATAGACAGGAGGTGAGCCATTTGGTGCTCTCCGTTCTCTACTGCGCATGACTGCATCGTTCCAGCATCGTTCCAGCAGTCTCTACTGCGTATATGCAGTTATGCACACAGGGAGCTTTGCAGGCTAGCACTTTATAGTATTTAGATATAGCAAAAGTGTATATTAGAAAATGTGTATTGTAAGGAATTTCCTGTTGCGCAAAACAAGTTTTCTCCCACAGTACAAAGATGGTTTATTCAGAAATTATTACAGCTCAGACATGGATTTTTTAGTTGCAGTACTTTCATAGTCTACCATTTTGAGGTGGCGCTGTAGCTATTGCTTGCAGTAGATGAGTTTCCTCACTTACCTTCTCCTTAATCTGCTCTAGCAACAGTGTCACCTTAGAATGTTAGGCCACAGAAGTACTACACCCAAAAAATAAAAGTTTGAGCTGTAATAATGTTTGAGTGAAGAATAGTTTTCCTGTTCATTAGGGCTCCTTCTGATGAGTAAAACAAGGGTTCCCCCTTCTGGAATATAATTAATTCAGAGTTATAACAGCTCAAATCTGGTGACCAACAAAATTGCATTTCTTCAGGGCCACATTTTCCAAAAGGCAGAGTACACAACTGCCCAGAGCTCCAAATTTTGAGTGGAGCCATAGTTGTGCTAGCCACACCAACATTCTGGATTGTGGCCAGAGCAATCTCAGTTTCCCTGCAGTAATTTATATCCTCATATTATTAAATCCCTTGGATTCTATAGAGATTGTAATGTGTTTAAATGGATAATATTACTTTAACAAGCTTTAATATAGTTCTTCTTAAATAAATAAAGCAATAAAGCAAATGAGCTTAGTCTTCTTTCCATAACGTGTATAGTTTGCATGTAATATTGTTCTAAAGTTTCCCCTTCCCACGTGCAACTTTTGCCAGATCTTGTGGAAGAGAAAATCTTTATTACTTAATTTGTTTCATGATTATGCTTAATTATAACACTGTTTATTCTTCAAGATAAAGAATACCCTGTGAAAGGTCTTTTTGGTATTATGAACAGGACCAGGACCAGCTGCAGGGTTAGTATTAGTCAGTGCAAAAACTCAATGACTCAACTCAAATGACCCCTCACTCCCAATAAAAAGTGAAGAACAAGCCATTTCCAGTTAAGCCCCAAGTGGGTACAAAAATTCCTTTCTAACTCCAAATGTCAGTCAGATAGTTCCCTGGATCCATATCCTATCTGCTTTGAAGCCAACTGTCATAATTCTCAATATTGTTCTATGCTAGATAGGTATCCATTACTTTTTGAAAGTAGATATAGTATCTGCAAACACAGCACTGCAAGGCAAATAATTCCATAACTTTAGTGAGTTTACTGTAGGAAATCTATACCTTTGTTTTAGTCTTAATGGATGAGTTATTGTTCTTTGCTCAGCTCTATGAGTAAATATTTCCTTGGATAGTTCTTTGTATTGAACTCAAATATATTTGCAAATGGTAATCATATCATTCCTTAGTCTTTGCTTCTGTAATGTAAACAAACCCAGTTTGGCTAGTCTTTTTTTATAGTTCAGATCTTCCAATCTCTTTATCAGTTTTGTTGCACGTCTGTACTTTTTCCAGTTTAATAATATTTTTAAAGAACTGGTGCCCAAAACTGTACTCCATATACTAGATGAGGCCTTACTTCTGTTGTCACTTTTTCTGCCCATTCACTCAGTTAATCCAATTCTTTCTGCAAAGAAAAAACATCCTTTTCTGTATGTATTGCCTTACACAGTTTAGTGTCACAGCAAAGATTGAGACATTATTTCCAATTCCCACTTCCCATACAAACTAAAATGTATTGGGCCCAAGATTGGACCCTATGATATCCCACTTACAACTGTAGTCCAACTTGAAAAGGTTCCATTTACAACAACTCTCTGCCATCTATCTATCTTTTTTTTAAATAACTTTTTATTAAGAAATGTTTATACTTATAAACAGAATATATATAGAGGAAAGGGTAACAGGCGAGTACATTAACATATTACAGTCACTGGGTAAGTATGATTATGGAGAACTCAACACCAGCTTGCCAGGTCTGACAATAGTAAAACACACCGTTTAGTACTCAAGCCAATAAGCTATTCATAGGCAGTGTGGAAGAAGATAGGAAAGATGCCTAGTAGGCATTTAGTGCAAGGCGACACATACTTTTGTATCAGTGTAGATTCACAGACGACCAAGAGGAACATCTTTCAAGGCCACACCACATACAGTTATGCTCAGGAATTAACAATTTAACAGAGAACAGAAAACTAGTGCATGCTCCGGGAGAGAAGGAGTATCATCACAGTCTGGTCCTCATAACACTACAGACTCAATAATAGAGACCCATGGAGGGAAAAAGAAAGACTATAAACAGTAGCTCTTTCAATGAGGCACTCAGTAGTCAAAAACATACAATTGAAGACAAAATATCATTGTTTATTTAGATACAGAAAAAATACCAATAATATAAAATCATTTAAAACCACAAAGGGCCGAATAAAAAGTCCCAATACATTAAATCCCAAAATGTGCAAGCCCTAATAAATGATATCTAATATATCGTAAATACTATGCAGCACATAAAAAATGAATAAACATTAGTGCCTGATCTATAATAGGTACTAAGTCCAATGATACAGTGTCTGCTATGTATCTGAGTGCTAAAGACAACATATATAGTGACCCATAAATCTAAGACCTCAAACAATGAGGTAATATACACCACAAGCTAGTGACAATAAAAATGTTTTTATACTACATATCATAGAAAAAAACGATACTTATCGTGCAGACACATAAAACAAGACACTGATCAGGGCTTCCAGGCAGGGACTATAGTAGGCTGGATTCTATCCGGACCAGCTGACCTTCCCCACGCGTATCACCATAATGGCTTAGTCAGGGGTTCAACGGTCAGATACAACAACACACATATTTAAACATTCAGAGGACCAGTGGGAACACAATGAAGTGTCACATGACACTGTCTCTGACAAAATACATAGAACAATATTCAAATATACAAATATACTCATATATATTCGGTCTGTGACACAAACATTGTGCTCTCAATTACTGGGCTATAAAGATTGCTCTAGAATAGAGGTAACTAAAAAGTAGGTAGATATTTTATCCGTACCATAAAAAATGTTGCGTAATTACCCCTCATGTACACGATTCTAAGAAGGGATATAGAAACCCACATTAACTTCACCTGTCATCAAGATCCCGGCATTATCTATAGACGCAATATATATTTAAATAACAATATATATGAATTAGTTACCATCATATTGTCCAGTATAACTAGCCGACCAAAATAACAAATGAAGTCTCATATCACATGACTAACTCACATGATTGGGTCTCGATCTAACAAAAATACGGCAAATTATTCCACGGTCATACAGTCTTTACACATACTAGTCCAACTAGACAATTATAGTCAGGTGACGCTGAAAAATATTAAAACTCCTCACCTAAATTAATAACAAAATATATCTGTGCCCTACGATCGCAATTTCTAAGCACGACCACAAGGGCCTTACATAATGGTCCCGAGTTGGTCGAGAAAGGAGAGAAAAACTCTTAAAATCGTCCCTCAATGGCTCTCATACTAATCAGATATATAAAAAAATGTTGTATAATATATAAACACGATATCAAGGCTAACATTCATCTTAGAGATCTGACACTCCGTAACCCGATACTCCAGTCATGTGCCCCACTTGTCATTCCCACCATTCTTGTTCTTAATACAGGGATAATGTATTAATATTATCTCCTGAACAAAAGAAAACAAATTTCAAAAATACATAGAAAGAGTGATCCAAGTATGGTACACAGAAAATTAATCCTTCGGCGTTCAATTCATCAGGCATCACCCCACCAATAGGAGAAACAAGTGTGTGATCCATAGCATCTGTACTCAATATTGAATGTATATATCCCCCAAATTAGAGATCCTATCATAATCCATTTTGAATCCCTGCAGCAGAAAGATAATGCCCTAGTGTTAAAAATAGCATCATAAGAAAACAACAAATATAAGAGCTGCTGGGGTACAAAATAGAAAATCACTAGTGTCCATACTAGTCCTCTGAATGTACAAATTTGATAGTTTTCTGAAATTACACTAAAGAAAAATAGAGTTATCAGAATACATCATTTTGAAAATCGAATACAACCCTTGATGACAAGATTACAAAGAATCATTCTTACAGGGTATGACAAATATTATATGCAAACCATTTTCAAATATCAAAAACTTTTTCAAAGTCTTCACTGTATCCTAGGCGGACAATCCAACCTTGGGTTAGGTATATCAGGTCTGAGTATCAGTGACATATTGGAACTAGAGTTTACAAGTACATGATGTATCCATAAAGATCTTCCAGATGCCAAAGTTCCCACATGATATATCAGTTCTTCAAGACAGAGTCCAAAACCTCTCCTATAACACAGTAAATTAGATTTTCTGGGGCTATATCCCACAAGATGTCCAACTTCAGTGGATAATCGATTTCACTCAAAGGGTCCAAATCGATCCTGACCTCGATGGACTTTCCTATAAAACAGAGGAATAGTAGATCCTGTTATCTAAAGTTATATCCCACAAGATATCCTATCCCAAGGAATATTCCAACTCCCTCTGGAGATCCGTGAACTGAGGGTTGCTGGGACTGCAACATGTAGATCCACCATAATTCACATTTGGAGAGTCGGTTACTAATGTCTCCCTTTCGTATACCCATTATCACTTTCTCCAGACCATATATCTTGACATCTCCAATCTGACCATCATGCACCTGTTCTAAGAAGCTTGTGTCTGTCCAGTAACTTGGCTCTGTTTTAACCTTTTCTTAAGCTGGTTTTAAGATACTCCCTATCCAGGAACCTCTGCCTAAGATCTGCAGCACGATGTCTCATAACAATCAATGTAAAGCAATGTGTGGGCTGCATCTGGGCTCCCCTCCCCCCACTTAAAGTAGGTAAATGTGAAAGTAAGGTGCCATCTGCTTCCATACCATCCCCAAAAGTGTAGCAAGGTTATGATCTGTCAGCATCCTCATTTCTAACCATGAGGTATATCGAAAACAGCTGTAAAATTCTACCTGACGGAAAATGGGTATGGTGAGGATGACAATGCAGGTGCCAAGCACCTCTTTATCATAAAGGGCTAATGTTCAATGCAATCTAGTAAAGTGAAACAATTTAAGGGTCCATTGTTTGAGGAGGGGGGGCATGGAGAAAGCCAAAGTGTAAGAATGCACTTCAATGCCACCATGACTGCAAAGTCAACTAGTTTAAGTTGGTGTGCTGTCAGGATACTAGAAGACTCTTAAAATCCCAGGAGAAACGTTGGGGTCACAGATTTTACTGGAATCCGCATTTTGTCTGCAATGTAAGAGAAAATCTTGGACCAAAAGGAATAAATGTGAGGGCAGGAATATAAAACATGAAGCAATGTGGCCCTGGGGTCATTGCATTTAGGACATAATAAAGAAGGAGTGAGGCCAATGCGATGGGCAAACAGGGGGATAACATATGTTCTGTGACGTATCCTGTAAGAGAGCTCACTTAAGTATGCCGATGGGGAGCAAAGTAGATAACAGGTGAAGCAGGATTCTAGTGTGTCCGCCATTAAAGTAGGCATATCCACCAATGAACCACTGGACTCCAGCGGCATCAGGTCCGCAAAAGCCACTGAAAAAAATTGTTCTGTAGATGCTGGACATTTTGAACGATATTGCAAAGAGCTTTTCGATCAGTCAGTCAGAAGGTGGTTATTGAGGGGAGCTGGCAAAGTAGGCAGGAGAGTCTGGACATAGTGTTTGGCCTGCAAGAATGAGGAGAGGGCTAGGTGGCAGCTAATACTTGGCCTGTAAGTCTCACGGTGCAGTGTTTCCCCTCCTGTCACTCTCACTTGTGCTGCGCTCCGATTGGTTGAGCCTGTTTGGCCTGCCCCTGGTGACCTTTTTATACTGGGCCATTGGCACCTGTAAGGTGCCCTTTCGTGGTGTTCCTGAGCCAGTATTGCTGTGCTGTGTTTCTGCATTCCTGGTTTCCGGTGTACCGACTTGGCTTGCTCTGACTACGTTCCTGTGTTCCTGCCCCGTGATTTGACCCAGCCTGACTGAAGTTCCTGCTCGTATCCTGATCTGGCTTGTCTGAGAACCTGCTTCGTGATTTGACCCGGCTTGTATGACGTTCCTGCTCCGTGACCTGCACCGGTTACATCTGCCCAGACTACGCTCCAGCTTCCTGCTGTCGCCGAGGCGACATTCTGACTTCCTCCAACTACTGTCCTTCTATGGGTGCAGTTGTTAACCCGTGCTGAGCTGAGATCCTGCTACCGAGCTGTTCCCTGCAGAACTGTACTCCTTTTACGAGCCGTTAACCCGTGCAGAGCTGTGTTCCAAATATTGAGCTGTTAACCCGTGCAGAGCTGTGACCCAACTATCAAGCCGTTTACCCATGCAGAGCTGTGTTCCAATTACTGAGCCGTTAACCCATGCAGAGCTGTGTTCCCGGTTCTGAGCCTCCATTCTGGTACAGAGCGTTGTTATATGTGCTGAGCCGTTTCTCTCATACCACTATTACTGCTGAGCCGGTCCGGTAGGCCTTGTAAGGCGACGGTTCATATCATTCCTTGCAGTGTAGTGAAGTTACGTTACCGCGCCCGGTAGGCGCTACGGATTTAGCTGCTACTGTGCAAGCCTCTGTTATTACGCCAGTGGGGGCTATTGGCTCAAGCTCTTGAAATCCAGTTGCTTCTGTTATCACGCCCGTGGGGGCTATTGGCTCAAGCTCTTGCAATCCAGTTGCTTCCGTTATCACCCCGTGGGGGCTATTGGCTCAAGCTCTTGCAATCCAGTTGCTTCTGTTATCACGCCCGTGGGGGCTATTGACTGAAGGTCTTGCAATCCAGTTGCTTCTGTTATCATGCCCGTGGAGGCTATTGGCTCAAGCTCTGGCAGTCTACTTGCTCCGTTATTACGCCCGTGGGGGCTACCGTTCAAGTTCAGCAGGTTCTGGGTTGCAGGTTCCTCTTTGCTGGACAGTTATCTCAGTATTATGAACATTTGGTGTTGAGTCCTCTCCACCATTTACTGCCTATTATCACCTTGGGTGTGCCAAACACCACAACTGAGACAGACTGATTACTGTGTTAACCCTTGTATCTCTGTACTCAGTATCTGCTATTTGCCTGTGCTGTTTAAATCAATACCTGTATATTGGTCATACTATTGCTGCTACTCAGTGCTGCCTATAGAGGGCGATTTTGTCATTTATTTTGTTCTTAATAAAACTGTGTTTTATTTCACCTACTGGTCTGAGTGTCTTGAAAACTGTGACAGTAAGTCAGCAAAGGAATATACCTGTTTTGATAGAGGGTCCAGAAGATGGCTGACTAACTTAAAACCACGCAAGGCCCAGTAGAAGAAACGTTTGTCCGGCTCACCACGTTGAAATTATATGTTGTCTGTGAAAAGTAAAAACACTGAGACTGACCAGGACTTAAAGAGTAGTTGCCTCATGTATTGCCAAGCCTTCACTGTGGATAGTAAAAGAGGGTTAGTGGCGCTGTAAGGTAGAGCAGCCAGAGGGGCATGTAGAATATATGGATGACTAAATGATGGACAGAACTGTTGATCCCTGTAAGAGTCTGTATATATTGAGGTGTCATCTAACCATTCCTTAGCAAAGCGGAGCGGACAAGCAGCATTGTATAGATGCAGGTATGGAAAGTTGACCCCTCCAGATCTTTTGGGCTGGATTAATTTAGCTAGTCCCAACCGTGGGTGCCTACCCCTCCAGATGAATCCCTGAAATCATCAGAGGTTGAATGTCAGATGCCGAAAGGTATTGTGGAAGCATATGGAGCAGGTACAAGAGAAGAGGGAACCATTTTATTTAAGCTTATTCAGCTGATAAAAGTCAAGGGCAGGGACTTCCATGACTGAAAATCTAGAGAAAGCTTGGCAAGCAGGGGGCCCATGTTGGCTTGGTGAAGGAGGGATACGTTATGAGGAAGATAGATACCTAAAAATGTAATATGTTGCATGGTCCATTTTAGGGAACAAGGAAAATGAAGTGCGGGCGGAGTGTGCGGAGAGCGCCACATTGCCTCCTATTTACCAACATTTATCTTAAAGCCCATTACCATCTGAAAGTCATTAAAACATGCATAATTGGAGGGAGGGCAGTGTGAGGGGTTTGTATGAACAGTAACGGGTCATCCGCGAACACTGCAAGTTTAATCTCTACACCACCCATTGAGATGCCCTGAAAGCCTGACCATATGCTTGAGTGTAAGGAGGGGGTCGAATGCAAGATTCAAAAGGAGTGGAGAAAGGGATCAGCACTGCCTTGTGCCTCTGTAGAGCTGAAAGAGGAGGGGATTAACAAAATTAGTAGACAGAATTGCCCGAGGTGTGGTATATACCTGTTCTATAAAAGGCCAACGTTGTGGATCAAAACCCTGTGCGGCTAAGATATGAAACAAGTATGGCCAAAGTATTTGGTCATAGGCCTTCTTGGTGTCTAAATTGATAAGTAAATTAGCGTTACAAGGGAAATCTGAGGACTTTATAAGAGCCGGAATCGCTGTCCGCATACTGTTAACCAAATACCTGCCCAAGATGAAGCCAGTTTGCTCTGAGATAATCTGTGGTAGCAACTGATTCAGCCGGTTAGCCATGATTTTACTGAGTATCTTGTAATCAGTATTTAAGAGTGATATTAGTCCATATGATTCAACTTGATTGGGATCCTTGCCTGGCTTAAATATAACTATTATTTTGGTGAATGAAGAGGGTATAGTATGTGAGTCAAAAATAGTGTTATCTAGAGACAGCAAAGTGGGAGTGATATCTGTCTGTAGGATTTTGTAGAACTCAGCGGGAAGACCACCTGGACCAGGGGATTTAGCGTTGTTCAAAGGGATAGTAATGGATTATTTTTACAAAATGTAATAATGTAGATATTAAAAAAATAAATCAATTGATGCCAGTCCGATCTCTCAGACTTTTATAGTTTTAGATTATAAAAGGTTCTAAAGTTTGCAAACCAGGCACACTTTGTAGACTGTTCCAATGAAGTATTTATTTGTAGATAGCACTATTTTGGCTCTGCTGAAGATCTGCCAGCTGGTCCTGGGACCAGGATCTGCTTCTGTCAGCTATAGGCTGACGTATATGAAAGGGGCGGGAGGGGGGAATGTTAGAACCTTATATCTCTCAAACTAAACAAGTTTGAGAGATCGGATTGGCATCAAATTATTTATTTTTTAATATCTATAATATTAAAGTTTGTAAAAATAATCCATTGCTATCCCTTTAAATATTTAAGTACCATCTCCAACTCTCTGAGAGAGATGGGAGTGTCCAGGGACAGGTATTGTTCTGGAGTGAGCTCAGGTAAAGACAGAGTATTTAAAAAAGCCATCCTAGGGGCAGTGTTGTCCACTTCCAGGCCATATAGTTTAGAAAAGTAGTCAACAAATGCAGTTGATGTCCACTTAGATGTGCCAGTAACCGGCCTTGCAAGTTAGCTTTCCGATAATAGTGTTCCTAGTGTTTGGTTAGTTGAAACTGCGCCGCCGTGTGTAATACTGTTTCATAAGCCTGTTTAGCGTCAAGGTTTTTCGAGCTGTTATGGGCTGAGTCACAGATAGATAGGCCGAATAATGTTTGGTGAGTTTATTAGCCTTTTCTTTACACAGTTTTGCCACATATTATATGGCCCATAAGGACAGCTTTTGCCATCGGCCAGAATAGGTTTGTGTTGGAGGAATGAGAAGCGGTATCGGAGTGAAAAGTGAGCCGTGCATTCAGTAGACTTGCGCAAAAGTCAGGAGATTGGGCAAGGAAGGAGGGCATTCTCCAGTAGAAGGGTGATTTAGTCAGAGGACGAAAAGAGAGATGGAGAGCAGTGGAAGCATGGTCAGAGATGTAAATATCATGGATCTAGCAGTCAGTGATATAGGGGAGGACAGTGGAGGTTCCCAAGAAATAATCAATTCTGGTAAAGGTATTGTGAGAAAAGAATATATTCTGCCATCTATCATTTAACCAGTTCTCTATCCATGTACAGTTATCAGCTCCCAAATCAAAGCATTTTAATTTATGCAGTAACCTGTGAGGCACTGTATCAAAGGTTTTTGCAAAATCCAAGTATACTACATCAGCAGCAACTCCCATGTGCAAATTACTACTTACCCTTTTGTACAATGCAAGTAAATTAGTTTGACATGATCTGTTCTTCATAAAAACATGTTGTGCCTACTAATAATATTGCTGGTCTTTGCATAGTTCTGAATACTGTCTAGGCCCTGAATCAATTTGCTCAGTTAAAACTGTCGGTAGTGCAAAAATGGATACCGACTATCAAAGGAAAATGCCTATCTCCTGGTATTTGACATACTTGGCACACTGTCAAGCACCAAGCGTGAGCTAAACCACACAACCACCCTTCCAAACACTAACCCTAAAACAATACCAGCCTAATACTATCCAAACACCCATAACCCAGAGCTGTAACACTGACCTTTCATCCACTGTCAGTCTTCTTTAATCTTCTGTCTTCTTCTTTCTTATCTTCTAACCCTCTTCTTTGTTCCAAAGATGTCACTGAAAAAAATAGAAAAAAAAAATAGAAAAAATAGATGCCCCCAAAAACTATGCATCAAATATATGATGTTCTTACCCCTTGGAGTGCCGGAGGGGTATGCAACGCAGTGGTCCTCATACACAATACACACACACATAATCTTTCCGTCTCTCTTTCTCTCTAGCATACTAAGGCTGTGGTACATATACACTCTCTCTTTTAATGTGCTTTTCTCTCTTACTCTGCCTATGTCTCTTTCTCTCCCTGTTTCTTTTTCCCATTTCTCTCTCTCTCTCTATATGATCCAGTGGTTGTCTTTCAGATGGGCAAATCCAGCTGTAGTAAAATTGTACAGAACTGTCCACTTAGATGCTAACCATGTTTTCAACATCTACATGAGTAAACTAGCATTTTCTTACTCATGTATCCAGCAGTTTTTGCTTTCCTTGAAATGCAGTAAAATGGTAATCCACATCTACAATACAAATACATGAAATCTTTCTTTGCTTAAACGGGATGGGGGGTTATGCACTAAGGAGTGATAAAGAGGTAATAAAGCAGTGATAACTTCTCCAATTCCTATGTTATTCTGTAGAGCCTGTGCTTTCCAAAGACGGAGAAATCTTAGTGCACTGGCTCCATAGAATAAAATAGGAAATGGAGAAATAATATCACTGGAGAAGTCATCTCTACACTATCACCTCTTTATCATACCTTAGTGCATAATCCCTGATTTGTGACAGTATATTCATGATTAAATACTGGATTTGATGTGGTAAATGATGATGCATTTCACATACTGTTGAAGAGTAATTTAGTATATTATAAATAATCTAAAATTAAAATTTATGTGTCCTTGGTTGTTTTACATTACTGCACTTTCAAACGTATGCTAAATTAATTTTTTTTACACTTTTTTGGCTGGAAACTCTGTAATACGGAAGTTTCGGTACGTCTCTTGCAGCTTTATTTACTTAGCTTTAATGTCTTTGTGATATGAAATGTGTATTTTTAGGAACTCACAGACATCATATTTTGCTGACGTCATTAGTCTGAGATAAAAATAAGTAAGTTTACCTAAATCTCATGGATTCAAAGCTGAAGCGGCCTGCATGAACTGCAAAGAAAACAAACAGAGATTGAAGACTAAGGGACTAAGCACTGTGTTCATTATAATCCATTTATTGATTGCACATTTCTAGACCTTTTAAAGAAGGAACAGGACATTTTCATATATATAAGAGGTGGAAGAGGGGAGAGAGGGAAGGAGAGTTGGGCGGAGGGTAAGTTAGGGCAGTTAATCAGAGGTTGATAAAAGGAAAGGTAAAGTGGGAGAAGAAGGAGAAAAAGGGAACAGGGAGGAAGAGGGGAGTGTGAAATGGGGCAATCGATTGCAAGTAAAGGAGAAAGAGGGGAGTGATAGATCAGTATGAAAGTAGATCGGATAATAGAGGGAGGAAAGGGAGAGAGGTGGGAAGGTGAACGAGAAGGGGATAGGGTGATGAAAATTGAGGGAGCAGAAGGATGAGTTAAAGAGGAGGGAGTAAGAAAGAGGTGCAGGGGATGGAAGAGATGAGTAGAATGATAGAGACGTGAAGAGGAGACAGTGTGGCTTTAGTACGGGGCGATAGAGAGAGAATCTAGTTTAACGTTTTTTTAAGACACTCAGACCAGCTGGTTAGAATAAAACACAGTTTTATTTAAAAAAATAAAGAGTAAAGTACGCCCTCTACAGCCAACACAAAATAATAGCAATATAATGACAGAAATGCCTTCACAGGTCAAGTATACAGAAGCATAAGTATTACATATACTATCTCAGGACAGGCACACAATAGCGAGGATACTGAATGGTTAAATACAATACTCAGTCAGTCTCTGTTGTGGTGTTTGGCACGCCCAAGGTGGTGATCAGGCAGCTATTGGTGTAGATAATGCCACACCTAAAGTTCTTAAGGCTAGAATGCTGCAGGCAGTACTGGAATAGTGGTAGAGTCTGCAGAGAAGTTGCAGTGAATAGCCCCCATGGGCGTAGCAACGGAGACAACTTAATCTGCAAGTGCTTAAGTCGATAGCCCCCACGGGCGTAACAACGGAGACTGCTACAATGCAAGAGCTTGCCAATAGCCCCCACGGGCGTAATAACGGAGACCAACTGCCCAGGATAAACTTGAGCCAATAGCCCCCACGGGTGTATACCGGAGACAACCTGCAAGAGCTTGAGCCAGTAGCCCCACGGGCGTAACAATGGAGACTGCTATAATGCAAGAGCTAGCCAATAGCCCCCACGGGTGTAATTCCGGAGACCACCCTGTGCTGCAAGTGTATGAGCCAATAGCCCCCACGGGCGTATACCGGAGACAACCTGCAAGAGCAAATAGCGCCTCTCGCGGGCGCAGTAACGTAGACCGACTACTCTGCTGATGGAAGGATGAGCCGCCGTCTAGACTATGCTTGTAACGCGGCCGGCTCTGCAGATGTAGCAACTCAACAGCATATGCTCTGCAAGTGTATGTGAAGGCTCAGATAACGAAATGGCAGCACTGCAAGGGTTAAACAGCTCAAGGATTGGAGGCTCAGCAATCATGGGTATTGCTCTGCAAATGCCAGGGAAGGCTCAGTAACGGAAGCACAGCTCTGCAAGAGATAACGGAGACTCAGCACTGGAGGCACAGCTCTGCAGGAGTAAAAGAGGCAACACAATCAGCCCGGTAAGCGAGCTCAGCGGAAGTCAGAATGTTGCCACGGCGACACCAGCAGCAGGAAGCAGGAACAAGCAGGTCTCTGGAACAAGCCGGTTCAGGTCACGGAGCAGGAAGTCAGCCAGGCCGGGTCGGTACACAGAGGTGGTTCTCAGACAAGCCAGATCAGTCACGAAAAGGAACGTCAGCCAGGCCGGGTCAGATCAGGGAGGAGGTTCTCAGACAAGCCAGGTCGGTCATGAGCAGGAACGTCAGCCAAGCCGGGTCAGATCATGGAGCAGGAACACAGGAGCGTAGTCAAGACAGGCCAAATCGGTACACAGGAATCAGGAACGCACGAACACAGCAACAGCAACACTGGATCTGGAACACCACAAAAGGGCACCTGACAGGTGTCAATGGCCAGGCATAAAAAGGTCACCAGGGGCGGGCCAAACAGACTCAGCCAATCAGAGCGCACCACAAGCGAGAGTGACAGCGAGGGATCACGGGCACCGTGATACCTAGGGAGACAGAGAGTTGAATATATAAATTCACCAGTACAGACCCACTGGCATTAACCTCAAACACCAGTTGCTGCACTGTGTTTGACTGCTCTAATGCATGCCAATGGGAGTAATCTTAATTATTAGGACTTTTTGCCTGCAAGCCCTGTACACAAGCTCCATTGGATGTGCAAGGAAATGGAGTACACGTATGACATTTCCTCTATGGCCTCCTTAGTATCTTGGCCTAAGCAGTATATGAATGAAAGAACCCCCTGAAACACTCACATACAGCCCTTGGCACAAGAAACATTAAGGGAAGGAAATATGTAATTGGTAGCTTAGTAAATGTATGTAGAGAAAGAAAATTGATTTTTATTCTTGATTTAGAGCAGAATCAGTTTTGTACATTTTCCCCAGAGACTAAAAGAGGATGACAGAGAGGTTCTAGGAGTGTAAAATAGAGGCTACAAGTGGAGGAGAGACAGACAGTAAGAGGAGGTGAGAAATTGATGTTAAGTAGGAGAGGAAGAGCCTCTATGAGAGGGAAGAGAAGGATTCCGTGTTGGGAAGAGATGGGGTGTGCATTATTGAGAGAGAAAGACTGAGCGGGGAAGGGAAAGAGAGGGGAATTATGGGCTCTGAAAGAGAATTCAATGCAGCAGTTGGAATAGGAAGAGATAGCTGCATTCAACTGTACTAGGAACTCACTCAAAGGAGATGCACAACACTCAATGTAACAATTACCCTCAGTCTTACTGATTAGGCCAAGGTCATTCCTTTTCACTGAAGGCTGAACCATGTAGAGATGGTGCTGTAGTTGGGTTAGCTGGATGTAGCCATGTGTCCCACAGACCTCATTGTGAGTCCAAGGCTATCAAGTCATCATGACTAATGCTTCCCATCTTTGTGGCAGTGGAGTGTGTATTATCATCTTTTTGCTTGTCCAGTGGAGTAAAAACTCATTGCTCACTATTCTGGCACTCAAATGGTTATGTAATTGAATAGTGGCAGCTGGCCCACTGTTGGCTCTTGACCAGTCAAGGCAAATACATGTTGTGACATTAGCAGATCATGACCTGGCAACCTGTATCAGTTCAAAATAACTTTGATTTGGAGGCAATTTCTCCCCTGCTCAAATCACCCCACCCTCACCCCCAAGCCACTGTGCCTCTGTTATAGCCAGGCCAAATATTTGTATATTTAGCATGTGGACTACAATGAGATTTGGGTGCCAACGTATGAACTAATCTGGAGAAAATCCCATCAACCACTCCAAAATCCCATATTAGATGGGCTGATATAGGAATTGAGCAAACATCTAGTCGCTCAAACCTTTTATCCTTAAATAAAAGACCTTTTAATCTTTTAGTAAATAGCCTCCATTTAAGGTATCTGTGGGTATTAAAGATTATTAATTTGCAATTTTGAGCAGACCGACTTTATCATAATGGACAAGTACAAATTCTCAAAATTCCCTTTAAGTTAAATGGAGCATTAACTTCTTGAATGGTAGAGAGGTTTCCAATGTTTTGCAAACAAAATGTATACATGTAATTTGTTCAGATGAAGCGTTCATATTAACCAAGAGCTCTTCATGTGTTTGATGGAATTTATAGTGACATATGACTCTGGATGTATAATTATGCACACAATACCAATCTATCTATAGAGCAAGTTATTCCAGATTAATCTGTTT
The DNA here is from genome assembly GCA_037306005.1 of Rhinophrynus dorsalis. Taxonomy (NCBI): domain Eukaryota; kingdom Metazoa; phylum Chordata; class Amphibia; order Anura; family Rhinophrynidae; genus Rhinophrynus; species Rhinophrynus dorsalis. The sequence continues at coordinate 454,904,857 of CM074719.1, read as the reverse complement.
TGTGCAAGCCTGCAGTCATGCTCAAATACAGTTAAGGGACAAATACTCAACATTTTCCTCCAAAGATGTCTGTACCGTTGACCACTAGGATGTTGGCAGGTGTGTGTGCGTGCAACTCAAGTTTTGTTGTTTTGGCTCTGTACTACAGCACTTTCGATTTTACATGAAATGATGACTAAAGGGCTAGAAAGTCAACTAGCTGCTTTAATTTGAGTGTCTTTACATACAAAAACAGTGAACTGTGTAGGAATTACAGCTCTTTTAATATACAGACCCTCCATTTTAGGGGACCAAATGTAATTAGACATTGGCTGCTCAGCTGTTTCTTGGATAGGTTTGTGTTACCGCACCATTAGTTCATGCATAGACAAAAGGTCTAGAGGTGATTCTAAGTGTGGCATTTGCATTTGGAGTTTGTTGCTGTTGTCACTCAACATGAATAGCAAAGAAGTGTCAATGACAGTAAAGCAGGCCACCACAAGCCTGGAAAGCAAGAATAAATCGATCAGAGACAAAACATCAGGTAAGCAAAAATCAACTGTGTGGTACAATGATAAGAATCAACACACTATTCCCCTACGTCTCCCGGCTGTGTTTTCGTGACTGCGGATCAGAGGGCACTTACCTTCATATGTGGGGTCCTGCCCCCTAGTCTCTGAGCTTTGGACCTATGTTTTTCGACTCTTGAGCTCAGCACTGGAAGTTCTGATTCCCCCTGATCTGTGGACGGCTCTGCTTAATAGGTTGTCTCGAGACCCTCCACTTTCCCATTGTGCCAACAAGTTGGTCTTCCGAATATGTGCTGTGATCTGTTGCCATATTGCTCAACATTGGAGGACCCTGCCGCCCCCCCCCCCCCCCGTGCTGGCCTTGATGACCGTATCTGGAATTTCATTTGAATGGAGATGCTGACTGCGTATATCGGCAACTTCTCCTTTGCCTATCTCCAAATCTGGTCCCCATGGGTAGCTGCGGTGGCTCCTCCGGAGTTCCACTGTGATTTAGTGATACATTGATAACTACTAGGTTTACTCTCTGCCCTTCCCCCCATCCCCCCCTTTTTTTTTCTCTTCTCCCTGCCTACTTTCTTTCTCTGTTACCTCCCTCTCTCTCTCTGGAGGGCACCCAGGCGATGCATATGTAAATTTCTGTTACAATTACTGTTTTCTTTTTGTACTCTATTTGGTTCTTACAACGAGACTTATTGTATTGCCCTTCTTTTGTATCTCCCTTCCTCTATTTCTGTGCCCATATTCTTTATTGAAAACTCAATAAACATTAAATTATAAAAAACAAAAGAATCAACACACAGCTGAGCTCAGCAATAGTAAATAAACTGGTACACCATGGAAGACCACTGTATTGGATGACCGAAGAATGCATGAAACTGTGAACAATACCCCCTTTTCAACTGTCGAACAGATCAAGAACACTCTCCAGGATGTAGGCATAGAAGTGTCAAAGAATACCGTGAAGGGGAGACTACACCAGCATAATCACACACGGTTTACGACAAGATGCAAATCTAACTGTTTCTGGTTCATGAATCACTCCAGTGAGATTCACAGGGTAGGTGATTTTTGACAGGAGGGGTCCCTGGCCACTTCTTTAAAAAGTAACTGCAGCATGAAGCACAGGGGCAGTGTTTTGACAGGAGTGGCCAGGGGTGAAGTCTCCCTGCCCACTCCTGTCAAAATCACTTCTGAGAGATTCACTGCCATCTAGTTACAGCGGTTTTCCTACATTCACCACAAATGAAGACCGATCTCTGAATCCCACAAGAAACACCATGCAGCATTTGCTAATATTTAGATAATGGCTTGCCTTTGTCACTCCAGCTGCTCTGTAGTACAACTCCCATGATGCTCTGACAGCCAGGCATCATGGGAACCATAGTCCACAGCAGCTGGAATGCTAAAGGAAAGCCTGTTCATCAGATCACACACACTTAGTCATGGTCAGTTACTTCCTGTAATTGTAACAGAAGAAATATAAGCCAGGCCAGTTGGGTTCACTTACATCACCCAACCATCCTATTGTAACTTCTGAATTTTGAAACAACCTACAGTGCTAACACTGATACTCTTTGCATCCTTAATTAATGAGGAGGTCATCAAAATATAACTGAGGCAACCATATTTGGTAGCACGGGATAATCCTTTTCTGTTTTTCAGAAGCCCAACATAAGTCATAAGCAGTATTTCTAACTAGATGATAAGATAAATATCATTAATGACTAGCGTTTATATGTAACTTTCTAGTTACATATAAAAAAAATATCATTTTTTTTTAAAAACTTTGAGCTTTTGCATGGTGCCTTACATGAAGAAAATTAGCATTATTCAAAAATCTGTGATATCATAATTACAAAAAAGTAAAGAATGACTTATTTTGCTAAAATCACATACTACATATCAAAAATATTATCTTGATTGTGAATGTTTGTTATTTGAAAAAGCCATGAGTCCTCCAAGTACAAAAATACCAAATATGCAGAGCCCTAATCACCAGGAGCACAAAATTACATTTTCAACTTTATGAACTAATATGCATTTTCTAGTGGTTACATGGTAAAACTTTCCAAAAACAGCTGTATAACTATATAAACCTTTATATTTTTAGAAAGTATATATCCTACTGCATTAGATAAGGGGTCACTTCCTTTTTAACTCCAGCCTGGTGTGCATAGATGCATTTCCACCCCTTCAAATTTACTATTTTGCAAACTATTTATTTTCTACAGTATTCATTAGCTAGTGCTTTTAGGAGATAAATGACACCCCATTAGTATGAGATGTCCTATTGTAGGAGATGCTAGAAATACAAAACTACACTAACCTCTGATTTTTCTTTTTTCACAAACATGACTTGCCTGTACTAAAATGGTTATAACAAGTACCAAAGTGTAGAAAACGTAGACAAACATACTGTTTTGGAAAGAAGATAACCCACTGCATCGATCATTTGCCTCTCTACCCCTAGCCTGCACAAGTATTTCCAGAAGGTGATGCTAAAGGCATTTTTAACATTTCCACACCTTCAAACTACACCTACTACAACCTCTTATTTGTGTTACAGTTTTTTCAAACGTAACTTGCCTATACCAGAATGATTGTAACAACTATATAAATGAAGAAAAGGTAGACAGAGCATACCATTTTAGAAAGAAGATAACCTGTGTCCAGAAGGTGGCGCTAAATAAAAAATTTGCCATTTTTTACATTTGCACCCCTTCAAATGTACTGAAATCTGTAAAAACAATGGAATTTCCAACTATATTCATTATCTAGTGCTCCTAGGAAAAAAAGACACCCCATTGGAGTCTGAATAAAAAATAATGAAAAAAATAATAATAATCCTTTGTGTGCCACAGGGGATTGCAATGCATTGCAATGCATTGGACACCCCCTGTGGCATACACAGAGCTAATTTTCATATTATATATTTTTTTTCACACCTCGTTGGGAGGGGGGCATCAGGGGACAGTATAATTTAATTTATTAATCATTTTTGATCATACCTTGTTGGAGGGACATTAGAACCCCTCCTGATACACCCCAGTTATTGATCTCCCTGATCGCTCTGGGAAATCAATATTGTCAACGCAGGAGAGCAACATACTCTCCTGCTTCACTCTTACCTGAACTGGTAGGAGTGAATGGGATTGGGAAAATCCTTCTCACTTCACCGGTGAACATGTCACAGGTGACACGAGAAGGCTTTCCCCAGTCCCAACCACTCCTACCCTGAAGTTTGGGTTGTAGTGAAAGAAGAAAGCATGTTGCTCTCATGTATTGCAAATATTGATCTCCCAGCATAATCATCTGGGAAATCAACAACTGGGGAGGCATCAGGAAAGGTCCAAACATGGCAATCTTTTTTTTTTTTATTGCGGCCTCTGCATGACGGTAATACCAGCATATGTAGTGACCACAGTTCGGCCATACAGCATATGGGTTTGGCACAGCGGGAAGCCCTGGTGATGCTGATACCATAAATGCTGAGGTGTTAGAGGTAACATAGCAGATTAGGAAGAAAAAAATACACAAGTTCATCAAGTTCAACCTATGCCTCATAACCCACATGTATGAGGTTTATATGGCTTTTGAAAGAAATGTATCTAATCGTCTATTAAAAGTATCCACTGTGTCTGCCATAACTGCATCCTTGGGCAAGGAATTCCACAATTTAACAGACCTAACTAAAACCCTTCCTCTGCTTAAATGGGTGGCCCTTGGTTATTTGATCAGGCCTTGAAATGAATAGCTCAACAGAGAGATCTATGAATTGACATGTCATATGCTTATACATTGTGATAAGATCTCCTCTTAGTCGTCTTTTTGTAGAGCAAACAAGCAAACCATATTTGCCTTGTTGTTCCTCATACGTCAAGTCCTCTTAATTAATTTTGTTACTTTTTGCTGTACTGCCTTACCATTATCTAGGTTGGTACTTCCTTCTTCATATAAGCTAAAAATATTAGATTGGCATGATCTATTCCTCATAAAACCATGTTGATTCCTGCTAATAATCTTATTTTTTGCAGTGTAATCCTGAATATAATCCCTTATTATCGCTTCTAGCAGTTTTCCCACTACAGAGGTCAAACTCACATGTCTATAATTCTCAGGTACTGTTTTAGTTATTTAGTGGTACTACATTGGCTTTACAGAAATCTTTTGGCACTGAGCCTGTGGTGAGAGAATCTTTACATTGTAAAAAGAGGTACCTTGCTAACACTGCATTGAGTTACTGAAGGTGTAAACCAATAAAGCTGCTAAAATGTTTGTAAGCCAGAGTTCATTCTTATATAGAGGTATTAAAAGATATATCACGTAAAATCTATTTTGGTGATTCTGAAAGAGCTTTCAATATATCTTATATGATATAGTAGCAATATTGTTTCTTTAGAATACTGTTTTTGGTATTTATTAAATGTGTAGATTATGCTAATTAACCCTTTGAGTGCCAAAGGGGTACGGAATGCATTGCTTTGCAATGCATTCCGTACCCCTCTGGCACTCAAAGGGTTAAGACAGGAAGTGCAAGCACTTCCTGCCTTTGCCCTACATAACCTCTTTCATTCATTTACATTTAACCATTTCAGTGCTAGGGGAGGTGGGCAATACATTGCTGAGCAGTGTTAGTAGGGGACGTAATGTAGAGGTAAGACAGGAAGTGCCTGCAGGCATGCTTTCATTAGCATCCTATATAATAATTCGCTAGAAAGTTTGTAACGACGCAGTTATGCGAAGGAGCATCCAGCTCTGTGTCAGCAGGGGCACAGGCAGTCTCTACTAAGCATGACTGCACTGTGACCGGCTAGCACTGTATCAGCTGCGGCATGGGCAGTCTCTACTGTGCATGGCTGCCCCATGACCGGCTGGCAGTGGTGCTGTGCCCCATGTAACGGGCTCTTAAACTAGTAATCTATAAATCTGAATAACTCAAAAACAAGTTTTCTACATAACGAATGGCAAATACAACATATAGGTGGTTTTGAAGGCTCATTCAAAATCACCAAAATTGTTTTTAAATGATAAGGTCCCCTTAA